>JAPIVC010000550.1:0-1200000 GCA_030586385.1 Camponotus fellah
ATTAAATCAACAATGTTATCGATTTTTGGAGCAAAAAAAAGAAAAAACGAAAAATTGTAATATTGGGCCTGTTGCTGCAAGGAACATGACATTTGCTTCATCTAAGGATGTATGGAAATTTATTTCAGATTTAGGAATAAGTAAGGTAATATTCTTAAATGTATCAAAACATTTTCTGATTATCAAATGTATTTATCTATCTCTGTTTCTTTGTTAAAGCTAAAGAAAATCTTATATTTATAGGTGAAATTATCTGTAACAAATATAGAAATGATTTTAAATACATTAGTTTACGATGGCAAGGTCGAACGAATACTTGCGGGAGATGGAAGTAATTTATACCGAGCAATTGAGCCTTTAGTCATTTCACCTGGATTAATTAGAACTCCTTGTGGCTTGTGTCCAGTAAGATACATCATAAATATATCGTATTTATTACGTTTTTTTCTTATTTTATGTTTTTTTCACAGGTGAGAAAGCATTGCTTTGATGATGGGCCAGTTACTCCTATAAAGTGCCAGTACATCAGAGAATGGTTAGATTAAAATTATTTTTAAAATAAAAATAATGTAAACTAATTTTAATTTAATCTTTTTATGTATATTGTGAATATATATTATGATACATATTGTTATGATTTATGTCACATAAAATAATAAACATTAAATAACATTAAATATTAATAAACATATAAAATAAATCTAATGATTATATCTTTTTCATTATTTGTCATATGTATAACATGATGATAACAATAAAATGTTTATTTTGTAAAATATTTTCATAATGAGAGAGAATAAAAAGAAATTTTCTAATTGGCCAAATTCCTTACATGTCGGGTTTACAATATTACAATCACGTGACAGAGTATGTCAGACATGCGATTGGCTCTCAGGTGCGAAATTTCTAGAAGACTATTAGAATTCTAGGAATTTTTCATTTGACAGCTAATCATATTCGATAAACTTTAGCGTGCATGTAATGATGTAATATCAGTGTAAAGCATGCTTCTAAAAAAATAATTGAATGATGTACATATATTTTAATAATTTGCGCGATATTTAATATAAATTATACACGATTGCAAGATGCTTTCACATAGGCAAATTCCCACATTTTTTTATGATGCAAAAGATTTTAATATTATTATTAAGTTAAATAAGGAACAAGAGTCTCAATTTGATAATATTTTGCAACAAACCTGGAAACAAGCCGAAGAAGCTAAAGCATTCAGATATATTTTAAATATAAGAAGCAGTAAATCATTGAAAGGAAAATATAGATTTCTTGCACAGGTATACTCTACATTTATAAGAAGAATATTTTCATCTAATGCACAATATCGTAATTTCAGTTAAATCCAGAAAGAGCTCAATGTAGACGTGCACCAGAATCTGTCACATCTATGCTGCAACCTTTTAATTCTATAGGTTTTAATTTTACTAAACTAGCACAACAAGAAATATTATTTGATATAGGCAATGGTGACACAAATGATATAGTTGCAATTAATGCCAGTCCTTTGGAACAAGGTCATTGTTTAGTTCTTACAGAACGTTTAAAATGTTTACCACAAATTATGACAGAATATAGTCTTCATAAAGCAACAGAATTATGTCTTTTAAGTAATTCATGGTAATAATTGTTGTATTATCAGAAATTTATCAAAATTTGATGTAACAGATATTTATTTCTTTTCTTTTTTCATTTTCTAGGTCTTTGAGGGCTATCTTTAATAGCTTATGTGCTCATGCATCTGTTAATCATTTACACTGGCATTTATATTATTTGAAATATGAAATGCTTCTTGAATACATTGTAATTAATATATTTGACAATTATTTACTTACTATAAAAACTTATTTACAATACATTACAGATATCTGTTTTTTGTCAGGATCTTTGCAGTTATACATCTGATGTATACTTATTAATAAATTATCCAGCAAAAGGATTCTGTCTTAAGTTGTCTAGTTTTAAAAATATTCGGGATTTTGTGTCTCAAACATTTCTTATAGTGAATTACTTACAATCACATCAAGTAGCGCACAATGTATATATTACACGAGCAAAATCAGGACCTAATGATGATTTGTATAATGATATACGCATTTATATTTGGGCTAGAAAACCGTCTTCTGGTATTAAAGACACTACTGCATTTATACCTGCAGTGTGTGAACTTTTTGGACATTTATCAATTAGGGGTAAGAATAATATTTATGTTTACGATATATTATTTTTGTTGGAATAGAAATAATATTGACACATATATATAATTTTTAGATGAAAATATATACAATAATCTTACAGAGGATAAAGTAAGCAATGTTCTTAATGATATTACAGATGAATATTTTTTATCAGTAAAAGATAAACTTAAATATTTTTTAGAGAAATAAATAAAAGAAAATAAAAGCTATATTAAAAATTTAGTGAATAATGGAATGATAAATCTCCTCAGTTTTCTTATATTGCATTGTAATAAACCCATATTAAGATTAATCGAAATATTTTCCATTTTCTTTAGTTGTACACATTGTATATAAGTTTTTTTGTTTCATTAAAAAAAATGTATTAAATGAATACTTTATATTGTTTTCTCCATGGATTAAACATTTATATACATTTATTTATATTAATGGATTTGTTTGTAAACAAATTATACCAACAGAAACATTAATCTAAAAAGATATTCACATTTATCGCAGTTAATTTTGTGTTATGATAAAAAATCCGAAATTATTTTGGAAATTACAGAGTCGGTATTAACAAAATTTATTATCTTTGCGCACATCACCGCCATTCTTCGATTGCGCGCATTGATTCGATACCAACCTTCGTGAAAAATCAGCAGTCTCTTTTTAATATTTAATATAATAGTAGTTCTGCAAAAATCTCTTCTATCTCTCACCAAGTTATAAGGATAATAATCTATTTATTTACATTTAAGTTATTTAAGCTCCTCGTCTCCACTTTTCTCCATTACTAAACTTCGTCATTTCTCGACCACTAACGCCACAGGTACCAATTCCCACGCGACCATTCACATTCTCTGGTGTTGCAAAGATACTTTTCTTTATGACGCCTTTTTTTGAAGACTGTGAAAAATAATTACAAGATTGATATATTTTATTATAATAAGTCAGATGAATCAAGATAAATATATAAATGAATTCTTCAACTATACATACCTTATTGGTAAACGCTAACCATTTGTTTTTCTCCAACTCACGTTCTTCTTCCAATTCCTTAAATCGCTGTAATTTCCTCTGCTTCTTCTTCTTAAGATATTCCCTTTGTTTGTTTGGATCTGTACCTGCCACTGCAGCTGCTTGCATCTTCCTGTAAATGAATGAATCTATCATGTGGATAAATAATATAGGAAATAAGCTAATTTTATAAGTGATTAATAATAAATAAAATCATTACTATCAACATTTCTATTAAGTACATATATATGAATATAAAGTTAAAATTCACATGTGTGCATGCTATTATTATTGATAATTAATTTAAAAAATTTAATGCTTATTTAATACTTATTTCAATAAATCAATATTTATAAAATAGTAAAACAATATATAACTTATATGTAACTAATTATATGTATATAATTCCTTTCTTTTCTAATTATATCCATTATTAATTTGTTTTATAAAATATAGTACCAGAGCAATTGGACAATGTGACTTGTTACCTTTTTCTGGAACCCGATGATACATACAGACCATATAACATCAAAGGATAAAGGCAAAGGATGAGAGCAATAACGAGTAATTTCAGACCAAATATCATATCAATCGTAGAGTATTGTTGCCAATTCAGAAAAGAAGGACAAGGGGAAAATTAAAAGATTAGTAATTGCCTTATATTTTTTATGTTTCTCATAAGGCAGATGCATGCAAAATTGTACAAAATATTAATCTGTAAGTGATACATTTATGAATATCATTGATTAAAAATGACTTACTTTGATTTTTGATCTGCCCAGTCTGATGCTGGCCTCTTAGCAACAGATTTCAATTGACTGAGCATGGCGACATCAGTGTTTTTATATTCATTGAATGTTATGTTTACAGCTCCATCTTCGCTTATCGAGTCTATGGTTGCTTCATAATATCTGTAAAATTTTACAAAAATATAATATAAAAAATGAGAGCTATGCAAGTTTTATTTTAAAATAGCTATTGAGCTATTTTTTAGTCAAAATATTAATATATCAAAATATATGTATATTTTGAAAGTCTATCCATGAGAGAGATAAATACTTGCTTAACACCCTTGGGGCCTTTTCTGCAACTTTTTAATGTTCAACATTAAATTTAAATATTGAATTTAAACTTGGTAATTTAAATTCAAATTAAAACTTTCTTAAAATGAAGTCCATCCAATATTAACTGAAAAATAAATAATTCAAAAAATAAAATAAAAAATTTTGCCAAAACTCTTTACAATTTCCAATTAACTATCTAAGAATTTTTGTAGAATTTTATCAAAACTTTTTTTATTAAACAATATTTTTATATTTCAGTTTCTAGTAATGGCTCACAAAATGTTCAGCTCCCATAACAATGCGATATACATTATAAACTATCCATGCGAAATTAAAATAAAATGCAATTATATTATTAAATTCATATAGAGTACTCACTTGTTGTCTTCGCTCCAAGGTGCCATACATTGATCGCCGACCTTCCACTTATTGGCCAGAACTGCAAGCAAAATAGGATCTTTAGCATCCATGCCATTGGCTTGTCTTTTTTCCTGTTGTTGTGACTTAATTAAATCATGTGTCAGCTTTATTACTTCCTTCAAATCAAATTTCAGCTTTATCAACTCCTCGTTATTCGGATCTGTCGTGAGAGCTGCTTCCACCTGAAACACAAAATATACGAGTTAACGCAGAAATACTGTAAACGAGATTAAGACTCTCCTTTGCATCTGATTAATCGCTATTGAGGTTAAGAAAGAATAACAAGGCTTACCTGCTGGAGCTGTAACTTGTAATTCTGCAAATCATCCATGATGTTTGACTCGAGCGAGAAACAGATTATTCGAAGCCACAGCGTTTTACGTTTCACAGCCTCCTTCTTTCACCTTCTAAATATGTATAAGATATTTTCTCTCACGATACTTCCTCTCGATAATGCTCTTGTTTAAAGTGCAAAACGCGAACAGTGTTGCCACATGTAATATTGCTAGCTTTTTTTTAATATATCATAATACACGGACGGATGTCAGAATAGTAATTAAAGTAAGGAGTTTAAAGAAATAATTATGGATAAAAGAAAGACGTCGATAAAGGATGTTGATTGAAAGATATCAACAGAAATATCAATTATAAAAATAGCTAAAGCGATGAACTCTGCAAGATGGCGACTTAATTGTGCTTATACCACGTTCCAAAACTCATGGAATTGTTGACGGTAAAAGGGAGAACACGATACGTCATATGGTTAAAACGCTGACCAATCACATTTCATTAAACCTTAAGAGATTGACCAATCACAATCGAGTATGAAGAGAATACTCGATTTGATTGGTCAATCTTTTTAAGGCTTAAGGTGCAATTTCATTGACGCTAAAAAGGTCAACCATTGGTTGAACAAAGAAGTAAGTAGTTGCTTCTTTGTTCAACCAATGGTTGATGCTAATTTTTAGCGTCAATGAAATTGCACCTTTAGAGCCCATTTAGTGACACAAGTCGACACAAGTGTCATTCTATCTTTGTTTATTGTATTCATTGAAAAAAGATAGAATGACGCTTGTGTCGACTTGTGTCGCTAAATGGAAAGCACCCATTGTAGATCATGACGTACCAATAAGTTTCGCCATATTTTTTCTCTATTTGTTTATATATTTGTGTGCTTTCGCCTAAGTAAAATATCTTTATTTGTCGATGATTCGAGTATATGTTGTTGATAATTGGTGAATATTGTTGTATAACTCAATCAAATGTAACATAGAATTTTATATGATGACAGTCTGAAAAAATTTGTCAATCATGGCGTATCCGGTAATTGTAAATAATTGCACGTATATACATAGCAATAATATGGCAACTTTATCATCTCACTTGTTATTACTGAACTGCTTGATATGTGCATAATTAATAATTTTAATACACGGATAAATATTATAAAGAAATTGTGGCATTTATTTTTATTTTATTTATTATAAATTGTCTGTGAATGTGTATGTATACGAAGAAAATGTACGATTCTCTTTAGTTATCTATTTTTTCTATTCTTTTAAGAATACAATGTATGGTTCTACTGATTCTCAATCTGGAATAAATCCGAATGTTCAACAATGGTTTTCCATGGTGGATAAAGATGGAAGTGGACAAATAACAGCTAAAGAATTACAATCAGCATTAGCTAATGGTCAAGGAGGCACCTTCTCTGATATAGCGTGCAAATTAATGATTGGTATGCATCCAAATTTTATATATATTTATAGTTTAATAAGAATATCAAGTTCTAAGCAATTGTTTTTTTTATAAGCAATAATTGATTAAAGAGATAATGGCAAGAATTTTATTTAATCTACAGGTATGTTTGATAAAGAAAAGAATGGCACTATAAATGTATCAGAATTCCAAGCTCTCTATAATTATATAAATGCTTGGCTTGGCGTTTTTCGTGGTTTTGATCATGATAATTCAGGCAGTATACAAGAAAGTGAATTAAATGCAGCTCTAACACAAATGGGTTATAGACTTAGTTCGGAGTTTATTGAATTCCTTATAAAAAAGAGTGATCTTCATGGTCATCAATCTATTACTGTTGATCAGTTTATAGTATTGTGTGTTCAGATACAAAGATTTACAGGTAAATTAGAATTTATAGGTGTGTAGAAGAGAGAAATAACATGTATATTAGTGTATATATGTATGTCTCTTTCTCTCTCTCTCTCTCTCTCTCCTATATATATATATATATATATATATATATATATAATTTATTTATTTATTTATATGTGTATGTATATGTATGGAATGATTTATTAAAACATGTCATTTTGCAGAGGCATTTAGAACAAGAGATACAGATCAAACTGGAACAATCAGCATTAACTTTGAAGATTTCTTGGGAGTAGCTCTTAGTTGCAGCATATAATACTTATTATTTTAGTAACCAAGATTAAATTAAATTATCACTTGATGCAACTATTATTGTAGCTTGCATTGCAAATTTTATTTTTCTATAATTTTATTATCTTAAGCGAGAATATAAAGGAATATAAGAATTAACAGGTTATGTGTATAGGTTTTTAAATTTATAAAAATGTATTTGTATTTTTTAGAAATATTCTAAGCTTTTACAGAACTTGCTTAGCACATTTAAGCTTTCATTTATGCCTAATTGTAATATGACCTCCTTAAAATAAGAAATAGCATTGTGTTAATAAATATAAGAAGCGCTATTTACATATCCTGATTCTAATCATATATTAATACCTCAAATGACAATAAGAGATGCATTTATCTCTTACACATTCATATATTTAAGTAATAATATGTATATGTATTAAGGTATTTTTTAAAAAATAGGTATAAAAATCACATGACAATGCTTAACATAAAATATACACAATATATCTCAATTTTTTATATATTGAATGTAGAATGATAGTGAAACAATTCATGTATTAAACAAATTTCTTGTTTACCTATTTATATTATTTTAATTAATGTTTTATGTAGTAACTTATTACATGTAATAAGTTACATGTAATAAGTTACCTTATATTTATAAGATATTTAAAATTATTATTGTTATATAATTTTTTACTTTAAATTCTTTTTATATAGATACTCTGATAATAATGCAGATGTTTCAAATTTACAAGATTACAAAGTTTTATTACTTCACACGAAACAAGCCCAGGAAAGAATTCGAGAATTTGATCGACTACGAAAAGCGAGGCATCTTTTAGATGCTATTTCTTTAGTAAATGATTTACTTGCTGATGGTTCTGAAATAGAAATACTAACACTTGCTAGAATAATAATAAGAAGGTTAAATAAATTAGGTGTGACAATGGATAAAGAAGATGGTAAGATGTACTTGATATGATTGTTGATTGATATGATTGAAGATTTTTTAATAAAAAATAATATGTATTATATTTTGCTGTAGAACATTGGTACAAAAATGGAAGACTATCAACTTTGAAACTTACACATAATGGTATTTATCATTGCTGCACATTCTGTTCTAGTGGTGGCAAAAAGGAAATAACTTGTGGTTGTAGAGGTACTATGCCTGGTAAGAATTAATTTCGTTGATCAAGTAATCTCTAAATTTTATATATATATAACATATGTATTGAAATATATCAATTAAAAAAAGAAATATAATATAAAAACAATATTTTCATAATACTTTCGTAATAAAATGATTTTATAATATAAAATGTTTATGTATGTATATATATAAAGGCGATTTTTATAATAAATTCTGTATAAAGTTGTAGAAAAATAAATAAAAATAATATATTTCATTTCAAAGGTGGATATAAAGGTTGCGGTCATGGACATATTGGACATCCAGGTGTTGACCATTGGTCTTGTTGTGGATCTATATTACGTAACGGACGCTGCTTAATGATACGAAAAACTATGCATCAACTTACATTGTAAGTTTTAATAAATTAATAAATATATCTTTTAAATATTTCTGTCTCTTAAATTTGTTTTGATTATGTTAATATAATATTATATAAAAAGTGCAAATTTATATTTATGTTTTCTTTAAATATATAAAATTTAATTTAGAAAAAATCGTAAATATTCAATCATTAAAATTCAAAGAACATTGATGAAATAGATATAAAATTAAATAGTTAACAAACTTTTATTTTTTTATAATTTTATGCAAGATTTTAATGGAAATTCAACTTATGAATCATAGTTAATTTCACCATATTTAATTATGAAAGTGAAGTATGTACATTTTATATGAGATAAGTGTCAATAATTATACGTTTTATATCTTATGATTTTGAGATACATTAATTTAGAAATGTAATTTTTGAATTAGATTTTTCATCTGTTAGAATTATATATAATTTTTTCTTTATACAAGAAAGCTTATTTTATTATCATTTAATGTATTATATTTTATATGTTACAGTTTATAACAATAATCCAAATTAAAATAACATTAACATCATGCAGAAATGTTTGATAAAATAACAATGTCTGAGATATATATATATATATATATATATATATATATATATATATTATATATATAATTATTTTACATAAATTATTTATTATTTTTTTACACTATTTTTTATTTGGTCTTAATTTTATTTCTTTATTTAGACGAAATTTAATACATTGTATATATAAACAAATATTTATTTGTATTGTACATTTTTGCATACATACATACATACATACATATATAATACACACACACACACACACACACACCACACACACACACATATATTTTTATATTATATATATATATATATATATAATATAAAAATAGAAACTCTTGCTCATTTATATTTATTAATTAATTATAAATATTTCAATACTTAACTAATCTTGGATATATATATGTTCTAAGTTACATTAATATGTTCTAAATTAAATTATTGATCGCGATATTAACTTGATTATTATAATATTAACTAATAACTATCCAAATTTGCATTAATCATACCTTTGGAATATATAATGGTTATATACCTCAAATGACAATTATCTCATTATATTTTCTCTTTTGCTCATTACTTTCATGTTAATCACATGACAATTGTATATTAACACTAATTATATATTAACACTAATTTTTGTTTAGAGACCCATGCATTAAATTATTATGTATGTACTATACAGATTATATCTTTATTATAGTAAAAAAATTATAAATTTTTGTAAAGAATATTGTGGAATGCTTTTGTGCAAAATACATAATCATATTTTATTATAACAATATAATTTATATAATTCCCAATTTATAATATTAACTATATATATACATACCTGTAAGGAGTGACTACATTTTGCAGTTCTTCGGAACCATTATTTGAAAATACATCATTATTATATTGAATCAACAAAGTATTTAGAAATGTTCTTGCTTTTTGCAACATTGTTGCTAAGTATGCGCTAGCTCTTTTTCCCACTCCGAGTGCATCCTCACTGGCATGACCTCTATGCTGGGCATTCCACATACATTCTTTACATGTCACCTGAAAATTTTATATCAATAGTTTAGACACATGTATGATCAAATTATATAAACTACAAATATAATGAACTATAATAAAATATAAGTCACAAAATTAATTCAGTCAACTTCAAACAAAACTAAATTTATTAAAATAATTATTAACTAAAATTAAAATAATTATTTAACTAAAAAAAATATCAATATTTTATTAAATTTCAATTATTTGAAATCAATTGTTTCTTTTAATAATGTATTCTTGTTGTAAACAGTATCATGTTTATAGAGAAAAAGAATTTTTGACCTGCTGACACGCGATACAATAAAATCTTAAGGCGTGCGTCGGATGTGTTTGACATAAAATGATCCTTCGTATTTTGGTAGCCTCCCACAGAGGTCTCATTAAATGTTTAATTGTTCTTGCTTCTGCCATATTCTGTTGTTCATGTTGTCTGCCGCATTCCGAGCAAAAATTACGTAAACATGTAGAACACTGTATAAGCGCCTTAAAAAAAATAATATAAAGAAGAACCTATTTATAAAATATTCCCGTAATTCTTATATTTGTGTGATTTTTCTAATATTTATTTATTATGAACACATAAAATCGTATTGCAATATAATGATATCAAGGAAACACTTGACAATAATAATAAAAAATGAAAGAATTAAATTATATGTATGCATATATATTGTATATAACATGTATATGTGTATATTGTATAATATCTAAATCGTTACCAGAACTTCACTTGTGCAAGTGTCGCAAAGTATTCTATTAACCAATTTACGCCGCATAGTATCCATAACTAAACGATGTTGTAAGGGATAATGCGGCGGCGGTATGGTAGAATTAATATTCGGCAAATAGGAATCGCATAAGGGACATGTCTCACGAATATTGTGTTGAGCATACATTTGATTATTATTCCGTATTTTGTTCTTCAGTGAAACATACGAATCTGTAAATATATATAGAAAATATATTTTCATTACGAGTTAAATAGTTTCTAATGCAATCAAAACAACGAGCAATTATATCAACTGGGAAAATCCTTTTTTAACTAAAATTTTGCTCGTGCCAATTTCCACTTACATTTATTTATCAATTCATAAACACACGATAAGCATATAGGATGTAAACAAGGAAGAAGTCTAGGTTCTTCCATCCTTTGTCCGCATCTAGGACATTGAAAATTTAGATCGTGCGATTTGTATGGATCTATTATTTCTCTCGGTTCTTCATAAACTTCGCTATCCATTTTGCGAGGGAAAACAGGAGACGGCTGATATGTAAGAATGTTTGAATTTGTGAATCGAGAAGCGTATTTTTTTCTGGAATCTTCATTGCTGAAAACAAAATCACTTCTAATATATCTAAGAACATAAAAATCTTAAAAATTATATGATTAAGAATTATAAAATTAATATACTTATTATGTCATTAATTTTATGTTCATAATATAATGAATTAATATTTTTAATTCATTTTTAAAAGTTTAGGATAAATGAATTTTATATATATGTGATGAATATTATTATATATAATAAATTTTTTCTAGGTTTTATTATCTAAGTGAATTTGAAGCTCACCGTTTATTTGCCGTTGTTATTGGTTCATTAACATTAATATTAACTTCGGTATTCGTATCTTTATTTTTGCATTCTACTAAACTTGCATAAATATGATCGTAGCTTCCAAGATCGCTGTCTACTGCAGTCTCGCGACCGCAACAACTTTTTGAAGAACGTTTCGTTGAACATTTCATAAGATCCATTGATTATAATACACTACACGATAAAATACAATTAATATGAATACAATAAATATACGTTGTAATAATCACAATAAAATGACTCACCAAACAACATTAATATTAACAGAAGATACGAAAATGGATCAACGGGTAGTATGAAATCTTCTTGCTACTTGAAACTTGTTCATAGCATAGAGTTAAAAATAACTTTAAAATATAGGCTACGAGCCAAACGCGCTTGAAACGTTCCTTGACATGCAAAATTTTAACTATATACTAGTTGTAAAGAGGCATGCTGTTGATATCTAAGTTATCCTGCAAAATGTAATATTCTAAAATCTATTAGTCTTTATTTATTGTTGCAAAAATTTATATTTATTATTTACATTTATTTGTATTGGGAGCTATCTTCTATATAATAAATTTTCTTTTGGAGAAGATCTCTTTAAAAAAATTACTTATTAATATAAGAATAAGAATATCTATAAATAACATTAAATTGGAAAAATACAAACATTAAATTTCGATTTTTGAATAAAATGGATATATGAGAAATTATGGATAAATGAGTTTTTTATAGAAAAATTAATAAAAACAGATGTAAGTATGGATATTAAATTTTATTTAGTATCCATATAGTGTAAAAATAAGATTGATAATGTACATATTAAAGAGTAAGCAGTACATATAAACGACATATAGATATAATAGGTGTTTACATATCAATTTTAAAATTTAAATATTTTCTAAGGCCATAATATAATACTTGGACAAGCTCTCGAGTTTGACGATATGCGACCTTGTATCGTCATGTCACCAATTATTGGCGCTATTAGAATCACAATAATAAAGGTACAGAATAGAATTAATACTTAAGATTATAATTAAGTAACGTGACGAAGAGTGAATTATTATTTTCGCATATCTATAAATAATATACTTAGATAAACTTCATCTACTTTCTTAGAACATTCTTACCAATACCGATCTTGGAGAGACAATATATCATTCATATAAGGTGCATAAGTCACAATTTACACCATGAAAGTTCATGACTAGTAGTTTTAAGTTTGGCCAAACTCACACGATTGTGCGCTATTTATCTTTGCATCTTTGTTACCATTGCACTTCTGGAATATGTAAAATCATTTTTTCTTTTTTTAATTCAATGTGTATTATTATAATAAATAGTAAGCTTACCTCATGTCTTTACTCGAGGACCAACTTTAATAAATCCATTTTGAGATTTACCATTTCTTATATGACTGCCACTTTTACTCTTACGATGCTCAAATAAGACGTCGTCAGAATCGGTATCGGATTCTGATAACACCATCTTATTATAAGTTGAAACTGTGATACACACAGAAATTATTAAATCATTCAATAATAAATAAATTATTAATATTCTAATATACTTTCATGTATATATATAAAATAAAAGTATAGTTGTTAAAATGATTATAACAAAAAAAGCAATTTAATGTTGAAAAAGAAAACTTTATCATTCAAACAATATTTTATAGAGGAATCAAAAGAAAATCTATTTGTAAATCTGTATTTAATATTTTATAGCATTAATAATATAATATTAACAATGCAAAATATTTATTATTTATCTGACTCTATCCGAGAGTGTATAATGAAAAGATTACATACATGCGCTGCTATCATCTTCTGGTTCTGGTTGGAGTAAAGAATAACGTGCTGGTTTTTTCTTAGGCCGAAGTGAACGTCTTCTGCCGGCGTATATTCTTTGGCATAAGCAAACAAATCCCCAAATAAGCCCAACCCAACATACAATTAATGATAGCAATGCTATTATCACATACAAAATACTCCAATCTGAAAAGATAATTGAGATATGAGATACACAAGTTTATTTTGTATTAAATAATAAATAACAAGAAAGTTTAACATACCACAATTAGAGTCGCCATTACCAAAATATTTTTGTATTAAGTTCTGCATCCAAAATGCTTCACATAGACATTGCCTTGTCTCTTGATGACATACACCATGACCTATAGATGATATGAAAAATATTAATTTTATATAACTTATGTATAAAAAATTTAAATCTATTTTTAAAAATATATATATTATATATTTTGATATAAAATGTTATATATGTGATAGTCTTTGTGTTATATACCTGAACAATTGTTTTGACATACAGCAGTATCTATGTTAGCCACTGACAGTTGTAAAAGACCAGAATCTTGTAATAATTTTTCTTTCAGTCTCTTAACTACTTCTGGACCTGGTAATGTAGTCTTTCCTCCCTTCTTTTCAACATAAAATATTAATACGGCTTTTCCAGTATGAGGTTCGGCCCTCAAATTTCGCACGACAATCGAAGCCTCGTCTCGTAATAACATCTGCAGTTTCACTACTAATGAATTTTTCTGTGAAACAGTTAGCATGCTAGCCCCAATGTTTAGTGTTAGTTCTACTAAATGTAATAATTGTGGATCTATGAAATATAAGAAAATATTATTTTTTTTTAAGTTACAACATTAAGAAATGAAAATACATTATTTTTAATCACAATACTAACCAGGTTTTACAATTACTGACACAGTATCTTCACTGCTCAAACCCTGATCATCTGTTACTTTTAATCGAAAAACATAACGACCAGGAACTACATCTGTTAGCTATAAAAAAAAGTGACACAATGTATGCATTTACTGTATATACATAAGGTACATAAAGATATATATGTACATTTAAAAATATAAAATCACAAACTAATATTAATATAAAGAAATATTAATATTAATATTATAATATATGTAACAATGAACATTAGAAATATTATAATACTAATATTACAATATATGAATTTAATTTAATTTTACCATTAAGACTGGTGATTTGTCCGTATCCTGAATTATAGTGCCAATTGCAAGACTAGATTGATCTCTGGTCCACAGCCATTGTCCTATCCTTAGATCATCATTCGATTGTGAACCATTGATAATTAATGCACTGATCGGCGCTGTTACAATTTGATCGCCACCGGCATTCGCTTTTGGAGGTGCGTTTTTATCTAGAAAATAATTTTTAGATTAGTAATATATATATATTGTGCAATAACATTACAGGATATATATATATATATATATATATATATATATATGAGAATTATAATACATACTTTGTGTTACCTTCACACTGACTGTATCTGAATCTGCATTCCCATTATCATCAATAACAGTCAGTTTGAATACATAATCGCCCTTTGTTAGTTTTGTAATATTTGTAATAGATTCATTGACTGTGGTGAATTCTGCATTATTAGGTCCACTATAACACAATGATAACATGATAGTGTAAAGCGTACAAAATGTGTAATGTGAGAATGAAATTAGATATATACCTTATTTGCTCCCAATGATACAAAACAATCTTTATATCATCCTTACTTCTTGTACCATTTAAAACAGCATGTGTTACTGGCAATGCTATGCTTATATCTTCTCCTGCATCAGCTACAACAAAAAAGAATCGAGATTATACAGAAGATTATATATATATTGATATCCAAAAGCACAAAAATACTAATTTTTTTCACAAGTATTTTTTCTTTTTATAAAAAGATACAATTGATTTTTAACATAAATATTTACACATATGATTTTTATTTATGAGAATTTTATTGTGTGCAATCTGTTGAAATGTTGATAATAAAAATAATACCTTTTGGCGGTTTATTTGTTGGAGGTTTTACGAAAACATGTACTTCCGCCGTGGAAGATTGCTCCGAGTCATCTGTTACTTTAAGTACAAATGTATACATTCCTTCCTCTAAATTTGATAATTGTAAGTAAGGTGTTCTTGTGTTTTGCATATCCACTGCTTTATTCTGATCGGACGGACTTTTCGTCCATTCCCAACTGGCTATTCCTCGATCGTCGGTACTTAAATTACCATTAAGCGTCAGTGTATTTTGAGGTAGATAAATGATAACATTTTGTCCTGCATTTGCACTAGGAGGATAGTCGGTCACTTTCAAAACAGTTATATTGGCACTTGTCGAATTTGTAACATGATCTGAATCTTCGACTGTTAATCTGAAAAATAAATATTAATCTTAATATTAATATAAAAAAAAAAAAAAATATATATATATATTACTTAATATTAATATTAATATAATAATAACTTAATTTTAATATAATAATATTAATATTAAGAATATTAATATTAAGATTTATAAAGAATATTAATATTCTTTAATTTAAGAATATAGAAAAATAAAATAATTGTTGTTTGTCATATAATCGTTCACAATCATAATATAATATTGTATATATAATATAATATAATAGAACAATTATACTATATATAACATAATAGAACAATTATACTATGTACTAACTTGAACGTATAATTGCCAGCAATAAGATTATTAAGTTGAAGCGTAGGTGTATCTACAAGGTTGGGCTGATATCCAATTGGACCTTGTTGCAATTCCCAATGATAAGAGATGACACGATCATCATCCTTACTATTCGAACCATCTAAAACCGCGCCTGTATTTGGTAGTTTTACAATTTGAGAAGCAGGAGTAATTATAGCAATAGGTGCTTGGTTGATACGTTTTGCTAAAAAATAAAAATTTGAATAACAATTGATATTATGTATTCTTGTAATAAAAGAAAAGACAAAGGAAATACTCACGAGGTAAAACACTGACATTGGCATAAGCTTCTCCATAGGCATTTGGACTGCTTACGGCTACTTTAAATGTATATAAGCCTTCTGATAAATTACTTAATTTAACAGTAATACGATTCTGATCTGTCATTGTTCCAGTGTGTCCTTCTGGTTGACTAAGCAAACTCCAAGCATAATTATAATGTTGGTTTCCCCGTTCAGCAGGAACTGTATATGCGGATAATGTAACTTCATTTTCTGGCAATCTTACTTCTTTAGAAACTGCTGAGACTAATAATTGTTTCATAGTTGGTTTAATTGATGTAGTAGTATCTTTTATAGTTTGAGCTTTTGCTTCTGGAGTTACACCAATTTCAGCAGTTTCTATTTCATGCATCATTATACAAGTACCTGTAACAATAAAGAAATTAAAAATATAAATTTAATTTCAAATTCATCAATTCTTTCTAAATATGATAAAATATGATAAAATAGATACAAGATTAAAGAACATTTTATTTTAGATATAATAAAAACATGTATGTAAGTATATGTAATAAAAAAATTAAAAAATATATATTTTATAAAATCGCATAAGTAATTAAATAAAATACATACCAGCAATGTTCCGTTTAAAGCCTAAAGGACATTGACAAGTTCCAACATCAGTCTCTTCATGTTTTACACAAATTTCATTATCTAGACAACCCGATTGATCTATACAACTGATTTTGTTTGCTTCATTAAATAACATTTGATCCTGTTCTGTGCCATCTGTACTCAGTGTCCTAAATATGGGTCACATAAGTAGCAATATATTAAAGAAAGGAAATCATAATATTTAGAGAAGAGAAGCAAATAATTATTCTCTAATTTTTAAATGCTAAGTATATACTTTTATCTGCTTAATATTGAAATTTACCCAATAGTGTCGTCATTAACTTGATCTAAGAAATCACTCCACATTTTGTTATTCTCCACAGGTCTAACCAATACCATGCTTGGTGGATTATCATTTGCTAATTCCGGTCTGTACAATGGTACACACACCATGGAATTATCACATTCTACATGATAACATGTACCATTATGCATGAATGCTACATTACACAGATGTTTCTTACAACAGGCCGTAACACAGTCCTGTATATTGGACAAGTGAATTTGTTGTGTATAAGTTCCACCAGTTAAATTGCCACGAGGTAAATAACTTGTGAAAACTCGCGGATATAAATCCGAGCACAGTAGTTGCATGTCCCATCTGGGATAACTGCCAATGCAACTTTCCAATAGCAATAAATATAATCCCAAGTGATATATTCCAGTCATATTAGCTGTATGAAAGAAATTAAAGTAGTATATAAGTATATATTTTCTCCTTCTCTTACATTATATGAGATATTAAAATATTATTTTTATATTTATTTGTATTTCTAAAATAATATACTATATTGATATATATATTTCGAGTAATAATAATGAAAAAATATATAAAAGATGTATAAAATTTCAAATTATAATATTATAAGAACTAATATGTTTCAGCACATATATTAACGACAAAAAATAAATATAAAGTATAATATTAATTATAAAATATAAACACATAGATTTTTGTCAAATTATTTATATTCAATTATTTATTAGTATTTTTAATTAAAATTGACAAAAATCTTAATAAGAATTAACATGACTCAGTGTATGTTCGCTGACAAAAACTAAATACAATATAATATAAATTATAAGATACAAATATAGATTTTTATTGAATTATTCACGAATATTTTAAATATTTTAAAATTGACAAAAACGTACAGAAAAAACGAAAGGGGCATCGTATTAGAAAAAGATCAATTGTCAATAATAGAACTTCTAACGAAGCAGAATTCGTACCTGGTTTATATAGCGCACTCGTGAAAACAAAATGAAACACTTGTAGAGGCCAAGCAGAGATATATCGTTAGATTATTCTACGACACATGTATCACTTTTAGCGCTTCCCCGCAATCGTGAATCCCTTTGCGATCCGTCGACGATTATTAGCCCGGCGAGTTTTGCGTTAAAGCAGTCTGCAGACGTGCGCAGCTTATCATATATTAACAGCATGTTATCAAACGCCGCGGTCTAAATCATACGGGTAATTATCATATTTCCTGCCGCACGCCGGAATAACGATCGTGCGTAACAAAACGATAACAGATACGAGGGAGCCGGAGCGAATTTTCGTTTGACAAGCAACACTCCGTCAGGGAAATCGAACTAATCGGAGAACTGTCACTACCGCTGTCATTCCCGCATCTTACCGCCATCTAAATTAACGAATCGCCAATCACGTCGCAACCGCGAGTTTATCGACCGAGGTTATCGATCGCGACGCTTACCGACCGCTCGAGTCTCCGCGCGCGGCTTCCACCCAGCTGACGCAAGATGGCGCCACCGGCGCCGTTCGCGGTGCTGCCGGCGCGAGGCGACACTATGCGCAGTACGGCTCGGTATCTACGTGAGATGTGACGTGATATACGAGCGGAGAGAGGTATACTCCGTTTCTCTCTCGTATATCTCGCTACATGTCGTCGACGGGAGAGAGTGGACCGGAGTCGACGCCGATCACGACGATAACGAGTGCGCCGGAGTTCAGGCGGTTGTTTCTTCGAATTGACACGGTGCGTGCGCGCGTTAAATCGCGTCCCTCTCCCCCCCCCTTTCCTCTTCACTCTCATCTTGTCTCTCTCCCTTCCATCCCCCTCCCTCCCTTCCTCGCTCCCACTATGTCGCTCTCCTCTCCCGACATGGCTAAGACATACCGTTACTCACGCGTCTCTCCTACTATCCATTGATGCCTCCGCCGCCGCGTAACTCGTGCGTGCTCCTCTACGTGCATCCCGCATCGCGCGCGTGCAAGGACGCGGGTCTTCATCACCGTGCGATCAGAGGGACGAGACATCACGCCGCTCATCCCGAAGGACCGTCACGCTGGAAGGTTAGGGTGAGTAAAGTTGATATACGATGTTGTAGCTTGGTCCAGCTACGCTTTCCTTTCCCGCTCGCCTCCTCCCGATGATTCGCGGCCCGCGGCGATCTAGAAAATCGCGGCCGATCGCCTTTGTTTCTGCATCCTCGTCAGGATCGCGCGTTTATGCGAAAGTTTCTCATTATCATAATTGAAAGGCCGGCTTTCGGATGCGAACCGGGTGCCCGATCGTTTACCGAATATTTAACGAACGTCGTTGTATTGTGTAATATTGCCTTCAGCATTTTGTCGATAAATGTCATCTAGTCGACATGATGCATGTATCGAGTTGATAAGTAAATAAATAATTGAGTAAAAGAGAAAGATACTGTGCTTTATAAATATGTACAGATAGTTTACTGATTAAATACAATGTGCTTTAGTTCTAGCGAATTCGTTTGCATTAGCGCACACTGACGCATATGAATGACTGTCAAATCTACAATAGTTAATTAAAAAAATATATTAATTCAAAAAAATATAATACGATAATTAATACTAATTTACAATAATATAATTAAAAAAATAATACATTAATTAATACTACAAGTTATTATTATTATTCAAGTATATTATTATTATTCAATCAAATCAGTATATGTATATTATTATTCAATACAAATGGTAATATAATGATAATAATAATTCGTAAAAATATTAATTATTTTATTTATTTGTTATTGTAAATTTTTGTACGACAGTTTTTAATATATCCAACCGAATTTATTATTACTTTCCTCAGTTTACGGATATGTCAACAAGTGACGAAAAATGTTTGTACGCACCCGTCTTTATTTTGATAATGTTTTTCTGTCAAAAGCCTGAAGAGAATAGATCTCGTATACAAACTTGATATTAGAATTTGAAAAAAAAAACTTTGTCCTTCTATTATTATATATATCAATAATTAATTAATATCAGAAAGTACAGCATAATAATTTGACATTTCTAAACTTGAAGAGAGCCTTTTTCTCTCTCTATATGTATGACATGTCTAATATATTTTAATTTTTTTCTTATCTCTGAAGTAAAGGCCATAGTTTGAGGAATTTGTTAACTTAAGCTTACTTATACTTTGTTAAAGATGCTAAAAAAGTTTCTTGAAAGTATTATTTTTAAAAATTTACTAACAAATTTATCCTCGAAAAGTCACCTGATCGGATGCATTTTACACACACACAATATATATATATATATATATATATATGAATCTTCGGCGTTCGATCTGCCGTTCGCCTTTCCATTCTCGCCGCCCAGATCGTTACATTCGCTCCATACCGTGCGTTCGTGATGCATCGTGGCGTATGCAGCTCGCGTGCGCAACTCGTCGGAAATGTATACCCTCACTCGTGAATAAATCTAGACTAGAAATATTATGAAATAATTAAGACACAAAATATCATCGAAATCGGAGTCTCCATTTTTAACAATGGATTTTCGAATTATACTTACAAACTTAAAATTTGATGCATTTTTTCGTTATTAAAAATGCCTTGATAATTTAAATCTCTAATTAAAAAGTGAAGAAATATTATGAAATAATTAAGACACAAAATATCATCGAAATCGAAGTCTCCATTTTTAACAATGGATTTTCGAATTATACTTACAAACTTAAAATTTGATGCATTTTTCGTTATTAAAAATGCCTTGATAATTTAAATCTCTAATTAAAAAGTGAAGAAATATTATGAAATAATTAAGACACAAAATATCATCGAAATCGGAGTCTCCATTTTTAACAATGGATTTTCGAATTATACTTACAAACTTAAAATTTGATGCATTTTTTCGTTATTAAAAATGCCTTGATAATTTAAATCACTAATTAAAAAGTAAAGAAATATTATGAAATAATTAAGACACAAAATATCATCGAAATCGGAGTCTCCATTTTTAACAATGGATTTTCGAATTATACTTACAAACTTAAAATTTGATGCATTTTTTCGTTATTAAAAATGCCTTGATAATTTAAATCTCTAATTAAAAAGTAAAGTCCTCTTTGAAAATGAGATCATAACATTTAAATAATGGAATGATACATAAAATTTGAATTTTCAATTGAAATAATAAGACTGCTTAATAAGACTATTTAATTGCATTCTACAAACTTTTGCTTTCTCATCCCGTAATACTACGTAATAAGTGTTCAGGACGCCTGAATAGAATGCCTTGTTGAATATGGATAATTTTTCTTTTTATCTGTTATATTTTCTTATAGTTCTCGAAATTTTTAAAATCTGAATTCTTGCGAGCTAAATAACTGTGTTTTAAATCAAGATTCAAGTCAAAATAAAATTAGAAAATAAAATTAGAAAATACAATTGAAAAATAGAAATTTTTAATTCTTCAAAAATAAAATTTTTTTCATTTAAATTTCTTTTTGCAGTCGTCTTTTAAAAATAATTTACCCTTTTAAAAATAAGTTATCTCTCTATATACTTTTATCAAGAAAAGATTGATTTATTTTTTATCGGATTATATTAAAATAAATTTACCTTTAGCATATACTTACAAATTATAAGCGCATAAAGTAGTGCTTGAATCTTTCGAATATGTTAAAAATTACATGTTTCGGAAAAATCGCGTGCACACTTGATTGGAAGTATACGTTTCGCACCCATGCGTACGCTTTTCAATTCAAGGTGAAACCGATCCTGAAGCGATCCTAAATGAAAGCAGTGTTTAAGTTGTGTAAGGTCAGCTCGATCGCGAGGACAGCTTGTAATGGAAGTCAAACGGTGCGATCGAACGGGTATTTAATCATTTTAATCTCTATGTAAATAAGTGTGACCGTGATCCAGCGAGCTGTCAATTTTCCCGTGTTCTCCTATTAAGGCAATTAATTCGTAACTACGTGACTATTTATCATTATAGAACGTTATAGAACGTTATTAGTATTCTTTGAAGCTTTTCCTATAATCCTTTTGCATCTTGGACTTTTTCTTTAAATATATATTTTTTAAATTTTGGATTTAATGTAAATGCGCAAAAAAAGAAACAATCAAATATCATTCTTTTTTTAAAAACATTTATTAAATTTTTATTTAAAATTTATTAAAATACGTATGAAGATTGAAGGTCTTAAAAAAGATCTTTTTTATTGAAGAATTCGTTCTCAAAATATTGTCTATATTTATGAGTATTTTTACACTTACATTTCTCTTCTGACGATGGTAATATATTTTAAAATGATATTCCAGATAAAAAATATTGACTAAATCGTAACGTTTGTTATTATCACACAAATGCAGTAGATATTTATTTACAAAATGTATATCAATCTTTTTATCAATCATTCTTGCGTAATTAATTTTCTTTGAAATTTCATCACGGGGCAGTTATAATATCATTGAATGGCAAAATTTCAATGCGATGGTCAAATTATCGCAAAATACGTGAATTATGTACTTGTCGCGATAACATTATCAATTCGCCGTGGGATAGAATTTAATCGGCCATATTTTCCAGATAAATCTATCGATCCATGATTTATTCATACTATATCAATATAATAGATAAAATATCTCACTAATAATTTATAGATAATACCATCGTCGTGCTGGCGTTATGATCGCACATACGTTTCTTTGTATACGCGATTACAATAGTTCAATGAAGTATTACTTTATTATCGAAGTTGTTATAATGTATCGTTATAATATATCGTTCTGTTACGTTTTCTGTTTATGTGTTTGCGATATACGGTTTTACATGTAATTGCTATTTTTTATTACAACGTTTATTACGTTTTATTACATTTGAGATGTTGATTTTATCGGTTGAAAAAATTATTTTCACGATAGGAATAAATACAGATTAAGTATTAATTTATTTTTTTCTATGAATTTTTAATCAAGTTGCAATTGTTGACATTTTCATCGGTCATAATTTTTTTTTGTTATCATCAAAGATTACATTTGTAGACGATATTACATAAGCAGAGATATATTATGTTTGCGTTTTGATAAAATGATGAAATAATTCATGCAAATATCGAAGAGCAAATGTATCTTTGCACTTATTTAAAAAAATGGAAAGTTACACGAATGTGTTAATTGAATGTGATCAGAAATACAATTATTTGATGATTACATCGAAAAACTATGCATATGAATATTTAATTATCAATTTATTCGATCAATTTATTCGTTTTTATAAAGATAAGAGAGATATTAATTTTTTTATCTTCTAGCCTTTTTTTCATAAACTGATTTAAGTAAATATGATTAAAATACTTATTTGAATGTATTAAAATTCATTAATATACTAATTTAATATTTCTAGCATGACAAAATTTACATTTATGACATAATTAAATGCTAATTTATTGTTCGAATTTTGAATTTCCTGTTTCCACTATTTCTAATTAGTATGAAATTAATATTAAAAATATAGATATTAATTTTAATATTACACATTAGTATATCTGGTTTCTAGCGGTTTCTCTCAATGCTGAATATTTAAACTTTCCTAAAAATTAAGATAAAAAGAGAGAAAAAAAGAGACATTAATAAAAGTTTAAATTCGACATTAGAAATAACAAATTGGCAATCTAATTATATCACTCGAATATATATGACATAATTAAATTAATACTTAATTATATCATACATTCGAATTTCTCATAATAGAAATGCCAAGTTAACTGAAGTTTCAAATTCGAATAATAGAATGCTATATATGTATATTATAAAAATAAAAATTGTCACTATTTCATATATCGTACGCACATGTATAAATTGCAAAAACATAAAAAAAGTAAAAAGCGCTTATAAATTTTATTATTAAATGCTATTATAATGTTATGTAATTTATAATAATTATAATCTGACAATTTCCAGATGCAAAAATATCATTTAATGAATAACTTTATATATCTTATATAACGATGAAAAAAACTCCGTAATCTTTACGATGTGCTTAAGTGTGCATGACGTGTAAATGCACATACATTCGCGCGAATGCACATAAGTGAGAAACGTGTGTTGTGAGCTTAACAGAAGACGTCTAAGTTCAAAATATCCTATTAAGCGAATTGTACCAAACTACAGCGGAAGACTGTCAAACTCATCTTATGATCTATATATATATGTAAATTTGTAAATACATTTGCCATATTTTTAGTAAACAGGCTAATCCGTGATTGTTCAGATACGTATAAGATCAACGAACCATATCTTCTGAAACGTATAATTCTAAATGCACATATAATTATGTTTATAATTATAATTTATGATTTTATATGATATAATTAATTATTGATGATATAATTATATTACGATATAATTAATTATTCTTCTGTTAATTTATTTTTTCCTCTTTTTTTTTTTTCTTTTTTTCTCTTCTTTTTATATTTAATTATATATTTTAATAATAATTTTTGAAAAAATAATATTTAAATTAAAATATACAATTAAAATATATATCTAAATTAATATATAATGAATATAATTTAAATTGTAAAGTATTATATATATATATATATATATATATATAAAATTATTTTTTTAAATAGATAAAGAAAAACTAAAGAAACCTAATATATATATATATATATATATATATATATATTAGGTTTCTTTATATATATATATATATATATATATATATATATTGGGTTTCTTTAGTTTTTCTTTATCTATTTAAAAAAATAATTTTTTGAGAAATACATAATAATACATAATATACAGAAATATATAATAACTTAAAGAAACATAAGTCAGTCCAATTTTCTCTCAAGATTAAAACAAATTTTAACAAAAATTGATTGTCAATGATAAAAATTATTTAAACAACATCACTTATCAAGTTTATTTTATATTTATTTATTATTATTTGTATTTTCCATCATCTGTATTTTTGCCATCATTTATTAGTCTTGCAAATCTTGCAGATTTCTTCGTTTCGCTGCCTTGCGCATTCAAAATATTTGACAATTTCTTTCTCCAATGACTACATATATTAAATAATATCATATTAAATTGTAATGAATCTTATTACTTTAATTATATCTTATCGTCACGCATTAATGTCAGTGACAAAAATGATAACAGACATTTGTACATGGCATATGGTAACACTACTTATCACATCGTGGACTACTTATCACATATATTATTCCTCGTGCAGTGTCGACGGTCATTGAAACAATTTGGCTCGTGACATGGATACTATACTCGTAAAAATCAATCCGAGTAATATCAGCTTTATATCAGATTACTATTCGTTTACTCGAAGAGAGTTATGTCGTCTTATAATGTATGCCATATAAAAATCTTGTCTATGATAACTTGTGATAATTACAATTTTAATTTATTATTATACGCATAGTAATATTTATTGATCAATATTAATATTATTGGGAGAGATTTTCTTTTGTATAATTTTGTCTCTTAGTTTGCAATATTTAATTATTAATTTTAATAAGCTTTGGCAGATAAATAATTTTAAAAGATGAAATGTTCTTTTGTATGAAAAATATGAACTGAGAAATATTAAGTGAATACTGTTTATATGTTTGTACATTTAATGACATTTTCGACAAGTTTGATCGTATTTTACATGACAAAGTACAGCAATATTACAAACATCAAATGAAATTTAAAATTATATCAACTATTGTATACAAAACAAACAATTTTATTTCAATAATTAAAATTTCAATTTGTTTGACATTTTAACGTTCATCGTTTCGTAAATTTGCCATGTGTTTTGCGCACGGTTAACAAGCAGGTTGTTCATCAGCGAAACATGTTCGTTATTACTGATCTAGACACATGAAAGTAAAGGTCGCTTTAATTGAGAGCGATGACATGAATCGCGTTATTGATGCCTACCTCCGTATTCTATTATCTCTTTCGTGGATAATTATTTTACGTTTGTCGCGATTTTGTTGTCTTTTCATACGCTTAGAGTTTCGCGAGTCAATATATGTGATGTCAATATATTGTGACGTTGCGAGTTATTCTACTTTTGTCGGAACAATCGCCAAACTATCGTTGAATAATGCATGTGTACATATACGTGCATCAAGCAATACCGATACATTTAATGGCCGATTGAAACTTAATGAAGAGCCATGAAGGAAAATTGCCCGACAGTGTATTTTATGAAGCCCAGAGAGAAAAATAAACTCTGCAATCGCTCTACTGACAAATTTATTTCGAGAGCCCTACGCGCAGCATTTATTTTATTTAACAACTTCACTTTGTTCTTATATAACTTTCATTACATGCAATATTTAAAATGGCAAAAAGATTGAAAACAATTTTTAAATATCTTTTTTTTAGTAACTAAATTTAAAGAAACTTTAAATTTTTTTGGTTTCAAAATTGCTTCCAATTTTAACGGGCTTTTTGAATTAACATTTTCCTTGATATGCATTATTTGGAAAATTTTTTATTTCTGATCTCTAATTTATTTATTATTAACTCGATGCTTTTATATAAATTTTTACTTAAAATACATTTTGAGTTATTGCTATATTATCGCATTATATTACAAACATCTATCTTTCTTTCTGCTATATCTTTCACAGCAGCAATATGTGCATTCTAAAAGTATTATATACAATATCGGCTTATCTGTGGAAGCGTGTATGCTGTCATGCGACTAGCTAAATTGATAACGGAGCAACTGGCACGGTTCTGCGTTACACCTTTGGGAAATGTAAACACGGGTTATTCTGTGTAAATATAATCTAATTACGACATATCCGAGGTGAATCGTACGCGTATCGCGTTAGCAATTAGGTATTTCGGATTTTGCCACAGAATCCTCGCAAATCATCAGGCTGCGGAGCGAAAATTATTTTTAATTATTACATATTTTTTGTTTGGTTTCATTTTTCACATAAATCGCGTGATGAGAGGATATTGACGCTACGTGCAATAGTAAGCAATATGACGTAATATTGGTTTTGGATTAGTTATTATTATTACGATGATGAAATGGTTGTTTTATGATAAAACTGCGGCGAAGTAACGCGCTGGTAAATCGTAATTTGCACTTTTCTGTAATTATTCGCGTCACGATATATGATTTTATGTTGTCTCGGTGCCGTTTCACGTTGATTTTAAAAGATATACCGAGTATTATTTCATCCTTCGCGTCTGCATTGTACTTGATTCTTTCACACACTTTATATATATTTTTTTAGTATAATTACTTTTACGATTTTGTTCTTTTGATCATTAATTATTAAACGATATATAAAGAGTTAATTTGAAATAATACTTGAAAATATACTGTGCTATTAAAATAACAAATCAACATTAATTTAATTAGCTTTCTTATTTAGTATCTGTTAAAATATTTATGAATTATTTTTTAGGTAACAAAAAGGAAATAAGTTTATTTACCTTGTTATTTAAAGCTCCATATGAAAAATTGATGAATCATTGAACCATTTAAGGGAGAAATATATAAAGCTTTATTTTATTTTTACTAATATGAACTGTTTTCCTATTCGGGCAAATATGTATTTATAACACACTTTGCGTTTATGCCAGTCGTTTTTCCTGCACGCGTGCACTTAATGAATCACGCCGATTATGTGATAGCGTGCACGTAACTACGCTCTTAGATTTATCGTCATTGACACAGCGCAATCATTGTTGAATTATAGTTTGCGACGCTTCGTCGATATCGCGGTATTTTACCCGTATTTATCGTCGGATATACATGTATGATGTATTGTGTTGTTTCCTCTTTGCGATCTCATCGTGTACATCAGTCAATTTCCTATCGAGATGATATCGTATAAACATGTTTTAATATATATATGTCCTACTTTTCTCGCATTAACTTTTTAACAACAGATTTTTCAATCGCGTTGAGATATAACATCTATTATGATTTTCTCTTGGCAAAAATATCAAGGTAGATTCGAGACTGATTTATTTTGCAGTGCATAAGAGATTGGAAATAAGTGGCTTCCTTCGATTCTTATTCCTTATATAATATTGATACTTCGTAGATTCCAATTATTTTAAAACTACACTGACAATTTCGAACGATTAGCACTGATTAAAGTCATTCGCGATCGTTCCTCTTTAGATTATATATCTTTAATGATGATGTACATAAATAATATCGCTGACACAGAAAAAAATTTAGTGAATAATGGTGAACGCTAATGGAACTCGTCCGCTCAATTAAGGCTTTTACTGCATAATTTTCGCGTATCGCGCACCTTAAATAAGATAGCTTTTAGCAAAAGCATCGCATTTTATCGCTAGCCGGTTCGGCAAAACACGCGATTCGTTCGATAAAGTGCCTTTTCAAGCAAACAGTTTTTTTTTCTCTGGATATCAAGGTTATCACTTCTCTCTTGCAAATCTGCAGGCTAATTGCTGTCGCAATTAAGTAAGCCCGATGAAATAATCTCACGATTCGATGTTAAAATATGTACAAGGCGAGAGAAATGTAGCGATTAGTATTATTTACACAAGATTATCTGCGTCCTGTTAATGATACATTGCATTAATTATTATTGCAGTTATAATTGGAGACAAAAAAAATTCTTATTTGCAAGTCTTCGCACAATAATCTTTATATTAATGTAAATGAATCGAAATAATTTCGGCATAATTTCGTTCGTGATAGGCACCAATTTATCGATGACGTCCACCGCATAATATTCGTGCTGTCGGTGTACAATAATAAATCATCATTGCGATTGTTGTGCCGCAGCACGCTTGAAAATGCATATCGAATGTACATAAAATGCATAGGTCTTTATTTACATATTTGCCCTATCATACAGAGGAAAGTTGTATGTGAAATGATATGGTTTTGAAACAGTCTCTCAGCGAAATGTACATAAACTTCGCGATGTCGTGCACTATTTTGCGAAATATCATTTATCGCTATGCGCATTGTTTATTCAAACGGAAATCTAACGGTGACACGTTTTGTATACGTTCTCTCTTGCTCTCTTAAACTAATGACTAGGGGAAAAATATGCCGTTAAGAATTCTTCTCCTTAGTGTCTATAAAATGTAATTACCTGTGAAATTAGGTCTTTCTCTTCACTGCTTGACTACACAATTTATGTACCGTTTTTTCATATACATGTACATATTTCATATATATATTGACTTATATCTCGTACGCTTGTCTACATTCTTTTCTGGCGCAATTTAAAATTGAATATGCATATTTCTACGACATACACGCTCTACATTTAATATATTATCGACGCATTCAATCGTAGAGATCATCGAAAAATAGAAAAATCGAGGAATGTTACATTTTACGAAAATTTTCTTTGATTATATTTTATATCGAAAAAATTACTCGAAAAGATTTTTCGTGTCGTTTTGCTTGATACAAAGAAAAATAGTACGTACTTTGGAAAAATTGTCTCATCTCAATGCTTTGTTTCATCTTGTTTTTCATTTCAACGCGTAAAAAATAATGAATTCAGGCACTTATCTTTTGTAATATTTTACTAGTCATTTTACTAGTTACGAGTTTCTCAGAAACTTTTCAATAAAATGAAAAAAAATAATGTTTCAACTTTTTTTTTAGAACTTTTTTCTTTATGTAAGATTTTCCTCTATACATGCATTTTTCATATATTAAATACCATTTATATTTCCAAAAAGAATTCTTGTTTTTTATCTTTTTTTTTATCCGTTGGATTGAAATCACTCTGCATTTTTGTGCATCTTAAATATAACACAGAGATAAAAAAAAAGTTTGTCAGTATTTTCCAAAAAGAAGCGTTCACAATCTCTTGCATCTTATTTTCGGACGGCAAATCTAGTTAGAAAATGTTTAACTATTTTATTTCTCATCTTGTTACCTATTCTTTTAATCAAGAATCCAATCTCAGCTGTCTGTGTCGCTCGGAATGGCAACTTTTGCAGATGTTTTCGCGTCGATATTGATGACTTCAGCTGTCGACAGCCATCGTTCACAGCCAATCAGAGCCGCCCATGGTATCGATCATGGTATTTTATTCTGAAATCCGTGACTCGACGACGGAAATTTTCACGATTCAAGATCCGCAGTTCAAAGCAGTTTTCGATCTTTATCCAGCACTTAAACGTAGCCGTCAGCTTCTAATTTTAGGGCGGCCTCGTAGGAAGGCAAACCCTGATCGTCCCTCGGGACATCTTCTCGCTTGTTGATCCTGTTGGCCTCCGATTCGCTGGGTAGGCTGTTCACCGGGGGCGAGATAATGTTACCGGGATCGTCAGACTCGTCTTTCTTGTCGGTCGGCGAGGGCAGTGCCCGAGGGTCGAAGATGAGACTCTCGTAAGCTGGCGGCGGACCTGAGGTCACGGGACACGGCGGAAGAGATGTGGGCACTCCCTCTTCCTGATGGGCTTGAGTTCCCGTCGATCTCTCGAGACACTGCTGGAGAGAGACGGAATTGTTAGAAGAGAGTAAAACGTGAAAAATAAAAATATAAAGAATAAGATATACAGGATGTGCCGAAGCTATCGCTCCATATTTTAAAGGTATCTGGCCAATTTAAAAACGATTTTTCCTCAGCAAAAATGTCGAGGCACTAATAGTTTTCGAGTCATAAATGATTGAAAATAAAGGGTTTTTCGCAAACTAAGCCTTATGGGAATAAAATATTAATAAAGTCACATTCTTTAGTTAATTTTAGGTAGAGTTTACTTTAATAGAATTTTAATTTAAGATTTAGAAAGATACATCATGATAAAAATTGGGAATATGCAAAAAATAATGATCTTCTTCGACATTTTCGCTGAGGAAAAATCGTTTTTAAATTGGCCAGAGAATCTATCTTTAAAATATAGAGCGGTAGTTGTGGGATATCCTGTATAAACATTCAATCTAAAACTAAATAATATATAATAGATCGTTCGCATAGTAATAAAAATGAATATTCAAATGTTTTTTTTTTAAATTATACTTTTTAATGATCAATCAATTTCTAATCTTTACATATTGAAAATATATTAAAAAAATTTTTTTTGTAATTACTGTTACTATGCATGCTGATAATATTTTATCTTTTGTGTCCTTTGTGTTTTATTTCTTCATTGTCTGTAAACTTGAGGACATTCTCAAGACGAAGGTGCGAAATATGCACGTTGTCGCATTGCGGTGTACAATTCCAGGCGCTGTTCTCGCGGCCTGTTTTTACATCTAACATGAGGGCGTGGTTTCTACGATATGCGAATTTTTATTTAATTGTGTATGCAACCACAAAGAGGTGAGACTATGAGAGATTACGTAAAAGGTCGGTACGTGGAATACGTGGAAATAGCGACTCGCGGTGCACATGTCGAGTAGATGGCATGATTTAAGAGTAGCTTCATGTAACATTGTAGAGTATCCCAGATATAGCGAAAAGTATTTTCGGAAGAGATGCTTCGGAGTAAATGTGGATAAAATTTGGAAAACGTCCAGCGAGACCTCATTATGAAAATTTTTAATATCGAAAATAGAAGACTTCCCCTGAATCAAACGTCAGAGATGGATAATAAATCGCTATATCTGGCTGTATTTCGAATTGATTTTATTTTTCCAAGCATATATATATCGTGGAATTTAAAAAAATTCCATGATATATAATAAACATGCAATAATTAAAATAAGATAGAATAAAATATAAAAAGGCTGCACGCACACACATACTCAGAGAGATATAGAGCATATAGATTAATATGTTTCAAATTATTTCTTCTCATATACATACATTTTTTTATCGTAACCAGTGTTTAAACCAATCTACAGATTTTATAGCAGAGAAAGCTTAATAAAATTTATAGTTTACATCTTCTTAGAGTTAATAAAAGATTTTATTTCCGCTTTATATTTGTGTAAAAACTTAATATTAAAGATTGATATGATTTCGACGGAGATAATTTTTGCAATATTTACGATGAAAATAATCTTTCGATTAGAAATTTTCACTTACCATGGCATGTGCATCCATGGTAAAGACTTCTAGACTATGAATGTCTGGCTCGGCCCTCCAGTACTGCGAGTATTCCTGTGGTCGATGCTTCCGGACGTTCTTGTGACAGCAGTAGCATATGAGCACCACCATCATGATCACAGCGCTGATCATGGCGCTAAAAGCGAACCAATATAGGCGATGTTTAGACGGTGCTTTTTGTGCAAAAAGGTGCCCGTGCATCCAGGGGAAAAACGAGGCTGCTATAAAGGGCAGATGACTGCCTTAGTGAAAAAGTGAGCGTGCGATTTTTCCCAATGGAAGCGGAAATTATTAAACATGGATATAAAACGTAACTTTTAACACCTGTTACATTTTGACAAATAACTTTCTGCAGCGATTAGACAAAAACTGCATGTCGCAAAAATACTTTAAACGTATTAATAAAGGTTAATTTGAAGTTTGAAAGATGACAGAACAGGTATTAATTTAAGAGATATAGAACAATCATTATAGCAACTTTCTCATTTTTCGATGTTTGCTCGAAGAGTTTTATCGCGACAAGTAATTTAAAAATCAAATAACTTCTATTTTTTTCTCCTTTAATATACCTCTTCTCCTTTAATATATATACAATGCACTTTACATAATTGGTAATTACGATAATTATTTAACATTTATGGTAGACCTTTTTATTTTAAATTTTTCAAAGTGACTTGTAATAAAAATTAATTATCCAGAGATTTAACAACGTATTTAATTTTGTCTGTATGTATGTTTACTTTCATATATATGGAATATGACAATAGAACTCTTTCAACTACTTCAATTCTAATTTGTAGAATATTATTAATTTTTCGCAAAATATAAATATATTCTCGGAAAGAAATTTCAAATATTTTAATTAATATTTTATCAAATAGTTAATATTTTAAAAGATGTTTAAGAAAGAAAAAATATATAGTATCAATGTAATTAATATTCATATATACACGATTTACTTATTTATTTATATTCATATGAAATTCAATTTCACAATGATATAATACTTATTACGAAGAATGAAATATCTTGCGTTCTTTCAATAGTCAATTTATTTCTAATGTATTTATTGAATCTGTCACCCTTCGAATAATTGAATTTTCAATCATTGGCTATCTAGACAATTTAAAGTTTATTTCGTGCAATGATTTAATTTAATATACGGACTATATAATATATTAAGAATTAAGATATTGAAAGATTAAGGTCGCCTGTCAGATATGAAATCGACTTATATAAGAAGGCATCTTCGGAATTAATTTAATAACTTGCTTTCCAAACCATGCTGTTAGCATCGGCCGGCGCGATTGTTACTCACCCACCAAGAAGAAGGTTAACGTTGCCGTGCAGATCCGCGTCGAAACGACCGTTCCTGCTGGTCGACGACGAGTCGTTGTAATCTGGCAGGGCGTTACTCGCATCAACATTGCTGCTGTTATGATAGTTATGGGCTTTGTGCATCGCGGTCTGCATCACCGCTATCTTCTGCATTATGTCCTTATTTTCGTCTTCCGATAAAAACTCTTCTAATCGCATCTCTTCCTGTTCTTCGCAAATAGCATCGAATAGCAGCTAATTAACTGAATTTAATTATCCCTCCTCCTTCCTCTCTAGAGTTGTAATTCTTCCTGCCTCATTAGGCTCGCCAGAGAAATCTCGTGCATCGAGATCGATATATGTGGTAATTGCTAAAAGAGAGAGAAGGAGAGTATTGCTGATAGTTATCAGTCGGGATAGCTTGAAAGATCGAGAGCGGAGTAATCTCGATCCGCGCTACTCCGAGATTGCTGCTGATCGTCCTGAGAAGGAGTCTATCGTTTCCGGAAACGCCTCTCGTCGAAAAAGCCCGCCGGATGCATTCCTCTCTTCGGTTCCCCCCGAGCACGATCGATTTTACATTACGATCGACTAGATCGCTCGGGGGGATCTTCGCGGCTGAAATGAACCTCAGATCTGGAATACATTGTTATTATTTTTATAAAATGCATAGTTTTTGTCTTTTATAATTCTTATACCTAATCCCAATATTTTATATCTAACTGTTATTTTTATATATTTTTTATATGTCGACCTGTTGTCCATCATAATTTTATTATTTTTATTTTATGTAGGTATAAAAATACACATTTTTAAGTCAATTTTTCTCTTTGCATTTTAAAAGAAGTCAATTATATCACTGTTGCATTGAGATATGTTGGCAGAAAGATTTTTAATTTTAAAGAAAAAAATAGAAAAAATCAAAGAATACTGTCATTCTTGTGTCATCATACGTGTTCGTATGCAATAATATATATAATACTGAGATATGTAAATAAAATATTTGATATATAAATTAAACTGAATTAGAATAAACTTAGAATTTAAGACATGCTCTAAATCTTCAAAATTAATAATGAAATCAAATGTACGTTGTTAGTAAATATATGATTTTATCCTTTTTTTGTTTAAAATTAAATCTTTCTGCGAATATATCTCATATCAATGCAACAGACATAATTGACTTCTTTTACAATGCGAAGAGAAAAATTGACATAAAAATATTACGTACATTTTTATACCAACATAAAATAACAATGATAAAATTATGATGGATAAATCGATATATAAAAATAACAGTTGTGTAAGAATTATTAAAAAAGATCAACATTGTGCATTTTATAAAAATAATGAGTGTATATGCTTCAAATATTTATTTAAATGCTTCAAACAAACATTTAAACTGGCATTAAATTAACAATTAAGAAACAATAAATCGGTTTGGAATAGTGCCAATTCAATAAATGTTCTTCGCAATCCATGACCTGTGTTGTCTTTGTTTAACGGTACGTTTACCGTTAAACAGAGATACTTTTATCACGCGTTTTTGTTGCGCTAGATAAAATTTCCTCATTGTACTCAGACGTCGCAATATTTCGTCGTGTCGCGAAGTCGACAGTGCGATTTTCGCCCATCTCGCTTTTTTTTGCGAAGTCGAGTCGCGATGCGATTCACGCGGAATGCCAATGGCCCAAATTGAATTCCTCATTGTACTCACGTGTAGTGCGAGGAACTCCTCCGCGATCGCGCGACTTTACGGATTTCCGGAGGCAGGTTTACTCGCGCGTGAAACGCGCACGTCATCGTTTCTCCAGCACGTCGAATTTCGGCCGATAGCCTCGTTTTGTGTCAGAAAGAACGCGTCTTGTTTCCTTATCACGATCTGTAAATAAACGATTTCTGTAGTATCTTGTTTGACCAAATGATAGCTGATATCTATATCAAATTTCTGATATTCATTCAATCTATCCATTTTTCACTTATCGAAAATCTAGAACTTGTGCATATCCTTTTCCAAATAGATATTAAATAAATAATTTATTTTTGTTGTGCAAATAGAATATTTATATATATATATATATATATATATATATATATGTGTGTGTGTGTGTGTGTGTGTGTGTGTGTGTGTGTGTGTGTGTGTATGTGTGTGTATAATGAACAATTATTAAATAAATAAAGGATAAATTAATACAATTAATTACTTTAATAGAAAAATGATGAAAATCACGTCAAAATTAATGAAAGAATTAAAAATATTTTTGAAGTTTATTATTTATGCACTCTTGATAAAAATATATTTTTTTCTAGCTTTAATGAGTACATGAACATAATAAACCGTTAGAATATTATTATAGTATTTTTAGTTTTTACCGTTAGAATATTATTATAGTATTTTTAGTTTTTAATTCATTCATTAATTTTGACACAATTTTCATTATTATTTTCTGTTGTATTATAACAGAATATCAACTCATTAAATGTTTGCTTCTAAGAATTTCAATTTCGTTGAATAAACTTTGTGAATTTCAGAATAAGCGCATTCACAAGATAGTTTCTGCTAACAGAAATATATTTCAAAATCGAAATGAAATAACGTATATAATATTATTTTTTTTTATACTATTTACATTTGTTTATTTTGCGATATACTATAATTGGAAGAGTAAATATCATCAAGAATATATCAGAGAGAATATTCCCTTAGGAGTCGTTCCACTCTCAGATAGCGATCAATACTCATCTTAAACCGTCCGATACGTTAGTTAATTTCAAGGATAATCCACTTGGTGTTAATTTATTAGACTGCGGTTAAGATATTTAACGTGATCATGCGCATATAAATTGAGGAAAAGAAAATTTCAAACTTCAAACTTTATCCAAGAAACGCTTTTTTTCAATAAGGTTTGCTCTAAATTTCAAATCTTTGATTTATTCTATGATATAATAGGCACATAATATGTATATATATATAATTCAAATATTAATATAAATTCATTAATATAAATTATTCCATTATATTACTAATATAATGTTAGTATAAATTAAAATTTAATTAATTTAATTAATTTAATTTAAATTTGAGTTAAATGTATACAATATTATAACGCAAGACTTAAAATTTATTGATTTATTCCTCATTGATGAAGTTTAAGATTGTCTTAAAATCGATTTATAATCTCAACGTCTAATTTCAACAAATACTTAAATATTGAATCGCTGGAAATATTTTTAGCTTATATTCTCAAGACAACGTGATGCAAATTTTTCATACCTTTTACGTGTATTTGTGAGAGGCAAAACTGCACATAGAGAGAAAGGCTAGAAAACTTGTGACCGCGTCTTTACCTCATTTTGTGCTACTCTGATACGTTTCTTTTCTTCGTTTCTTAGCGGTATGATATCCGCATTTCTGCCTGGCGTATTAATGAAGCTGCAACCGGATTTGATAACGTATGATGTAAAACTCTAGGAATATTTATCGCCTTGCATGTATACATAAATTGTTAATAAAATTCAATTGCGATTTTATTCGTTATTAATATAATAATTATCTAAATAACTTATTTATTTATGTTTATTAAAATGATCTGCGAAATGATAACAATAATCCTTATAAAATATTAACGTATTGACAATATCAAAATTAGAAAATAGTAATTGAAACATTATTTGCATTTATTACGCATACGATGCAGTTTATAATATAAATTTAATTTTATCAGAATTTGGAGGTATTTTTATTTGATATGTTAAACATTATATACATTTATTTATGTATTATTATTCATTGTATGGTTATTACAATATTATTGGTTATTACAATACATTATTAATTGTATAATCATTTTATCAGGAAAGGAGTTCATTCAACATATTTTTTTTAATCGATAATAAGTATAGTTTACGCTATTGTACGATGCTGTACGATGACATCATATGTTCCTTTATGCGATGAACTAATCAATAACGGCTATTAAACTTATGCCTCTGTGGCGGAGAGTGCATAGATAAAAGATGGTATAACTCATAAAATCATTGCAACTCGTGGTGAATTTTAAGCAATTCTTGGCGGGATTTATATTGATACTGAAAATAGTGCGCATGAAGCGCTGCATGAAAATTCGCACATCGTATATTCGAGAGACGAGATCACTGCTCGAAATTGTATTACTCCAGACTTTACAATGGGAATGTATGTCGTTTGTTGCAGATTCGCGTAAATGAAAGACGTTAGATGAGGAAGTTTGCAAGACCGCCCGAATTACAGGTAAGTCTACAATACAAAATAGAACAAACGCGTGTTATATAATTTACGTTTTACTATGTTTAATTTAAAGATATACGATAATTACTTCATAAGATGTACAAGTAGAAACTTTGCTCTTAATTAATTCATAACCCAAGAATTCTTAAACCAAATATAAATAAATATAAATATAAATAAATATAAATAAAAGAAACAAATTATTTTTGTTTTCTATATATTAACAATAAATTTTAATGAAAGAGATATGATATGAGATCTGATTGCGTAATGCGTAATATATATATACTTTTCTATATTATATTATTAAATTATTCTGAGTAATTTTATTATTTGCCTCCGTTATTTGATTGTCGATAATATACAAAAAAAAGCTAATGATACATATCAAAATTTTCATATAATAATTTTTAATCGTGCACTTTGATTTGCATTATGCAATTATGTAATCACGTAATTATCTATCATTACATTAATATTTTGATACATATCTGCCTATTCATTCTTATTTATCTAATCGAGAGGAAAATTTTCATATAATCGCACTATTTCCGCCCGAAGCGAAACTAATTGATATTTCATTAGAACAGTATTCGATAGATACAATTACGGTTAATATTAGCAATATTGTTGTACGTATCGACCAAAACTGTTACGGCAAATTATCTTCTACCTCATTCGGATCTAGAGTCGCCGACTGTTCAGCTGCGCATTTAACCTAATCAACCACCCATGCACCTGCTTGATTATCTGAGGAGGCCATGATGTCACGCGATATTCGACCCAACGTTAACTTTATTTAGGTTTTTTGCAATTGTGTAGCACTCTTTATTTAAAAATAACATTTTATGCTTGTATAGATTTTTACGGATGATTACTTTTACATCTAGATTTTTTATCTGGGGAAAAAAAATTGATTTCCTTTGAATAATTCCTTTGAATATTTAACTGTCTATGAAACATGCAAGAGGTTACATTTCTGCAGTTTAATTTATCTTTAATTCTCGATTGTTTCCAACACAATTATTGATATAAAACAAATATTTTTTTCTGTAAACTCTTTCTATTAGTGATACTTTTAGAACATTTCTCCGAACTATCCCCTTCCGTATATTTTTAGAAGCTATTTATAACTATTAACGAGTTCTCTTCAATTTTCTTTAATTTTTAATTCAAATTGAAATATCAGTATATTCGAACACTTCAATCGCTTTCTTGCTAATCGATGGCCTTGGCTCACATCAGCTCTACAACGCGATATTCTCTCACGATATAGTGCCGTATTTTGCAGTTATTATATGCATCTGCTGATTAGGTCTTTTAAAGAAATTTTCACAGTTTGATAATCATTCGAGGTCATCGAAATTTCTTGATACAAATCGCAGATGACTTTCATATATAACTTTTTATTATTTACACTATTAATACAAATAACAGATTGTTGATGATTATTTTTTAATTGATCTTAATTAATCTCAATTAGTATTAATTTTTTTCTTGTAGAATGTTGCATAATTAAATCTATAATAATATATAACGAGAGTATATACATATACATGTATGAAAAAGGTAATAAATATCATTCGCACATATATCATTATGTATTATTAATCATACGGTAAATGCAAAGCTTAAGGCTACTAAAGGTAGTTGTTTTCTAAATATTGAGGCATCTGCCGAGAATTTGTATTAATCATGGAACGTTCGTAACGCATCCGTGCTCTTGATCTACTTCTTCAAGTTAAGCCTCTCTCCAATACGTTCAACAACCAAGGTTCTCAACAATATCTATAGAATATCCATCGTTAATACTGACTTAAATCTTTGTAGATATATTTGTATATTATATATTTGTAAAATAATTTTGAGAAAAATTAGAAAATAATTTTACAAGTTTTTTTAATAATAATGAAAAAATTAATAAGATTAATTAGATATTTCATATAAACAGTGTTTGCTGGTATCTAGATAAAATTATCTAGATAATCATCTAGATAAAGAAATGGATCATCTTTATCTTTAACTAGATGAAGAAATACAAAGTATCTTTATCTTTATCTTAGATGAAAAATATATATCATCTTATCTAAAAATTGTCTAAGATGACATTTTCATTATGCAAAAAAGTTTTCCAAGCAAGCTTCTAAAAATCTATCTAAAATATATTTTTTATATTATTATTATTAATATATTATAAATATATTATTATTATATATATTATTATTATTTATAATATTAATATATTATAAATATAAATTAATAAATAAATATTTATCATATCATTTATATACCTTTTTGCTATTATTTAAATATTCTTTAGGAAAAGAGAAGGAATATGTGTTTATGATTTTAATATCCCATTTCTAATCTGCGTCACATTTTTTACAAATATTTATAGTCTTCTAAAATAAATAAAAATATCTAGATATCGCAATAATTATCTCGTCTTTCATCTAGATTAAGTAAAAGTAAAATCATCTTTATCTCATCAAAGATAAATTTACGGATTTTTATTTTTATCTAGATAATTTTGAAATTATCTACAGCAAACACTGCATATAAAGCTTCAATAATTTATAGAATATGTCACTCGCATTATTTAAATATTAGCCTTGAATAAAGAGGAATGTTTTTAATTATCTACAATTTCCTCCATACTTGTGTACTTTATAGCTTTTTGAAACCGTAAAAACCATCAATGACAGCGGTCACCGTGACGAGGTGTCCCCTCCTAACAATAAATGAAATCTGTCGTATCTTATGGGCCATTTCCCCTTGGTAATGACCCAGCGACATTTAGCGACATTAACCGCATTAAAGCCGCGGCTATATAAGCTCTTTCTGTGTGTCCTTACTTTTGCAACTTTTCCGAAGGCCAGCGGAACTCTCGAATTATTCACCGGAGTGTTTCTGCGCGTCGGCGACAATGCAAATTTATGCATATCAAGACTTCTTCGATCGTGGATGTATTCGTTTCCAATTTCGCCAAATTGTTTCGGTATACTTTTCACGATACGTGTTCAATTCGTTGATATACGCGCGAATCATTCGTTTTTTTTCTTCGTATCGGGCATATCGACGTGACAGTTATCGCCATCATATCGTATACTTTTATATAACACACTGTATTATAAAGATACTGCGCCTGATAGCGAAATCGATGTTGGTTAAAACATCTAGAATACTTCAGTTTACGTAATATTAACGTCGCGATCTTTAAACACACATTCTTTATGTTATGATCAAGATAACAATTCGCAAAAAAAAGAATCGCTTTGTTGTTAATTAAAATTAATTGATTTCTTTTCACACACATAATAGATATTGTTTGACATTGCAGTTTTTAATTTTTAATTATTTATTTGTTTTTAATTTTAATTAATAATGTTTTTTTATTTTTTTTTTTAATTTTTCTAATTTATCTAGTTTAGTAATTAATGTAATGAAATCTATCTAATGAAAATCACATAGATATTTCATATTATAATTAGTGCATTAATTAGTGTGTTAGTTAATTATATTGGAGAGTATCTCAATGGTATAAATAATATGAGTTCTATTAGAAGTTTATTAGATTTATTACAAAAAAATTAATTACAATTCATAAATATATATACACACATATTCATATATACGTATGTATGTATATATATATATATATATATATATATACACAGAGTGTCCCAGTTATCTTCCATCATTTTTCAAAAACAGATTCTTGGGATTATTTGAAGATGATTTTTCCTCAACGAAAATGTCAAAGGCCATCATTTTTGCATGTTCCCGATTTTTGTCATCATATATTTTTGCAATTATGTCTTAAATTAAAACTCAATTAAAGTAAACTCTATTTAAAATTAATCAAAGATATGGGTTTGTTAATATTTTATTTCTACAAAGCTTAGTTTACGAAAAATCCCTTATTTCCAATCATTTATAATTCGAAAATTATTAGTGCCTTAACATTTTCATTGAGGAAAAATCGTCTTCAGATGATCCCAGGAATCTGTCTTTGAAAGATGACGGAAGATAACTGGGACACCTTGCATATATTCATATATATATGTATATATGTATATATAATTGTTCTTTTTAAAATTTATAACATTTATTTTTTCCAACAAAAAGTTTCATGAGAAGGAAGTAGTTAAGAAAATCTGTCGTCGCAATCATCGGTTTTGCACGACAAGTTCTCGAAATTGTCTTTTCCCCTAGTTAAGAAGTTCCATTAATTCGTTCGATTTTGTAATAATTAAATTTTGTTAAGAACAGAATATCGTGCAAGTTTCTCTTTAATACAGGTATGAAACACATTTTACATGTATATTTAAAACATATTAAAAGTTCTTAATTTAAATGAAATATTTTAATTTTTCTCTCCTTATTGTCGAAATTTTTACTCACTCTCAAGATACAAGGATGAAATGTAAATAAACAAGGGCTGCAGGTAACCACATTAGGAAAGCATATGTTCACACTATTTGCGGTTCGCTAATTGGTGTTGTCGCATAATGTCGCTGTACTCCAATTAGTTTCCCCAACGTGATATGTATAGCGAAAATTATGCACACCTAGTGTTAACTCGTATCGTGTGCAAATTTGACTTCTTAACACATCACCGGTGCATTTAATTGGCGTAATGAACTTCAATATATTTTACAGAAACACGGTGAGGAATTGCATTTATCTTGAGCTTGAGTTTTTTCAAATTTAATGGCATTTTTATTTGCATACAAAATTTATATAAAAGACATGAGTCTTGCGATTTTTATGTGTGAAAATAAAATTCATTAACGCTATTTTCAATGCAATATTTAAGGTATAAGAACTATCCGACTGTAATTGCTTCGTCACTTCTAATTATCTTTAATTAAAGCGATTAGTTGAAAGAAAGATACGATTACCTTTAATTTAGCACGAAGACTTTCTAAATTAAGTTTAATTATGATATATCATACTTGTGCATTTCTTAATCATGAGGCAGCGTTTCATTGATTAAAATAAACTTATCAATTAAAGAAAATCATAATTTTCAATTTAGAAGATCACAAAGTAGCTAACATTGTTCATTATTATGTTATTATTGTATATAATAGCATTATCAGAATTGTTTTGCCTCTTAATGCAGTCTCATTGAATAAAATTGATTATAAATTAAAATTGATTATAAATAAAATTGATTATAAATTAAATTCCTACGTCTTGAAAATTATAAAATAAAATATTATCATCACCATATATTTTATAATAACGCGTTAATTTTTTTCCTCACTTTATATTGAATATTTTATTAATTGGAATTACCAGATAAGCAAAATTAAATTTTAAAAGTTCAAAAATCATGTTATGGACAAAACTATCATTATCGCGGTTGTTTTACAACCGCGATACGACATCTCCTGAATAATATCTTACAATTAGTCAGATAAAACAAAACTTTCAAATTGCAAAAACATGATACAAACAAAACCACTTTTAAATAAGCCTGATGGACATATGACATCGAGCGTTGTGCGTGATTGCGTGCATATATCGATTAAAAGACGCGTCGTAGACACGTAACGTACGGTGTACGGTGTATATAACCTACGGGCTCTATATATAGAGTTACATGGGTGCCTCCACCGATGTAGTTGTAGGTGGGTTCGCCCTCGACCACGCAAAACCACGTCGGCCTTTTTCCCATTTTGTATCGAACGCCTCGGCTCAGCTCGACGCGCACGATTCACTACTTGGCTGAAGCCGATCTTCACAAGATAATGTCTTCGGAGCTTTCCTCGTTAAACTCAATTAATTGAAAAGAGCTAAAATGATAGCTATAGCGATCGCAATTGAGGATTTGAGACATTGGTCGTCAATATTATAAGGTTTATTTCGAAAGTCAAGCCGCAAATTATAATAAGTGAAGATTACAATTAAATGGTTATATATTGTTGCGATCAAAGAATTTATGGATCGATGACATACTAAATGAAAAGTAATTTTGTAATTATTGAATGAATATAATCATTAAAGGAGTACAATAAACACAAATTATATTCTTTATTTTTTAAGATTTGATAAAAAAGGAATCTCTCACGTATCGAATTGTCATGCAAAGCAAATCTGAATCTCTTTTCAATTATTTCTTTTATATGATAAAATATTGTCGACTACTCTCATTTTTATATAAAATCACAAAAAATCAAAAAAAGTAAAATTAGAGTTGTAAACGGCAGTAGTTTAATAAAATATTCGTTAATAAAGTTTTGATTTACTAAAGCTTTTGAAGTTTTTTTTACGGAATTATTATTTCTGACAAAATACTAAATTTAATTCAAAATATAACAAGAACAATAAAAAAAATGGAACAAGAAAATATATCCTACGCTTTTGTTTAAATGATTTAATATATTGCGACGAGATTTTCAATCAAACTAATGAAAACGGTTAATTGATTGTGGAACATGTAGCATGCAGTTACTATCTTAAATTTTTTAATATCCAATTAGTGAAAAGTAGAATTTCAGTAAATTTAGTAGATACATTCAATAAGTTATTTTTATTTAAATGGTAACCTAAGAATCAATATTAAATTAATAATTAAATGAAATTTACATTTCTAATTTTTTCGTTTAAATCATTTTTGTTAATTTTGTATGTGCTCGTTTTAATATTAGATTTATTTTTTATTTAGATTCACTTTTATTAGCTATGTTTTTTATAAGGAGGATAAAAAAATAGCTAGATTCCCCCACAGATTTCATGTTTATTTTAATACTATTACTTACTACTAATAATCTTAATATATATATACTTGTGCATAATCCTTAATTAATCATATTTTTCTCCAATTTTTGTTTACTTATACTTAGATTATTTAACTCTTTAATAACAATATTTTACACTATGTCAACAATGTTTATCAGTATCTTGATTATCGAAAATTATTGTTAGCAATAATGAGAATACAAAATAATATCAAAATAATACTATATTTTGCGATTATTGTGAATATAGATTAATTCAATCTACTGTCTTTTTTTGCTAAAAATGTTTTTCAATAATTAAAATCATCCGACACCACCGGATATGAAATATCGTGCCAATTGTACTCCCGTATTTGCTGTCACGACATCGAATGTCATACATAATATACTCATTTGTGACGGTTCGATTATATTCCATGTTATCCAAGTATTTAAAATCGCTTTTGAATGTATTTCATAACGACAATTAATACCGTCAAGCTGTCGTGATTACGAATGTCATGTGATTTAATGCCACGTGAGGATCCTTGGCAAGATGACTTGCCGCAAGACGTGCGCCAGCATATCATTTTATAATCTAACGATTGCGATGGGACGAGAGAGTGACGACGTCATCAATGTACTACTGGTATTACACGTTGCTTCTGAGGTACAGAGAATAATTTAAGGTCCTTAGAAGCGGAGAGATATATACGACATTGCGCACACAAGTGCTGACGATCATTGCTATGCAATGTCACGTTCGCGTACGCGATATAGTAGCTGAATAAATATTCCTCACGAATATATTTGTTATCGATATTACGAGAGAGAAGATACGCAAATTTTGTTAAGGAACGAAAATGCGAAATTTCGATCATTTTGCGATTAATGCCAGAAGGGAGTATCTTTAATGTTCGAATATCAATTATTATTGACCTCGGATATTGGTATTCTTATGAGTTTGTACACGGATCAAACGATGTAAATTCGAGATATTATTTACGTTCGATTAAAGCGTAATTAAATTAGTGATTTACGGTTCCCTTCCCTTTGAATATTAATAGCAGTGCTTTAAGCGTGCCAAATGTGACCTTTATGTAGGGTGTTCAAGGTAACACAGTAAAGCGCTTACTTGAAATTATATCTAAATATTCTATAGTTTTATTACCTAATTACATCAGCTAATTTGTTTTAGAACTAGAAGCTCTCACGAAATGTTGCCATTATTAAACAGTCTGTTTAATATTTTACATTTCTTAATCCTTGTTTTAATAAACGCATTTTTTAAGGAGAAAATTATCGAGAAAACTATTAGTTGATTCAGTAAATAAATCTAAAGTTAACAAAAAAAAGATATATTTCTTAATTCATTTACTTGACCAATAAAATCAATAGAAGCATTTTATTAATTGAAGAATGCAATGTTGAATTTTTCTAATTTATCTTCTTTTCAAATAAAAAAATCAATCTAAATTTAATTTTCTAAAGATATTGATTCAATATTGAAAAAATTAATCTAAATTAAATTTTCTAAAAATATTGATTTTTGTCTTCAATTATTTAAGAAAGCTCAAGTTAATTCATCTTTAATTTTTGCAAAAATATTTTTCAGCTATAGAGCTACCCAATCTAGAATTTTTCAAAACATAAATCCATCCGTCGAGTATTAGCTACATCGCACCCTTCAATTTTACTCGATACCTGTTTACCCCGTGACAAGTGTCAATCTGCTAAGTGAAACCAACCTTTTTCTCAGAACACGACAGAGGCTGGTCGATCGGTCGCTCGCCAAACACCTGCGGTACCGTTTCTGGCGATCGATGACAATCCTGGCTGGTGTCCATTCGTTCCAAGTTGATCACCACGACGACGACGACGGTGCGACGCCGCGTGCGTGACGCGCGGCGTCGACCGCGCGCACGGGGAGGCGAGACGTCGACGACGATCCCGTCCTGCGTCGGGCAAACTCTGCGTCCGGTCCGTCCTTAGTACCGTTCCGTCGGAGACTATCGGCGGCGACGGTCATGGCACGCTCGTTGCTTGGCTACGCCACGCGACCCGCGGCCAGGCACGGCATTTAGGTATAGTTGACGTGTGCACGAACAACGGAGGCCGCCGTCGCTCCCACCTTCTTCGACTTGGTCGTCCGCGTCGTTGCGTCACACTCTCTCGGCCACCCTCTTTCGACTCACCCTCGTCGTCGCGCCTCTCTTTCTTTCGCGTTGGTCCCGCTTCCGCCACCACCCTCGTTACACGAGGGAGAAAGAGAGGAAGAAGGTTTTATACCTGCCTTTGCACCGGCGTGGCGGTAATGTTAAACCGCCCGTTCGCGCGAGGGTGTGTTTCGGACAACGTGGTTTGGTGCGGTGCGGTGTTGGATCGTCAGTCGGTTGGATCTCCCCGTCGTGGTCCCCGATGTCGTCACATAGGTATCACGACGGTATAGTATTTCATTCGAGCGAGTGTCGTGCGAAATTCAAACGATCTCTGTCGAATTGGATTCTCGACGTGGAAATTGTGGTCTTACGCGAGGAGTTGATCTACGCGACGTTAGACAGTGATCTAGTGGTATGGACAGTGTACTTATGTCGTTTAGTTTCTCGCATCGTCGATCAAGTCTGTTTTTAGAAAGTGAAATTTATAATACGAGGAGAAATCGTATTATGAAAGATTAAAAGCACATATTCCTATTAATATAACTTTTTTTATTATCTTAATATTTTATCGTGAATCGTATAATAAAATTAAATATTATTTGTATCATTTTATTTTATTATAGTAGTTATATTGAAGTAATTATGTTAATTTATGATTAAAGTAATTACACACTAAGCACAATTATATTAAAGTGTATTTTTATTATATCTTTTTACAGTAAGAAAAACATACAATTTATATACACGTATGTGTATTATTTTTTTAAATATATTTTTATATATTATTTTTTTATATATATTTTTTTAAATATATTTAATATGTCTGTGATGTTGTTATATGTAAAATGTGCATGTGTGTATAATTCTGCTTTTTAATTATATTAATATCTTGGATATCTTTAATGATTCGTTGTGTATTGTAAAATTCTGCTTGTTATCTTCTATTTATCTTATTCATTGCTTAATTATTTATATAAAGATTTATTTATGATAAAGAAAAGTTCCAGCTGACAAATGTTTACATTTTAAAAATATGTAGCAAAAAATATGTATATAGAATTTTTGCCAAAACTCTCTATGATCATTTTTTTTTCTTTTTGGATAAGATATTTACTGACTCATGCTTTTTGATTTAGTATAGTTGTTTGATATCGATCAGTTTGCCGTTACTTGCGATCGATTTTTTCGAGTTTTGTACCGTTCTATTTCGCTTAGCCGTCTTGGTTTCGTGCATGAATGTCATTAGAGTTGCCCAAATGCAAAACACATCAGATACGTACGCGGAATGAAAAATAATAGTTCACGAAAATTGTTAAAACCAGTGTTGCTTCTCTTATAACTGTCGTGTCAGACGGTAGGCTTATGATTACGATGGAATAAATTAGCATATAGAACATTGTGACTCATTTCGGGCAACGGCATCCAAATCTAAAGTGCCTATCCCCGGGCCTAAGCACCGGAGGTGCCAAGTGTTGTCTATGTAGTAATCAGAACCGTCTAGTTCGCGTTTCATATTTCGAGAGCTGAACCAGCTAAGCTTAGAGCTTGGCTCGTCCAAAGTGTATTTCTGTGCAATTCGACAGGTGGTCCGTAGACACCATCACTTACCGCGATAAGTAACAACACTCGACGATGCTGCTTCTCTTTACGATGCGAAGTCGAAATAAACACTCGGTCATCTCAAAAATGTAGTCGTTAATGGAACGTGTTTTTCTGACAAAAATGAGATCGCATTTTTCAATAAATAGAAAAATAATATAATAGAACATAATACAATGAATGATTGATTATCTATTATCAAAAAGGGAAAGAGAGAAATTATTCATTTATTAAATTTATATATATATATATATATATATATTTATTAAATTAATATTTATATATGCTATATGTATTTATATATATTATATATATAAATATATATTATATATATATATATATGTATATGTATTTATAATATATATGTATAAAATTTAATAAATGAATAATATATCTCTCTCTCTCATTCTCTTTGATAATTGATCATTCATTGTATTATATTTATTATATTTATTATATTTATTATATATTTAATCTATTATATAATCGTGTAAGATATAATGTATTATATCTATTATAAATCTATTATATTTAATCTATTATTTAATTATTGAGATATTTAAAATATGTAATTTTATGTAATTTTAACATGAAATTTTTTTTAGCATTAAAATTCTTATTAAACGTGAATTTACGAAATAATTCGATTTCCGCAAATATCGCGAATATTGCATTTATACGAAATTTCCTCAACGTATTTATCTCGAGAAACTGAACTGTAACATCGGATATGTCTCGACGGATCGTATCGCGAGGGATGAAAATCTGCTTGGGTTTCCGACGGAAATGTAATATAATATCAGAAAGGCGATGCCTGGCAAAGGTTCATAAATCCTCGTGAGATCATAAAGTGAGAAAGCAAGCGCTTTTACGCGCGTGCATTTACGTCCGAAACACTTTCGCCGCTGTCTTTCTCGTTGTTTGGCCCGATGAAAAAGAACAACGCGTTTTCCCGCGCTAGAAGAATCGCCGGAAATACGCGAGGAGCATTTCCTTTCGGGCGTCTGGTCTCTAATCTCGAGATATACCGCACCGTGTCTTTATGCAGACACGCTTTCCACGTAAATCATGCCTTATCTCTCATGTGTCACCATCTCAAGATTTCGCAATAGGAGAATGCGCATCTATATTCTTGTTGCGCATTTGCTAGTAAATGTGAATCATCTTGTCTTCGTGTTAAAATTGAAATGCAAAGATAAAAATAAAATTAAATACCGGTGAATGATCTGACCGGAAATAAGAATCTTCAATCCACAATGTATGTATTAATTAACCATCATTAAAAACATTACATTTATCGCTGAAATTCAAATGAAAATAGAGCAGAAAATATGACTGTATAATATACACTTAAATATCTATAATTTAAATATATTTATCTTTTTTTCACGCGTTAGAGCGCGATTGAAATTATATAGAAATTATATAAAAAATGTTTGAAATAATCGGTTACGCTAAACGCTAATAAAAAAATGAGAATAAACGCGGAAGAAATTTGCGCTTTTCTCATCGAATAATTTTATTCATCAGTTTATGGACGAGGAAATGATAAACGATTTAAACATGAGAGATATCGCTAACGTTGCGATGAAATGATTGCCTCAATCTAATTAATCCGCGAGTTCCGGCAATCGTAACACATAATTTTTTCCCTTTCGTTTATTTACAGACTCGCCAGAATGGTGGGTAGCATGCCCAGCGGATGGATGAGGAGGGTTCTCCTCTTCCTCGTCCTGATGACCGGAGTCCTGCTGATCGCCATGTATGCTCATGCTCCGCCGCTCGCATCGCTGCAGCCGTTTGCGACTCGTCGGTGAGTAATTTCCGGCAAGATTACAGTTTATTCTATTTATTTTCCCTCAAACATATGATTTGACAGATGAAAAAATAGTAATTGATGTTTCACTCTTGAGGATGAGTAATTATATCTAGAACAGACGATTTATTTGCTTATATTTAGAAAAGCGAGCGACTTCTTTTGGGCACCGCTATCTCATGCTTCGATGTATGATTTTATATTTATATTATATTTTATGGAGAAAAGAAATTACGAAAATTTATAGAAAAATTGGAAATATTTCCGATTTATAACTAAATGAAACATATATGTGCGAAGGTGCCTTTCTTCTTTTTAATTATTATATATTTATGTTCCTATAATTTTCACTAACGCGTGGCTAAATTTATTTTCCGCGATATGTTTTAACCCCCATTGCCTTTTGATTATTTTCTTACACATTGCATGTTTTTTTTATTTTGAATTTATTTCGTACTCTCTCTCGCATCACAACGCGCATCGAAGAAGACTAGAGGACTTGCAACGTGGCTTGGTTAATTACCTGGTGGGTAATGAAACCACCATCGGACCCGAGGAACGGCTTTACGAGTATCTGGAAGAGCCTAGGTAACGGACAGTTTCTGATTGGGGATGGAATTTTAAGCTAGACGAGCTGTACCGCGTATTTCTGATGCCTTAAGCTCGAATTCATCCCCGCTTTTGCCTCGATTGGTCTGTTTGGATATGTGTCTGGTTTGAAAAAAAAAAAGATATTTAAAAATACGTTGAACTTTATCATTCATCAAGTTACACATTGAATGATATCATATGTACATTTAATTTTAAATTGTTATTGAAAATAAAAATAAACATTTTTAATTTTTAAAAAAAGAAGTGCGTTTAAATTGGAAGTTTTATAGAAAAATAAAATTTATGTTTTACGATAAAAAAAGGTTTAAATTTTACAGGTTTTGCAAGATAAAATCCATAATAATATTATATCTCTCTCTATTTTATATATCTTTATTAAATTTTTTCTATATAAATATCAAAATGTATTTGAAATATATTGGATATATTTTTGAAAAGTTAAGCTTATGTATTATATTTGGGTTATAAATATCTCGTTATATTTTTTTTTCCTTTTTTCAAAACCAGTCACGTGCCGATACCAATCAGACATCATTCTCCCAATTAAGACGTTATTATTCGGACACGACCTACAACACGTTGATTGCTTCGTGAACAAATTTCCAAATGTTCTGAATTTTCGCGTGGGAACTCTCGTATATTCTCTAGTCTTGCACTTCTCGTTTCCCTTGCAACGTCGCACCTCATTCTGACATTCATTCGTTTAATCCACTTGCCCGAACACGTCCATCATACTAAACGTACACTATTGTTGCGCACCATTGTTTTCCGTATTTCGCAGATTATACTGCTCGCGCACCGTGTTGCATCTGTCCCGACCCGCTTCGCGAACCCGATTTTCCCAGCCTTAATTTTGAAAACGACTCGCTTTTGCTTTTTGAAATAGTGCAAGTTTGGCTACAAGTTTATGAAATTGCGAAGGATTGAAAAGATTCTTCGAAAAAATGAGAGGAATTTTTTTTTGCATTTTATTCATGGACCAATTTCTAGTATAAAATATAATTTTACAATTATACAAATATAATTTTACAATTTTTTACAATTCTCTTTATAATTCTAATTTAAGGTTTTATTAATCAATCAAAATCATCGTTACTTTATTTGCAATTTCCTTTGGAATTTCATCGAAACATTCGTTTTCTAACGATTCGTTCATTTTTTTTAAGTTTGGGTAGACTTTTTTCCGTTCATGATTAGCCAACTATTTTCCTGCGCTTCGATCAGCAAACATCGTTTTTGTCTTCTACTCTTCCTTTTTCTGAACATTTAATTCGAACAATCCCAGTGGTATTTTTTTGTACTCTTATTCTTCTTACCATTGTAATGAGCAGCTTTTCATTTCTCAGAGTTACGATATTATCAGTTTGGCAAAGAATAGAAAATGAGTTGCGAAGATGGGTTTTATATTTTTTGTCAAACTGAGAGGATTGTAAAGATTTGTTTTCTTTCCATTTTCAATTTACGAAATTATTTATAATTAACATGTTATTAAACGACTCACAATCTAATAATAAAATAGTACTGATTCCAATTGATTATGGAATATTTTGGTAATTAGTTTTATAAAGATATATTTCTTTTTATTAAAATAAAAATAAATATGTATATATGTATATACACACCGGCAGGAATGGTGTTCCGGTATGTATATGAATGGTCGACATCATACGCAAAGCGTGTACGTGAGCCAAGAATTTATTCTTTTAATATCGATATATTTTTATTATATAATATATTATTATTATATTATTATATAATATATTATTATTATTATATTATTATATAATTTTTAATTAAATTTTATCTTTTTATATATAATTTAATTATTATTTAATTTAGCAATGAATGCCGACCTTTAGTTGTTCACGCGATTAAGCCGCATTTCTTAAAGAAAGAAATGAAAAATATATCGATAAATTAAAGCGAGACACGTATAGAAACAGCGTTCCAAGCGAGAGCGAGAGAGACTCGGATACCTCTAACTCGGTGTCACGTCTTACAATGCTTTGTCTTTTGCTCTTGTGCCGTGCGTGAAGGACATAACATCGGAATACCCCCCCACTATTCCACCCCCACTTTCTCTCTCGCTACCCGGCTCGCGTACATGTGCGCTTTGCTTGTGTAAGTGTGACGTCAGTGAACGTCACACAAGCATACCGGGACACCATTCCTGCCGGTGCGTGTACATACTATGCATATTGATGAAATAGTTTTAAAATATAAATTTAACTTGTGATTTTTTTATCTTAATTATTTGTTTATAATATTAAACTTTAATTTTAATTTTGTAATTTAATTTTTCCTTGTTTTTCCTTATTTTTTATTTTATGCATTTATATATTGGCTGTTTTCACTATTGTTGAGCCAATTATTAAATATGAAATATTATTGATTGCTATTGCTGAGCCAATTATTAAATATGAAATATTATTGATTGCAATAATTATTATGTAATAAATATATAAATAATCTGGCGTTTATAAAAATAGATATGATCATCTATTCAATCTGTTGCGACAAATTAAATTTCCTAACTGTCTTAACTCTGCAAAATGGAGCTTGAAATTAACATTGTTTACTGTATATATTTTCTTGAACTTATCTATCCTTGAACATATCTATTTTTAACTCTTTCTATATCGATTACGAAACAAATGTTGCATAAACTTTAGATAATTAAAAAAAAAACATAACTATATACAGTACTTGATAATCCATGACATGTACAAAGTACAGAGAGATCAATAAAATTTGAAGAAGAAATAATTTAACAAAAACAAGTTATTTCTTTTTAGAGAGAAATTAATAGATTTCTTTTATGTAAGAGACATTAAATTTTCAATATTTTTCGTGTCACATAAATTACAAGCATCCTGTACTGTTATATCACGTAAAATATTACGCGAGTAAAATGGACCAACTTACCAACTCAACTTTTACACTCGTAGGACGTTTCAAAGTCCGTGGTCCTGGGCATGTGTAGCAAATCGATGCGAGAGGCGAGCAGTAAGATCCTCGAGGACGTCCTTGGCGACCTGCACCGCGCATTGCGGAGGGAACGCTCGTCTATTGTGGCCCAGACCGACTGGGAATGTCGTCCTCGGCGATGACAGTGTCATCCTGCATCTTCAGCAAATCGAATTCGTCACTGTCGATACGAACGACCAAGAAACGAAGGATCTGTTGGAGCAAGCGAAGGATGTCTTCATTGGTGAGTGTTGATAAACCCAAGGAGAGAAGCGTGTCCTGGAACATCTCAAAGATGTTTATTTAATGGCAGGGAACATCAGAAGTCTGATCAAAGTGTTGAACGCCAAGAGTCGATCCGGTATCGATACATTCATCATATATCTGAGCGCTGATAACGCACGGGGCACCACTCTATCTCTGGACACCGACGAATCATACAAGCTGGAAGTCGCATCGAAAGGGAAGATCCTAGAGGCCAGAATCACGGGAAAAAGTTATTTCGGGCTGCGACACGGTCTCGAGACTCTCAGTCAATTGATCTGGTGGGACGAGGCCGCTGGCAAGCAGGGTGCTCTTCGTGTTCTCGCACGAGCCTCTATCGAGGACAAACCCATATTCCCCTATCGCGGTCTCCTAGTCGACACCGGCAGGCAATTTTTCTCCGTCGAGGAGCTGAAGAGAGTGATCGACGGTATGGCAGCTACGAAGCTCAACACCTTCCACTGGCATCTTACTGACTCTCAGAGTTTTCCCTTCGATTCGGCGCAATTTCCGGAGATGGCGAGATGGGGCGCTTACAGCGGCGATCAGATTTATACACCCGATGACGTGAAGGATCTGGCCGATTACGCGAGGATACGTGGTATCAGAATCATCGTCGAGATCGATTCTCCGGCTCATGCTGGCGCTGGATGGCAATGGGGTAAGTTCAAGTGTAAAGTCTTAATTTTAAATATAAAATAGAAAGAGATATTAGGTCTATGATTTTAAAATTATTAAAATTGTCACATTTTTTAGTATTAATTTTTATTTACTAAAATAGATCATTTTTGTGTATGATGCCAGGTGCGGAGCATGGTTTCGGTGAGTTGGCATTATGCGTGGATCAACAGCCGTGGTCGTCATATTGTGGCGAGCCGAATTGCGGCCAGTTGAATCCTATAAACGAACACACGTATCGAATACTCGAGGGTCTGTACCGGGAGCTGTTGGACCTCACCGAGGTGCGCGATGTGGTGCATCTCGGTGGCGATGAGGTAAACCTCGAATGTTGGGCACAGTACGGCAACATCACTTTGGCTATGCAGGCGCAGAACATGACAGATCATCATGCTTTATGGGCGGAATTCGAGACGAAGATGTTGCAGCGATTGATCCGGGCGAATCACGATAAGGTGCCGAAAGCAGTGATTATATGGAGCTCGCCGTTGACCAAAAGACCGTACATCATGATGTACTTCGATCCGAAGATCCACGTCATCCAATCCTGGGGTGGTAGCAATTGGCCGGAAACGCCGGACTTACTGGAGGACGGCTTTCGCGTAATCCTGTCGCACGTAGACGCATGGTACCTGGACTGCGGCTTCGGCAGGTGGCGAGAGAGCGGTGAAGCCGCGTGCGGCGAATATCGTACCTGGCAAACCGTCTACAATCATCGTCCGTGGAAGGATTATCCGCCACAGCAGCTGCCTCTGGTGCTCGGCGGCGAAGCGGCGATCTGGAACGAGCAAACTGGACAATCATCCTTGGGACCTCGACTATGGCCCAGGGCGTCAGCGTTTGCTGAACGACTATGGTAAATAATATTATATAGAAGAATGTCATTTTTAGGAATATTTTTACGAAGAAAATCTTTTTCAGGAGTGACTTACCGACGAATAGTTATTCCACGGATGAAAACGTTTACACCAGATTGGCCATGCACATCGAAGTTCTGAATAGCAGAGGCATCAAGACCGAGTCCATGTGGCCGTATTGGTGTTCCCAGAACCCCGGTAAATGTCTCTGACCTCTGATCGTTAGAAATTCGCGAACTATCAATCAGTCGTCCCGCGAGTGCTGTACCTGCAGTACTGATAATCGTATGAAACTGGGACACCGTAAGAGAAGACGATGTCTACCGCAAGCCTTGTCGAAATCGATTTCGTCCGACGCGCAATTACATCGCGTATTCGTGATTCACAAAATTTCTCGATAACCTGTCGACATGTCACTACTTGACAATCGTTCCTGCTCGATAAATCATCCAATTTATTGAATGATGATATTCATCATTCGCGAAATGCGACAAACGTCAAAGAAATTTACGAGACAATTTCGAACAGTATCAATATAGTGAATGATAATTGATTCAAAACATCATTTACGCACTCTGTGTGTGCGTAAACACATGCCAGATATGCCAGAGCTATAAGATTATACAAGCGACGACAGGTAAGTTGTGAATTTAAATCAACATGTATTGTCTTGAATACATGATTTATAATATACGACAATTGAACTTCTTTTGAAAAGTGCTTTGGCGAGCTTAGTTTTATAAGCGTCTACTTAACAAGAATCGCAGTCAAGAATGTAAAAATTATTTCAGTGTAATGCTTTCGCAATTATTAATTATTATGATGTCCAAATTCAAATTGTAATTCAATTGCGTTGAATGTAAAAATATTGCAGATCTTTAAGTTTTTTCTGTGTTGAAACTTATTTTGATAATAAATTCCATATCAAGAAAAAATATACATATTATTTTGCAACGAAATTTTAATGTATTATGAAATTATGCGTTATTATTCTTAATTCTATTTTTTTCCATATTAAAATATGAACATTTTTCGTGCTCTTGAACTTTTTAAAAATCAACATATAATCATTGTTTCTCCATATTACTCTTTATTTATCAACTCGATGAAACTAGACTTCTGAATGATACTCTGTTATGAAGAGAGAGCATTTAATTATCTTATACTGCACGATAATGCGTAATTGAGACAAATTGAGATAATTGTGCGATGTGTTCTAATATCGAGAAATGACAAAGCACGTTTCGTTAATCAATTAGAGCGAGAAGAACGTAAAGACCATGAAACGATGTCGGATAGAATAAGACAACGCATCGTTGCCTCAAGTGCGTTATCAACACGCATAAAATTTATTAACGTGTTATTCGAAACCTACTTAGGATATCAATGACAAAGGACTACATGATAACTGCGAGAAGTGGCAGAGAGAAATTTTATATTGTGTAATTTATAGCTTTCTAAATCGAAATTATATTATTGAAAGTATAAATAGAAAGCATCATCGTCATGCTGACATGATTTGAATGTTGATAGAAAGAAAGAGAGAAAGAGAGAATATGCGTACGTGTATGTGTATATGTGTATATGTACTTGTTTATGATTGATCTGTATTAAAAATGGTGATAATGAGAACATTTGATATCAATGAGATTTGTCGACTTGTCGGCTAATCGAACTTTCTACTTATCTCTCAACGCAAAAATACTCAGGGCAGAGTATAATATAATTGTCGAATGATTTTTATGCACGCGTGGAGGACGAAGGATACGTTTTTGAGGATATCTCCAATCTAGGAAAAAGGTAATTTATGTAAGATTCTAGATTAGCTATGTCAAATTTGTGTAATTTGTAACATTCTTTAATTTTACAGCATTTAATATATTTCTTTCATATTTTATTCTTCTATAAAACACAGAATTATTCTCGTAAATTAAAAATAGAATTAATTTAATTGCAGCCTCTTCAAATATTGCTTTATCCCTTAACTCAATAATTTAAAAGATTTTAAAGTTTAAAGGAATTAAATTATATTGCTTATATTATATATATATTTCATATTTTTCTTTTACATAATTTGCATTTTTAAATCATTAAGACTTCGTTACTGTATTGCAATTTTTAATCGAAACCCGCGTTCATAATATAATGTTCGTATAATCATAATAAAAATTCGATTAATAGAACTTACGCAAAAAAGCTCGCCCGATTATAATAATTTCAATGGAATTTGAATGATGCGAATAATGGCAGAGAAGCAACCACACATGGAATTCGTCTCCTTTATTTCCTGTAGTACAACACGGCCTATGAATTAAAACACGAGTAATCCGCGAAAATTTGTAAATATTTCATAACGACGTAGGGAGCAACATATAATATTTAGATATATATGTAGATAAAGACGAATTAGTTAGATAATTAGGTAAATCGATAGATAGAATTTAGATAAGTAAGTAAACAAAGGCGAAACGATAGGGATATGAATAATATAATACAAGTTTAGAAAAAAAAAACGATGGGATATCTGTACTTATTATCGATGGCTGTAAGAGGAGCTAATTCTCTTGTGCGTTTTCAGATATAATATATGCAATTTCAATTATGTTAAAGGTGTTAAATGCCTATGTTAATCATCTTCGATTATGATGCTAAAATATAGGCGATAAAATATATAATAAATAATTAATAAAATTTACGATAAAAGCTTTTCGCTTAATAAAATGGCATCTAATTTGTTGAATGATTTTGTGGCATTTACTACGTTATATTTAATGTATTGTATATATTATATATATATATATATATATATATATATATATATATAATATCATTATTTTATTATATTATTTTATTCGTAATTTTTTGATGTGATTTGTGATTCGTGATATTTTTGATGTCATAGTATAAGATGAATAACGTAGACGAATAACGTAGACGTTAAAAGACTTCAAAATTACAATTATATACGCACGAATTACTCCTCCGGTTATTTCTTATGTCGTGTTCGTTTTAATCGCGATGATCGAAACTGAGTTCGATAAATAAAAAAAAACGTTATGTGTAACAAAAATGTTCCACGATCTTAACAAACAAGAAATAAGAAATTTATGGCGATTAGAACGGTGATATTAACGGTACGTATACTTATGTTATGCGACTTTTCGGTCCGCAACGATGAATGTATGTAAATAAGACACAATTTTGTGTGTGTGTGTGTGTATGTGTGTATGTGTATGTGTGTGTGTGTATGTGTATGTGTGTGCGTGCGTATGTGGGTGTGAATGTGTGTGCATGTTCTCCGAACTGATCCCAGAAAGATATACTCTGTTATAACGTGTGATCACACGGATTTAACATTAAATGAATTTTGAATACGTCACATGTTTTTTGCTTTATTCCCCGAATTATTGTCCTATTTCCTTATTAAACATTTGATATAAAATATACATTAAATGAGAAATTTATCATGACGAACAATATAAAAATGAAAGAAATCTTATTAAAAAAAAGACCTTTTTAAAGTATAATTATAAATTTTTTAAAAATATATGTAATAAAAAATGTTATGAGAAAGTACGTCAGAGAAAAATCTCTGTGATGCATTTGATACATCATCAATCGTATTGTCTGATACGTAGATGTATCATCAACGCAGTATTTTACATTGTCATCAATTTTCTTATATGTGTAATCTCTTCTATTTTTTATTTTTTTTTCAACAAGAATTGTGATTTACATATATAAATATATAAATAATATTTTCTTTTTTATTATATTTTTAAAATAATTTTATAAATTAATTGAATATAATATTTATTAATTTTACTTTTTTATTAATTGGAAATAATTAATATTGATAGAATAGTGTATCTTTGAAAATTACATCCCATGTAATGTGACTTCTATTTTACATAGTTGATGATGCGGAAGTGAGGATAAAATCAAACAATATGATTAGAAATTCAAACCATCAGCCTTTGCCTTTGTACCAATATTGACAATTATGATCGAAGAAGTCTTTCAGAAATTAGTTATTGATGGATTATATTTACCAAGTAAGTGATTTGTTTGTATATTCTCACAAATACATTATACTTATAATACATGATAAATATTATATTATTCATAAATGAAAAAATCGACTGAAGATATGCGTTGTAAAAAGAATGATGAAAATAGGATAAAATGATGAAAAATATTGAAATTCCGTAAATATTTGTTGCATTATAAAAACAAAACATTAGAAAGTTTTTACATAATTAACACAATGAAACCTATATTAGTTAAAAAAGATAATGCAATAAATTCGATTTTTAAGATGTTATTAGATATATAATATTCTTATTCTATAATATTCTTTCTTTTGAATTAACTTGAATAAGTGTTGATGCCATAAATCATAGATAAAAAATAAAAAAACTGTAATTATTGCTAATTCTTTATCACTAGTTTCATGTCAATAGTTTATTAGCTGTATAGAAAATTGTATTTATTTAAAAATTATATTAAATTTATACTTGCTTAATTCATGTAACATTTTTATTTACTAAATTAAATTAAACATTTACTTATACATTACTTAAATGTTATTTAAAATATAATTTAATGCAAATATTTTAAAAGCAAAAGAGAGTTAAATGTTAGACTTATAAATTTTATGATGCAATTGCAATTAAATATTGCAAATTTTTTATTCATGTGTAGACATGCTTTGCTTGATAGACGCGCGATTAACTCGCCCTATATGTATACTTACTTAAGTTTGCTTCCACATGTGTCATAAGAGGAAGGGGCGGAAAATATACATGCATGATAGCACAACGCGCAGTCGCCCGATTTTTATGACGTCTTTTCTCTTACCAAAGTTTCAGAAGATCCGTGATCGCGTGAACACGTAGGTGGGCATCCTGTAGAAAGCGTAGCTGTCATTGTAAGTAGTTTTGATGAAAAAAGTATTTCGACGTAATAGAAGTCGAAGGCGAGATAAAAGGAAATATATGTTATATAAATCGACGATGATGAATTATATTACAAAGAAATTATTGACTTGTTTTCTTAATTATTATACAAAGAGATTAATGATTTATTTTCAGAGATAGCCTGAAGAAACTGAATAATGGTTTTATTTATTTATTATTTGAAAAGATAAAGTGTGTTACAGCAAAGAATTATAGTTTATTGATAATAGCATAAAAAATAATTTTACTATTTATTATTTACAATTATTATTTAATTTACGATTATTATTATTTAATTTTATATAATGGATTTATATTTTTATAATTATGTACCTTGTTTTTCTCGATGATATCGAAACGATAGAAACTTATCACTATTGTTTGGTTGATGAAATACTTTTTTTTCAAGGAAGTAGTCGTTTCATTTTACATCCTATCTCAAGTTCAATAATATAATACGGAGAAGTTTCGTTATCATGATATAAACATTATTATCTAAAATTGATCCAAGATTCATTATTAAGGTAAGAGATAAATCCCTTTTGAAATTTAAAAAAAATTATTGAAAAGTTAAAATATTAGGATTATTCAAAACTCTATTTATTAGAATTCTTTTGAACAGAACTCTTTCTAAATGACTTTTTAAATAATTCTATTTGTTGTTTTTATTAATGTTTATAATTGCTAGTTTATACAAATAGTATCGAAAATTCTTATAATGAGCAAATAAAATTTATCACGTTATTAAGAAAATGCAAAATTGAAAATAATTATAAGATGAGAAAACTCTGATATATTTGGAATTTTTTTCATAATTTTTCACAAAAAACTTTTTTCATAATATATTTTACTTATTCTTACTCTAATTGATTGTAGCGTTACATGTCAAGTACTAATATATGTGCGTGATTTAATTTAAATAATAATTTAAATAATACTGCTTTAATTTAAATAATAACATAGCGCTAATATGATGTCACATTTTTTGCAAATGCGACGTATAGATTACTGTAGTTCTTTGTTTTCGTGAATAAAACAAATGGCAAAAAAGAATTATATTAAAATCGAAAAGTCAGAAATAACATTTAAATAACGCAAATTTATTTATGTTGCTTCTTTAGCATTAAAATGAGCGATGCTGAAGTGAAGCGTTTCTTGATCGAGCAGAAATCTAAATGCGAGCTTCTTAAGGAAGGTAAATCTAACTTTATATTCTGTGCGAACAACAAGCTTAATGAAATTAAAATACATATTTGTTGAAACAAATGCTGTCTCATATATATTTACTAGCTAAATCTTCTCAATGTCATTAAAGTTTGAAAAATTTCTTTACAATCACAAAATATGTTTCACAGATATATATAAAAGAGAAGATTTAGAAATGACAAACAACTCATATCCTATATATATAACATCATATACACTCGATTATACAGGGTGGGCCAGATAAAGTGTTACAGTTTAATATCTTTGAAACGGCTAGATGGATTTTCTTGGATGGATGTTCTTGAATTCGATTTTCTCGATTTGATGTGCTTTTTCACGTGGACTTATTTTCATTTTCCGCAATCGGCCCTTCGTGGGGTGGGGGGCACTAAGCTCCGTTTTTTTAAATGGCACCTTCCCAAAAAATTAATATTAATGGATTCTATGTTGAAAAAGAAGTAACTTTTATTCAAAAAAATTTTTTTTACAATCATTAATTTCCGAGCTACAATTATTCAAAATTTTTCGGAGCGCCGAACTTCACACTTATACATAAGTGTTTCACATGAAACAGTGTTTATACAATCTTAGTCTATAGTAGGATTTTATGTTGAAAAAAAGTAACTTTTATTTTAATAAGTGTTCAAAAAGTATACCATGTACTTCCAAGCACTTAAGTAATCTTTCGATAATATTTCTGCGACATTGAATAGCATAGCTGGTGTAATTGATGCGCAAGCAGTCCGAATTCGTTCCTTCAATTCTTCTCTCGTAGTAGGAACTGTGCTAAATGCTTTTTCCTTTAGGTTGAGAGTATAAACACTGTTTCACATAAGTGTGAAGTTCGGCGCTCCGAAAAATTTTGAATAATTGTAGGAAATTAATGATTGTAAAAAAAATTTTTTCGAATAAAAGTTACTTCTTTTTCAACATAGAATCCATTAATATTAATTTTTGGGAAGGTGCCATTTAAAAAACGGAGCTTGGTGCCCCCCACCCCACGAAGGGCCGATTGCGGAAAATGAAAATAAGTCCACGTGAAAAAGCACATCAAATCGAGAAAATCGAATTCAAGAACATTAAGATCCATCTAGCCGTTTCAAAGATATTAAACTGTAACACTTTATCCCACCCTGTATATACTCGATATGGTCCACTTGATCGTAATGTGTTGTCTGTCTCGAATTAATAAAATAAAATTTATTAATTAATTCATAGAATATTCACAAAATAGATACGTCAATATTTGGCGGAAATTTTATCAAAACTGTGGAAATCAGTTCATTTAGCAACAGTATCAATAAAAATTGTTGAAAAGAGAATCATAATTTTTCAGAAACGAATATTACCGTCAACGAGGGCAATGGAACGGATGTTCGTCAATGCCCAGCGACCTTCGATGAACTGCTCTGCTGGTCGCGGACCAACGCACCGAGTACAGCAACCTTGCCCTGTCCACCTGCCTCGATTATGGGATACACCGATCTGGCGAATGAGAACCTGAGAGCATTGGCGGTTGTCAGCAAGGTCTGTCTGGCGAACGGTGAGTGGTATCAGAACTCGGACGGCGTATTCTGGAGCAATTATAGTCTTTGCGTGCTGAATAGAACGCGTTACATGATCAATGGTGCTGAGAAGCTAAATTATTCGGGATGGGATCATGAAACGGCGGAGTATTCACTTCTGAATGTAAGTTCTTTTTATCTTCTCTCTTATGTTTTTTATTGACCTATTAATTCGTTAATTCTATGATTTAACAAGTCATTCGGAATTAACATATACGAATGTTACATGTATATACATTCATTAAAAATAATATCATAATTTATTAGATATGAGTGTAAAAACCCGACTTACTTTGCTGACCATATTAAAAAATTGCAATCTTTTATATACATATATATAGTGTTGTAGTTTGATCAGCAATATACAGGAAACGAAACTACCGCTCCATATTTTAAAGTAGATTCTCTGGCCAATTTAAAAACGATTTTTCCTCAGCGGAAATGTCGAGACACTAATAGTTTTTGAGTTATAAATGATTGAAAATAAAGGTTTTTTCGCAAACTAAGCCTTAAGGGAATAAAATATTAATAAAGTCACATTCTTTAGTTAATTTTAGATAGAGTTTACTTTAATAGAATTTTAATTTAAGGCTTAGTTAGAAAGATACATCATGACAAACATTGGGAATATGCAAAAAATAATGATCTTCTTCGACATTTTCGCTGAGGAAAAATCGTTTTTAAATTGGCCAGAGAATCTACCTTTAAAATATGGAACGGTAGTTGCGGGACACCCTGTATATCTATTTAATAATAATAATGAATAAATTTACGAAGATGTATGTTTTACAATATTTTCATATTTTACATATAAAAGAATGTACAAGTATGATTAATTGTGAGAATGGAAATTACATTGTATTATTATGCTAATACAAGTATATATATCATTTTAAAAAAGAGAATATAAATAGTAATATTAAATGTGATATTACTATTTTCTTTTTTTTAATCGTAAAATAAAATGTAATAGACTTAATATAAAATTTATTGGATTGTACAACGCATATTATATATTATTATCATTATTATATATTTTGACAGAAATGGTTGCCGATTATCAGGATAGTATCGCAAATTGGATACAGTACTTCGTTTATTACTTTAATCGTAGCTATGGTAATCTTTTCCTTACTTAGGTAAGTGCGGTTTCTTCACTTAAATAAATGCACTATCATTTTCTTTTCAATTTCACTGGGAGACCGCGTTATCCATTCATTATTAATACATATACATCATTATGTAGGAAACTCAGGAATCCTAGAAATAGATTACACATGCATCTGTTTGTATCTTTTATCATGAGAGCTTTTATGGCACTTCTGAAGGATTGGATTTTTATTGATGGAATTGGAATGGCTTGGAACGTTGTCTTTGTCGACGGAAACAATGCTTTTATCAACGAACACAGTGTAAAAAAATACTGATTAATTATTATTACCCTAATAATAATATAATTGATTATTAATATTTCGATAATAATATAATTAATTATTTTTTTCGATTATTTAATTCATTTTTATATTAACATTTTGCACGTTTACATTTAGTAATCTTCAATTGAATAAACTAAGATAGTTATATACAATATCAATCGCAAATTTGTATCGAAATAATTATTCTTGCTTCTTGATTTTTCAAACTCTATTGATAATTCTAACGTTTACTAATCAATAAATGCTAGATGGGGATCTGTAAGGCTATCACAAGTCTGTGGCAATATTTTATCGTAGCAAATTACTCATGGATCTTAATGGAAGGATTGTATCTACATAATCTAGTTTTCAAGGCATTATGTGCTGACACTAATACAATAGCTCTATATATTCTGTTAGGCTGGGGTGAGCTAGAGATTTTATTCAAGATACGAAATCTATTATATAGAATTCTATTATATTATATCTTATGTTTAAATTTAATTTTGTTAAATAGGTCTTCCCATTTTGGTAGTAGTACCATGGATTATAATACGCGCAACTATCGAAGACACTCTCTGCTGGACCACGCATAAAAATCCTTTATTATTCCTTATCATAAGATTACCAATTATCATATCAATTTTGGTATGTTAATTGTATTTTACTCAATGTCGAATTATATAAATATTTAAAATTATCTATGCTATTTTACTTGTTTAGTTCAATTTTCTGTTGTTCCTCAACATCGTGCGTGTCTTGCTTGTGAAGCTGAAGACATCAGTGCATCTACAACGGAAAAAAATGAAATACAAGTTAGTTATATTAATTTCGATTTACTTTTTTGTAACACTCAATATTGCCATTTAAATTCTTATTCTTATTTAAATAATAATTTTTTAATATTTGAAACATTTACAATAATTGAAAAAATATATGTAAAAATATATGTAGTTTTTCAATACTAGATATATTTCGTTTATTTTTAATACAGAAGATGGGCAAAATCAACTATGATTCTGGTACCACTCTTCGGAATACACTATTCTTTCTTTTTGGGATTATCTTATCATAAAGATTACCGAGTCGAACTGATCTGGCTCTTTTGCGATCAGCTATTTGCATCCTTTCAGGTATCTGTTTATTGTAATATGAAAGGATTTATTTTTTTACATAATTTATATATGTATGCACATACTTATACTATTAATTTTTCTAGGGTGCTCTCGTGGCTTTATTGTATTGTTTGTTAAATGGCGAGGTCAGAGCGGAAATGCGACGAGCATGGAGAGCTCGACGATCAAAAAAAGAAGTCGATTCTTTCATATCTGGGCACCGAGAATTATCGAGAAATTTGAAGGACAGAATCAATCGAAAGCAGCATCGATCGACAATGATAGCACTAATTTAGTAATTATAGTCATAAAAAAAGTTGTCGATGAAACATATTGAATAGATTTGATCGACTGTCTCGGTGTTGAATAAAATTTTATGTAAAATTTATGTAATCTATTTATAAAAAATATTTATAAATATACAGATATTAATAAAAAAAACTATATATTATAGATATAAAGAATGAAAATTCGTTTTTAAAAAAGAGACATTAAATCGATATTATCATAATCCTCTCAAAAATCTTAAAGTTTATTTTTACTTTCTTTAATGTCGATGAGCTTTTTCGAGTGAGTAACTTGATTTATATAATTTTATTTTTTCTTGAAAACATTTTCTTTGATAAATATTCACTTCTTTATTTATATTTACGTTAGCAGATATAAATACTTTAAAAATAAAAATGAAGATTCATTTTTATAAATATTCACTTTATTTAAGGATCGTTAATAGTGAGAATTAATTTGTCAAATTTATAAATTTTTTTGTAAGAAGTTTAAGTTTATTTCTTCTATAAATAATTTTAATTTAAATTATAATTTTTTATAATTTCCAATTTTTAGTTAAAGAGAGAAAATGTTATCCAGTGAGTTTAAATAATTTTTTATTAGCATACGGAAATAGAGAAATAGAGAATTATAACTTTGAAAGTTTAATCTTATGAAGGTAAGGCTATAATACATTATGTTCTCTTGGTAAGTTCTACACCATTCAGTATCGATTATAAGGTTCAATTGCCGCTGTTGTTTGTGCTGCCGCCGTTCTATAGCTTCGTTTACTCCATTTCTTTTTTCAATTAGCATAGGTGTAAATTTTTTGCTCTTCGTTATCTTTTACATTTTTTATTATATGAAACATAAATTATGTTTTTATTAAATTGCACTATTTAATGAATTAAAATAGAATTTTATATTATTGTGTTGAGGTGTTATCTCTTATTACCATTATTATTACCATAAAGATAATTGATTAATTTGACGAATTTTTAAAAACAATCATCACAATAAAACAATGTGATATACTAAAAAATGTTATGATAATTAAAATGTTATAAAAAAGTTGGAAATTATATCTTTACATAAGTCTACATTTTATTTTCTCAAGTTTGTATAAATTAATTTCTCAAGTTTGTATAAATTCAATTTATGTGCAAAATATATTTAATATTTAATGTTAATTGAATAACAAAGTTATCTATATATTCGCAATAATAATATGCTATAAATCAAACAGGGCATTAAAGACTAAAAATAAAACGTTTTACAATATTCTTATTTATTATTTATTATTATATATATTTAGTATTTGACGTGCAATTTCTTTCGAAAGAAAGGATGAAGGGAAAAACCAAAAAATTCGTATGAAAGAAACTGTCATCATAGTAACAAGGTGTGAACTATCTCATGACACTTAGGCCACAAAACATATTAATCGGATATGTCGAATACGCACGTCGTAGGATGTATGCTGCGTTTTTTGATTGTGTCACGAATCGGTTATTTCCACACGTGCACATGCACGCGACTCCTTATTGTGGCACTCTGTGTTGCACGCGTCAATCCCCAACGAGTGCAATTTCTGAGATAGGTGTTGATTGCATGACATCACTGATGTTCGGCTTGAAAGTAGATTAAAATTCGATTGACTAATTTGCATAATTGCAACTTTCGCAGTTGTGCCTTTTAAAACGAGGGTGGCTTTTTCTTCGATCATATTGACATCGAATTTTTAAATCATTATGTATACAAGACAAAACGCCAAATACATAAGAATATACGTTCTATAAAAATAGCTAGACTTAAAATTAATATGCCATAACACATTGATTTCTTCCCTTTTTTTATCTTTTTCTAGTAAATCCAAATTCCAATAAATCGAAATATTTTAAACATTATAAACGCGTATAATATAAAGATATGAATTGTACATGTAAATATATATGTATTATGAAATACAAGTGAAATGGTTTTTATTTTATATAGAAATATTCTGTAATAGACGTGCTATATTATTATTATTATAGTCGAACGCACAGATGCGACTCCGTCTACCACCTGATACTCCGAAAAAATCTATATTATTCTAATGATGAATCTATCTCTTTTCATCGTTTATTATTTTTCCTTTTTGCTTTCATAGAGCTTTTTAGATATCATAAATGTCACACTCTTATAAAGGAAAAACGAATAAAATTCTTTTTATGAAAAGTGTGATATTACATATAACAATATATTATATTCTCGTGTACTAAATGTTCTATTTATGATTCTAATAAAGAAATTTAAATAACATTGTTGTATTCTCATGTTAATAATATCGGTAATAATATCGTATGTTTATATGGTAATAATATCGTATCTTTTTAATTAAATTTTGTACTTCTTGTAAACGTACCTGTTTTTCCATGTTTGTCTGAATATCTCGATTTATCTTTTTTATCACTGATGTAGCAAAAGAAAATTGTGTTAACAGCTTTTAATTATATAAATTGAATAAATTATCCTTCAATTAAAGATATTAACAATACGAATTATCTGTAATTGAGATCAATTTCTACAATTAATAAAATATCTACAATAAATATCTAAAATTTAATACATTTTACGAAAGATTTTAATAATAGAAAATAGACGAGATAAACTAACAAAAAATAACACAATAAAGTATTTTGCTTTCATATCTATTCAGCATCAAAATATTATCGTATCCAAAAAAAAGGATATAATAATTTCCAGAACAAACTTGCATTTTACTGATGGAACAATGAATGATCGATAAAACGGTGTATCTGGAAAGCTGTAAAATACTGTCACGTAAATTGCGAAATGTGGCGGAATGGCGACATGGCATCAGGTGTCGGGGCGGGATTGTCGGGATATCTCTCGGTTGTCTATTGGAGAACGCTCCGGGTGCTCATCAGGGATGCTGGGAAAACGGGAGGGCGAAGGAGCCTGCAACACTGGGACCAAGGGCGTGGTTACGGGGGATGAAACAACCCCTACCCGCAAGCTCGAGTATAACCAAACTTCGCCCTTCCCTTTTTCCGACAGGGATGCTGCCGTTGTCTCTTCCGACGATCTCGTCGAAGCCGGGAGATCGAGATATTGCCAGAGGCAATCTTATTGCCGCGGATAAGTTTAATGATCGATCTAATCGCGATTCAGATTCGATAGATAAACGAGCCATTTTGTAACGGAGTGGGATGTTTTGAAAAATCTGCGGATTCGTGCTGAAATTAATAGAAAGTGATTCAATAAGATTTCATGTGCGCGATTATTTAATATGAGATGAGTGAGAGAAAAATGATGTTGCCTCAAATCGGATGAAACTGACAATTTCGAAAGTCTATCCCAGAAAGTCTTATCCCAGAAGCTTGTGGTGAGTAAAAATAAATTAAAAAACATATCAACTATTACATAACAATATAGAATAATTGATAATGATTTAATAATACATAGATTTTATTTTATTACGATTTTATTTTATAAAGAAATATTAAAAACTAAATCTATTGTATTATTTAGCATTTTAAAAATTTCCTAGAATTAAACTGCTATAAATCTTAATCTTGTTGTTTTGATTAAATTAGAAATAAATTTTTACTATTATATATCTTTTCGTAATCTTTACTTTTAATTAAATTTTTGGTTATGTACTGTAAGATTATAAATATTTGCATATTATGTATAAATATTATATGTAAAGTTTTAAATACATTTTATATATAATGTATAAAATTTTCTAAAAATTACAAGAGGTGCTGTCTCTACAAAATTAGGTTCTTTACACAATTCAGCGTTTTAAAAATTTAGTAGAATTAAATTGATATAAATCTTTATCTTAATTTCTGATTAAATGTTATTTGGAAATAAATTTTTACTATTATGTAATCTTTTTTTAATTAAATTTTCATTTATCTATCATGAGATTATAAATCTTTTGATATTATGTATAAATATTACGTAGAAAATTGTATGTAAATTTTATACATTATTAACGTATATAAAGTTTATTAAAAATTACAAAGTGCTTTTTCTATAAAATTGTGTTTTTTTCTAAAATGTATGATGTAAAGTCGTAAAAATAAAAAAATCCGTAGAGAATCGTATCGATTTGATTGGACAGTAGTACCATGATAAATAATATAAGAAGCGTCAGGAAGACATGTCGTCTGAAATCTTAAAGAAATCTGAAATATTTAAAAAAAATCGAAGAGAAAGAGAGAGAGAAGCAAACGCTCATACAAATTGCCGGTTTACCATGAGAATCAGATCGAACAGAACCGAGGGTTGTTTTTCGTCAATACTTGATGAAAGAACGCGCCATTTATGCAGAGCGTGAACCGCGTTTCTCTTAATAATGCAACATCTTTCTCATAAATCGGCATTAAATCGAGACAGTTTCGATGACACGATAAAATTCGGCATTTTCTAAAATTTATAGCTTTTTTTCTCATACAGAAAATATAGAACATTTTTAATATAATATATTTTACCTTCTAAATTTTATCTATTTTATTTCTTTTCATGAAGCTATAATTCTGTTACATAAGTTACGGTTGTATGCTTGACAAATATTTATCTATCCAATTATCTCCGATCGAACCCCAATATTCTTAGACTAAACCCTTTTGCGCTGCATTTTCCGCAGTTTTTGCAATTCCCAAGAGTCTTACTGATAAATAAGTTTGACTATTATTTATTTATATGCCCTGTTGTAAAAATATACATTTTCTACATACTGAAAAACTATAAAATTATCGATTAGCGATAATAATTATATTCAATATATTATTTATATCATTAATTATATAATTAATTATGCTATTGATAATTATACATGATGTATTTTAATGCTTTTTGTTTGAAAATTGCATTAAGGATTAAAATGTAACACATATAAACATATAAACCTATAAATATCTATATAACTATCAAATAATTTAGATTAAACATATACTGATATTATACATAATTCATGATCGCAATTTTAATGATAAATTATGTGACAAATTTAAAATCAGCCTTTCTTTAATAAAAAGTAATACGATAATGATCGATTATCAAGAAATTGATATAAATTAAAAACTAATCAAATAAGTTTTTTTAAAATGAAAATCGCGAGTTGTGTGAAAAAATACATTGCTGATGCTTATAACGTTAACAAAATCGATTTTACTGCTTAACTACCTATTTCCCCATCAATGTTATTACGACTATAATTACAGTCACGTGCTATGGAAAGCGAAATTACATCTCAAATAGCTGTATTTTGTGAAGGAGATCTACAGCGGCGAAGGTGAGAAGATAATCTATCGTGACACAGATCAGACTAAATCTCTTTGAAAGGAACATTCTCGTATCACAGTCGAGGCACATGAAGAGCTTCAATTGCGATTTTGCAAGCGAGGATAGAACGGTATCTATGGCGAACGGCGGCCACGGCATTGCCGTCAACGGGGTAAGCGCTCCTGGTTCGGGCACTTTGTCGAGGGAGGAGAGACGCCGACGAAGAAGAGCCACACAGAAGTATCGAACCGCACATGCCACACGGTAAGGCTACAACGAGCGCAGAATTGAAATTTCGTACAAATATGTGAAATGCTAGCTGCTTAAAGCAACGTTTATTCCGTCAGGGAAAGAGTCAGAGTGGAAGCTTTCAACTTGGCCTTCGCAGAATTGCGAAAATTGCTGCCGACATTGCCACCGGATAAGAAGCTTTCAAAAATCGAAATTCTTCGACTGGCGATCTGTTATATTGCTTATTTGAATCATGTCCTTCAAGCTTGAACTTATATCAGAGATGAAGAACATTAAAAAGGAGATGAAGAATATTGAGAAAATTCCAATGATTTCTCCATTAATTTATCCCAATTAATAATAATAAATAAATGAATCGAACAATCATTTTTCTAAAATTAAAAAAAGAATATTTGCTTGATCATAAAAGTAGGAAATTTTAACACGTTTAAAAACATAAAGCACTAAAAAAGAATAAAAGAACTACGGAAATATATAATTTTTATTTTGTGACAAGAACAATAAGAGAACAATAACAAATAATGGAAAAATAAAGATTAGAGACTTAGAGAATTAAATATGAATTAACAATATTATAATATAATACTGTAGAAGAATTTTAACGTATGATAAACAAGTGCGCTCTTGCTCTTATCAAGTTGTTCGTGCGAATTTTTGTCTGCAAAACCACTTTTCGTAGGATTCTAAAGAAATTCCAATTGATTAGCACATGTTTAATTGTCTTATAAAGTGATTTAACATCGTTTAATATATTTGGCGATCGTTCAAAATATCTTATTAAATTACACGAGTCGCATAAACTGCAGGATCGCTGTTTTTATCGTCGATATTGTCGAATCTCTTCGATTCCTGAGGATTAGCGAGCCACCTTGCAACAGTGGAACAGCTCCCTATGGGACTTCTACCCCTCTGTGTTCTTCCAAATACTTCTACAACCCTCGACTCTGGCCGCATATCCGATCGCTGTCGATTATACGGCTCGTGCTTAAGTGAAAAAGAATGGAATTGCCGATGAGAGGAGACCAACTTCACGGATCGTCGCCTTGCATCTCTCGTTTCCTGGTTCTCTGCAAATGCGATTGTACTGATTCGACTAGATCGCTCAGAGAGATCGATCTTCCTAAGATTGATTGATTAATTACGAATGAAATTGCTCGTCAAAAAGACAGATGAATTAGAATAAAAGAAACTCGTTTCTGTAAAAAGTTAAATAGAAAATTAGTCCAAATTAGAATTACTTTTAATTAATTAAATTTTATTTCATATCCTCTTAATAAGCATACGTCATTTATTTCTTTTTACAACATATATTATTTAATAAACTTCAACGAAAATTAAAAATAATTGTCTTTGATGAAGTATAAAAGTATATATTATCCTTATATATTTAAACAAATGCCATTTAAATTTACAGAATTATCATAGTTTAAAATTTAAGAGATAATAAAAATAAGTTATAATCTTTTTTATGTTTCGAAAACAGCCACAAATATATTGATATAAAATTTATATTTAATGAATAAAATCACAAAATTAAAAACAATAAAATTATTTATTGTTGCACCGTTGATCAATTATGGATTATTAAAATACGTATCTCTTTGCAGTGGCAATCATTCAACATGTTATAAATTCGAATATATTATAATTTTTTTTGTTTTTGTTGCACAGTATATTAAATTAAAACTAAAAACTTCTCTAAACCACTATATTAAACTTACTTATATTAAACGAATAAAATTTTTACATTGCTATTAGCTCTCTTTCAACTTGTCAAAATATTCAATGGTGATAGCTGTTCACGAAATAAGCATAAAAAACTAATCAACATCACGAAAAATGATACAACTGCATAAACTGTATAAACTTCGATGTTTTCGAAAAACCTTTAATATTTTCAACTAATTAACTTACATATATTTTTTAAGAGTATATTTCTAATCTCTCTCTCTTTTTCTACAGATTAGTTCTTTGCAATGTTTATCTATTTTTTTTTAAACGATAAATAGGATTATTTTTACATATAAATTATATATATATATAAAATTTTATAATCATTTTATAATATCTAATAAAGCAAGAATTATTTGATATTGGATAAATAATAAGAATATAATGAACACAAAAATAAAGACTACTAGTGAAATTAATGGAATTTTTTTTGCGAAATGAAGGAACAAAAAAACCATAACCAGTTAAGCAGATTAAATTATTTCAATTTGGCAAAAATCAACATTTTACATCATGTAATAAAGGGATAACACATTCATGCGAATCCATCTATCATCAAACATATAAGGAAATTAAAAGATAGTATAAAAATAGATAAATGATAATGACAATATAAGTGGATCATTATATGAAAAAATTACTTTATATACTTCATGGATAAGCGATTAAAAATATCGATCCAGCAAAAATTATTAGACAATCTTTATTAATTTCTTTATTTACTACTTATATAGATGATGCCTTTTTTATATAACTATTAATTTTATATAAATGCTTCATATATCTTCAATAATTTTACGTGTTATCTTTTATTAATAATTTTGTAGTATTATCTGATGTTATACAACATGTTTAGTATCTACATCTGCAATGTATAATTATAGCATGTATGAATGATTATATAAGTCGCGATCCGATGTATATCGCAGTATTTAACAAAAAATATGTTATAAGGAAAGATATATAATTTTCTTCTATGTCTCGTTAATATATTAGCTTATCACAATTTTCTTACATCCTCAATTTCTTTACAATTTCTTTATATAAGTCTCGCTTTTACAATATTACTTTTCGAGAAATAGCGTATAATGTAAGAAATTCCCTTTGGATTTATAATAAGAATTGTTATTATTAAAAATTACAGTAGCACATTTCGATCTATCCCAATGTATTTTTTATCTTTTCCATCATATAATAAATCTATAATTAATTTATTTATATATCTGTATTCTGATATTTTTCGCGCAATATCAGAATATTCAATAACGATCAATTACACAATCTTCTTCCATTAATTATTATACGTCATCGAGTTCGACGGTATTTTGTGACATATTAAAGCAATAAAAGCTAATCTTGTGGAGGCATTTGTACAATAAATTTTTTATTATTTCGCGGGCTTAATTAGTAGATATAGTTGATTAGTAGATATATAATAGATCGCTTTAAAGTCCGTGACTCGTTTGCTCACATTAGCTCGTTTAATACACTTGCGTTCTTTGTGATAATTGCTAATAAACTTTTATGTGCTCCTTAATTGCTCAATAAAGATAGATAATTAATTTACCAATTATGGAAAATCGAGGAAGATAATGCAGAAAAAAGACTGTCATAACATTATCTGATACATTGATATTTGTGGCCGTCTTATATTAGTTAAGTATAACATGCTGCACATTGATCACAAGTGAATTACTAGATATTAATTTAATATCAAATATAAATTCTATATTCACTAAATGTGAAGATTAAACTAATTATTAATATCGTATAATGATTGTTTTGTCAAAACAGAAATTTTTTCATTAAAATTAAATTAATAATTTTGTTAACCTTTGTAACATACACGTTTTCTAGTTTCCTAGATGTTTATAAATTAATACAGAAATCAAGAAAAACTATTTTACTTCCGCATATTATTGTGTTATTAGTAATTATATATTTATCTGATTTTGAATATCTTAGATGTCTAATTAATTGAAATTCAAAGACAAGAACATTTAAACTGAGTGATCGAACGTTTAATCGAAGAATATCACAGGAAAAAAAGAATTATGAAGTTTTTTGCACGTCCAAAAAACTTGACCGAAGCGATAGCACCAGTGGTAACTCTAAACCGTTTATTGGGACTTCGTGTTTTTGAGTATCCTCGTGGTCAGCCAAGACCTATATTGAGCCTGATTTATCTCTTGTTTCTTTATTGTTTGTATTATATTGGCTCGTCGTATTTGCAGAAAGAATATTATTTCATTGTTAAATTACTTAGACTGGAATATTTTCTTTACAAATTTATAAGTTACATTATTGTTGTTTTGATCATCGTTAAACTGCTATTAAGCTGGTGGTATACAAAGGTAAGCCTATGTGATATAATATCTTGTAAATGAAAACACAGGTAAAAAAAATATTAACTCGCATGATTAACGTATTATTCGAAAAATTATGTGCATAAAAAAACTTTCTCTTATCAATGTATATGTGCAGAGATTTGAAGCTTGCTGTAACAAAATCATCGAGATCGATGAAACATTGCGGAAACTTGGATCGACGATAAACTATGATAGAATATATTTTATAATTATCGGAGTACTGATCACTTGGTTATCACTCTATTTCTCTATGTGCGTTGTGGTTTTCATTGCTATGCGAACGCACACAAATGTATATAAAATAATCGGAGCTATAGTGACATATACATATGGAATTGCTGTCGATTGTATTGTCATTTTCGAATTCTACATATTTGTAAAGTATGTAAGCTGACTATAAACAATTTAGAATTTAAAATTTAATCAAATATATATTTTCTTTCTCATATGTGAAAAATTAAGATCACAATTGTTCATAATAATATAATAATATGATAATGATAATAATAATATGTAAAAAATTAAGATTATACAGTTGTTTATAAGATCACAACATAATTTATTATAAACATTATTAAAATTAAAATTAAATTGTAATTGTTTATATTAAATATCAATTAATTATATGCAACACACACACACACACACACACACACACACACACACACACACACACACACACACATACACATATATATATATATATATATATATATATAAACATATATATATTTATAATTTACAATATATATTAGTCATTGTATGTAGCTCTTGAATCATTATTTGTTTTAATAGAAGTAGAAAAGAAATAGCATATATATTAAAATTTCCTAAAAGAAATAATATTTAATACATTCTCTTGCGCAGATGCTTACAAATAAGATTTGATTTGGTCAATCAACTCTTACATAAACATTCAGTTTTATCAGCAAAAGTGATGAATTTGGGCATTTTTAAAATGCAGGATTGTGCTAAAATTATAAATATTGAGCAACAATGTTTGTTTCCCATGAAGATGTTATCCAATTGGTATCAATTTGGAAGAAAGATGCGATCTAGAAAAAATATTTTTGTATTAGAGAAACAAAATGCAGTCAAACCGTATTTTCCGCCTCATTTCCAGGAACAATTCCAGAGAAAATTCCGAAATCGATCTCAGAAACACAATACTGTAATGACGAAATGTCAGGAACGTAAATATCTATTACAAATAATCAAGTAAGTATATAAATTATAATGTAAATTATTATAAAATAATTATTATAAAATTTTTATAAAAATAGCAATATAAATCAGATAATCAATTTTGTTAATAAATTTCTAAAATTTATAATTTTTAGTTATGAAATACTTTGAATATTACAATCAAATACGTTATGTAAGAAACGAAAATTTGTAAGAGAGAGAGAGAGAGAGAGAGAGAGAGAGAGAGAGAGAGAGAGAGAGAGAGAGAAAGAGAGGGAAAGATTTTTGAAGAGTTTTCTTAATAAGAATATTTTTTTACATATTTTTTTACTTTAGACAGGTACATCTAGAACTATGTAAAGTATTAAGGACAATATGCATTATCTTCGGTGTACAGACATCTTGCGATATAAGAGTGATTATTATTGCTTTCACCGAAATTCTCTACAGTTTATACACGCGATACATTATTCGACAACACAAGATTACAGACAGTTTGTTGCAAGAAACATCTGTGATGATAATATTGATTACTATTCATATTTTAAGAATTATATTTTTAAGTCGTGCTTGCAAACATGCAGCCGATAAGGTAATCTATTTTGCATTCTATTATTTTATTAAAATTTAATTAATAAAAATTTAATTAATATTTGTTAATATTTATGAATTTACTAATATTATTTAGGGAAATAAAACTATTGAAATTATTTACTCGATTTATGGATGCGAGAAAGCATCTGATATACAAGAGGAGGTTTGTTTGTGATATATGTATAACATTGATTAATCTGTAATAATAATTATTACATCATTTACGGCGTTAATTATCGCACACAATTGTTTCAGATTCAACAATTTAGTACTCAAATATTACAAAGGCCATTAAAATTCTTCGCATTTGGTATTTCTTTGGATAACCATGTTCTACTTATGGTTTGTATCGAGTTGTTGTAGCTAAATTGCTAATTCTGTCTATAATTTTTTACAATTTCCTGGAAACAAAACGTATATATTTAAAAAAAATTAATGTTTTTAAAAATTAAAAAAGTTAAAATGTGTTTAAAAATTAATGCTTTCTAATATTTCTTAAAATAAAAGCCGCTATTATAATTCCATTCTGATTTAAAGTAAAAAATTTATAAATGAAAAATAGATATTGTAAACAATATTCAATATTATACAATTCTTTTTTTTTTTTGTTTTTTTTTTTATGTTTTATATGTTTTTATATTTTATACTTATAATGTGTATATATATATATATATGAGTGTGTATATACATATAAATTATAATATATATCAGAATAAATTCTTATTTATAGATGCTAAAAGCTGTAACAACCTATTTAGTTGTCATGATACAAGTGAGCAATTCATTAGAGTCTTATAAAACTATTCAAAATATGTAAGTCTTAAATATAATGTGCATATATATTATATTTATATATAATATATATTTAGACAAAATTATACATATTAATATAAATAATTACATTTAAAAAAATTATAATTTAAGTTATCAAAGAATTAATGTGTTAGAATAGTAAGAAGTAAATATTGTAATAGTAAGAATTAAATATTGTAAATGTCATAAATATAAAAGGAATCTATACAAGTTAAAATAAAACATACACACATATAATATGTAAGATTATTTTATTTGAGTTATTCAATAAATTCTCTTTTATCTTTAACAGAATCTGTAAGATATTCAATAAGTATATTTTTTATACTTAATTGAACAGATACTAATGGACATTTTTTATTTTATCTAATTATAGTAATAAAATTGAAGATATTTTTGCATATCATATTTTCTTTCTAGATGTTTAATATTTCTAAAACTAATTGCTTATTGCAATCCAATCAAAACTGTTAGAGATAAAAATATTATACGATCGTATAAACATACTTATATTTAAAATGTGTTTGTCAAATCATTACATACTATATGTTTTTTATTCTACTTTCATTTTCATTATTCTTTTATTATTACAATGTTGGTAGTGTTATTAAGATTTATATCAAAGTATACTTCTCAAACTTGAAGCTTTTTACAATATGTACAATAAATATATAACTATTAAATTAAATATTTCTAAAATGGCTATAATAATAATAATATACTAGATATAAAATATTAATTTTTTTTTAAATAATTTAGTAATAAAAAAGTAACTATTATAAGCGACATTATATTGTATATTATACTTTTACTTTACAATTACATATTACATATTACTGACATTTTTAATTATCCTAGTTGTTAACAAGATAGTTATAGTTCTTAGCATGATATTTTTCCAGCAAAGTCTCATGGGTATTCATCCATTACAAGATCACGAACGTCCAATATAGTCGTCACTTATTTCATGCTTATTGTCATTAATTAAATTTATCATTATTTACTTTACAATAATTTTATCAATAATTGTTATTGTCATAAGAATAAAGTGAGAAAATGGTAAGAAATAAATTTACCAATATCGAGCTAAATTTTTTTTCAAAATGAAAAATAATTATAATGATTAGAATAATCATAATCTTTTGAAATATGTATGTACGAGTTTTTATCAAAATTTCTCTTTAATTTATCTATTTTCTATAGAAATTAATATCTACACATTTTATAAAAGAAAACGAAAAAATATAAAAATTCCGGAAAACATTTTATTTACAAAAATAGTGATGGAAGCTACTCACGCAATGCATTCGTGGACTAATATAAATCATGAGGGCGGGTCTTTGGGACGCAGATAAAACATATTTCTTTTTCAATTTAAAATTTCGAAATAAACTCTTAAATACATTAGATTGTACAAAAGCTGTAGCTCGAATTCATTGTGCTGGTATTATAAGACATTGCGAACATTCTTTGGTTCGTATCGTCATCACTTGTTTGATCATCGATCACCCACGGTCATATTACTATCAACCACTCAAAGTTGCACAGTTTAACATTATACTATTTGTATTAGTGCACGCGAAGCATCAAATTAACTCCTCGATATTCATGACGAGTTTTACTCGATCATTTCTCAGCTGCGTGTCTACATACGCTTGCAGTCAAAAGTGCTATTCATTCAGATCGATGATTATTACAATTATCAAAATTGTTTCGGTTAAAGAATATGGATGAGATGATCATGCCGCCGATCATAGTTAATTTTGTCCTTGGAAAAAGGAGTTTGAATTAGCAAACTTGTAAAGAATTCTTTTTTTATTAATTGATGTGTTAGTGAGTTATTATGTTCTAATGAAATTTTGGATAAAATATATGTCTAACTACTACACATAAAAAAGTGAAATGGCTTCGGTATTTTAATCGAGCAATATTCTAATGTCTGTTCCACGTTATTTCTTGTCTCGAATGACTGGTTGAAAAAAAGATAAATAAAATTATTTTAAAACGAAAGTAATATCTTGATGGATAATTTTTAAATCTAACATGATTAACTTAAAAAAGTTATAAATTATTATAAATATTTTAAATTAAAATAAATTTCTTTTTACTTAATTTAAAAAATTCGAAATAAGCTCTTAAATACACTAGATGCAAAGTGTATGCGCTCGAATTTATTATGCTGATATTTATAATAATCAATTATAATGGAATGTTTATGAAAGATACAAAGATAGATGCATATCAAAATTATTCTTATACTCCGTAAATTATTCGTTTTACTGTACATGAGTGTTGTTTCTACGTTAAGTCAGGTAAGATAATTTATCTTGAACACACAAACATTATAATGAAGAGCTTTATTAAATACAACAATATATAAATAATTTAATCATGTATCAGATAAATTTTCCCTTAAACTCTTGAATATTTGAACATAAAAATAATTTAATAAATAATTTAATAAATTTAATAATTTAATAAAAAGAATATACACACACATTTAAACATAAAAGTTTTTCTAATAATTTTAAATTTTAATTATTTATAGTACAAGTGTATCATAACTAAAATTGTTTTAAATCATAAAGTTGCTATAATATTTTCTTATGAAATAAATTATTATTGAAAATTATATATTATATATTAAATATATATAGTTAAATATTAAATAATAGATACTTTATTTTATAATTTGCTCTTGTTCTGATTATACTAAATAAAAATAAAAATAGGACGAAGATTTGATTCGAGCAATTAAATAAACTCCTGCAACGTATGTTACGTATGTTACTATCTTAGATTCATCACAAAAGGATGAAAATATGGACGAGTCGAGTTAAATTTTCACAAAATGTGTCTGCGACACAATATTATAGATTCGAGAATTGATATGATAAGAGAGAAATTTTTACTTCAATATATGTTTGATTGCAGATTTTTATGTGTTATTGTTTTTGCACATTCAAAAACACGCATGACATGTTTGATTTTATAATGAATACAGATTTATAATGAATACAGCAATTTTATTTTTCATTTTAACGAATAATGTTTTTATAATATATTTATATAATTCGGTTGGTACAGATTCTTTATAACAATATTATTCGTGTTTATTATTCATTTATCACTGTTATCGTTTATCTTGTGTTTGAGCTTATTTAATTTTTTGGCTATCTTTTAGCAAAGAGCTAGTTCAACAAGAAATTACTGGTTGTGGACCAGATTCTGTTCTACGCATTAAAAGTAATAAATTAATATAATTACTTAATAATATTATTTTTGTTATTTTTATTATTAAATATTATTTTATTATTTTTGTTTTTAATACGCGTTGAAAGTAATAAATTAATATTCATAATAAATTGTATATGCGTTTTTGGAAAATGTAGCAAGCATTAAAAAATTTTAAAATTTAAAAATAGTTTTTAATTTATTATCATATTTTCTGAGTGAATTTTTAATTTTTTTTTATCTTTCTCTCTCTTTCTGTATTATCAGTTTATAGTAAAGAAAAATATAATTTTCTCCCATATTTTTTTAATAATATTTTTAATTAGTTCATTACAATCCTCTATCTTTCTGCATATAAGTTCCACTTTTAAAATACTCAATTGTTCTCTAAAATACCTTACAACATAATGTAAGAAAAACATTCCCTTTGGATATGTAATAAGAATCATTATATATATTATTAAAATTTTTGCAGTAGTATAGTTAATCGTATACTACCCAATATATTTTTAAATTTCTTACATTGTGTAATAAATTTATAGATTGATTTATATGTGATTAAATTATATATTCATTAATAAATTAATTTACATATTTTTATTTTGATCCCGTGCACTATCAGCACATTTAATAATGATCAAGTACATAATCTTCTTCTACTATTTATTACAAGTGCCGCCATTAAGATCGATATTTGTCTGACGCATTAAGGTAATATAAAAGGATCCTGTGGGAGCGTTTGTACAACAAATTACTTATCGCATTGCAGGAAAAATTGACTCTCTTCTAGATATATAATAGACCGCTTCAAAGTCCGTGACTCGTTTGCTCGATGGCTCGATGGCTCGTTTAATATACTTGCATTCTTCATAATAATTGTTCATGTGCTTTTATGTGCTCCTTAATTGCTCAACAAAGATACATCATTAAGTTATAAATTATGAGAAATCGGAAGAAAGTGCAGTGAAGAAGTGACTGTCATAACACTATCTGAATATCTAACTTGACACATTGACTATTTGTGGCCGTCTCATATTAGTCAAGTATAACACGCTGCACATTGATCACAAGTGAATTAGTATTAATTTAATGAAAATATCAAATAAAAAAATTACAAAAATTCTATATGTACTAAATGTGGAGATGAAATTAATTATTAATCAAATATCGTATAATGATTAGTTTCTTCAAAAGAGAAATTTTTTTATTAAAATTAAATTAATAATTTTGTCTAACTTTGTAACATACTCGCTCGCTAGTTTCCTAGATGTTTATGTTAAATTAATACTCAAGAAAAACTATTTTACTTCCGCATATATTATAATTGTATTATTATTAATTATATATTTATCTGATTTTGAATATCTTAGATGTCTAATCAACTGAAATTCAAAGAGAAGAAGATTTAAACTGAGTGATTGAACGTTTAATCGAAGAATATCATAAGAAAGAAGAGAATTATGAAGTTTTTTACGCGTCCAAAATGCTTAACCGAAGCGATAGCACCAATAATAACTCTGGATCGTTTAATAGGACTCCGTGTTTTTGAGTATCCTCGTGGTCAGCCAAGACCTCTACTGAGCCTAATTTATCTCTTGATTCTTTATTGTTTGTATTATAGTGGCTCGTGGTATTTGGAGGAAGAATATTATTTGATTGTTAAATTATTGAAGCTGGAATATTTTCTATACAAAGTAATGAATTACATTTTTGTTGTTTTGATCATCGTTAAACTATTACTAGGCTGGTGGTATACAAAGGTAAGCAAATGTAACATAATGTCTTGTAAATGAAAACATAGATTAAAAAAATATTAATTCGTACGATTAGTGTATTATTCGAAAAATTATGTGCGTAAAAAAAATTTCTCTTATAAATTTACATATATGCAGAGACTTCAAGCTTGCTGTAATAAAATCATCGAGATCGACGAGACATTGCGACAGCTTGGATCGACGATAAACTATGATACAATATATTTTATAATAATTGGAGTACTGATCGCTTGGTTTACAATCTGTTGCTCTATCAGCATTATAGTTTTCATTGCTATGCGAACACACACAAATGTATATAAAACAATCGGTGCTATAGTGACATATGGATATGGAATGATTGTCAGTTCTATTATCATTTTCGAATTTTACATATTTGTAAAGTATGTAAACTGATTTTATAAACTTAAAACTTTATTTTTAACAAATATATATTATCTTCCTCAATTAATATGTAAAAAATTATGATCACAATTCTTTAACATAATTTATTACAAACAATATTAAGATTAAAATTAAAAAAAAGATTTATATTAAATAAGCATATGAAATATATATATATATATATATATATTAAAAATAGTAAATCAAATATATATGTATATATATATATATATATATATATATTTTTTTTTATTTACATTATGCGTAGCTCTTGAGTCATTATTCGTTTTTATAGAAGTAAAAAAGAAATAGTAATATAAAATTTTATAAAAGAAATAATATTTAACACATACTGTTGCGCAGATGCTTACAAATGAGGTTTGATTTGGTCAATCAACTCTTACATAAACATTCAGCTTTATCAACAAAAGTGATGAAATTGGGCATTTTTGAAATACAAGATTGTGCTGAGATTATAAATGTTGAGCAACAATGTTTGTTTCCCACAAAGATATTATCTAAGTGGTATCAATCTGGAAAAAAGATGCAATCTGCAAAAAATATTTCTGTATTAGAGAAACAAAATTCAGTCAAATCGCATTTTCCGCCTCACTTCCAGGAACAATTCCACAGAGAATTTCGAAATCGACCTCAGAAACACAATTCTGTAATGACGAAATGTCAGGAACGTAAATATCTGTTACAAATAATCAAGTAAGTATATAAATTGTAAACTAAATTGTCGTAAATTAATTTTTAAATAGCAATAAAATCAGCCAATTGTTCGATTTTGTTATCAATTCTTAAAATACTTGAGTTTATTAAGATTTGTGTTTTTTAATTATGAAATATTTTGAATTAAAAATATCAAAATATCAAAATTCGTAAAGAGATGTGTAAAAAAACGAAAATTTATAAGAGAGAAGAGGAGAGAAAAGAGAGAGGAGAGAAAGAGAGGGAGAGAGAGAGAGAGAGAGAAAGAGAGAGAAAGAGAAAGAGAGAGAGAAACTTTTGAAGAATTTTCTTAAAATAAAATATTTTTATATACTTCTTTATGTACTTCTTTATTTTAGACAAGTGCATCTAGAACTATGTAAAGTATCAAAAACGATATGTATTATCTTCGGCGTACAGACAGCTTGCGAAATAGGAATGATTATTATATTTTTCACTGGGACTCTTTACATTTTTTATATGCGATACATTATTCGACAACACAAAATTACGGATGGCTTGTTGCAACAAACATCTGTGATGATGATAATATGTATTATTTATATTCTCAAAGTTATATTTTTAAGTCGCGTTTGCAAACATGCGGCGAATAAAGTAATTTATTTTGCATTCTATTATTGTACTAAAAACTTAATTTGTAATTAACGTTTATTAATATTTATAAATTTATTGACATTATATAGGGAAATAAAACTATCGAAATTATTTACTCGATTTATGGATGCGACGAAGCATCTGGTGTACAAGAGGAGGTTTGTGATATATGTATAATTCTGTGTTCATTGATTATTCTGTAATAATACTTATTGCATCATAAATGGCATTAATTATCGCCCACATTGTTTCAGATTCAACAATTTGGTATTCAAATATTACAAAGTCCGGTGAGATTCTTCGCATATGGTATTTCTTTGGATAACCATGTTCTAACTATGGTTTGTATCAAGTTGTTTATATAACAATAAATTGCTAATTCTGTCAAAAATTTTTATATAATTTCCTAAAATAAATAAAATAAAATATATATATATTTAAAAAAATTAATAATAAAATTTCTTAAAATAAAAGTCGCTATTATAATTACATTTTGATTAAAAAGTTTACAATTAAAATATTTACAAATGTAAACTATATTCAATATTATACAATTTTTATTTATAATGTATATATACATATAATTTATAATATATATTAGATATATAATAAATTTTTATTTATAGATTCTGAAAGTTGTAACAACCTATTTGGTTATTATGATACAAGTGAGTAACTCATTAGAATCCAATAAAGATATTCAAGATATATAAGTCTTAAATATAATGTTATATTTATATATAATATATATTTTAAAAAATTATAGATATAATTATATAGATATTAATTATAGATATGAATAATTGTATTTTAGAAAATTGTAATTTATGTTATGGAAAAATTAATGTATATTAAATAGCGTAAATATCGTGTATATATAAAGAAAGCTATTAAACAAGCTAAAATAAAACGTATATAATATACAGAATTATTTTATTTGAGATATTCAATAGATTCTCTTTTCGTTTTTTTCTTTTTCCTTAATGGAATCTGTAAGATATTCAAGAGACTTTTATTTTTTGACATTAAAATTTAGAATTAAACTTTTTGTACTAATTGGAATATATTTTTTTGTACTTAATTCAACAGATAATACTGTGCTTTTTTTAATTTTATTTAATTTTATACTAAGAAAATTGAAGATATTTTTACATATTCTTTTTTTAGATGTTTCAATCAAAACAGAGACAAAAATATTATACGATCGTATAAAAATACTTATGTTTGAAATGTGTTTGTTTTTATTTTCAGGTCATGATATATACTATATGTTTTTCATTCCTTTTTTATTTTTATTATTCTTTTATTACTACAAAAGTTGATAATGTTATTAAGATCCATATTAAAGATCCATATTATACTTCTCGAATTTAAGGATCTTTACAATATGGACAAAATAAATACATGTAATTATTAAATTAAATATTTCTAATAAAATGGCTATAAAATTAAATATAAAATATTAATTCTTTTTTTAAATAGTTTGATAATAAATGCTATTATTAGCGACATTATATTGTATGTTATATTTTTACTTTAGAAGTACCCTAATGCATAATACTGACGTTTTAATTTTTTTTTAGTCGTTAACAAGATAGCTCTTAGCTTATTTCGCACGATATCGATCTCTCTCAGTAAACTCTCATGGGTATTCATCCATTACAAGATCACAGACATCCGATATGGTCATTTTATTTCATGCGTATTGTCACTAAAATTATTATTTACTTTACAATAATTTTATCAATAATTGTCATAAGGATAAAATGAGAAAATAATAAGAAATAAATTTACTAATATCGAGCTATTTTTCCTTTGATGATAAAAAATGATCGTAATCTTTTGAAATATGTATGTACGAGTTTCTATAAAATTTCTCTTTAATTTATCTATTTTCCAGAAATTAATATCTATATATCTTCTAAAGGAAAATGAAAAAATATAAAAACTCCAGAAAATATTTTTAAAAAAATAATAGAGATTTACGCAATGCATTCGCCGATCAATATAGATCGCAAAAAAAAAACATTCTTTGAGTCGTATCATCGCTACTCGTTTGACCACTCTTTGATTACCCTCGGTCATATTGCCATCAACCACTTATCAAAGTTGCATTTAGCATTATGTTATTTGTATTAGTGCACGCGAAGCATCAAATTAACCATTTTCGATATTCATGACGAGTTTTATTCATTCATTTCGCAGCCGCGTGTGTACATACGCTCACAATCAAAAGTGCTATTCATTTAGATCGACAATTATTACAGTTATCAAAAATGTTTCGGTCAAAAAACATAAAATGATCATGCTGTTGATCGTAGTTAACTTTGTCCTTGAGATAAGGGGCTTGAATTCAAGCTTGAAAGCAAGCGTGCAAAGATCATTCGTGTATAAATTGATCTGTTTAGTGAGCTATTGCGTTCTAATGAAATTTTGGATAGAATATATGTGTAATTACACATAAATGAGTCAAATGACTTCGGTATTTTGATCGAGCAATATTTTAATATCTGTTGTTTCTTGTTTCGAGTGGCTGGTTAAAGGAAAAGGTAATACAAAATTATTATAAAACGCAAGTAACAAATTAAGGAATAATTTTAAAATCTAACATGAATAACTTAAAAAAAATATGTTATAAATATTTTAAATTAAAACACATTTCTTTTTATTTAATTTTAAAAAGTCGAAGTAAACTTTTAAATGCACTAGATACAAATTGTACGCGTTCTATTTCATTATGCTGATATTTATTGTATTTATAATAATCAATTATAATGGAATGTTTATAAAAAATATATTGATGCATATCAAAATTATTCTTATACCCCGTAAATTATTCGTTTTACTTTACATATTGTTTTTGCATTGAGTCAGGTAAGATAATCTATCTTGAATACACATTACTCTTGAATACACATTAACATTATATTAAAATTTATTTATTTTTATTTTTAAATTATTAAATTATTAAATATATATTATTTTTTTATTTTTTTATTAATACGCATTGAAAGTAATAAATTAATATTCATTATAATTATTTGTGCGTTCTTTGGCAGATGCAGCAAGCATTGAAATATTTTAGAATTTAAAAATAATCCTTCAATTCTAGTCTTTAATTTATTATCACATTTTTTAAACATGAATTTTTAATATTTTCCTTTCTCTCTGTCTCTGTCTTTTTTCTCTTTTTTCTCTTTTTCTGTACTCTCAGTTTATAGTAAAGAAAAATATAATTCTCTCTTATATTTTTTTAATGATATTTTTAATCAGCTTATTACAATCCTCCATCTTTCTACATGTAAATTCCGATTTTAAAATATTCAATTATTCTTCAGAAAAAGTTTACAACATAATGTAAAAAAAACATTCCCTTTAAATATGTAATAAGAATTATTATTAAAATTTTTGCAGTAGCACAGTTAACTGTATAGTACCCTAGTGTATTTTTGAATCTACAATTAATAATTAGGAATTTGACTTATATAAATAAACCAAAATTAAATCAAAATTGGCACAGTGCAGTAGTTGGAGCGCAGGGGAAGAAACAACACTTCCTTCTTATTGATTGTTGTTTATTTCAAATCTAAACACTACATAAGTAATGAATGTTTCGGGTCGTTTTTGATTCTTATTCGACGCGATTAATAATATAAAAATAAACTACTGCACCGTAAAAAAAGAGAAAAGTTTATCTCCTCCTCGACGCGCGAGTGACGCAAAACTGCATCGCGCGGAGATCTAGCAAGTCTGCTGCTTCCAAAAGTTAATCAAATTTATTAAAATTTACTGTGTAGAATCGCAGCAGATCTAACAGATCGAATAAAAAATAAATTATATGTGAACGATATTATATGTGAATTCTTTTTTATTTAAAATTAATAATTGGAATCATGAGTCACCAGATTCCACGCATTTTTCTTCTTCTATCCATGTACAAAATGTCATTTCAATAGTTCCAATAGTATGTTTTTATATTATTAATCGCACTGAAGAAGAATCAAAGGCGATCCGTTCGTTATTTATGTGATGTTTAGATTTAAAATAAATAACAATCAAATAAGGAATTAAAATAAATAACAATCAATAAGGAATGTTGTTTTTTCTCCTGTGCCCCAACTATCGCACTGTGGCTCTTATGCCAATTTTGATTTAATTTTCGAATCTCTTACATTGCATAATAAATTTATAGATTGTGGTTAAATTATATATTCATTAATAAATATATTCATTAATAAATTAATTTATATATTTTCATCATCTTATTTGATTCCGTATACTATATCAGCCATAGACTTATAGAATATATCTCTGCATGGTGCACACTGCTTTCCCCTCATCTCCTACACGCATGCTCGCTTCGTTTTCACTCATCCCATCAGTCTCCATCATGAGACAAAAGAGAAGAACAGAAATACCCGGAATCATCTCTCTGTGCTTTAGATCTTTCAACGCTGCCTCTTATAGTAGGGGCCAGTCTATTCTATAAATCTATGATATAAGTATATTTAATAATGATCAAATACATAATCTTCTTCCACTATTTATTACAAGTCATTAAGATCGATGGTATTTTATGTGACGCATTAAGATAAAAAAAGTGGATCCTGTAGAAGCGTTTGTACAAATTACTTATCACAGGAAAAACTGACCCTCTTCTAGATATATAATAAATCAAATATTTCGTCCGTGACTCATTTACTTAGATCGGCTCGTTTACATTCGCATTCTTCGTAATAATTGTTCATGAGCTTTTATGTGTTCCTTAATTGTTCAATGAAGGTATCATTAACTTATAAATTGTGTGAAATCGGAAGAAAGTACAATGAAGAAGTGACTGTCATAACACTATCTGAATATCTAACCTGATACATTGACTATTGGTGGTCGTCTTATATTAGTCAAATATAACGCATAACGCTGTACATTGATTATAAGTGAATTACTATTAATTTAATGTAAATATCAAATTTAAAAAAGTTACAAAAATATTATATACAGTAAACGTGGAGATTTAACTAATTATTAATCAAATATCGTATAATGATTAGTTTTGTCAAAGAGAAATTTTTTCATTAAAATTAAATTAATAATTTTGTCTAACTTTGCAAAATACTCGTTTTCTAATTTCTAGATGTTTATAAATTAATATGGAAATAAAACTATTTTATTTCCGTATATTATTATGTTAATTATGTATTTATCTGATTTTGAATATCTTAGATATCTAATCAACTAAAATTCAAAGACAAGAAGATTTAAACTGAGTGACCTAACATTTAATCGAAGAATATCATAGGAAAGAAAAGAATTATGAAGTTTTTTGCGCGTCCAAAATGCTTGACCGAAGCGATAGCACCAGTGATAACTTTGAACCGTTTATTGGGACTTCGTGTTTTTGAATATCCTCGTGGTCAGCCAAGATCTCTACTGAGTCTGATTTATCTCTTGATTCTTTATTGCTTGTATTATAGTAGCTCGTGGTATTTGGAGGAAGAATATTATTTGATTGTTAAATTATTGAAGCTGGAATATTTTCTATACAAAGTACTGAATTACATTATTGTTGCTTTGATCATCGTTAAACTATTACTAGGCTGGTGGTATACAAAGGTAAGCGAATGTAATATAATGTCTTGTAAATGAAAACACAGATAAAAAAAATATTAATTCGTACGATTAGTGTATTATTCGAAAAATTATGTGCGTAAAAAAAATTTGTCTTATAAATTTACATATATGCAGAGACTTCAAGCTTGCTGTAATAAAATCATCGAGATCGACGAGACATTGCGACAGCTTGGATCGATGATAAACTATGATACAATATATTTTATAATAATTGGAGTACTGATCGTTTGGTTTACAATCAGTTTCTCTCTCGGCATTGTAATTTTCATTGCTATGCGAACACACACAAATATATATAAAACAGTCGGCGCTATAGTGACATATGGATATGGAATGATTGTCAGTTCTATTATTATTTTCGAATTTTATATATTTGTAAAGTATGTAAACTGATTTTATAAACAATTTAAAACTTTATTTTTATCAAATATATATTATCTAATATATATTTGATATCTTCTTCAATTAATTTGTAAAAAATTATGATCACAATTCTTTAACATAATTTATTACAAACAATATTAAGATTAAAATTAAATTAAAAAGATTTACATTAAATAAGCAGTCTCATATATATATATATATATATATATATATATATATATATGATTCACATTGTGTGTAGCTCTAATCATTATTCGTTTTTATAGAAGTAAAAAAGAGACAGTGTATAATATTAAAATTTTATAAAAGAAATAATATTTAACACATACTGTTGCGCAGATGCTTACAAATGAGGTTTGATTTGGTCAATCAACTTTTACATAAACATTCTGCTTTATCAACAAAAGTGATGAAATTGGACATTTTTAAAATACAAGATTGTGCTGAAATTATAAATGTTGAGCAACAATGTTTGTTTCCCACAAAGATATTATCTAACAATAAGTGTCAATCTGGAAAAAAGATGCAATCTGAAAAAATATTTCTGTATTAGAGAAACAAAATTCAATCAAATCGCATTTTCCGCCTCACTTCCAAAAACAATTCCACAGAGAATTTCGAAATCGAGCTCAGAAACACAATTCTGTAAATGTAATGAAATGTCAGGAACGTAAATATCTGTTACAAATAATCAAGTAAATATATAAATTGTAAAATAAATTGTCTTAAAATAATTTTTAAAATAGCAATAAAATCAGCCAATTGTTCGATTTCATTAAATCTTAAAATACTTAAAATATTTGAGCAAATTCTTAAAATACTTGAGTTTACTAAGATTTGTGATTTTTAATTATGAAATATTTTGAATCAAAAATATCAAAATTCATAAAGAATTGTGTAAAGAAACGCAAATTTGTAAGAGGAAGAGAGAGAGAGAAAGAGAGAGAGAGAGAGAGAGAGAGAGAGAAAGAGAGAGAGAGACTTCTAAAGAATTTCCTAAAATAAAAATATTTTTTATATTTCTTTATTTTAGACAGGTGCATCTAGAACTGTGTAAAGTATCAAAAATGATATGTATTATCTTCGGCGTACAAATAGCTTGTGAAATAGGAGTGATCATTATATTTTCCACTGGGACTCTTTACATTTTTTATGTACGATTCATTATTCGACAACACAAAATTACGGATAACTTGTTGGAACAAACATCTGTGATGATAATAATGAGTATTATTTATATTTTCAAAATTATATTTTTAAGTCGCGTTTGCAAACATGCGGCGAATAAGGTAATTTTTTTCTATTATTAGGTAATAGGTATTCTATTATTTTTACTAAAAATTTAATTAATAGTTAATATTTATAAATTTAATAACTATATATACTGATTATATAGGGAAATAGAACTATCGAAATTATTTACTCGATTTATGGATGCGACGAAGCATCTGATATGCAAGAGGAGGTTTGTTTGTGATTTATGTATAACATTGAGTATTTTGTAATAACAATTATTGCATCATTTATGACGTTAATTATCGCCCACATTGTTTCAGATTCAACAATTTGGTATTCAAATATTACAAAGTCCGGTGAGATTCTTCGCATATGGTATTTCTTTGGATAACCATGTCCTAACTATGGTTTGTATCGAGCTGTTTATACAACAATAAATTGCTAATTCTGTCAATAATTTTTAAATAATTTCCTGAAAATAAAATGTATATATTAAAAAGAAATTAATAATAATATTTCTTAAAATAAAAAGCCACAATTATAATTACATTTTGATTAAAAAATTTTCAAATATAATATTGAAGAAATGTAAATTAAATTCAATATTATACAATTCTTCTTATAATGTATAACATACATATATACATATAAATTATAATATATATCAGATATATAATAAATTCTTATTTATAGATGCTGAAAATTATAACAACCTATTTGGTTATCATGATACAAGTGAGCAACTCATTAGAGTCCAATAAAGCTATTCAAAATATGTAAGTCTTAAATATAACGTGCATATATATTATATTTATATATAATATATATTTTGAGAAAATTATAGATATTAATATAAATAATTACATTTAGAAAAATTATAATTTAAATTATGAAAAAATTAATGTGTATTAAATATCGTAAATGTCATAAATATAAAAGAAATTTATACAAGCTGAAATAAAACGTACAGACATATGTAGGATTGTTTTATTTGAGATATTCAATAGATTCTCTTTTTCTATTCTTTTTTCTCTATTCTTAACAGAATCTGTAAGATATTTAATATATTTTTATTTTTTGACGTTAAAATTTAGATCTAAACTTCTTGTATTAAATGGAATATATTTTTTGTATTTAATTGAACGGATAAATATGCATTTTTAAATTTTATTTAATTATAAAGTAAAATTAAAAGTATTTTTGCATATCATATTTTCTTTTTAGATTTAATATTCCTAAAACTAATTTGTTGTAAATTAATTGCTTATTGCAACCTAATCAAAACTGTGGGAGACAAAAATATTATACGATCGTATAATATACATATTTATATTTGAAATGTGTTTGTCAGGTCATTACATATTATATGTTTTTCATTTCATTTTCATTTTCGTTATTCTTTTATTACTACAGTGTGTTATCAGATCCATATCAAAGTATACTTGTTGAACTTAAAACTCTTTACAATATGAACAAAATAAATACATGTAATTATTAAATTAAATATTTCTAATAAAATAGTTATAAAATTAAATATAAAATATTCATTTTATTTAAACTAATTTAATAATAAAAAAGCGATTATGTTGTAATTTATGAGCGACATATTGTATATTAAACTTTACAACTACACCAATACATAATACTGTTTTAATTTTTTCTTTAATCGTTAACAAGACTAGCTCTTACTAGTCTTAGCTTGATATTTCGCACGATATCTCTCAGTAAAGTCTCATAGATATTCATTCATTACAAGATCACGGGTATCCAATATAGTCGTTATTTATTTCATGCGTATTTCATTAAATTTATCATTATTTACTTTATAATTTTATCAATAATTCTTATTGTCATAAGAATAAAATGAGAAAATGGTAAAAAATAAATTTACCAATATCGAGCTAATTTTTCTTTGATGACGAAAAATAACCGTAATCTTCTGAATATAATGTATATGAGTTTCTATCAAAATTTCTCTTTAATTTATCTATTTTCCATAAAAATTAATATCTACGCATTTTTTCATTTTCTAAAAGAAAATGAAAAAATACAAAAATTTCGGAAAATATTTTTATTTATAAAAATAGTGGAGATTTATGCAATGTATTCGCCGACCAATATAGATCATGAGATGGGTGGATCTTTTGGGATGTAGACGCATTATGAGACATCGTGAACATTCTTTGGCTCCTATCATTGCTACTGTTTGATCGATCACCCTCGGCCATATTACTATCAACCACTTATCAAAGTGGCATTTAGCATTATGCTGTTTGTATTAGAGCAGGCGAAGCATCAAATTTACTCTCGATATTGACGGAATTTTACTTGTTCATTTCACAGCTGCGTGTGTACGTTCACAAAAGTGCTATTCGTTTAGATCGACGAATAAACATGTTTTAAAGAATATATGATAATATATGAAATGATCATATCGCTGATCATAACTAACTTTGTCTTTGGAATAAGAAATTTGGATCAGTAAGCGTGTAAAGATCCACAATTTTGCAAATTAATTGATCTATTTGGTGAGTTATTACGTTCTAATAAAATTTTTCATAGAATATATATGTAACTATTTCATACAAAACAGTCAAATGACTTCGATATTTTGATTGAGCAATATTCTAATATCTGTTTCACGTTTCTTGTTTCGAATGGTTGCTTGAAGAAAAATTTTAAAAAATTATTATAAAACGAAGATTATCTTGAAGAAGAATTTTAAAATCTAATATGATTAACTTAGATGATATGATTATATGTTATAAATATTTTAAATTAAAATATATTTCTTATTCAATTTAAAAAATTCGAAATAAGCTTTTAAATACACTAGATGTAGATTGTACGTGCTCAAATTCATTGTGCTATTTATCGTATTCATAATAAACAATTATAACGGAGTGTTTATAAAAGATCTGTCCATATGCATATCAATTATTATTCTTATACACGCCATAAACTATTCTGTCATCTTACTTTACGTGAGCGATGTGTTATTTTTACATTAGGTCAGGTAAGATAATCTATCTTGAATACACAAACATTATAATATTATAATGAAGAGCTTTGTTAAATACAAAAGTATATAAATAATTTAATCATGTATCATATTAGATAAATTCTCTCTTAATCTCTCAAATATTTAAACATAAATTTAATAAATTTAATAAATTTAATAATTTAGTAAAAAGAATATAAACACACATATTTAAATGTAAAAATTTATCCAATAATTTTAGATTTTAATCATTTATAGTACAAATGTATATAAAATTGTAACTTTAAATATATTTGTAACTTTAAATAAAGTTACTATAATTTATAATATTTTCCAATGAAATAAATTATTACTGAATATATATTAATTTCATTGATACTTTTTCATTGTTTCTCTTCTATTTTACTTTTACTGCGATTATACTAAATAAAAATAAATTAAAGATACGCGAAACTCTGACTCAAGCATTTAAATAAGCTGCTGCAATTAAGCATCTGTTAAACACTATATGATAAACTTGCGACTAAATTATACATTCATTAAATTAATTTGTATATTTTTATCTTGCTGCACCCACTATCAACATATTCAATAACGATTAAATGCAATCTTCTTCTACTAATTATTACAAGCCGATCATTAAGATCGATGATATTTTGTAATGCATTAAGGTAATAAAAGTGGATCCTGTGGGAGCGTTTGTACAACAAATTACTTATTGCATTGCAGGAAAAACTGACTCTCTGCTAGATATAATAGATCGTTTTAAAGTCCGCGACACGTTTGCTTACGTTCGCTCGTTTAGCACATCTTCGTTCTTCGTGATAATCGTTTATGCGTTCCTTAGTTGCTCAACAAAGATAGATCATATAAATTATGCTCAATTGAGTGCAGTGAAAAAGTGACTGTCGCAGAACTATCTGATCTGACATATTATTTCTGTAGGTCGATTTATATTAGTCAAATATAACATGAAACACAATGAATAGTAAATAATGGATATATTAATCAAATATAAATATCATGTATATAAAAAAATTGAAACAGATGTAAAGAATAAACAAAATATCAGTCAAACATCGTAAAATGATCAGTCTTATCAAAAGAAAATTTTTTTCGTTAAAATTAGATTAGTGATTTTGTCTAAATTTGTAAACGATTATTTTGTAGTTAGAGGTTGATTAACTTGTATGGAAATCGACAAAAATTATTTTATTTTCGTGCCTCATCATGCTATCATTAATCATGCATTTGTCTGATTTTCAATATCTTAGATGCCTAAACAGCTGGAAGTTCAAGATTATTTAAATCGAGTGACCAAACATTTAATTAAAGAACGTTGTACAAAAGAAAGAAATTATGAAGTTATTTGAACGTCCAAGATGCTTGATTGAAGCGATAGCACCAGTAACAATTCTGAACTATTTATTGGGACTTCGTGTTTTTGAGTATCCTCGTGGTCAGCCAAGACCTATACTGAGTCTGATTTATCTTATATTTCTTTATTGTTTATACTGCGGTGGCGCGTTATATTTAACGGAAAGATATTATATAATTGTGACATTATTAAAGTTGGAATATTTTTTATACAAAATATTGAATTACATTGTTACTTTTTTGGTCCTCGTTAAACTACTGCTGGGCTGGTGGTATTCGAAGGTAAGCGAAATGTGAAATAAGTAATATAATATTCTGTAAATGAAATATATAATATAATATCCTGTAAATGAATAATGAAAACGCAGATAAAAGAAATGTTAATTCGCATGATAAGTGTTATTCGCCAAACTTGTACTTAAAAGAAATACATATTTATGTCTTTTTGGATTTAAAAAATACATATTTATGTTTGTGGTATAAATTAACATTTGTGCAGAAATTCAATACTTGCTATAAAAGAATCTTTGAGATCGATGAAACATTACGACAGCTTGGATTGACGGTAAATTATGATAGAATATATTTTATGACGATCGGAGTACTGATTACCTGGTTTACAGTCAACTTTTCTACTTGCGTTGTGGTCTTCATAATAATGCGAGAACATACAAATATATATAAAACAATTGGTGCTATAGTCGCATATTCGTATGCGTTGGCCGTCAATGCTATTATAATTTTCGAGTTTTACATATTTGTAAAGTACGTAAACTTGCTTTCTAAACAACTTAAAACTTTATTTTAATGAAATATATATTCTCTTTCTCAATTAATATATAATATGAGAAATTAATATCACAATTAGTTTACTTGTCATATTTACAAATAATATTCTAATTAAAATTAAATTGTAATTTATATTACATACTAACTAATATGAAACGCATACACACATATATATTTATGTTTCATAATATTGTTAATTAATAGATCTTAAATTATTATTTGTTTCTATAAAAATAAAAGAAATATAATTTAATATATACTATTATGCACAGATGCTTACAAATGAGATTTGACTTAATCAATCGACTCTTACGTCAATATTCAGCAAAAATGATGAAATTGGATTCTGTTGAAATGCAAGATTATGCTAACCTCATAGATGTTGAGCAACGACATTTGTTTTCCATGAAGATATTATCTAAATGGTGTCGACAGGTGCAATCTGGAAAAAATATTTCTATATCAGAGAAACAAAATTCGATTAAATCACAGATTCAATCGCATTTTACACCTTACTTCCAAAAACAGTCCCAAGGAGAACTTCGAAACCGATTTCAGAAACACAATTCCGCAATGACGGAATGTCACGAACGTATATATCTATTACAAATAATCAGGTGAGTATATAAATTATAAAGTGAATTGCATATATAAATAATTTTATATATAAATTTATATATATATAAATAATTTTTATAAGAAATAGCATAAAAATCTGCCAATCGTTCTTTTTCAATAAATTCTTAAAATACTTAAGATTACTAAGATATGTGATTTTTATTTACAAAACATTTTGAATATTAAAATCAAATATTTTGTGTAAAACGAAAGTTTGTAAAAGAGAGAAAGAGAGAGACTTCTGAAAAGTTCTTTCTTAAATAGAAAATATCTTTTATATAGTTGTTTTCTTAGACAGGTGCATTTAGAATTGTGTAAAGTATCAAAAACAATATGTACTATCTTCGGTATACAAATAGCTTCCGAGATAGGAATGATTATTATGATTCTCACCAGAGCTCTCTACAATTTATACAATCGATATATTATACAACACAAGGTTACAAATAATTTATTGCAGCAAACAGTTGTAACAATCATATTGAGTATCTTTTATATTCTAAAAATTGCATATTTAAGTCGCATTTGCAAACATGCAGCCGATAAGGTAACCTATTATTTATCTATCTATTTTGCATTCTATTATTTCATTAAAAATTTAATTAATAATTAATATTTATTAATACTCATAAATGTATTAATATCATATAGGGAAATAAAATTATTGAAATTATTTATTCGATTTATGGATGCGATAAAGAATCTAGCGTGCAAGAAGAGGTATGTTTGCGATATGTACAACTTTTATCTTTATTATGATAATTTTTAATAATTATAATTAATTATTTTATCAATTAATTCTTTGTGGCTTTTAATTATTGCTCACAATTGTTTCAGATTCATCAATTTGGTATTCAAATATTACAAAGTCCAGTGAAATTCTCCGCATATGGTATTTCTTTGGATAATTATATTTGGATAACTATGGTTTGTATCGAGATGTTGTATATAAATTGCTAATTCTATCAATAACTTTTAGATAATTTCTTAAAAACGAAATATACATATATATTAAAAAAATTTAAAAATGTTTTTAATATTTCTTAAAATAAAAACTCGCTATCATAATTCCATTTTGATTAAAAATTTACAAATGAAAAATATATACTATAAACTATATTCAATATTATACAATTCTTACTTATAATGTATAATATATATGTTATAATATATCAGATATAATTATATAATAAATTCTTATTTATAGATGCTAAAAACTGTAACAACTTATTTAGTTATCATGATACAAGTGAGCAACTCATTGGAATCGAATGAAGCTATTCAAAATAATATAAATTTTAAATAAATGCATATTTAATATACATATATTTAAGGAGAATTATAGATAGATATTAATGTAAATATAATAATAACATAATATTTTAGAAAATTATAATTCAAATTATAAAAGAATTAACATATATCACAAATAAATGTAATAAATATAAAAGCTATATAAAATAAAACATGAGAATTATGAAAATGTGGAACTATTTTATTTAAGATATTCAATTTATTTCTTTTTATCTTTATAACATAATTTTATCTCTATAAAATATTCAATAGATTCTTTTACTTTTTGCCATTAAACTTTAGAATTATACTTCTTACGCTAAACTGAATATACATTGTAGTTAATTGAGCAGATGATATCGCGCAGTTCTTTTTATTCTACTTTATTACAATAATAAAATTGAAACTACTTTTGCATATCATATTTTCTTTTTTTATGTCTAATACTTCCGACTTAAAAATCAATTGTTCGTTCGCAACCATGACCAAAACTTGGATATAAAAATATTACACGATCATATGAACATATTCGAAATGAGTATGCCAAGTCATTATGTACTATATGTTCTTCATCTTCATTATCATTTTTGCTTTTCATTTCCCTTTATTACTACACATTAGCAATGTTATCAAAGATCTACATCAAAGTATATGACTTTTTGAATTTGAAGCTCTTTACTAATATGCACAATAGATATAAGTAATTATTAAATTAAATAGTTCTAATAAAATAGTTATTTGCAGAAATAATTAAATATAAAATATTAATCAGATAATTAGATATAAAATATTAATTTTCTTTAAATTACTAGAATAATTTGATAATATAAGAAAAGAAATTATCAACATTCTATTGTATATTAAATTTGTATTTTACAATTACGCTACATACTGATATTTTTAACCCTCCCATTGTCGTTAATAAAATAGCTTTTAGCTTGATACTTCGCACAATATCGATCTCCCTGGTAGAGTCTCGTGGGTTTTCATCCATTATAAGATCACGGGTAGCCGATATATTCATTTATTTTACTCGTTTTGTCATTTGTCTAAATTCATTATTACATTTTATAATAATTTTATCAATAATTGTAATTGTCATATTTTCTAACATTTTACAAATTAACATCATTGAATTAAATTTGATATACATTGCGTTTTTCTATATTTCTTAAATATAAATAACTTTTTTCAGAGAAATTAATTTTCTATAAAACTGATGCACTGCATCTCGCGTCTTGCTTTTAATAATCGAAATTCAAAAAATTCTTTTTGATTATTAAAAGGATTATATGATTTTATCAATCTCTTGAATATTAATTTCTTAAGTTAATTTTTTCGATTTAAAATAATGCTCATCTTTTTTTGATGATTTAAAATAATCATAATTTTCTGAAATACGTATATGAGTTTCTACAATTCAAAATTCTCTCTTAACTTATCTATTTTCCTTTCTCTTTTATCTATTTTAGAAATTAACATCTATACATTTTCCCGAAGAACAGAAAAATTAAGAAATTTCGAAAAACAGTATTTTTATTTGTAAGAATAGTGAAGGCTATTTACGCAATATATTCGTGGGTCAATATCGATCGTGAGATGGACGAATCCTTCGGGACGTAAACGCATCACAATATCGCGAGCATCCTTTACTTGGGTCGTGCCGTCGCCACTTGTTCAACTATCCTTGGTCGTAATACCATCGACCATTTATCGAGGTAGCATTTAGCATTACGCTGTCCGCAGTAGAGCACGCAAAGCGACACGTAGCCATCCTCGATATTCATCGTTTATTTCTCAGGTGCGAGGTAACTGTCTGTGCACGCGTGTATGTGTGTATTTGTGTGTATGTACGCTCACAATTGACAAAAAGTGCTATTCGTTCAGGTCGACGAATGTTACAATTATCGAAAATGTTCCAACCGAAGACTATGCATGAGATGATCATGCCACTGCTCGTGGCTAACTTTGCCCTTGGGATCGGAATTTGGACCAACAAACGTGGAAGGATTCTGAATTTCGCGTATTCGTTCATCTGTTTGGTGAGCTATTGCGTTCTAATGAGATATTCGATCGAATATATATATGGTTACTACACGCAAAAGTCGAACAAGTTCGGCATGATAACATTTCGAGCAATGTTCTACGCTAACATCTGTTCTACGTTGTTTCTTGTTCCTAGTGGCTGGTTGAGGAAAAAGGTAATTTTAAAAGATTATTCTAAAACAAAAGTAACATCTTGAAAGTATAAAAAAAATTTAACACGATTAACTTTAGATATATATCATAGACATTTTTAATCTAAAATACATCTCTTTTTATTCAATTTAAAAAATTTAAAATAAGTTCTTAAATACAAATTTAGACTGTCTAGTATTTCAAATTGTTCTGTTTCCGAATAAAAATATAATATTATTATCAACGTCAACTAGTATCTTATTATTTTAATTTCATAGTACATGAAGATGGCTATAATGCGTATCATGATGTGCGAGAAAACAATGGAGCAAATGGGAATACAAAAAAACTATCGGAAATTATACTTGAATCAACTTTACGCGCTCATATTTATTGTGCTGACATTTATCATTTTTATTATAATCAGTTATGATGGAATGTTCGTTGAAGATACACCCATGCATGTCAAAATCGTTCTTATACTCGCTATAAATTATCCTATCGCTTTACTTTACGTGAGCGATGTGTCGTTTTTGCAGTGGGTCAGGTACGATAATTTGCTTTGAATATACAAATAATATAACGAGAAGAGCTTTGTTAAATATAACAATATAAAAATTAATCTAATCGTGAATCGTGTTAAACGAATTCTCTCTTGATCTCTCCTCATTTATAAAAATATAAAAATCATTTAATATAAAGAACATAAACACACAGTAAATATTAAAATAATATAAAAATTTTTCTTATAATTTTAGATCATTTATAGTGCAAATCATAAGATCACTCTAAATTGTAAAGTTTTATAACATTATATTTATGACATTTTTTAACGAAATAAATATAATTATTATTGAATTATTAAATTATATATTAAATAAACGATACTTTATTTCTCATAATTCGCCCTTGTCGTGATTATATGAAAAATTAATTAAAGGTATGCGAAACTCCGATTCGAGCAGTTAAATAATCTGTTGCAACGCATGTTAACTACTACCCCCGATTCACCGCAGCACAAGAGGGTGCTCAAAATGAAAGACGAGTGGAACAAAACCTCCACATCCGTAACGCAACAGGATCGTAGGTCCGAGGAAAACACCAACACGATGAGGGCTGTCAAGTGAGATGTTTACTCCAATGCATATTTGAATAAAAGCTTTTACACGGTTTTTGCACGCTCAAAAATATACGTGGCATGTGTGTAAACATAATCATATATTATTTCTAAATAAATTCTCTGTTTGATTTTATGATTTATATTATCGCAAAGCACTATTTATTTTTCCTTCTAACGTAATTTTATAACATAATGTTGTGTTTCTTTTAAATGATTTTGTCGGCGATAATTGACAATTTCGTCTTCTTTATATTGAACGAAGGCAAGTTCATCTGGAATTAATCAAGGCCACCAGGTGCACGAACGAAGCATATGGCATACAGATCCTTTGCTCTATGACGATATCATTCGTGTTCATCACTAGCCTCCTGTATTATGCTTATTCGATTTTTTGGATGTCCCTCAGCAGAGAGATATTCCGACAGGAGATGATACCGGTCATCGGCTGGATTTTGTTCTACGCTTCTAAAGTCCTTATAATAAATCATATGTGCGCTTTGGCGAGCACTGAGGCAAGCATTGAAAAAGTTTTCATAATTTAAAAGTAGTTTTTAATATGTTTTTATCTTTTTTTAATTAAATATTGAGTATCTTAAATTCCTCGAATGTTAAAAAAAAAAAATTAATTATGTTATATATAAAATGCACAATTGTAATGTTCAGTGTTTGCTGTAAATAATTTCAAAATTATCTAGATAAAGATAAAGATAAAAATCCGTAAATTTATCTTAGATGAGATAAAAATGATTTTACTTTTACTTAATCTAGATGAAAGATGAGATAATCATTGCGATAATCTAGATAATTATCTAGATATTTTTGTTTATTTTAGAAGACTATAAATATTTGTAAAAAATGTGACGCAGATTATAAATGGGATATTAAAATCATAAACACATATTCCTTCTCTTTTCTTAAAGAATATTTAAATAATAGCAAGAAAATATATAAATGATATGATAAATATTTATTTATTAATTTATATTTTTAATATATTTATAATATATTAATAATATAATAATAATATATTTATGATATATTAATAATAATAATATAAAAAATATATTTTAGATATTTTAGATAGATTTTTAGAAGTTTACCTGGAAAACTTTTTTGCATAATGAAAACGTCATCTTAGACAATTTTTAGATAAGCTGACATATATTTTTCATCTAAGATAAAGATAAAGATACTTTGTATTTCTTCATCTAGTTAAAGATAAAGATGATCCATTTCTTTATCTAGATGATTATCTAGATAATTTTATCTAGATACCAGCAAACACTGGTAATGTTTAAGTACATTCGTCACAATTTCCACAGGCCGCAAATACAGGTGACATAATCTGCGAACTGTACGAGCCATCCACCAGTAAAGAATTTCGCGCGGAGGCAAGTCTCTTATCTTATATTAATTAAATATGAGAAATAAGAATACGGAAATCAATATTTGACTTTTTTAGATACGGGATTTTACTTTACAACTGATACAAAATCCGTTGATCTTTACGGCGTGTGGATTTTTCAATCTGGATCATACATTTATTCATGGGGTAAATTATGTTAATTTTATTTAAATTTAATATTTGAATATAATAGCTTTGAAGATATATGTATTGGATTCTTACGATCTGTCGATGTAGTTGACCTACTTTATTTTAATTTCCATCTCAATAATATTTTTTTTCATAAATTAATTTTTATTATTTTATAGTTTAGTCTGAATCTTTTAATTTCTCCTAATTAAGATAATCAACTATGAAAAGTTATAAAAGTCTCGCATGTATATGTAACGTGATGTTAGGATGTGTAACAAATATATGTGAAAAAGATTAATATCTAATTCAAAAATCTTTTTATGTCTGAGAAAAAGAGGGAGAGAAATAAGAATTTTTTAATGAAAAGATATAATAAAAATTATTAAATCTTCTATTTTTTTCAGGTTATTGGTTCAGTCACTACGTATCTCGTAATTCTTATTCAAGTCGGAGATCTACCACAGTCAAATCCAACAAAAAATTCCTCCATAACACTTGATGAGACAAGTCTTACTACACTTAATACTCTTACAACTTATGTTTAATAAATGCAAATATTCGCATATCATGTTTTACTGATCCGTAAAAATGTTAAAATAAGAAAATTCATAAAATTATTTTCATAAGTATGTATGTTTTGTGTATATTTGTGATGCAAAAAGGAAAAGCGTTTACTATCATATATGTTAAATCTTTTTCATAGAAAAATATATATTACAAAAGTTGAAATATTTAATATAAAGTGTATTATATCTTTTTATAAATATATGATTGATATTTCTTTTTTAATTTTCCGTCAACTTTTATAAACATAGTAATTGCATGTAATTTGTATAGAGCGAAATTAATTTTATAATGCTTGCTTTCTTATTTAAAAAAAAAAATTTAGATTTTTATTTTAGTGGTATCAAAAATAAAAAGAGAAATAATATTGCAAAGTGTTTAAGTGTCCGATCGGTTAACGAGAATCCGATGACCGAGTTCACCCCGACGATTTTCCGCCAATTAGAACGCCGACGGGGATATTGTGTCAATTACACTACCCCAAGTGCACTTACCCTGGTCGACTACTATCCAGATGGAGGCGTTAGCCCGTGAAATTCGGTCTTCTCGTAATTTAATAGCTTCTAACTTGGTCGAAACTTCCTATTCCCAATCAATTACATGTATGATTCGTTAGATGAAACTTCGCGCGATTCTCGAATTCTCTTCCCGATTTTTTTTTCTGTATAAATCCCTTATAAACTCTCTATAAACCCTTAGTTAGTGATATAACTTTTACATATAACTTATATAACTTATATATAACTTTTATATATAACATTAATATTTACTTTTATACAATTTATGTTTTATGTAAATTATTTAATATTTATGTAATATTTAATATTTAACATTGTATGTATATTTAATCAAAATGCATATATGATACTTCATATCATCATTGGATACTTTTTCATATACATGCGCAAATTTCGTATTTTTCTTTAAATTATTATTTAAAAATTAATTTTTTTAATACTTTCTGTATTTTCAAGTTAAAAAATTATTATACAGACACTGTACTATACATTTTATTTTTGTACGAGATAAAAATTCAATTAAAAACTTGAGATATTATTAAAGAATTCTTCATAAAACGATCGCGCACATTCTAGTGACACTCACGGTGTTTTATTCGATACATCATTTATAAGAAAACATATTCGAACGTATGGATCTTGTGAATAAAGGGGATGTACAGAAGCCGTTTACATCGAGGATAACATTAATTGGGAATTAAGGGCGCGAACGTAGGTAGCCGTCACGAGCCACCTGCTACTACGGTACTCTCATCTCGAACTAAAGGGATTGATTTATTGTGCCCAGGGGAAAAAAGAGGGCTTGAGTACGGACCGGTTCGAATGGATGCCGACCAATGTGTCCCGTTGTCCCCTCCCGTTAAATAAAATTCTTAAAAGACATCGCGAATACATTATCGATGATACGATATTGTTACAACTATCCTTTTACTCGAGTGGTCGAATCTTTCTTTAAAATTACACTACAGTTTATTCAATTTATTAACAGATTTTTATTTATTTTTTTAGCATTACAAAAAAAATCGACGTGAAATATTATATAATTAAAAAAATATATCTCTATTTAAATGTGAATATTTAAATAAATATGATAAATTTTTTAATTTTAGCATCAAAACATATGATTAATGCTATGGTACTAAAATTAAGGAAGTTAAAAAAAATGAAATTAATCAGTTTAATACAAATATTTCCGAAAAGAGCATGTACTTCGAAAATTGACTTTTAAAAAATGAAAATAATTGTGGCCTATCATTAAAATTTTTAAAATTATAATTATACAGTCTCTTCAATCAATCGAAAAAAAGATACGAACACTCAGTAAGTGAAATCTGTACATTGTACAGGATCAGTGGGGTGCATTTTTCTCCCAACCGAAGCATACGGGCCGGATTAGAAATGGAAATTGAGGAAAAGCAAACACAAACAGCAGTCTACGATCCTAATAATCCGCAAATGTCGTTTATCATCTGAGAGCGGATCCGCCTTAACCCCAGAGACCACTCCTACTCGCAGGGTGCGCGCAGTCGCCGACTGTTGTCCCCTCTTCACCCTTGTATTTATATGCGTATATTTTGCCTCCATCAAATTACGTATATAATCGACATATTTGTCTAGCTTTTGCTATAGCTTTGCAGTGTAATTAAAGATATAGAAGAAATAAAATTAAAAATATTAAAGCGGAAAAATATTATATAATTTCATGTGTGTTATATACTGTATAGAAATGTTTAAAATCATATCTATGAATATATACACAGATACAAAATGTTCAAAAGTTTTTATTGCTATATTTCAACTTATTTTTAAATTTCTTAGCATTTATTCCATACGTCTTTAATCTTTCTGCTTCCAAGAACATTATTGGATTATCGTTATCTAGTTTGCGTTTATTGGTTTTCGTTTTATTCAATTGAGAATTCTTACTTTTGTTTTTCTTCCGAGCGATTGTAGATTTCTCGGCAGAAAAGGATGCTATTTTTTCATTATTTTTTACATTAATGCTAACATTATCCGTTTCTGTCTGAGAATCTTTTCTTTTTGCTTTATCTATTTTCATTTTCTCAGAATTAGAATTGTTACTATCATTTCTTAATTTATTTCCTCGTTTTTGCTTCTCATTCTTATTCACTACATTTATCTTTTGTGCATCCTGTTCATCATTTTTACTACTATGAAAATTATTCTGCACATTATTTTCTGCAATATTCATTTTTGTCTTAGAAACAGTTTCGGTATTAATAAAATTCACATTAGGATCATTGGTCTTAATTTTCTTCTTTTGCCTACGCTTTTTACTGCTAGTATTAGCTTGCTCGATGACAGCTTCATCTTTTTCTTCTTCTTTTTCTTCCGGATTGCTATACAAAAATATGCAATTAGTATACAATGAAATATACAATCTAATAAATATCATGTATATTTTTAATTGTATATGTGATACTTACATATACAAACTTTGAAGGATTTTTCGTTTATTTGCTTCATTTGCAGCCTTTTGTTTGTACATTCGAACATCATTCTCTTCTGCACATTCTGATTTATATTTAAGAGCTTTTCTTAAAGGACACCATTTGTTCAATTCTTTATCATCAGCCATTAAAATCTTGAAACACAAAATATATATTACATTAAATTACAAAAATTAGTGTTATTATACAAATAATTTTATAAAACTTAATATTTTTTAATAAAATTTTATATAAGTCTTACTTCTTCAACACTTAATCCATAATCGTTTGGCACAACTTTTCTATATTTAAATCTACAAGGCAAATCTCCAATCATATCCTCATAATCCAATGAATAATATTGATCAAAATACTCTTCGTAAGAAGAATATTGTTTCGGATCAAATTTTGGTTTCTCCTTTGCAATAAGTTCAGCGAATTTAGAGCGTCTCCTTCGTTTTCTTTTTTTTGTATTCTCAATTAGTTCGGACTGCAAATCTCGAGATTCATCGTAATCAGCATCCATCTGTAATCAGTAAAATTTCTGTATAAAATATGTCAATGAAATATATTGACAAAATATATGTATTATAGATAAAATTTATAGTAGGCACATTAAAATCTGGATCTTCACAATGAGGTTCTTCATACAGTGTAGCTTCCATATCAATTTTATCTGTTATTGGGTCATATTTATCCCATGTAGGCTCAATACCCAATTCATCATCGATCTCCGGGAATTCTGGCTTTTGTTCCTCGTCTTGACCACCAGCATAATATTCGGCATTAAAAAGTTCTTTCATCTTTTTGTCGTGTTCATTTGGATCGAAATCAGCATCAAAATCAACATTATCAAAATGCATATCATTATTTCCTATAATTAATATATATGTATATATTGAATAAAAAAATTTCATACAAGTTTTACAAGTATTTGAAGATTGAAAAATCTCATCTTACCTGTGATTTCTTTTAATTTTGCTATCTTTTCTTCTATTTCTTTTCTTTTTAGTGCTTTCAATTGCTTGAGTTCTTCCTTTTTTCGTTGCTTTTCTTCCTCTTTTCTCTTTCTAATTTCTGCCCTTTTCTGTGCTCTGCGTGTATCTTTCTTTCGCATTGAATTTTCCATTGTTCGTGGATATCTTAATGAAATTTTACAAATAAAAAGAAAATATATAATACATTTGTACTATAATGTGTATAATGTGAACATATGTAAATATGTAAACATAATTACATATTAACATATAATCATTTAATAAAATATACCTTTTGATAAATTCTTGATCAGGTTCTTGAAATCTAAAATTGTATTTATGTTCAAATTCCTCTTGTTTCTCAATAGTTTTTTCATCTTCTGACAAATTCTCATCACTATCATGAATTATTTGATTATATTCTAAGTCTGTATCATAGAATTCTTTATTTGCATATTTATTATTTAAAATATAATCTCTTAAGAATTTTTCATTTGCATCTAAATTAGGATCTGTCCAAAATTCACGCAATGGTTTAAGCACTTCTTCATCCTTGGGATCTATCTTTACCTGTTGACCTTTCAACCATTCCTTATATGATTCCTCTTCCTAAAAGTAAGACAATGACAATTTTACAATGATATTATAGGTAAAATTATGTTGTCTAATCCACAGCATCTCCTTCATGTTACATCTTTAATCATATTACATATAATTTTACATATAATAAAAAATAATATAAAATAATTAATAATTAAATACCTTATACTTTTCATCATCTGTTTTTTGTTTTATTTTTAGGAGATCTTCATCTTCATTTTCATCTTCGTCTTTTAAAACATGTTTAAAGCTATCTCTTAATTGTTCTTGTTCCTCTACATAAGTGGACATTTTGGATTTAATCTTTGATTCTGCATTATCTTCATCTTCGCTGCTACTGAAATGTCCATCTTTTTCCATTATAATCTTGCGTTCATAGTCACGTAAAAATAGAGCTTTCTCTTTCTTTAATTTCTTTTTTCCTTGTTCATTTGCTTCAGTGTCTTCTGATGTTCCAGATTTGACAATATCACTAAAGAACTTAACTTTTTCATCATATATTCGTGGATCTTCACTTTTTAAACAAGCCAAAGTTATAAGAAATTCTTTATCAAATTGTGGATTATGGATCTAAAAAAAAAATTATTGTTTGGGATCAATTAGCACATTATTATATATAATTAAATTTGTTATGAAGCTCACAAATCAAAGACAAATTTTTTTATTTTACAAATTAAACAATTTAACATATTTAAAAAATACGCAATAATAATAGCAATTAACAATTTGTTGAAAAGTCAACATACATTTTCATCATCTGATGAACTACTGTCACTGGATTCATCTGAAGCTGCATCCTCTCCATATTTTGTCTTTACTGTAAAAAAAATATTAATAAAGTTTTAGAAAATATATATCTTTGACTTAATATATAAAACACATTGTCTTTTATTGTACCTTCAATCTATAAATTATATGAATCGAATATTATTAATTATAAATAGTGTTACTAAAATATTTTTTATAACTTAAATATGTTAATTTTTTTACATTGCAAACTATAATTATATGCTGTTTAATATAAATAATAGTATTTTTACTTGTGTTCTTTTGGAAATTAGGGTTATAGTTAGGTTTATACTCACATTTATGTAATTCTTCCTTTTGACGAAAATTATTATAAATCTTGGCATATTCCGTATTTATTTTTAATTCTGCATCCGAATCCGAATTATCATCAGAGAGAAACCTGAGAGCGGCCATCTCGCTTCAGCAGACGCATGAAGTCACTAGATAATAAAGTACCGCAATGTGACCGCAATTCGTTGTTCTCGGTGGAGAAAATATGGTGTCGATTACTAATCTAATCTGATTCTAAAGCCGGGTCTACAATAGATAATTTAAGCCCTAAGCCTTAAGAAATTGACCAATCACAGTCGAGTATTCTCTTCATACTCGACTGTGATTGGTCAATTTCTTAAGCTTAGGGCCTAAATTACTTATTGTAGATCGGGACTATTGGTAGAAAAGAATAAAATAATGGGTCTGTTCTTTTCAGCTGCACTGGTACAATAAGTTAGAAAGAGACAAACATACTTTCTTTCACTCTAACTAATTGCACTAGTGCAACGGTGCAGCTAAAAAGAACAGACCCAATGGAACTGCAAGAGTGCAAGTGTTGCAGACAGTTGCAAGATAACCTTATTTTGATGAAACGTGTTGAGGATACATGTTTCACGTGTGATATGATTTTATTAATATCTATTTATTAAAACGTAAAGGGTGTCATTGCATTGTTGGGGAATATTTGATTTGTACAAATGTGAGTGAAAATCTCTCATACTTTAGACTTAATTAAAAACTGATAGGATAATAACATCTTTATTACTTTACTTATATTCTATTAAATTTTTCGTATTTTTAAAATATACATGAAAAGAGAGATTTTAAAAAATATAGCTTAATTTAATGTACTGTTTCGTTTTCAAGAATTTAAGATTAAATATATTGAATATATATACAATTATATTTATAAACAATTGTTTATTTTATATATTGTTTATTATTATAATATATAGTGAAATACATGTAATTGTAGTAATGTTTTTGTAAATGTATATAATTATATAATATTTATAATATTATAAATAATAATATTATAAATAATTATATAATATTAAAAATATAATTGTATATACATTAATTACAAGTTTAATAAATTCTGTATAGATGTATATATATATGTGTTTGTGTATACCAGATATATTTAATTTATAATTACAGAATATTGCTGACTATACAATGGCCTATATTTTGAGCAAGACTCCCATTTTATGCCGAGCTGCTTTTCACAAAAATATAATTCTTAGATCTGTAACTAAAATCACAAAAAGTTACATGCATCAAATTAATAAAACAAATGTTATTGCAGAACGGGAATTTAGATTTAAAGATAATATAAGCGATAATTATAAACTCATATATAGAGAGCAAAGAGTTATGAATGTAATGATTACTTTTGCATATAATACTGCATGGCTAGGTATTATTTTTTGCACAGTTGTTTTGGGATATCTGATTTACAAAGATCCACCAATAGAAGAACACAAAAAATTAAAACTTAGTGGTGTTTATGTGTCGTCTCTAAGTAAATTAGCTAGGACAGCTATATTGCTCTTTTCTTTTGCTCTAACCGTCTCGGTTATAGTATGCTGTAGAATAATCCCATTTAGAATTTATCATAATCCTGCAGAGAAATTATATAAAGCTGTATTTGTGCGTTCGATATTCAATGAAAAACAAATAGTAACATTTGGCGAAGGCACTGCTAAGCCGATATTTAAACGTAAACATACAGGAAATATATTATTTAATGTTAGTGGTCGTATTATTTTACTTGATAGAGAATGTTTCCCAATACCATATATGTGTGAACAAATGATTCACAAAACTGATTAGAACTCTTTATGTATTATATTTAGTTATTTATATTATATTTCAATTTCTTCTATCTATTGTACAGAAATATTCCTATTGATATTATTCATTTAATTTGCATTAGATATTGTTGTAAACAGAATAAGATTAATGTGTGATATATTAAATAATATTAATATTATTGTGTATACATATTTTTTACAAAATATATGAAAAACTAAAATTGAAATTTTTTCCTATCAATTTTTAAATAAAATTTATTGTGTTTATTTTGTAAATATTGATATAAATATAAATTTTATAAATATAAATCTATTTTAATTCCTCCAAATTCCTTTTTTCTTTTAAGTAATGTAATAAAATTCATTCTATAGTATATGTATTTTGTTAAATAACTATGTATAATAAAATTCTTAAATAAAAGAGAGCAAATGTACCTTACAATTGTCATTGTCATAAATGTGATGTTTAAATTGCAATATTTTATTATTTATATAAGATTCTTTATAATATAATACTTTATAATTTCCTTGTATTTTATTCTGTCTTACACATATGTACAAACTAATGTATTAAAAAAAGACTAATATAAATAACATAATTAATTGACAATGCAATTGATATTCAATAAAGATCTTAAAATTATTTTACAAAAGTTCTTTTAAAAATTGTTAAATCGTAAAAAATTTCATATATATAAAGTTCCATGTTTCATACCTTATTAATTATCAAATTTGTACACAGGTGCTCTTTAGAGTAATGCAGTAAGTAATACAGAATATTATCAATGATATTAAAATATATTGTATTTTTTCTAATATTCCTTTTCCACAATATTGTTCCTCAATCTACATATTTGCATACTTGTTCATATGGGAGTTTTTCTATAATTTTTTTATCCTTTTTGAGTTCAACATCTATACTATAATGTTCTATATGTAATTTTTTCACTATTGCTACCTTGCCTTTATACTTTCCCCAAAGAATCAGGATCTCTTTGCCTATTGCAGGAATTATTGTTTCCAAGTATTCTTGATCCAATCGTATGATATGTCCATTAACTTCTTCGGGTGTCTTTAGTTTCACTTTAGCGACAAAGCCATCATTTTCAACTGATTGAACAACACCTTTAGCTTTGTAATATTTGTCACTCAGACTTTTCGTGACTACCTTAACCATTAAACCTTTCTTAAGCCAACCTTCAATCGCAGAGGGATCATTGTCATTCTTTAACTTCTTGATAGAGACTGTCTCCTCATCATCATTGGATCTTTTTAATTTCTTATCTTTTTCATCAAGTGATTTGCTGGAAATTGGTATATCCTGGTTATCAGAATCTTCGCTTTTTTTCTCTTGCTTTATATTGAGTACAGGTAGTAATTTTGGTTTTGGTTTTAACTTTATATCGAGAACTAAAGGTGCATCATTCTCAGAACGCATTAATGGTGTCTTGGTCTCATTTTCCTCTTCTTGTACATCATGTTTTGTTCTCTCTATTTGCTTTTCAATAAAATCCATCAGTCGCTCCTCATCATCCTTATCCATTTTTTCTTTCTTCGCTTTTTTTTCCTGTGCAGCGAGTGTTTCAGGATCCCTATCAATATATGTTATATACCAGCCTGAAAAAATTAAAGAACGTGAAATTTAAAATGTACAAAACTGATAGATAATTTTCTCATTTGTTAAGAATTATAAATATTAATTATAAATATTAATAATAAACCTTTTTCTGTTTCATCCACAACACACTGTCCAGTGCGCCCAAGCCATTTGACAAATGCTGTTAAAGTAAGCCACTGGGTTGCATTCATGTGTATATGTCCTCTATCAGAAATGTATTCCTGGTATACTCGATTCGCTGGCACTCGTCTCGTACCGAATTGTCTCTTTAACAAATTCAGATAGCCTTGAGAAAATTCTCGTGAGAATTGATCCATATATCGATGAGCGTTTTCAGCGAATAACAACAGCTGGCGATGATGCGATTCTGACATTGTATGGCATTTGAATCCATTTTCGTCTCGACACTGTTTTTGACACATTTGACAGTACCATCTCAACTTTTGCAATCCTTTAGCTTTGATCTTATTAGCAATATATTTTGGTGTGCCTACTTCGTGTTTTCCCATGTTGTTTATACTCTACTCTCTACTTCTCTACTTGATTGTCGTGCTCTTTAGAATGTCAGTGCGTTTAAAAACTCATTCTAGATGGGTAGACGTGTAGTGATTCGTACCATTGACCACTTTTCTCTAGATTGATTGTATTCAACATTTATTTACTCATTATAAAGTACCATTTTGATTGACCAATCAGAATAACGAGATTTTTGCTTCTTTTATTCGGATTGGTCAAAAACGCTAAATTATTTTATTAAAATTCTAGAGAGATCATAATGCCCTTTTTATGTTGGTTATTCTGTTTCTAGTTAGTAATTTTGTAGCACGTCACGTCCCAGCAGCTCCTTCTCCATCTTTTTACGTTTTCTTGCTGAAAGGAAATCGGTTCAAGATGGTTAGTAAATGTATAAAATAATAATCCGAATTTACATAAAACATCAATGGCTAATATATTTCGTTCATTCCATAAAAACTATGCAATAAATACGATTTAATTAATGGGTTGCTAATTTTTCTTTCAATTTTATTCACAAGAAAAATTGCACCATGTAACCTATTTGAAATAAAGTCATAAATAGCGTCTTACAATAAATTGTTAAATTATGGATTGAAAAATAAAAAAATCTGTGTTCTGGATAGTATTTATCTCGTGGAAAAAATAAAACTTAATCAAATTTTTAATAATAATGTGTCTAACACTTCAAATTCTAATAGTATTTAATATGTGAAGATGTATTCAACATGTGTTATTTTAGGCGAAGGTAAAGTGTTCTGAATTAAGGACCAAGGACAAAAAGGAGTTGCTGAAACAACTCGAGCAGCTCAAGACAGAATTGACTACTTTAAGAGTGGCTAAAGTAACAGGAGGAGCTGCATCAAAATTGTCAAAAATGTGAGTTTTCTATGTGAAATTAATTTTATAGTTTAATATTTTATAGTGTATATTTATTTGTAATAGTATATTTTTGTGCAATATAAGTTATGTATTTCTATGAATCTCTCAAATATTAATTTTTATTACAGTCGTGTCGTAAGGAAGGCTATTGCACGAGTGTATATTATTATGCACCAGAAGCAAAAGGGAAATCTCCGCTTGTTTTATAAAAATAAAAAATACAAGCCTCTTGATTTGAGGCCCAAGAAAACTAGGGCTTTGCGTCGTGTTCTTACTCCTTATCAGGCAAGCAGAAAAACACTGAAAGAAATACGCAAACGTTCTGCATTTCCACAGAGAAAGTATGCTTTGAAGGCATAGTATGTATGTTTTTAATTAATACAAAAAATAAAAATTTCATAATAATATTGAGTATTTATTTACCAAAAAAGAAAATTGATAATCATTCTTTCCATGATATTATTCTCTTGACACAAATATAAGAGAAAAATTCTATCAAAGCAAAATTATTCAAGGCACTGTATATTTATAAAGCAATTCTTTTTAGACAAAAATCTTACACATGTCCTTTTACAAGAAATTGATACAGAAGTTTAAAAAAGATCTAGAATTTTATATATACAAGTATTATGTTTTCTATAATAACTATATATTATACAAATATGTGATATTTTATTATAACAAGATTAAAATATATTACTCGTCATTACACGGTAATTAGTCTTCCAGAGCACCACGGACATGGATGAAAATTAGGTTCTATAATACATGCATCTTTACAGTCTTTGATTTCTGTCAGAACATCGAGAATTTCTGACGCTGTTTTATCTTCAATCAATGGTAATTCTGCATTTTCTTGCTTTTTATTTTCAGATAACGTAGGATTGTCAGTGTTTACTTCTGTAAAGACAATAAATATAATTAAATATAATTAAATTATTTAAAAAATTATATAATATTTATATCTCAAACATTATTTAAAAATTTAAAAAAGAAATTTTGTGTATTAAATATATATTTACTTTTATGATAATCCATAGTTTCTGTAGAATTTATCAAAGTTTCAGGATGTTTTTTAAGCAATTCAGTTACTAATACTTTTAATTTATGTAATTGTTGTTGTTGTTGATTACGTTGTTCTAGTAATTGACGGAAGGTTTGCTCTCTTTCCTTCCATCTTTCTCCTAGAATTGCTCGTTGTTTTTGATATAAAGTAATGTATTCTCCTATACAAATATATGTAATTAGTATAAATTGATCTTATATAATCTTATATAATATAATCTATCAATGTAATTCATACAAAACTTACACTTATGTAATATAACATGAATAAAAATTAATATTTTCAAATATTACATGTTATAAATGTATATTTGAGGAGTTAATTCTTTGATTAAATATATAACATACCTATAGTTTCTGTTTCACCTTGAAGTTGAAGAACAAGGTGTTCCAATCTTTGCTTTTCATCAGTTAATTCAGCAACTTTTTCCATTGTTTCCTTAAACCTCTTTTCTAATTTTATAATAGGCTCAGAAACATTTAAAGCATCTTTATTTCCTGGCAGTGATAAGTTTTCCGTTGTTACATTGTCATCATGGTTTTGCTCATTCTCGATTATCGATTGATTTTTGTCGACATTCGCAAATTCTTCGGAATTCTTCAAACATGTCTCTTCTTGTATTTTATTTTCCAACTCCTTTTTAAGTTCTTCATTTTCTTTTTTTAAATTCTCTATACAAATCTGTAATATGTAAATTGTAAATATGTAAGCACAATATTACTTATTATTATTATATAATTTTACTAATAGATTTTACTAATAAATTATCATATTGAAATATTGTTTTTATATGGAAAAAAATATAAGAAAGATTATAAGTTAATTTATAAATTAACAAATTATTGAAAATTTCAGAAATTACCAAAGAGTTTTGTAATTCTTGTTGGAGTGTGTGGGCATGATGAGACTGAGCTTGATAATGTTGCATTTGATCTGCAATTTGAGCATTTTGTAATTTTTCTTTTTCCAATTCTATTAAAGATGTTTCTTTTTCTTTTAACTTTTCTTTCAAATTATCCATTTCGGTTTCAACAATATTCAATTTTGCATTTAATTTTCTGCCAATATTTCTTTCAGCTTGAAGTTGTTCTGTCAAATCTAATTTAGCATTGCTCTGAAAAAGAAAACAATTGTTAAATTAGAAAATATTTTTTCAATGAACAAAAATATACATGCTAAATTTTTTCTAGAAAACAATTACAATTAAAAATAAAATTATATTGTGTAGCTTCATTACTCACCAACGTGACAAAAGCATTTTCCATTTCAGTTAATTGCTCCTTTAATTGTTGATTTTGTGAAACAGCTCTAGATGCGCCAAGTTTTTCACTTTCAAGAGCTTGTACCAATTTTACTGCATCTGTTCCATCATCTTTTGTATCCCGTAATTCTTGCACTTCTTTTACTAACATTTCAATTTCCATTTCCTAAAATTGTTTTATGTTATCAAAAATTTTTTCTATAAATTTTTTATAAGCTACTATTTTATGTGCATATTTTTACTTTTTCGGATAACATGGTTTGAAGTTTTGCCTCCTGTGCGGTTAATTCCTCGATATTTTTCTTGAAATTATTTAACTCATCATTACGATTTTGCAATGGAAGTAAAGATTCATTTTTTTCTTTTTCTTGTTGAAGTTGCTGTTCTAAATCTGATAAACGTTGTACATAACTTTTCTCTCTGTTTTCTAATTCATTGATTTTTTCACGTCCATTTTGAATCTGCAATTATTTAATTAAAGTTTTTTATAATTTTATTTTTTATGAATAGAGTATTTATATGTACCTCCTCGACCAATACTCTTAGCTGTCCACTCAACTGTTGTATGTAACTTTGACATCGTCTACTATTATCATCCTTTTCATTATTCACTAACTGCAAAGTTTTTCTCATTTGCTCTAATTGTTGTTCTAATGCTGTGACAGTTTGATGCTGAGATTCTAATGTTTGTGATGTATCAGTTAACTATAATGAAATTATTTGTATTAATTTTGAGATAAGATACAATCTTCAAAAATAATCATACACAGAATTACCTGTTGTATTCTTAATTCATTTAAAGAAAGTAAAGCTGCTTTTTCTTGAAATTCTTGTTGCAAATTAATAAACTCGGTATTCTTTAAATTCAATTTTTGTTTTAATTCTGAAGTTTCTAATTCCAGATCTTCCTTTTCTTTTCTGAAAATAAATTATTTCACAATATGTATTTAAATTATTTCAGCAAAAAGATTTATATAGCCTGTATATAATACCTGAGTTCATGGTATTTTTTTTCAAGCTCATCATAAATTTGTTGTATTTGCTGAGCATTTTTCTGAGTGTCAGTAGAATTATTTTTTGTTTGAGCTAATTCTTTTTCAAGCTCATTAATACGAAGCTGACTATGTTTCAGTTTTCCATTCATCTCTTCTAGTTCCTCTAAATATCAAAGATATTTAAATAAAGTAAAGTAGATCAGTAGATTATTTTTAGAAAATCTGTGAGTAAAGTTAGAATATTTAAATATGAGCTTTTAAGTGTGTTGAATGATGTACATCAATGCTTGATGATGACTGATTTATATATTCTCACTTAAGTCAGAATTAATTATAATAATATTATTAATATTGAAATATTTTCAGGATAAATTTTAAACATTTAGATATTACAAATATCTGAAATATTAACCTGCATTTTGTTTTGCAGTTCTCTGACTCTGTGCTAAAGCTGCTGTAAGTTCTGCCTTTTCTGCTATTAGAATACCAGTAGTTTGTGTATGAACTTGCAATTGCTCTTTCAAAGGATTTACTTCACGAACGAGTTTGGTTTCAAACTCAGAATCCTTTGTAGCAAGAATTCCTTCCAATTCAGCCACTCTGCTATGCTATTATTCCGCACATAACAACAATACAATTAAATATAATAGACAATATAACAGTTATAAACTAAATTAAACTATACTCACATATCGACTGACTTCAATGTGTAAATTATTCACAACTTGTTTCTGCTCTTCCAGACAAGTGCTTAAAAATTGATTGCGACATTTCAGATCACTGTCAAACAAAGATGGATCACTATGATCTGTATCATCAGTAAGCACATTAGAAACTTCTGAAGCCATTTCTAACAAATGTTCTGTTTGTATCATTGGTGATCCATTAGATACTATATTTAAGTTATATTTCCCATCATTTTCTTTAAGCTGTGAATCTGGCTGAAGATGTATAGAATCTTTATCACCACTGTCATGTAATATAGTATTTTCCAGACAATTTTCCTCAACATTCTTTTCTATTGTCTCATTTGTTATTATTTTATTTTCTGTTTTATCTATTAAGTAAGAATCCGTAAGAGCATGATTTACTATATTTTTCTCTTCATCATAAGAAGAAAAGAAAGCAAACTGTTTCATTATATCTTCTTTCTTATGTACATTTATTTTGTCCAGATGTTCCTCAAATTGGGATAAGTTCTCTGTGTGTTGTACTTCACTGTTTTGATCATAAGGTTTATCTGCTTTTATAGTTTGGCACTATCAAAAAAAAATATATAATATTATTTTTAAAGATAAAACTCTTATATATAAGATATTTGAATCTTACTATAAAATCTTAACAGTATTTTCATAATATAATGTTATATGATATACATATTTTTATTTTTTTTCATAAAACAAAAGTATTAAATAGATTTATATATGTATATTTAATGGAAACAAAATAAACTTTATTAATTATGTATCAAATTATTACCTGTGATATAGATTCATCTATTATATTTGTATCTTGCTGCTTGTTTGTTGAGACTCCTTGTGCTTGCAATCTTTTTTGTAATTGGAATTCTTTTAGCTAAAATAAGAACCATAAAAAAGGCATAATTTTATCAAAACAAACTCAAGAGTTAAAAATTATATAAAATAATAAGAAATAAACTTTTATTCTAATAATTTGTAACATTTAAAGATTTGACAATAGTTTTATAATCATATTAATTTATGTCAATAAAAATTGTGACACATAATAAAATAACGCTCTTACGTCACTACAGATTAATTAATTTATACTACTTATATCGAGTATATATAACAATATGATAGCTTTGAAAGTTGTCAACGACGTGTTTAATCAACCGTAACATATTACCTTTTTTTTAGCAGCTAATAATTTCTCTGTTTTACTCAGATTCATCGTGCGACAGCTTTCGTTACACGGTGTTCGTCAAATGTCACCTTGTATAAAAAATTCGAGGAACGCTTTACATCGTCAAACTGGAAAATATTGTAAAGTGGCGAAGACAGGAAAGGTTATGGCCTCATGTCTACGTGTACCGCAAAGTGCTACACCGTGTCATTTACGAACGATCATTTGTCATTACCTTCACGTACACGTCACGTTCACTTTCCAAGGCAAAATGGGTGTGTTTGACACCATGAAAACTTTCAAATCGCTGACCAATGAGACAAGAGGAGCGAAGATCTCTTTGCTCTGATTGGTTCGAAATTTTCCTAGTGTCAAGCGAAACATATTCGATGCTGCATGTCTCTATCTTCGACGTCAGGCATTTCCGGATTGAGCGCATCCCATCTAGACATTTGCACATTATGACTTAGAGCTATTGGCAACAGTGCATCTGCGATATAACCCAAAACAATCGTTAAGAGTTGACGACTTGAAGGTTTGAAATATGTGATACTTATATATTTATTTAATAATTTCCAAGATGTATATTAAGTTTGTAAATTGAATAATTTATAGTGAGGTGTGCCATCGCTTTCAAAAATGCACGCATCTAACTTGGTTTCATGCGAAGACTTTGCAGCGTTCATCAGTAGACAGAGATTATTAGTTGATCAACTTTTAATCGTCGAAAACAATCGTAACACACGTGTTACACATGAAACGGACGATACTGAAAAGAACGAACGCGAGGGAAGTTTAACTTTGAGAGACGATAAACAGAAGAGAGAGACTAAAAAATTTCGCGGCAAGGAGAGCATCTTCAAACGTCCTGAGGGCCCGGCACCACGCGCGAATTTTAGAAATATTCCGGACTATCACAGGAATCCACACAAATGGGTCAAGTATAGTTTGGATGATGTATCCAGCGAAGACATGACAGAACGCAGCAATATGCAAGCTGCCATGTCATTTCTGAAAGAATTAAAGGCACGCAAGGAAAAGGAAGAGGTTGATCAATGCGAAGAAAAGATGGATATTGAACCCGAATCAGATTTGCAGGATTCTGTGAAGTTTAAATCTAAGAAACGTACATCAACGTCGCAAATAAAGTTTAGAAAACCTCAGACAAAAGACGCGGCAGAAGACTCCAAAAATGTTAAAGACAGTAAACTAGTATTCAAAAGTAGTAAGATTATTTTGCCAGAGTATGTGGTTGGACAGAGACCGAAGAAAATATCTAAACAGAAACCTGTAGTTAAAGTTGATCGTTCAAAAGAACTTAGATTAGATCATTTACATGAACCAGATGAGGAAGAAGATAATATAACAAAGATGTATAGTGTGTAAAACTATTGTATATACAGATATATGTAAGGATTAATCATAGATATACTTTTTAGTTGAAATATCAAAATACACAACTATTTATAATCTTTAGAAGTAAATATAAATACTTATTAAAATTTGTGCATATTTTCAAATTGATATCTGCACAGTATACAATACAAATAAGTATGCTTTATTCCAAATAAGAAATAAATATGAAATATTTAATAACAAATATTTAAACATTTAATATACTTAATCTCTTAGAAGCTAATCTGAAACTGATTATTTAATCTGTAGCTTATGTAATATAAAAAAATAGAAATAATTAAATAAATAATTTGTTTTTTTTTTTCTCATTTTAATGCATGTTTTTGTCTTGCAACATAAATGTAGATGGTTTTGTTTTGATATAAGCCAAAGTTGCGTTACTATACTATGTTGCTTTCGAATATTGAAAAATAAAAATTTAATTATATATAAATAATAGAAATTAAATATATATTGCGTGTATGCTTTGAAGATGATCCTCTTGGGATCCTCTAGGATTCTTTGATATATACATTAATGCCACTGCATAATTGGAATTTAATAATTATATTTCTCGCTTTTCATAATCTGGAAAATGAAAATTATATCATAATAATTATTGTATTTATTATTAATTATATATAGATATTATATAGACACACACATACATACATATATATATATATATATATATGTGTGTGTATGTCAAAAACAGCTGTTGAGCGTTGCCACTTCTTATCCTGTTCACGACCAACAGTCATGATACATGAGTACCTAGATACGATATATACGACTCGAACGCGCCAAAAATTGATGTAACTTCACGGCACTTATGGCATCCGTTGGGTTAGGTGCATTTCCTGTCGGCGGAATCGTTCACCGGTGGAAGGGATTTAAAGTCTCGCGGAGAGTGATATCGGCTGTCTGAGCTGCTGTTGGACTTTGGTAAGGGTCGTAAACGAAAAGTCGCATTGCAATCGTGACAGAACGTAACGCTTACGCGCATTTACGCCCGCGAATAACTCGTGGAGGAGAGGGGGAGGGAGTTATAACCTCTACTCTTCGATTCTCAAAATGGCGTGCGGCTGTTGCCGAAGATAAGGAGCTGCGCGTCGTTATCGTGCCAAGTTCGTTCTCGAGTTTTTCATCGTTTTTCATCAAGACGCATCGCATTCCACTCGCGCGAAATTTTCGCCGATGTAGTTATGCGATATAGGGTGTAATTTTTTTCCTCTTTCGTATTTTTGTTCCTTTATTTCTTGATGGAAATCCCGATGGAAATCCTCCTCACGGCGTTCTCCGTGATATTCAGTCTGCTAATAGTGTTCCTCCTTGTTGTGATGGGTAAGCTACTCACAAGCGGTTCGATTACATCATACGTAATCGTGTTGTCGGAAAAAGTTCCTCGGCTTGCAAGGGAGATCCCGCGAAAGCCTCTTCTATTTTATATTGCTGAATGTATCGTTATTTAAGTACCCTACACTATACATGTGCACTTGTGTATAGATATGCCACGTTTTATGAATTTGTAAATTAATGCAAATTTTTTGTATTTTTCCTTTGTCACTTTCCTTATCTACTTCTAATTAGCATATCTTACTTGCATTATCACAATCATATTGTTCACAATCATAATTACACCGACACATTTACATTGTTTTTTTTTTTTCTTTTTAGTTCAAATGTATTTAAGATACGAAATTATGTTTGAATCTGTAAATTAATAATATAAATTATTATAAATTGAATCTTCATTAGCTTGATTTAATCTCGTTTACCCAAATTTCAAATTGTCAATTTCAATTGTTATGAACTTAATTCAAACTATAAAACTTAGTGAATATATTTATCTATATTTATCTATTTTAATTTGTTAGTGAATATAATTTATATATTTTATATTACTTTGTTTTAATATTGAATTAATATCACATAATTTCTATTATCACAGGTTGGTACTTAGTCTGGACGTTCTTCTTATCACGATTCCGCTTTGTAAGAGAATTGACTGGGAAAGGAATGAGCGAGTCGTCGTCTGTAAATGATTTGAAAAACGGTCGTTCACGCATCAAGAAACTTCGTCGCGAATAATTTAACAATATTAAAGCTATCATTATATGAACGATTGCAAGACAAAACATATCCAAGATGTCTGTAAATATACGTTGTGCGACTACAGAGGACTTATTGAATATACAACATTGTAACTTGCAATGTTTACCTGAAAATTACCAAATGAAGTACTATCTGTATCATGCTCTCTCTTGGCCACAACTCAGTTATGTGGCAGAGGATGAAAAAGGCAGAATAGTAGGATATGTGCTTGCCAAGATGGAAGAGGACTGCGAAGATAATCCTCATGGGCATATTACCAGTTTGGCAGTGAAACGCTCTCACAGAAGATTGGGGATTGCACAGAAACTGATGAATCAAGCATCTAGAGCGATGGTGGAATGCTTTGGAGCAAAGTATGTTTCGCTGCACGTCCGCAGAAGTAATCGTGCAGCTCTCAACTTGTACACAAGCAGCTTGCAATTTGAAGTATCCGAGGTAGAACCAAAATACTACGCAGATGGCGAAGATGCTTATGCAATGAAACGAGATCTCACTAGTTTTCACCATGAAAAGGCTCTTAGGGATAGAGCGCATAAAGAGGGCAATGTTCATACACACCTTGGCAGATGTTGCGGTGATCACTCTTAGTCTGTTCATCGCTGCTATCAAAACCAGGTTGGTTTTTAAAACTGAATAAACTTGAAAACACATTTATTTAATATTCTTTCTGCTAAGGAATATGAATAGAATTTGTCGTTATTAATTAATTGAAAATAATTATTAATATATAAAGTTACTTCTTATGGAGTTTCCACTTATCAAAAGTCTGATCAGATACATACTGATAAAATGTTTTATATCCAACTGTGCACAGAAGCTACTTGTTAAGGCTTGTACAATGGGGAAAAATTGGATGTTGGGACTGTTGTATCTGTCAATTGACAGTTTATATTGCATAGATATATATTGTGAGTTTCGTTCACACATCAAAATGTAATAAAAATTAATAAATTGTAACATAAAGAATAAAGAATTTTCTGGAAAGATTGTCTATATTTTTTATCACGATCTTTTTTTTTCTCTTTTGAGACTTTATTGTATGAACGAAACTATAATGTACAAATAATGCGCCAATATGCAAAATTAATCTTTCAGGATATTGAAAAAAAAAAAGGATAGCAGAAAAAAAATATTTTATAATATTGAAAACGTGGATTCAGTTTACACATTCTGACTTACATTACAATCCAATCTATGAATATTCCTCTCGATAGATATTTTCTTTTTAATACTTCTTGATTATTTCAGCATATTTTGGCTTAAAAATTATTTTTGACATTGCACAATATTCAAACAGGTTTATTCCACTATTGCATCTCAGACATACTATTGCGCATGTGTATATATGTGTGTGTGTATGTGTGTGTGTATACATACTTCGTTTTTGTAATAGGAATATTTATGTGTATATAATATATAATATGTATAAATATATATCTATGTATATATACAAATAAGGTGTTCTTAACGTAACATAAATCAATTATTTAGTTCATAACGCATCTCGGCTTTGCATTCAACGGCACGAAGAAATTTTCAATGACAAAACGCAGGAATTGTCCGTGCTACACTATACTACTGAAAGCATGATTCATTAAACCGAGTTTTCGATGTAGTAAATTCCTCTAAAACGATATCACGTATGCTATATCGAGAGTTTCTTTTTCTTTTCTTCAATTTTTCTATCTTAATCTTAGAATTACCGCTCTCGATATGTAGCTTGTAGCATAATAAGTATTCCTTATGTTTACAATAATATGAAATACCGTTGCATATGTGTATACGTTTAACGAATATATGATCGCAAGAATATACAATTACTGCGAAAGGATCATCCAGGTACAATGTACAAAAGGGAAATTAAAGAGAAACGATAGATCGTGTTTTCCTTGACGGATAAAATAACATTCGCTAGCCTGCGTTAAAAAGAGAAAAAAACTATTAATACTTCATGACCATGATATACCTGAATATACGATAGTTGAACGCGAAAGATAAGCACCTATCGACTATCATGTAACCTTCGAAATATACAATTCTAGATTCTATATAACTGCCTGTCACATGTATATTATATTACAAAAAAAACGCTTCGCTAATAAATTATAATACAGGTCTCGAGGTTCATGTATAAACGTTTCTCTATATGCGATATGCTTGGATATATAATTTCTAAAAAATAAATTGTAGAATATCCCACATAGCATGCATATCCAAAAGATGTCCATGCAGAAGATATTTTTGGGCGATTAGACATCTTCAGGATGTCCTGTTAATGTCTTTTGGACATAGGATGCTATATGGGATATCAATGTCATAAGTCGCATCTGCGAAAAGAATCACTTCAGCTACGTCACAATAATAATTACGACAATCAATCTCGTAATTGAGAATCGTCGAAAGATAAAAATCCTTATGGAATAAAAATTTTAGTAAATGCTCGTTATCATTAAAGCTGCAACAAAATGGCCGCTTATACTTTAATACACGGCTAAATAAAAGTATAACCGCGTCACAGTCACACAATTATATCTCTATTATTTAATCGAGGCGCAGTAAAATAAGTTGAATAGTTTTGCGAATTGTGTCGAGCGGATCTTACTAGTTGGCAAGTTATTTTTAAGTACACTTTTGCATGTAGATGCCAACGAAACAATTTGCGCCGCAAATTATTAAATTAGATTGTATATATATTCCTGACTTCGAGAATTATGCATTTGAAGATAATCCAGTTATGATGATCTTTTGGTAATATTTTAACGTAAAGTTATTAATTATAATTGTGTATTAAGATATAAAAAAGACAGTTTTGATTGCTAGGTAATTAGAAAAATGCAATTCCATGACTGACTTATCACATGATAGAAATGCAAGACACAGAAAAAATGACAACATAATTTTTGCAATATTTTTCTAAATATTTGCGTTGTTTGCATCAGTCTCTATTATGGAGGTCTCGAATCTGCGTTAAGTTAATAAAATATTCTATAAAAATTCGATTTATAAAAAAAGGCCTCGGTATAGAACGAAAAAAAATTGCGAGTATGCATAGTTGCCGTTCAAATTCTTACGACAATATTTCATTTGATCCGCCGCTGATCGCGGTTCACGGTGTGCGCTCGTGACTAATTTGGTTATGGAAGAACCTGGTAAAAAGGCCTGGGTGTCCGAAAAATTCGTAACCCAGTAGTAAAAGCTTCATATAAAATTTTCGTTTAAAGTTGTCCTCCAAAAGAATCGTTTGTAACAAGTAATACAAGTGCGTCTCTGCACGCAGGATATCCCAAAAGGTGTATATTCCCTGCATTGAATTTTCTCTCTCTTGGTGTCAATTTTTCACATACGATCGAACTAGAAAAACAGAAATGCGGTTGTTTCTCAATTCAACATTGGTATTCATATCGATCTTTCGCATTTCCTTTAAATAGCAATATCAGTTAACTGTAGCTTATTCTTTTTTTTAATCTAGTTCTAAAGAATCAGCGAAACTAAGATTATAGTTAACCGACATCGATGAATTCAGCTCTAAAAGAGAGATATGAATACGCATTGTCATGTATACATGTATGTTCTACTGTATATTGTATACGTACATCTATGAGACTACTAACACGTTTATCTGCGTACGTGTTGACGTGTATCCGAAATGAGCTCCATTTCGAAACCTGGATTATTATGAACCTTCAATGTCAAGCCGCGAATTCGTGGAAGCCCATTCCGGGAATGCTTCGCACATGCCAGAAAGCTATTATTATAACTCTTCGTTATACTCAACACGTCTACCTGAAATGTCTGATGAATGAAGTTGAACGACTACATATTCTCTATGAAAGATTACAATTGTTAATATTCTCGAGTACGTTACAAAGACACTCGTTCCAAGGTTTCTTTCGTTTCTTATGATCTAAATATCGGAGCTTTGGCAGTAGCAGGTTCTTATTTTAGGCCACAATTTTTTTTATAGTGCAAGTGGATAATTAGCTCTGTACTGTACACATAAAGTGTGTAAGTATCCGGGGATTTGGTTTTTGTTTTGAAGCATACATACGGAACATCTTGTTTGATTATTTCGCCGTTTAGAGTTAAAATACTGTCGTCAGGATTCCAACCAAACTTCTTTTGCGCTAATGCTCTTTCTCTTTCGATAAAAATATCAGGCGCCTTCAATATCACCGTATTCCTCATTGCATTCTTTAATGCTGGCTGAATCTCGAGATAACAGCAATCATCAATCATTCACATCTCGTAGATAACGCTTGAGGGAAATCCATTGAAAATTTCCTGAGATACTTTTGATCCATTTTTATACAGGAAAAAATATTCATTCTATGAACGCGCTGTGAATTTTCAGCGACGTTTGTTCAAAATCTCGACAAAAAAGATGTGGACAACAGATTCAACATGATTCCTCGAGCGTTGTCTTCGAATTACTAACGACTGCGATCAAACCTGATCGCAAGGTGTAAACCCTAAGATGCGTTGTGTTTGAATCTTCCGCAGTCTTAGAGTTCAACGAAAAAAAAAGAACTACCAATCGTAAGGATTGCATTTTCAATTCAAGGAACTTGTAGTTACGCGACTGTGTTGTGATAAAGATCTTCAAGGTTGTTGAGCGGACTGTATCATGGCGACTTTGAGATCTTTAGCTAGATGTGAAACATCGACGACACTATCGACCATTTCCTGGACCGCAGTAACACTCGGGAAGAATTGAGCGGCCTGCTTCGTCTTCTGCACGGTTTGCGCGAGCGCTTCGTTCAGGGCATTCGCACATTGCAATACGCGTGTACGCACGTCGTTGCGCGTCACGTTTCGGTGCACCGTGTCGCCGATGTGCACGAGTCGGTGTGCACTCAGCACGACAAATTTACCGTGAGCCAGAAAAACCTGTAATTTCATAACATCATATATCATTAAGATTTATTTTTGTTTTGTTAAACAAATTATTAAAATTATTAAAGTGTTTTCTTGCATTGTTCAATACAAGAATTGTTATTTATTGATATATTGATTCATTATATAAACAAAAAGAATTCGAATCTTTTTATAAAAGATGTGTTTCAATTGAATATAACATTTTTGAAAATTATAATATAAAAAGATGTCTTATGCTACGTTTTCCAACGGGAGATTTATCTCTAGCGATTTTTATGAATCATGTGAATTTCTAAAATAATTAAACAGATCTAATCTAATCTCTTTTTATCGAAAGACTACGATAAAATATTCTATATATAACTTTAGCTAATATCGTATACGTCAAATGCCTTGCATAATTATATTAGCTAGTTTGATAATCTATATATTATTATAAATGTTATAAAAATGTGTGACTATAGATATAATTCAAATCTAAATTTTATCGAGACAAAAATGACACTCTTTGCCATTTTATCGCCAACATCGAACAATAAATCTCGATATATCTTCAAATATTTTCACGCAAAAAAGTACATTGTGGATACTACAAGTACCACAAGAAATTTCAAGTCACCTTGGGTGGTTGATTATGCTCGACTGTTTGTAGAAAAGCGTCGATGGCGTGAGTCAAGTGCGCGCCGTGCGTGATCACCTGTGCAGCGTAAAAGGCCAGCAATTGCTTGTCGTTGGGGTCCATGGGCGTCGGTGTCGTGGGTGGCATCTGAATCGCCGCATTGTCCGCCTCGGATACCAGCAGATCGTAATTGCTGCGCAGCTCCTGCGGTAGCAGGGCTCGTAGTTCCTCTCGTTGTTTCGCCACGACCTCTCGCGAATCGAGATTCACGTAGTCGTAATCCTCCCCGGGGCCGCTATTATTGCTACTGCCCGTGGAAATGATCGATGCTCGTTTGAAAAGCAACGTGGAATTTCCCTGCACACATAAAGTCTCATCATTAGTAATAAGAACTTAAGATTCTTGCCCATGTTATTAAAATTATATTACAATCTATTATTCTAAAAGAAACGTAGATATTCTTGTTTATCCATTTCAATTCTCAAAAAAAAAAAAAATTTTAAGATTAAAAATTAAAAAATTAATTTTCTACTAAGAATTTGTTTTTATTACACAGAATATAATAATATTATATAGTAAAATGATAGTAATTAAGAACGGAAATTTATATCTATTTATACAATGCATTCTAAAAAAAAGTTTGAGAAAATTGATATTTTTCCATTTATATTAATTCATCATTTTAATTTATATTAATTTATTTTCCAGGATTACACGACGATTCAATTAGGAATCTATTAAGGTTTTGAAAGTCATTACCTGACAAATATATTACTTGCGAAAGACGCTTACCTGAATGAAACTAGCAACCTGACGAACGTCTTCCGTGAGCGCTCGAGCGCACGCGATCAGCTGATCGAGGGGATCCGGCTGTACAGGCGGTAGCAGCGAAGGCGGTGGTCCGTTAGTAGGTGTTGGTGTATCACCACCGCCGCGGCAGAGCTTGCTCGCATCCCATTCCATCGTGTCCAATTCGGTAGCGGCTTCCTGCACGAGCTTGTCGGAATCACGAAGCGCCTTTACTAGCGGTCGTAATTTCGTTGCCAAACCTTTATCCGGCGCTTTGCCTGCATTGCCTAGCGTACCTATGCGCAAAATATTATTTTTTAAAATTTAGCAAGTATACATAAACAGAATTTTGTAAAATTTCTAGATAAAATTGTGATTTTGTCATAAATTTGAACAATTGTAGAGACAAAAATAATGTATTAAAAAATCTAATTTATCTCTTGTATAATTTATGATGAATTTTTTCTCTGTGACTTTATAATTTTAGAATTATTTCATGAGATAATAAAAACTAGAAAAATTATAAAATATGAGGATGGCATTTATTTGAAAAATTATAAAGATATCTTCGAGGAATTTTTTAAAGACAAATTATATAAAGTAACGGAGCTGTAGTTAATTACCTTCCGCGAATTCAGCCAGATCGTGTAGAGACGTTCGGAGTCTGAGAGCAGCCAGTCTTAGGTCCATAAGAGTGGCGTCCAATCGTTGCGGTGTTCTCCATCCAGGACTCACGAAACCCAGTAACCTCGCTATCGCGGCGGACGCCTCGTTCTGCAATCTCTGCAAGCCTTCCAGGGCGGAGTCCAACTCCAGCGGAAGCTCCTTGCTGACTGGTACGTCGTAAATTTGCTGTGAGGGTGGCGGGGGCGTCGGAGTGTTCGGTACGGGAGTGTTATGTCGAGACGGCAACGAGGATACTGGAAGACGTGGTCGAGGTACATCATAATCCGGAGCGGCCAAACTCGATCTGAAATTCAAACCATCATCCATGTAGCGAAAGAAGATTAAATATTGAGAATCTTTAAAATTTATTATTGATAACACTGTGTATATATCGAAATTTTCTAGCGAAAGAGTGAGCTTGGAGTCTCGAGATTCCTTTTGATATATAATTTATAATTGTCATGTCTTTAAATCATTTTTCGCAGAATTTCCGAGAAATTTTATTCAGTTCTCAATTTATTCCGAAACTTTTAGATATATTATTCTTGGACGCATGTAAATCTCTACGATTCCCGTATCTCTGGTTCCAAGGACGATTACATGATCCCTGTAACCACGATTCCATTTGGGAGGAATTCCTGCGAATAACGCGAAATGCGAGCGAATGTACCTGTTCAAGTCATTGAGGGGCAAATCATTATCCATGTAGCAAAGCCGAAAGGAGATTAAATATTAAGAGTCTTTAAAATTTATTATTGATAACACTGTGTATATGTCGAAATTTTCTAGCGAAAGATTGCGAGTCTCGAGATTCCTTTTGACATATAATTTATAATTATCATGTCTTTAAATCATTTTTCGCAGGATTTCCGAAACTTTATTCAGTCCTCAATTTATTCCGAAACTTTTAGATATATTATTCTTGGACGCATGTAAATCTTCTGTATCTCTGGTTCTAAGGACGATTACATCATCCCTGTAACCACGACTTTATTTGGAAGGAATTCCTGTGAATAACACGAAATGCGAGCGAATGTACCTGTTCGAGTCATTGAGGGCAAACCATCATCCATGTAGCAAAGCCGAAAGGAGATTAAATATTAAGAGTCTTTAAAATTTATTATCGATAACACTGTGTATATATCGAAATTTTCTAGCGAAAGATTGCGAGCTTGGAATCTCGAGATTCCTTTTGACATATAATTTATAATTGTCATGTCTTTAAATCATTTTTCGCAGGATTTCCGAAACTTTATTCAGTCCTCAATTTACTCCGAAACTTTTAGATATATTATTCTTGGACGCATGTAAATCTCTACGATTCCCGTTCTATGGTTCCAAGGATGACTACAGCATCCCTGTAACCACGACTCCATTTGGGAGGAATTCCTGTGAAATGCGAGCGAATGTACCTGTTCGAGTCATTGAGGGGCAAACCATTATCCATGTAGCAAAGCCGAAAGGAGATTAAATATTAAGAGTCTTTAAAATTTATTATCGATAACACTGTGTATATATCGAAATTTTCTAGCGAAAGATTGCAAGCTTGGAGTCTCGAGATTCCTTTTGACATATAATTTATAATTGTCATGTCTTTAAATCATTTTTCGCAAGATTTCTGAGAAACTTTATTCAGTCCTCAATTTATTCCGAAATTTTTAGATATATTATTTTTGGACGCATGTAAATCTTCCGTATCTCTGGTTTCAAGGACGACTACAGCATCCCTGTAACCACGACTCCATTTGGGAGGAATTCCTGCGAATTCAACGCGAAATGCGAGCGAACGTACCTGTTCGAGCCACTGAGGGATCCATCATTGGTGAGGCTGGAGGCCGAGCTGCTGGGCGTGAGGGGTTGCAAGGGTCGCGGCACATCGTAGCAATCCAGCGGCGTGACGCCCGAGCTATTTGAGTTAGGCGTGCAGGATGTCGGCGGCCTCGGGATGTCATAGCACGACGGGGCCGGGCTCGGGCTGCTCGCCGGCGACGGTATCACCGGGATCGCGCGCGGCGGTACGTCATAACACTCGTTTGCATCGCCTCCGTTGTCGACGGAATTGCGCGCGCTGTTACTGCTGTTGGTGTATCGCCCTAAGCATGCACAAGTTTGCCCGTTTGACAAAAGGAAAGAGAAATTTCTCCCCGGGTGTTTGTGTGAACTAACTTGTCCGAGCGTGTTTAATGAAGTGTTTTGTGAGATTTCTACTACAGGTCGTTTCTACCCAGGAGCTCTTTGTTCGGCGAACAACGGGATCTATTTAGCGAAAGTGTGATAATAGGAGACTAATAAACTTCAGTGTAAACTACTGGAACAGGTGCGATAAATAAATGGATAATTTTATCGATATAACCCAACAAACACCAAGTAACAGTTATATAACAATATAACTGCTATATAACATGTATGTTATATAACAGTTATATTGTTGAGTGGGAAATTACTAACAGTTATATAACTGTTACTTGGTGTTTGCTGGGAAGATTCACAAAAAAGACTTAATATTTTTTTGAGTTTATATTTTGTATAAAATTTCTATATTCTTTTTATTCTCAAAAATAATTTATTCTGCAGAAAAAATATCCTACGCTAGCTGTAAAATTCGATTGAATTTTGATTCTAAATCGCACGAAAAGATATTAAATATTTGAAAATAATAATTTTTAAAGATAAAAAATTAAGTAATTCAAGATAATACTTGAAATTATCAAAAAGTATAGAAAATAATGAAAATGTATATATCTGTGGTTCTAATTAAAATTTTCGAAAATACTAACGCAGTTTTCTTTTCGCAAAATTAATCGATATGTCAATTAATGAACAAACTTTAGCAGACGGCTTCATCACAATGACCATTCGGTTAGAGATGGGGCGTTTGTGAATAATATGCACCTGTATTGTGCGAATGCTCATTGTTCGTCGAGTTGAGGGGTGAGTCGTGTCTGGAGGGCGGCGCAGGACTTCCCCGGCTGGCTGGAAGGTCGTACAGGTAGACGTCTCCGCATTTCTGTGGTGTAACAACCTGCATAATCAAAAGCAATGATTAATTATATCCAGTTTAATTAGTAGATTCTGTTCTATGTCATCACATTGTCCATTTTTCATTGTACTTAATTCTATGAATGCGGCGTAAACTTTTGTATAACATAAATTTAATTAATTGTACTAACTCAAAATAAAAATCTAAATTATTACATCCAAATTACTTTAAACATTAAATGTCAAATGTAATACGAATTAATAAAGTTGGATATGCATAACATCTAAATAGCATTTTTGAAAATAAACGTATGATTATATTTTTAAAAAAATTTAATTTAATATATAAATTTTATTATCAGAAATTTTTAAAGTAAGGTAATCACTGAAAGACAAAAATACTATTTTTAATAGACTAAACGAATACTATTTTTAATATAAATTAACTATTAATTTGAGTCTAAGCGTTTCATGATAAAAAAATGAAGGCTTTAAATTAATTTTCACAATCGCAATTTTGTCTTATGGTAAATTATATGCTTATATCTTTGCAAATTAAATATCGCTATTTTATATTCGCGCAGAAGTTTTATTGTGGAAACGACAAAAATTTTCCACGGTTTTCCGATAATTGAGTTAAAAAAAAAAAAGAAAAAAGATAGCGGAAACTGATTCGATAGACACCGCAGGAGCTAAATCCACGTGAACCGCACTCGTGACGGAACTCGTAACGAAGTTATTTGCGCGAACGCCAATCAGCTCTGTTACTCTTTCCGCTAAGGGCAATGTAACCTCGAGGACCTCGTTTGAATGCAGCCTGCTGCAGTTCGGGATTAATTCTACGAGATCGCTAATTGAGTTTCCTACGAGAACTCGGTAAAAAAAAATGGAAATTTCGATTCTCCATCGGCAAAAGAGCGCCGATTCTTTCAGAGGAAGCACACCATAAACTTGCATAATTTACTTTGCAAAGAATTTCGCAAAATATCTGATATAAAAAATATATTCGATAAACAATGCAATATTTTATATAAGAAATTGATATAATTTAATATTATTTAATATTATTTTTTAATATTATTTAATATTATTTAATATTAATATTATTAATATTATAATATTATTATAAGATTATTTTTATTATTATTTTTATTTAATATTATTATTTTTTGTGAAGTTACTAAATACTTTCTACACTTTTAAACATTTTCTACGTTTGAATTAAGATTCTAATAAAATTATTTAATATAAGAGAAATAGAGATTATTAATGTGTGTTCTTTAAAATTAATGGAACAATTCTTTCATGATTCGCTGAAGCATAACTAAATTTTATAAGTAAATTTTAATAATCTAATGTCACAAATTAGATACATAATTAGGGAGTAAACCAATGCAAGCTTGCACGAGCGTTAAACCGTCGGGAAAGTGTAATTTCGTTGATAAAACGCGAACGTGGAATTCGTGACGGTGAATAAATATGAGAGGAAAAGGGAGAGGAATATCTCCCAGGAGAATGTAATCTCGAGAACTCATCGACCGCTGCTTTGCAATAATAGAAGCCCCGCAACCCTTGCGTTACGCTTAAGCGAGCTACGCTTTTGTCCGTACTTTTTTCCATATCTCGATATACAAACGGTAGCAGTCGAGAACTTTCTCTTTCGCAGAGCATCAGAAGTTTGCAATATTGGTTATTTCTTCACCGCAGAGAGCGAATTAATATTTATGTAGCAGCCATAAATGCATATTTAAAATTTTAATTAAAGTTAAATAAAATAAAATATTTAATATATAAAAATATATAATATATATATTTTCTAAATATTATTTATAAATACATGATTTATAAATACTTTGTATATTTTGAGAATCGCGTCAAATATATGTATAATAATTTTGTAAAAAGGAAACAAAATTATACATAATTCTGTCATTGCAGAGAGAAACTATCACATGTTTTTATTATTTTTATCGAAGCATATTTTGAGAATCGCGTCAAATATATGTATTATATAATAATTTTGTAAAAAAGAAAAAAAATATACATAATTCTGCCATTGCAGAGAGAAACTATCATATGTTTTTATTATCTTTATCGAAGCATATTTTAAAAGTAAATCTCAATCTCGTATATTTAATACAAGATTATACATTTAACATGTATAGAGAGAAACTGTGTGGACGCAACATTGTAATATTAGAGAGATAGAAGGAACGGACACGCCCTGTGCATAAAAGCAACCTCTACGATCTCGTCGTAAAGCTCGTACGACCAAGAGTAATCCGCAATTTTCCGTCGACGGCCAGTTTCGTGTTGCCGAAGTGGAACAATCGGGACTTTTACTTACTTACGGTTGAAAGTTTTCGATCGGTAAAAACTTATATCGCGTATTCTCGAAAGCAGGACGAGGAAAGTTACACATGCAGAAATCTCGATATGTTCCAGGGAATTGGTAGGAAGATGCGGTATGAATTTGGGTCAGTTCTTATCGTTGTAGGTAAGATGACCCACCCACCGAATAATATAGTGCTTCACATCTTCGAGCCAACCACCCCGATAAATCATTTCGACCTCATTTAATTCGCCGATCGGGCACGCTTGCAAGAAACCCAAAGTGATTTGTTTCAATATCTTCGAAATATTTGGTTGCCAAAGAATCGAGCAAATTGAATATAATATATATTTATGGCATAAAAGTATCTTTTTTTCCAAATAAGATATCGTGTTTTCCTTCATACGTCAATATTTCCATTATTTAATAATGGAAATAAATAAATAAATTTGAAACGAAAGAAAATTCATTTATATCTGTATAATAAAAATAAATAACGTTTTCAGAATTAAATGCACCAATTTTAACTATAAAAATCTTCATTTTCATATTTTTATTTATATCATATTTATTTATTATTTTATTATTTTTTATTATTTTATTATTTATTATTTATTATTTTATTTATTAATATCAATGTTTTATTCAATCAATTCCTATTCATGTCATCCAATCATTCAATGTCCTATCAATCTGTAAAGTTCTCTCATTTTTTAATTAAAAACAGATGTTTTAAATTTAATGAATCTGACGAAAAATGACATGTTATATGATGAATGTTCAATTTTTTAATGACTAAATTAAAATAATACATCAGCCACACATACATATGCACGCACGTAAATATCGTTTAAAAGAATAGTTCCTTTCAATAATTTTAATTCTTAGTGCTCTTAGAGAGCTTTGATTGTTAAAGTTTCGAATTATCTATGGATAAATTTTGATTTTAAACCTTTTTAGTCAAGTTGCGAGACAATGGAATATTAAAGAGTTCTGAGCTTTTTAATATTCAAAATTTTAGAATTAAGGCAGAGTTAATCTGATGAAAATCTTTTCTTCAAAAAAAAAACACAGTTCTCCTTCACTAATTGCCTGCTTTGCGAACACGGATTCCTTCTTGTGCACCCGTCGCAAGAAGGCGGCTGTTACTCAGAACCGGGAAATGTGCTAATTATGCCATAAGTCACTCTTGATTATAGCTCGCCTTCTATACGACAAAGTTGAGATTACTCTCTACAACTTATGAGCGCTTTTGAGCGAAGATCAAACTATAGAAAGTGGTTATTTAAATTAAACAAATTAGAAAATTCATGAGAATAACGTTAAAAAATCTAGTAAATACGTAGACTTTTAATTTTGGATTTTTAATTAAGAAAAAAATATGTTCCATATTTTTAGCGAATCATTATATGTTTCTATTTTTATGATGATAATTAACAGATAGAAAGAACTTGTGAAAAATATTGTTTTAAATAAAAATATGTCTAAAAGAATAAGATTAATTATGTGGTTTCGTATTAAAGACTGGATCGTAATTAATTACGGATAAAATAATTAAAAATAATATTTTTCATGCTTTTAATATCTATTACATTTGATATCTTATATTATCTTATAATATTCTTCCCCTTGTAATATATTTCCTTATTAAACTTTTCAAACTCTAATTAAATCAATCTTAATATCTATTAAAAGTATTAGGAATAAATAAAAATTATGATAAGATCGTAGAAATTTTTTCGATGTAAAAAATTATGAGATTGGAAATGTAATGTATTTGTGGATGAAATAATCCAGAAAATCTGTATTCATTTAAACCAATGATAATTTGATAAAGAATTTATAAAAAAAGCGCGTTTAAAAATGATTAAATTCTTGAATTTTCAATTTTAGTACACGTCACTACACTTTAATTTTGAATTAATTTGTAGAACATATAGAATAATACGTCATAATATGTAGAACAGGTCGACGAAATATCGTAAAAGAAGCAGAGCGATGGCGAACACAGTTTAGTTCGTGAATTAAAGCTGCACGCGAATACGCGCTATCGCGTGTTCTTTGTATTATTATGAATCGAATAGTACTATCGTAGTGGCGCGTAGTAGAGGGGATTGCAAAAGCGGGGAAGAGTGCTGGAAAGTTGAGAGCGCTCGTGCAACGCGAGGGTGCACTGGAACCAAACAGAGGGGATGGCAATGGAGTACAGTTAGAGAGTGGGGAAACAGGGGGTAACACCCTCGGTCGATACCGAGCGTCGCGGCGCTAACTGTGAAAGGCGTATTACTACTACGAGGGTATATGAGAGGAAGCCAGAGAAAGCGAACGAGAGAGCGAGAGAGTGAAACAGTGACGGATTTAAAATTTCAGGACCCTAAATAGAAAATTTGAGATCCCATGTTTAAATAATTTTTGTACTTACAAAAGCAATTTTTATCTTATTATGGAAAATAACGTTTAAGGAAGTAGAAATATATAAATAAAATTATGTTTTTCTTTCGACTATTTAAAAAAAATTATAAGTTTATAAATGTAAAAGTTAGATACATTGGTAAAAGATTTTATATCTTATTCATTTAAAATAAATCCGATAAATCCGCGCTTGGTTGGATGGATAATAATTTTATCAAATTAAAATCTAATAATTTTTTGAAGATTTTGCATTTAATTTAAACAAATACAAATAATTTAATAATTTAAATGTATCAGTATTTTCATAAATAAAAATTAGAAAAAATTAATAAACTTATATTAATAAATTATAAAAAATAAGTTTCTATGTGCGTATATATGTGTGTATGATATATATATAAATTTAAAATATATAATTACATAATTATACATGTTTGCAGATTGTACAATATATAATTAAAAAAAAGATAAATTATTTAAAAAATTACTAAAGTCGATTCATTAATTTCCATATATATCCGCTCCTGATACAAGTGGAAAGAGAATGAGGGAAAGGGAGAAATAGAAGGAAAGAGAAGGAGAAAGAGAAGGTTAGGGGAGATAGAAAGACGGTTTCCATGGAAACACGGAAGGAGGCTTTCCATCTCTTACGGAAGCAGGACTTTCGGTTTGTCTCAAGCCGCGATAAGGATTTTTAGGAGCATGATCGAGGGAATGATTTATGCATTCGATTCTATTAAAAGTGTTATTATGTAATAAAAAAAATTTTGAATATATTTTGGTTTGAATATTTTATGCAAATTTGAAGTAATATCTAATGTAAAAAAATATCAATATGTCATTCACTATCTCTATGCGCAAGATAGGAAATAATGCAAATCTCTTAAAAATTACTTTATCTTTATTTATAAGATATTTTAAATTATGTGAGATTTTTTAGAAATCTCTTGCATAATATGATCGCATTATATCAAATTATCCTTTTTGAAGTTGCGTGTTTCATGCAAAAATCTATGGAATGCGCGCATGCTAGCTTACGTTTTACCTAAATCTATTACTGGCATTATTCGATAAATGCCACGATAAATTTTGGCAATAACCGCATTCACGTTAATGAATAAGTTCGCGTGTAACAATCAGCCGCACGTACTTTCTGAATATAAACGTCGGTGCAGTCATAATCACATTAAACCGTCGCTTATAAAGTTGTGTGAAACTTGTATAAAACTTTGAATGCACTTTCATCTGAAATTGTAGAAAAGGGATGTACTATACAAAGAAAAGAGAATAATTTATTTTATAAAAGCAAAGCTTTCATAAATAATGTACATTTCGCAAATTTGATTTAATTTAAATTGCAGTTTGATTAAATTTTTATCGCTTCCTACTTTTTTCGTAACCTTTTTTTATTATAAAAATTTATTATAAAAAAATCTATTACATATAATGTAACAAAATTAAGTTTAAAATACGTTCAATAATTATTGATTGAGCTTTTATATCTTGATAAAAAAAGAAAGCGAGCAAAATGTAGGGACCGTACTACTAGTTTGTGATTCAAAGTGTCTACTATCTATTCCGAGCATAGATTGAGTCACGCTGCAGGGAAAAAATGTTTCACTATGCTTATACATCATGATGATGCAAAAATGCAAATTTCTAGTATGTCAAAAAATGGATATTATTCCTCCCTAAATTACTCAAATTTATTGTATCGTGATTGATATTGTTGTTCAATAATACAGACTTCGCATTAAAGTATTAATAAAAATATCAATGATCTGATTAATCGCAAAGCACGATAAACATCCACTAAAGAGAAAGAGATTTACATGTATAAATCACGCTTTTATGATCAGGATGACGGTTTATTACGTGAGATAACATCACTTATTGTCTCTTTAATAAATGGATGGTCTTTCAACGATGAGGAAAAAGCAACTAGGCCGTCGAGGCTTCTGCTTCGATGGCCTGGAGTCACTCGAAAGCATTCTAAAGCGAGTGATTTAGGTTTGTTTCCTCGCGATGGGCGTACCGCGAAATGAAATTGGATTTCTCATTTCATCTCGCGTTATGAATTCAGATGATTCCGCGCTATGGCCAGTCAGTTTTGAATCCAAATTACTTCTCGAGTTCGGATTGAGGCGTTCTTATCATAAAATGACAAAATAGAATAAAAACCTGGATATTAATAACTAATAATTACAAAAATAAAAAACATATCAAAAATTTTATATTGATCAATAAAATTTTTACTTTCCTATAAAAGAAAATATATACTTTAATATATATTAAATATATATAAATATATATAAATATATATAAAATTTAACAATATTATTGTGCTGAAGATGACTTGAAAACAAGCCGAAACATTTGCACTTGATATTCTTTGTATATTTTTATATTATTATATTTTATATTCGTGTATTTACCGTATTTATGGTTTTATTAATTTCTATATTATTTGATGTAATTATCGATGATTAATGTATAATTTGTTTTTGATGACTTATTTTATAACTAAGCTCTCAATGTCTACTCGAATTTCATTTTATCTTTTATAGTGAGCTGATTAATTATAATTATAATTATTTTAAATATTTTAAATAAAAGATATTTTTTGATAAAAAAGATTCCTCTCGCTTTTTCTAAGAATTGTTGCTAATCATTGTGTGAATAATTGCAGAGGCGAGAGAGGAACAATAAAGTCGCCGACGACTCGGTCGGCGAAGACCCCCCTAATGACTCGTGTAAATAGGCTTTTCTCGGTAAACGGAAGGTGGAATCACGCGAGGAATGACATGCAACGATCTCTCGAGCGGCCTCCGGTCACGTGTCGGCGGAAGCAAACGCGCCCCTGGGTGAGAGGGAAATTAAGATCGGGCGGGGAAATTGTGCGGCGAGCGGAAATCTGACCGTACGCAGAAGAGGGGGAAACTGTTTGCAGGTCGAGAGGGGAAGCCCTTGCCTTCGGAAAGTTGGAAACGAATGGCGAAAACCACAATATACGGGTCGACACGGTGAGAGTCGATGCGTGACTTTAACGTGTTTTACCGGAAGCTATTATGAACAAGACAAGAAGCAAATTGCTTTTCTAGTAGATCTTTAAATTTAATGAGTATGGGCGTTTTTCAGCAAGTAACACAGAAGACAATGTAATACACAGTGAATCATTTCATTCTTGTTTACATTCGACAATCAACAAAGATTTAAGTGAATCACTGTGTCCTCTGTGTCGTTTGTTGAAAAACGCTCTATTGATCACTGTGTTTCTCTTTGTGAATCTTTCGAAAAGGTATCAAAATATTTGCTTCGTTTTCAAGAGAATTATTTAATATCATGAGACTTTAATGTCAGTGTGAATTTATCGATCGAATCACAATTGATCAATATCGATATATGTATATATATATGTGTATTATTATATATCATATATGTCATAAAATAGAATTTATAAATATAAATTTATTATAAATACAATAAATCTCGATTAATTAGGAGATAGAAATTAAAACGTTTTTGACAAAAGTGGCTGTTCCAATTATGTGAAATTACAATATGTTTTTAAAATAAAATAAAATTGTAATTTTTATTTTTTAAAACTCTTGTGTCTCAAATAAATAACTCTCTACAACTCTCTACAAATATAATTAAATTAAAATTCACTATATCAGCACTACATAAATTTTTGCTTTTTCACCCGCAAGCAATAATAATAATTTATCTAATAATCTTCCTGAAGAGATTTAGAAAAAAGTTAACGAGAATGAGGAAATTAGGTGTGTCATGATGTGATAAAAAGCTGAGGCGTGACTTTGACGCGTTTTCAGCGGAGACCATTACGAAAGAAAGCAAGAAATATCGCTTTCGCAAAAGTAAGTCTTTAAATTTAACGAGTGCATGCGTTTGTGGTGTTTCTTTTCAAGAACTTTTTTCTCGAAACGTTTTAAAATTTTCCTCATTAAAGTAAAGAGTAGTAGTTTCTTTCAAATAGAATAACCTGTCCGTATGTGATCATTTTTTATAAATATTTATAAATCATTAGGAATAAAAAGTTACAAAAATGAAGTTGAACGAGTTTGATGTCTCATAAATGCAATGAAGAGGTAGTACACGATTTTTTAAAAATATCAAATAGTATTCAAAGTATCCTAAATTTTCCCGAAGACGGGTTTTTGAGATTTTAACGTTTGCGTATAATTTGCAATATATTTCTTTCTAATTTTTTCTCTAAGATTTCTCTCTTTTTCAAATAATGAGATTTTTGTATATAAACGTTTAACTGTTCTATCTGTAGCTTCTAGATCTTCTATCTATCTACAAAACTTTTTCTAAATATTTCTTGAGGAATTTAATGATATGTATATCTTCGCATAAAAAAATAAAATTTTATATAATTTAAATTATATGTTTATACTTTATATGCTTATTATACGTTTATATTTTAAATAATTTAAATTATATGTTTGTACTTTATATGTTTATTATACGTTTATATTTTAAATAATAAATTATATGTTTGTACTTTATATGTTTATTATACGTTTAAATTTTAAATAATAAATTATATGTTTCTTGTAGATGTGCCAATTAAAATAATTAATAGTGGTCAAGGTTAAATTAAATTAAATGTCTTATAAATATGACAAGTAGTCTTATAAAAGTTACACAGGATTCGGGATAATTAAAGTAGCCGTATATTTTATTCACATAGCGAATATTGTAAAAATAATACTGGATTACTATCTGCATTCGGGATAGGAAATTTGTCAGCGTTAAGAACGAGTAATCCCACGCGTTTGACAGTTCATTGATACCGGCAGTTAAAGACAACTCAGCCCACATTTAGACAACTCCCGTCTCAAGCGCGTTTATCTTCCTCAGTTTCTCTGTCGCGTAAAACCTGTCTGCCGTTTCGCTATCTGCCATTCCTCCTTGTCTTTCCATGCCATTTTCAGCCGGTACAGTTTGCCTACGCCGTCGCGTAGGCAATAGTGGTCGCAAGAAGCACTAGCACCCAGGGCATACAAATCATTTTGTTAGACGTGTTAGATTATCGTTATTTTTTTAAATCAATTTTAGATATGTACGTGATAAATTTAAAATATAAATACATTTTGCAAGAATTTATTCTTAAATAAATAAAATTAATTTCATGTTTTTATTAATAATTATCATTTAATACAAAACAGGACAAGAATCTCATGTAGCTTATATATTTTATGTAAAATCGTTTTTCTGAAATCTAAATGCAAAAATGAAGTACATACATGTTCAAGCCTTTTAATTCTGAATTTGGAAGCTACGAAACTAACTGGATTAAAATTTTAAAAATCGTTATAAATTCTATTTTATTCGGTTTTTCTGAATCTGTACTATATCTGATGTACTATATTTAATAGTAGCATAAGATATATTCTCAAATAATCCAATTATGACAAAAATTATTTCTGAGGTAACAATGTGTAAGTTTTTTCCTACGAATTTTTTTCAGCAAATTGCCAGCGAATTTAATTTAACCCACATTTATGTAAACAAATTTTATCAAGGGACATACGTTATATATCGAGATAAATCTCGAGATATTCTGATTAATTGATTGAAGTTACTTTATAAAAATTATTGTAAAATAGAAAAAGATAATAAAATGTCCAAATCACACTTGCAATTCGCCGCCTATGCGGAAATGCGAGCAATGCACTTGTCGTAGACTCGCACTGCATACGTTACTGACTAGCTGTTACAAATCGAGAGAGAGAAGGCGAACGTGCCACGATCTGGTTATTCTAGTTAACATCACCGGTGCACACGAAGCTCCTTTCGCCTATCTCGAGCACGCTCATGTTTCTCCTCTTGTGTCTCCGCGAATTTAAATACTTGGAACGTATCGACAAATATATAAGCGCTCAGCCGCAACATATCTCGTTTCTAAACGATTAACAACGTAATTTTCAGTATAAATTGAGTATAATAATGCAAAAAATATCCAATTATAAATTTTGCAAAAAGAAATAATATTTATTTTTATATTAAATTGATTACTCATAAAATAAATACTATTATATTAGTTTTATTATTTATTTGTATAAAATATAAATTCTTGATAAAACGTATTATGTAAATTTGTCATAGGTAATATTTATAATGCTTAAAAAATTCTAAAAGAAAAATCGAAAATTTTTTAAAACATAACGATATAAAAATTAACCTCGCAGAAAGTATAAAACTTTCCCTATCATATTTTATTTATTATTACAGATTTTTTTATTATTATTTTTTATTACTGAATTTGAATAAAATATTTTCTTGTCAGATTTTTTTATTATTATTTTTTATTACTGAATTTGAATAAAATACTTTCTTGTCACTAATTTGTATCATAATTTCGCGTAACTCAAACTGACGCAAGTGAGAGGGAAAGCATCCGGTCTCTCCCAGATCTAACACGTGAAAATGTACATCACGAGCTATTCTGGGAAGTTGACGAGTCGGCGAAGAAAGGAAGAGAGTATGCAACCGAGGAAGAGCCTCATGGATGAAACGCGCCCGCTCTTCTTTGAGTCTAACCGCCCTAGACATTCCATCGAGATGACTCCAGGGACCTCACTTTGTGATGCGCGCACGCGCGCAGATGTGTCTTGCGTATTCACATCGCAAAAAAGACAACGAACAGGAGAGAATAGGTATCAGAGTGGACATTGTCTGGTACCGGCGGACATATAAGGATATCCGCGGACCTTCGTGCCAGAAAAGGTGGCTCCTTGTGGAGCACACAGCGGGACCGGATTCTCGTAAATCGCTCCAGGATGCGACGCGACGGTATGCTATCGATACAACGGGTATAGGAAGCATCGAGGGATCAGGAGAGTTTTGTAAATAATGGTGATACCGATCTATGATACCCATGAGACATTGTCGCGTATCGTATTTTTTGAAGTGATGGAAAAATTTACATTCACGGAATTAATTTTCGATTCTTCCTCCCTCCCTCCCTCTCTCTCTGTACATATATGTATATGTGTGTGTATATATATATATATATATATATATATATATATATATACAGGGTGTCCGCAACTACCGCTCCATATTTTAAAGGTAGATTCTCTGGCCAATTTAAAAACGATTTTTCCTCAGCGAAAATGTCGAGGCATTAATAAATTTAATAGTTTTCGAGTTATAAATGATTGAAAATAAAGGGTTTTTCGCAAACTAAGCCTTATAGAGAATAAAATATTAATAAAGTCACATTCTTTAGTTAATTTTAGGTAGAGTTTACTTTAATAGAATTTTAATTTAAGGCTTAGTTAGAAAGATATATCATAACAAAAATTGGAAATATGCAAAAAATAATGATCTTCTTCGACATTTTCGCTGAGGAAAAATCGTTTTTAAACTGGCCAGAAAATCTACTTTTAAAATATGAAGCGGTAATTGCGGGACACCTTTTATATATATATATATATATATATATATATATATAATTAAATTTTCATTTAATTTTTGATCAAATTTGTGAAATTTCTATTTGGCCAAATTTCAATATTTTGAAGAGTTTGAAATATAATTTACTTTTTCGATACGTCTGTTTTCTAACAAATACAGAAGACTTGATATACATTTATACAATCAATATTTTTACGCAGGATTTTACTTGTATATTAATTTTAGGTTTTATTGTACTAATTGTTGCTTTAAGTTAAATATTCATACGATATTTGGTATCTATAATACAAAATATAAAAGAATAAATAAAGAGAAAAAAAAATGTTGGAATATATTATAAATCAAATCTGACAATCAAAGACAATCATATCTGACGCGACTTCGCGTCACCTGCGAATGCTGATTTTCTAGTGCAATCACCCGTGTGACGTAGAAAAGCTCATTCGCGTTACGTTGACCCTGCAATGGCGACGACAACAAAGTCGTATTTCTAGCAGGGATGCACATGCATGCATCACGCGTACAATGACACCGAGACGTTGCGTCCGGATGTTCGCCTGTCAAGACCGTGCAGAGCAAAAAGTCCTCGCAGATCGACCAGGAAACAAGAACAGCTCGAGAAACTGCCAACACCGACAAGAAACCGGCCATTTTCGAAGCTCGAAATACATTGCTGCTCGCGAAAGACCAGACTAAATCTCGACACATTCAGAGATAGTTTCAGAGAAATATATTAAGAAAAATTTGGTAAAATTATATATTTTATGTATATATACGAATTAAAATAAAATTAAAATATTTAATATTTTAAATTTAAATACAAAGCTCAGAGTTAAATAGAAATACAGCTAAAAAAATTTAAATTAAAGGAGATTGAAATTTGTTGCAAACGTAACATAACTCAATTTAAATAAATGCTTTTTTGTGGTTGAACAATTTTAAAAATAAACAAAGTTAAATAATTTTTCAATTTTTAATAATTTTTTTAGAATTGTTTGTATGTTATAAAGTAAATTAAAGCGTGGGATTTATATTATTATTGATAATGTTATTACATTTTTTTCATTGTTATTACATTATTGTCACTACTTTTTTTGTGTTTTATTAATCTAAATACTATTTTCAACCAAGATAGTTATTACAACCAAGATAATTATTTTCATTGTGACGCCAGCAATAAATTCGTCCTAATCGCGTATATTTTATCGAATTTATGTCAGTGGCAGATATTAAACCACGATACGTAGATACACAGCAACGGCAGTGTCGACGTCCGGAAGAGCTGAACCAAGTGGCAGTCAGCTGATTTTGACAGATCCCAAGGGGGCGTAAAAGATTGTCAATACAATAAGCCCTTGGCCGAACGCTATTGTCAATTCTGTGACGCAGGGTCTCCCAAACCGCGAATAAATAAACCGTATAATTGTTTAAACAGAAAAATAAAAAATAAGGAATATCTGCGGTTTTATTAGCTGTCCAATATTCTGATTAACTATTATATTCAGAGAGACTATTAAGATAGAACTATAGACAATTAACTACTATGTTCAAGAAAGACTAGACTTATAAGACTAGAATTATATTTTGCTAAAAATTCAGAATATATATCAAGTTATAATAAAATCAATTTAAATATTATTAATTTTTCAGGGAGCAACCACTTTTTTATTCCCTTTACGCATTATATTCTATTAACAGAGTATATATTTAAATTAAATAACATTATTTTTTATTTCGATACAATGTTATTTAATTTAAATATATATTCTGTTAATAGAATATATTGCGTAAAGGGAATAAAAAATTGATTGTTCCCTGAAAAATGTAAATTAATAATATTTAAATTGATTTTATTATAACTTGATATATATTCTGAATTTTTAGCAAAATATAATTCTAGTCTTATAAGTCTAGTCTTTCTTGAACATAGTATATATATATATATATATATATATATGTATATATAATATATATTAATAATTCTAACCTACATAATAAACTATTACTTAAAAAAATTTGCAATACATTGTGATATTATTAAATATAGTTAATTAAAAAAACAAATAGTTTATATCTTCTTTATTTTATAAAAAAGAATCATAATCATTATATAAAATTAAGAAAAATAATCATTATGAAAAAATTCTTTAAAAAATGTATAAATCTTGGATATAATATATTGTATATTACGCGTTTGAGAAACTCTGTCCGCAGTTGTTTACAAATGATCGAATAGGGAATAGGTTCTCGCTTTTCAGATCACGGATATATTAATTCGAGAAGCCAGTTGTGTCACAGTAGAGCCAATAAAATGCTATTCAAATGTATGGCACGGAAGAATTATAATCGTAGAACGTATTCATGCGTTCGTGCAATCCATTCGCTTCGGAATTCCCGATTGTGGGCGTAAAGAATCCGCATTTAAATATTCGTAAACGAACGAAACGATTATTTATCGCAATTTCATTAAGACATGCTTAATGGACATGCGTTATTTCCATATTAATGATATATACGAATCTTTCACATTCGGATTTTTTGTAATTAAACAAATTTCTGGTAATTAAGTAAACAAGTTTTGCATTTATTAGTGTATATCCTATATATTTTGTACATTTAAGTTATCTGTTTCAGAAGATCAAAATATATAAATTTGCAAGATATTATTATTGTTATTTTTATTAAGCATTCTAGTTCGCGAACGAAGGTTAATGATTGACAATTTGAAACGTTCAGCAAGGAAAAATTTACTTTCTTTTATGCGATTTAAGAAATAGTTTTAAAATGCAGTATATATTTTTGAAAATAAAAACTCAAAATGTCATTTTTAAAAAATAATTTCTAATAACTCACCCTATTGGGCTGCACGTGCCAGCTACGTCTCTTCCCATGTCTTTGTATGCCGTCCTCGGAAATGGTTAGGTCGGCTCTGCTGCCGACCAAACAACCCCCTGTATCGTATTGGCCAACCAGAAGTCTCAATCGATTTCCTGGACAGATGCCCTAGGGCAAAAAAAATATAATGTAATAACACACACACAGCTTGAGACTGCACCGTTTCGAATAAATTTTTTAATCGCGTATATTCTGCCAATATGACTTAAACAAAATGAGAAATATATTTTTCCATTATATTTTTCCATTTTATTATTATTAATAATGCTTTAATGTTACAATAATAACGTTAATATTTTAACAATATTTAAACTTATTAATATTGTTAATATTTTAACAATATTTTAACAATATTTTAACAATATTTCTTAACGCTTGTTAATATTTTAATTTTTAATTATTAATTAATTTACATTATTTATTTATAATCGCATTTCCAATATTTTTATTTACTACATACAATTCTTAAAATTTTAAAATATTCTATTGAAACATTATTAAAATATTTTATTGAATGAACTTGAACAAGAGAAGCATTTGATTGCAACCTTTTAACGTCAAATAAAAATGTTAAATTATTATCATTATATTCTATATATTATATATATTTATTTGTCGATATTTTGAATTTAAAATTGACTTATTCTTTCTTTCTGAAAAAGCGCGGTAGTTTTTATACGCAATTGTATGCATCGAGAGCGACTCTTGAAAGGGAAGGGTCCAATTAGGCGTCTGTGAGTGTATTGCGAGTTTGTCTAATTCTGTGAAATCAAGACGAAAATAAACGTTACACCCTCTGCTGCAACGTGCCTTGAGAAACGAGCGTTGCCACTGCGAGATGCATGCCGCGTAACTCATTCGTTTACCCAGTACACAGTCTCAAGAGTATTACAAAGTTGTAACTCATAAATCTCAAGAGATATGAGCCTTTCGTGCGCGATTTTGGTAGAATGACATTAACAATGCGAGCATGTTAACCCGAAAATCTCGAATCTATGATATTTTAGAATTTCAAATCTTCCAATAAATTTTACAATAGAAAAAGAAACAAAAAAATATACGAATCTGCAAAGCGATATGCAGATCTCTATTTTTTTAGTTTATATTTGACTTCGAAAATTAACGATTCATAATTTCTCGCGAATTGTGTTGTCCTTCTTATATTTATGTAAACTAGAATAACACAAATGTCAATGACATTTGTCAACAGACAGTTGTCAATTTTAAATTGAGAATTTTAAAGTGAGATTTTTAAACTGAGAATTTTAAGTTAAGAATTTTACAATAGAAAAAGAAACAAAAAAATATACGAAAGAATCTGCAAAGCGATATGCAGATTTCTATTTTTTTTAGTCTATATTTGACTTCGAAAATTAACGATTTGTAATTTCTCGCGAATTGTGTTGTCCTTCTTATATTTATGTAAACTAGAATAACACAAATGTCAATAGACATTTGTCAACAGACAGTTGTCAATTTTAAATTGAGAATTTTAAAGTGAGATTTTTAAACTGAGAATTTTAAGTTAAGAATTTTAAATTGAGAATTTTTAACTGAGAATTTTAATACATAAATTAATACATATGCAAATCGAGACAACTAATTAATATCGCAGAAAAATGGCAACAATACTTGCGAGAATCGATTTAATATACTCTTTTTAAGGGCGAATCTGAAAGAAAACACGTAAAACTATAAAAGTATTAGTAACAATACATGCTTAAGTAACGACAACCTTTATAATTATCTCAATCCATCACATGACATCAAAGCAGAAGCGCTGATGTTGATACGCGATGTCGATAGAACAATTTTGATTCTAATCAAATAATTAATTCTAATCTCTAGAGTCACGCGAAATAATTCTCGTGAAAAGAATAAAAAAATCGACATCATATGTCATTATTTCGAAAGTTACGGAAGCATCCATCATATTACTTATAGAACACATTACCAGTTCGGTCAATGCCTTTTCCATTAGACTATTTTGACGTCAGAAGTTCCTGGCTTTCTAATAAAGATCAGGAGACCATATCATTCAATCACCTTCCCACCCACGCGAGGTTGCCTCCACTCTCAATTACCGCACACATGTGTCCAAACAGGTCGCATATGTGTCGGCAGCAACGACGAGAAAAGTGTTTCGACAGATGAAAGTCGTTTTCAGGAAAAGCGGTTCGATACGATCAACGTTCACGAGAAGGTTACCGGAGGTCAAAGCACGCAACGCGAAAATAATCTTGCAAGACTCTAAGAAATTATAATATAATTAATCAATCAGCTCAATTAATTGTGCGATTCGATTTCTGCTCAATTTATAAATAAAAAATAAATAACTATTTTATCTTTATCATGAAATGTTATGCTCTATAAAAATGATGCGATTTTTTTGATAGATGTTTAATAATTAATAACGCAATTTTTTGTAACTTTTTAATGTAAATTTTAGTTTCATATTATTACTATATTATTTTTTAATTTATTTTTTTGTTATGTGCTTTATTTTAATATTTTTCAGTTTATTATCTCTCGAGCTTTAAATTGTGCTCCTAAAGATATTTATAATACAATGTATCGTAGCAATGTAGTTGCTAGACCGAACATAACTGCAAAATGCACGGCCGTTAGTCCTATTTCCATTATAATAACATATTGCTTCGTCATATCCTCAGAATCTTAAAGTTCGGTACATCAGTCTTTATGCATTATGCAGGTATGCATAAATAGTTGCGTGCACGAGAGACTTATATATGAAAACTGTCGACAGCTTAATTACCGCTAAATATAAATTTATTTCTTGAATATATATCATAAACAGTTGTATAAAAAGAGAAATTTAGAATTAAAAAGGAGCAAAATTTAGAACTCGAGGGATAAAATGTAAAATATATTTTTAAAAAATATATATTACAAAAAAATTGAACAATAATAATAGCAGTAAAAAAAAAATATAAAAAATTTCTATTAAGTATATGTTTATTTTCCATTCAAAGTTTAAAAAATTAGGCAGAAAAAAATTATAAAATTAAATTGAAAATTGAAAAGTAATTGTTAAAATAGCAAGAGATAATATTATGTTGGATTTTTATTAAATTAATATAATTAATGAATGTTTTGAATTTATTAAATAGATCTAATGATGAAAATTGTCACGATTTTTTATCGTCAAAGAATTATTAATTTAAGCATTATCTAGAGAAAAATTTTTTGTTATTTTCTCAAGCTTTTTCCTTTCTAATTCAAATTAATGAACATAAATATCGGTGGTTCTTGGTAATTGACTTAATCGCGTATTCCAGTTGTACAAATCGCAGCATGCAGTCGTGTCTGGAAAGATCATAAGGCTAAATCATCTAACGCGATCTAGTGTCCTATTTTCGCGATAATAACGTCGAAAGAGAGTTTCATTCTAATATATAAGGAATAAGACGGAGCCCGTCTTATTCCTTATATATTATAGAAACGAGCATAAATAATACGCATACGAAATACTGAAATGTGAAAGCACCCAACGCGTGTTTCGTTAATACGATAGGTAAACTCCATTAAAGAATAATAGATCGGAGAGAGTCGGTTAATGGAGACGTGCGCACGGAATCAAGAAAGATCAACGAAGGAGTTTCAAGTATTACACGTCTGGCTATTATGCGCTTTCACGTAACAGATGTAATTGAATTGTATTGAAATTGGAATTTAAACGATAGATTTAAAGATCAATTATAGAATCGTTCAGAAGTAAAATACGAGCCAATCCTCCACGAATAAAATTGAACTTTCAGCCTACTCAATAAATAAATTCATTTAAAGTATGTATAGAATTATATAAGATTTACATAATAATTTCTTACACTGTGTTACTCCACAAGAATCTCAAGCTCTTAAAAGTTTCTTTTATTCCAGAAAAATGTATAGATATACATGCAAATGCGACTTTTATACCATTATACTTTTCGTTAAACTCTTACCTGTCTACCTCGCAGAGCGCACAACCACCATCCCTCAAGACCAGCGGTATTTTGTTCCAGTACAGTGAGAACATCCCCTTTTCGAAACGCCAGCTCGTCGGGCGCCTCGGCAATATTGTCATAAAGTGCTCGCGCCTTCACGCATTTTTGCTATAAAAAGAGAAAAAAAAAAGATTAATACAATATACACTTTTGTGCTCAGGAAATACAAACAGAAAATAATAAAATATAGAATAATAAATATAGAATAGAGGATTTATATTCATGGAGTCTTATAATGATTACAATTATAAAAGATTCATATTTTCAATATAATTAATATGATTAATTAATAATTGACAATATTATCACAGCTTAATTACACAGGCCCACAAAAAAAGTACCCTGTGCTGGCGATCTGACTAGGCTAGTCTTATGTATTTTGGCCCGCTGAATTCGAATCTGACGTCAAAATTGCTCCATCACGTCACAGTTTTTTTAAAATCTCAAAAATAGGCAAAAATTTCGACTTTAAAAATCGATTTTCTAGGGTAATAAGGCTGCGCTACTTGAAGAAAAAGTTATTGAAATTATATTTTAATGTATTTTCAGACATTATAAATCCAAATCCGACCTAGAATATAAATGTTGTGCTCAATTTATGATGCGAGCTGGACCTAATGCCCGAATAATGTGTCTTATGATCGTCTGCGCTTACGCACTCTTTTATCTTCAAATGCCCTGTGAAGTGAATTTCTCTTATGCTTTTTCTTTCTACAATATTTTCTCTTTTTAACATCTAACAAAAATCAGCCATCATATTTTCATCTCATCATCCTTGATATCGGTGCTCCATTTTTTAAATATATATTAAAGAAATGGAACGCCGATATCATGGGATGAAAATATGATGGCTGATTTGTGTTGGATGTTAAAAAAAGAAAATATAACAGAAAGAAAAGAGGAATCTACTTCAGAGAAATCTACTTCACAGGTCATTTGAAAATAAAAGAATAAGCGCAAACGATCATAAGACACATTATTCGGGCATTAGGTCCAGCTCGAATCATAAATTGAGCACAACGTTTATATTCTAGGTCGGATTTGGATTTATAATGTCTGAAAATACATTAAAATATGATTTCGGTAACTTTTTCTTCAAGAAGCGCAGTCTTATTCTCCTAGAATGTCGATTTTTACGAAATTTTCGTCTATTTTTAAGATTTAAAAAAAACTGTGACGTGATGGAGCAATTCTGACGTCAGATTCGAATTCAGCGGGCCAAAATACATAAGACTAGCCTAGTCAGATCGCCAGCACAGGGTACTTTTTTTTTGTGGACCTGTGTTATCGTTCATTATTATTTTTAATATGATCAGGGTTTCATTACGCGATAAGCTTCTCCAAAAGATTAATTCCCGCAAGCTTCCACCTCAACGATCGTGACAACGCGTGCAAATTTCACCTCGGAGAACACGCTGTACACGTATATGTAGTTCTGACTCGGCACTTTTTGCAGAGTCAGATATGTGCGAGATATCTACTATGGACAGATGGCACGTCGTCGTATCGGTGCCGCAGAAGCAATTGGTTTCATTCGAAAAGTCAACGAGTCAGGCGGTTTCCACGCACGCGCCAATTGAGTAGCATCGCGACTCGCCCTTTGGCCAATTTAAATCCATAAAATCCTAGCACCCACCACCTCCCTCTCGTCCATCTGTCGCGTCTATTTCGAGATACAGCGACGACTCGATGAATGGTCCCTCTCCCGTTGTTGCGCTTCGCCGTCGAGAGGAGATGTAACGATCACTTAAACGGGGACTCCCGTCTCTCCCCTAAGTGCAGCTCCCGATAGCCGCGTTTTACGAGGAAGCTCCTTCGCATCTCTCTTCTTCCTCTCAAGTGAGTTTAATTGAAGTGTGTCTCGAACGATACGCCGACCATCTCTCGGTCCTTAAGTCTTTTTCTATCTTCATCGCTAGCAAACAATGATGTCATGTACGGTGTCTTCGGCGAAATTCCGGCGCCATCCGACAGAGGCTGTAATTAACGCGTTGCTACGATCATTAGAGCAGAAGCTGAATATAATAATTGCCTACGTTTCCACGAAAGCCACGAAAGTCACGAAAGCCATGGAAAATCGAATTTTTGCGCGACGATAATGATTTGCTTTAACGCGGTAATTGCATTTAAATAAAGAGAGAAGAAGATAAATATTCGTGGAAGAGGAAATAAAAAGCGAAAAACATATTAGAAAAATTTTAAAAGAAATAATAATAATTCATAAAAATAAGAAGATAAAATTTAACCTTGGTTTTTTCGTTAAATAAAATAATTAAAATTGAATTTTGTCTGCTAATAGTACACTCGATACTATAATTCATTCTTAACGAAGTTCATTCTCATTCCGTTCTCGCTTCGATAATTTCAACTTGCATCAGCGCAAAACAAAAATAATTAGTCGCGAATTATGCACGAAAATATGTGCAAATAAGTACATTAAATAATATAAATCATATCAAGTTAAATTATAACTGCCTTCTCAAATAACAGTAAATTTTTCGTCGCATCCGTTACAGCTCCGTTAATCAGATACATAATGAAATTTCACATACATTTCGTGTACAGTATATATATGTAATATATTCTATGACCTCTCTTCTCTCTATTTTTGAACTTTTAAATACGTAACTTTTAAAACAAAACTTTGAAATCTGTCGCTTCAATCAAGCGCAACAAACTTTCGTATTCCTGAATATCATCAGACAATGCATAGTATTTCATTTGCATTGCAAAACATAATTCTGCATGTTGGATATGTAATCTAGCAAGCATATGAAATATATAAAAAGTCCTCCATCAGAATCGTAATTACAGAATTCCCTCACAAGTTTGTAAGGATATTCACGAAAGTTCACGATTAATATTTTTTGATAAAACAACATCTTTTTGCATTTAAAAATACATATTGACGGTAAAATATATTTAAGAATTTAAATATAAGAAAAAATTTATAAAAATGAATTTTTTTTAAACAAATTAGTATCATTTTAAGGAATAATTTTTAATGTGGAGCAATATTTTTTAGAAGGATAATTATATATTATATAATCAGACGTGTCTTCGAGAGAGAAAGAGAGAGATTCTTACTGAAATAAATCTACTCTATCCATATATCTATTCGTGCAAATAAAACTTATCTCTCTATTTATTTGTATTGACATTTCAAGTTCACTATGTATGTGGACCGAATACATCAATTCTATTTTTAGAACGATCAGGTTGTATATTATGAATACAAGTCCATGAAGAATGCAGTTCGCTACCATAAAAGGACGCTCGTCTGCTCCGAACCTTAGCCAGACGCACAGGTACATGCACTTACCATGACCCTTTCATTGACAACTTAGCCTAGTAAATAGTTGTATCGAACCGATCAAAGATTGAAATAAATTTTGTCGATTAGCATTTTTTTATTTATTAAAGTATTCTATAAGCAAAGTATCAAGTAAAATATTACATTCTATTGAAACAAATATTTAAAAATATAAAAATACTTTCCTCTTTTTTCAATGAATATTTATCTTAATAAATTAAGATTTTAATGAAGATTTAAGATTTTATCTTATTCAATTAAGCAAATATGTTTTATCAAATATTATATTATAAAAATATTTTTTTCTTAGAATATATTTTATCTAATATAATTTTATTTTCGTGCTAGATATAAAGTCTAGATTTTGATCAAATTTGGCAACAAATTTGATTAATTATTACATTTTCATACATATATAATACATCTAGAATAAATTATGTTTTCTTTCAAATATCTAAATTTGATATTGCAGAAACTACTATTCGAGAAATAGTAATTTTTTTAGTGCAATATATTTGTAAATGCAGATATATAAGTATTTTTATATAACATAAATTATAAATTATTATAAATAATTTATTTTCTTTACTTTTATACAGTGCATATTTTTCTTAAATAATTTATATTATTTTTATTTTTATATAGTTCTAGCTTTATAATTATTTTACATTTTTATCTCAACGTAATGTATATAAAGGGAAAAGCAATGTTAATATTATAATTGAATTTTAAATTTACTGATACTACATATTTAAAATTCGATTTTGATAGTAGCAATGTAGGTCGACATCAAAAGCTTCAACGTTCTAATAGCTACATTCTAACCCCGATCGAAAAAGAGTGATCTATGCAGTAGGCTGTATTTACGTAGCCTTTCTATTGTTCGGGATAAAAAAGAGCATCCGCAGGCATCTGCGTTTGTTATTTTTAGGGTGAAAAAAGTCGAAGGGTGAGGTCAAATAGCAATCCTCATGTTTATATGTAACCCACTTAGTTTCAAATGCAACGCAGAAAATGCAATTAATTGTTTTCGTTACGCATTTTTTTTCTTGAATCTCTCATCCAACCGGTTAAGACTTGGGGCTTAAAAGTGATCATTCAATGATTCATGCACGAGTAATTCGATTCATCAAACCGTTTTACGGAGAGAGAGATGCTGCGTCAGTGCCTTTGCATAATCTCATCGATAAAGATAATCACATCTATTCTAGTTGAGAGGAACCGAGTTGTGATAGAAATGAAATTAAATCGATTTACAATCTTGTGAACACACACACACTACGTGCTATAGTTACTTCTAGAGAACTTGAAATTTTCTCTTTAAGAATAATGATTTAGAATGTATATCTATACTTTATTTTCCGGAATAATTCATATAAGAGTAAAAATGTGTAAATGATTCAAAGAAATACAATTAATATCAATTTAACAATGATCTTTTAAAATAATTAAATTAATTTTTAAAAATATATATTTAAAAGCGATTATTCACATCACATATTTTTGATTGAAAATATGTGCTTTTCTATTTGTTTGAAATAATTATTCGAAAAGTGTAAAGTGTAAAGAATATTACAGATGGAAATACACTAGCTTAATCGACACTTTTCGATACTGTTTTTAATGAGTCTATTTTGAAATTTAAATACAAGGGGTGTATATTTACCAGTCTCCATTCCTCTAGCACACGGATGCAATCCAAACACGTGCGTTGTAGGTAAGTAGCCTTATACAAATATCGCGTTCAACGAAGTATGTATATACGTGTATTTCACAGAGGGGTAAAACCGCTTTGTAGACACGTGCCGTTTTAGAAGGAAGTGAAGTATCGTTACGGTTACATGGTTCTCGTTTTTACTGTCGACATTAGCGTTCGCCGACAAAGAATTAATGTTTCTTGACTACACAAAAATATACTGTTCCTTTTAACATCTTTACAAATTTAACATCTTTACTTAACGTCTTTAAATTAACATCTTGTAATAAAATGTCTAACTTTTTAACTAGTTTAAATGTTTAACTATTTCAACGAGTAAATATAAATATATATATATATATATATATATTAATAATTGTTGAAAAATATATATATTAATAATTATATATATATATATATTAATAATTTTTAAAAATATCTACATAATATATTTTGGGAATCACGCATTTAAAATATCATCGTTTTTTGAAAAAGATAATTTCATTAAATTTCTAATATAATGTTCGTTATAATATTCTGCATATTAAACTTGGAAGATAAATAAATCTGTGCTAGAATTAAAATCATTATTCCCCCGCGTCCTATATAACATTCTTCGAAAGGTCTCTGAAACTTTTACATCAGAGTGTCCGTAAAGTCTGTAATCCAATTACAAGTAGGCTTATAAGCGATGGCACGTACTATATGAAGGGTCTATAAGTGTACACTCGCGTGTAATGTCGGGGTTTAACGTTTCGCCGAAGCGCGCGACGAGCGAATAATACGATTTATTTAATCATGTGTAAATGAAGCACAGGGAGGAAGCATACCTCCGTGTCAATTTCGATTTTTCAAGCTCAAATGACATTATGAGCACACACAAATGGATTTTCCATTTTCCATTGGAATTTAAAAAACAAAAAAAGAGAGTCATACACAGAAAAAATGTATACTGTATTCAAGTAAATATTATTTATACTGATTTAAACGTATATTGTATTCAAGTAAATATTATTTATTTTATATCATAAGTTTGTATATTCGCAATATCATAAGTTTACCACAAGCATTAAATTTAATTGAATATATTCTGAATTTTAGTGAGTGCGGTATTTTATTCAAGAATATTAAATTAAAACAATTTCGTTTGCTTACTACAAGAGTTGACGTAAAGTAAGTTTTATTTTTCTTTGATACAACTTTACAATATTCTTGAAGAGAAAATAAATTCTTCTTTTAAGTACATGATAATGAGATTTTCTAATAATTGTGATGAGTATATTTTAAGATTATTATCAAGAATATTCTTTGTTGAAGAAAACTATTACTTAAAAAGAGAAAAATAAAGTAATCGCTTTTCTCGGCAATAGAATGATATTTTTCTCTGTGTATAATTCAATTTCACAAGACTTCGTTTATCGTCTTGATATGTCAAAATCAGCTGATCCAAATAAACATGTTTTCGGCAAAATTTCGAAACATTATACGTTCATGCTTATCGATTAAAAGAACTATGAGAATTGTTTATTGTTCGTTCACATGCACATCATAATTTTCGATATCGTGCCGCATGTTTTACTGAATTCATTAATCATAACACCGAACGAAACTGATAATAAAATCCTGGAGCACGAAAGTTCAAACAGAGATAATTAAAAAAAGCAGTAGCTAAATCTCTGAATACTATCGAAATCTTATCTATCTGTAGGGGAAATCCATTACTGTCGAGTCTACAACAAAAAGCTCTTCGATCGAAATATTACAAGTAAATAATAAGCGTGCAATTCATGCGTGAATGAAGAACGACCAGGTCGCATTAGTAGATCTGACGGAAAATGAAAGGCCTGCACGTCGGGCGGTCGTGTTAAAACGAATCGGTCCTTCTCTTAGGGTTCGCGCGCCGACGGAAACGATTGATTAATGAGGAACGTGCGTGCGCGATGCGACACACAATTACGCCGCTACGCCAGACGCACCAACCGCCCACGCACGCATCGTCTCGATGGACGTGCGTGCGCGAGCGACGCGTCGCGTGTGAAAATAGCAGCTTACGCACAGTCGCCATTCGCGTCATTGCAAGTTTAGCGTGACCCAAACGTCAAATTTGCCAAAAGGTTTCTTAATTTATTTTTAAATTTTTAAAAAATAATATCAAGTAAGGAATTAGATAATAATAATGAAAGGGATGTTGTGTGAAAGTAGCAGCTTACGCACAGTCGCCATTCGCGTCATTGCAAGTTTAGCGTGATCCAAACGTCAAATTTGCCAAAAAGTTTCTTAATTTATTTTTAAATTTTAAAAAAATAATATCAAATAAGGAATTAGATAATAATAATGAAAGGGATGTTATGTGAAAATAGCAGCTTATGCACAGTCGCCATTCGCGTCATTGCAAGTTTAGCGTGACCCAAACGTCAAATTTGCCAAAAGGTTTCTTAATTTATTTTTAAATTTTTAAAAAATAATATCAAGTAAGGAATTAGATAATAATAATGAAAGGGATGTTGTGTAAAAATAGCAGCTTACGCACAGTCGCCATTCGTGTCATTGCAAGTTTAGCGTGACCCAAACGTCAAATTTGCCAAAAGGTTTCTTAATTTATTTTTAAATTTTTAAAAAATAATATCAAGTAAGGAATTAGATAATAATAATGAAAGGGATGTTGTGTGAAAGTAGCAGCTTACGCACAGTTGCCATTCGCGTCATTGCAAGTTTAGCGTGATCCAAACGTCAAATTTGCCAAAAAGTTTCTTAATTTATTTTTAAATTTTAAAAAAATAATATCAAATAAGGAATTAGATAATAATAATGAAAGGGATGTTGTGTAAAAAGCGCTCAGTCGCCGGTCTATTGGGAAAATAGCAGCTTATGCACAGTCGCCATTCGCGTCATTGCAAGTTTAGCGGACCCAACGTCAAATTTGCCAAAAGTTCTTATTTTTAAATTTTTTCCCCCGCGCGGTTTAGCGTGACGCAACGTCATTGCAAAGGTTTCTTAATTTATTTTTAAATTTTTAAGAAATAATATCAAGTAAGGAATTAGATGACTCGTAATAAAAGGAATGTTGCTAATTCCGGATACATCCTGGGATGCAAGAATATATGTGTAACAAGAATTAAATCATTCTAATAAGAGGGCACGGATTTTTTTTAGCAATCTTGATACCATCGGTCTTGAATATTCTTTGTTGAAGAAAACTATTACTTAAACAAAGAAAAATAAACTGAGTAATCATTTTTCTTGGCAGTAGAATAATATTTTTCTCCATGTATAATTCAATTTCACAAGACTTTTAAAAAGTAATATCAAGTAAGGAATTAAATGATTCGTAATAAAAAGGATATTGCTAATTTCGGATACATCCTGGAATGCAAGAATATATGTGTAACAAGGATTAAATTATTCTAATAAGGGGGCACAGATTTTTTTTAACGATACAATCTTGATACCATCGGTCTTGAATATTCTTTGTTGAAGAAAACTATTACTTAAACAAAGAAAAATAAACCGAGTAATTACTTTTCTTGGCAGAATGATATTTTTCTCCATGTATAATTCAATTTCACAAGACTTTTAAAAAGTAATATCAAGTAAGGAATTAAATGATTCGTAATAAAAAGGATATTGCTAATTTCGGATACATCCTAGAATGCAAGAATATATGTGTAACAAGGATTAAATCATTCTAATAAGGGGGGCACAGATTTTTTTAACGATACAATCTTGATACCATCGGTCTTGAATTAGCTCGTATTCATTCCCGTCTCAGCATCGTGATAATAAGGATCTCGGAATAATTCAAGCGGATAAAGAGACATCCTGTCGAACGACACGGCACCTTCTGCTCACGACAGGAGGTAGGCTTCGTGATTATACCCGGCGGCGTGAAAGAGGGTGGACGACGGCACGCATTATCCCCGGAAATTTCGGCGCAGAACTGGACGGAATACATTTGCATAATTCAATTCCCGTTGAGGACGGACACGACGGAAGCTCGAATTGATCTTATCCTGCGACTACGTCGAAAACATGCTCCCCTTTCCTCGCTTTTGTTAGTCGCTTCGCTTATTTGACTTATCAAAAAACTGACACCCGATAAACCGGCGAACGTGTAACAAATGTATATAATTCACTAATATAGTTATCTTTGCTATTTTAATTATATAAAATCGATGGTTCGACTATAATTATAATTATAACCGAGGAAACCGCTAATCAAAGATTTGCACACTGACACTTAACCATTGTAATATATAATATATAATTTCCATTAATTAATAATATGCTATAATACAATGAAATTACTAATGTGAGGTTATCGTATTTTCCCAATCAATATAATTATAGATAAGTAAATAGATTCATAGTGATATGTGAGCATATCTAATTATTTGCTATTAATTGTTATCTAATATTAAAATATCTGGATCTTATAAAACAATCATAATGAAGAAATTCATAATAAATTATCTTTTGTAAATCTTTTGTATCTATTAATATTTTAAACATATAAAGATATGACTATATGTTACATTAAATATATTTTATAATAAAATTATTAAAATATGTCATAGTAATTATTATATTTCTGAAATGACTATAATATAATTAATGTCATAGAAATTATATATATATTTTTTTATAAAAATGTTTATATATTTTTCTGTATAAAATAACAATAAATTATTACAATTATTATGAATAATGTATAGTAAATGCGAATCAGCGCGAGAATATAGGCGAAACGGTCACGCGATGATTTGATGAAAGCAATAAAATAAAATAAGTCCAATAGGACAAACAGATTGCTTGATTGGCGGACAAATTGCCAGCGAACAGTCTCAGCAAGCGACTCGTTGCTAACTGTTCGTTCAATACTACACAAATTCTATGTGCAAATATTATACATGCTTTTTAACTCATAGCAAATAAATAAATTATTGAAACAATATTGCTTATCGTATAAGTGAAGTTAATCTTCTATACAAAATCTTCAGAAAATAGAAAAAAATAAATGTATTATATTCTTTAAAGAATAAAGAACCTATTATATTTACTATATTTATGATTTAAAAATGATAAAGAGAAATGTTATGATATTTTGTCCGTTAATTAAATATATCGACAAGGTCAAGAGAAAGAGAAAACGACATACATTCTCTCTCTTTGCGTATTTTAGCACTCAGGGATCAGTGCTTTTTTTCAAATTGTGTCGCTGTCGTCACGTCCAGGTGGATACACGCTGATTGTGTAAGTAATCCGAGAATGCAATGCGACTATAAAAATACCAGGTATAAGGAGAGATAAAGGAAGCGTTCCAAATAGCTCACATTTCTCCTCGTACACGAATTCTTTTGAAATAGGTTAGGTTGGTTAAAGCAGCAAAAAAATAATTTTTAATGATAAAATTTTATTGTGATTTGTGTGAATGAAATTTCTGATACATAAACATTTTCGAACTTATTCAATTCAATGTAATATTTAATCCAGAATCTTGCGTTTGAAAATTATAATCTCAAAATTTCGTTAGATTAATTGAACGAAAATTTAAATAGAATGCAGAAATAAATAATAATGAAAGCTTTAGTTTACTAATTTCTCTGCGACAGAATTTTTATTTAGGATTATTATTGAGAAAAAATTTCTAAATTCCCGTCAAGAAAAATTCAACACCAGATTGAATTGCTCGAGAAATGTGAACGGAAGAACACGGCAAAGGAAACTCGGGGAACACATAAGTTCTGGAATTAAGAGGTAGGGTGCTGTGAATTATCTCGTGCAAGATAAGGAAATCGCGAGGTGCCAACAGGCACCAACATCTGATCTTTTCGTGTTGTAATATTTATCTAAACTAACTTACGTGAGAGAGCAAGAGAGAAAAAAGAAGAAAAAGAGAGAGAGAGAGAGAGAGAGATAAAGAGTTCTTTATAAGAAAGGGCAAGCTGGAAAAATAACAGCCTTATAAAGTCATTCTTATAAATGTCATGCCTTATAAAGACATTCTTCTACGATATTAGTACAAACAGACTAAGCTATATAAAGCTTTTATATTTATAATATATACTAAATTCAAAGATATATGAGAGACTTTATATTTAAATATCTAAATATCTGCGAATTTGAATTTATAATACATATGAATAAAGAGTATGTTATAAAACATTTGATATATTAATATTTATTAATATTTGGATTTATTAATAATAATAATTAATATTACTAATATTAATTAATATTTATTAATATTGTTATAAAACATGTTATTTTTATAAACATGTTTATATGCACATTTTTTGATGTAATAGACAAGATATTTTAGAATCTATAATTTTGATCTATAATTTTCTGAAAAACTGAACTGATTTTTAGTTGTTTTATATATATATGAAAAAATGGAATATTAAAACCAATATATATTCTTTAAATGAAGAGAGTTATTACAATTTATGAAACTAGTTTATCAAAATTATTCAATAGTCTTCAATAAATTCATAAAAAGCGATTAACACATATTATTTAGAGAAATATCCCTGGAAATATCGAATTATTTGGAAAAAGTCCTTTTATGTAATAAAATAGAGGTATGCTTTTAATTAATTGATAATTAATTAGTTATGACTCATGAAAAATTTGAGACTGGCAGAATTGTTTACGATTTAAGCAATTAATGTCAAACGATGATACTAACTCTTTATGATTCATGTTTTAGGCGGAAATCCGCCAGCCGGAAGTGGTAATTAATTTCATCTCGAAACTTCAGCTTCGCTTTTCCTTTCTCTTTGGAGAGAAGACCCCTGTTTCATACAGTTTACACTGCATTCTTGACATTCTCGGTGACTCATCAGCAATACAGTCAACCTTACCAGCGCAGCTTAATCAACATACGTGATTATAATTATGTACTATTATGTTATTGAAAATATTTCTCTTTTAAATATTTTAATATTAATAAATAATTTAATATATATAATATCGTTAAATAAAACGATCTACAAATTATATTATTTTCTTTTTGAACAGAAAATCTGTTAAAATATTTAATACTTTATATAGAGAATGTAATATAATTATAACACACATATCCCCTTATATATTTTATGCAATTATATAAAAAAAATACGTAGAAAAGTACATCACTGATTCGATTAAATCGTATCGACTATATCTAACATTTGTAATATAAATTTTCTATAAAATGCATAAATATCTTTATTGTTATAATCGTGTTCATTAGCTTTGTAAATTTTTATAGACGTTGTAAATTTTTCATATATTACAAGATAAATACAATTTGTCAAGTATTAACAGCTCTTTGCGTAATCCGCTAAATTATTATAAACTCTTCAAACTCTCAAGACAGATTTTACAGCTTAGAGATTCGCTTGGAAATGCAATTACTAGCTCGTATAAAGTTTGAAGATGTAGTCGAAACCTTCGGACCACTATTCGTCAATAATGAAAGAGCGAATCAAATTTCATTAATAATTGCAGTCAAGATATTTAACAAGATTATCCATATTATCGATACAGCATAGATGACAGCGTCACGCATAAATTATCGTGCAATCTAAATTTATAACATAGAGGAAAGCAAGGAGATTTTCGCCTCTTCGCCTACGATCCTAAGTAACTTGTTCTGATTTTTTCATTACGAAAAGCTCATAATCATCGAGACGATGAAGTTCAAAATATATCAGTTGACATTTAAATTAATCTGTGCTAACTTATCGATAAATGCATGGATATTAATTGGTATTTTATTTTCAAGTATATAAATTTTTCAATGAAATATTATGACGTACTTTTTCTCAAAAAAATCTTTTTATTTTCTCTTTAACGATAATTTCACGTCAATTGGATTGTTGTGATGTTCTAATGTGTAATGTTAAAAATGAGAAACTTTCGATCTATAAGATATCTTCCTCGCTATAGAAAATTTTTATAGAAAAGATATCGAGTTTAAAGTAGACAAATAAAAAGAACCTAGAATATTTACATTATAAAATATAATATTCTCCATATATTATATTTGTTCATATTTTCATGAGATTTCAGCGCATAAGAACTCAGATATAAAATTGTGTATTTTGATCAATTATAACACGAGATACATGAATAAGGCAAAAAATTCCTTCGTTATCTGAAATTAAAATCTTTTTAAATAACTGGTTATAATTGTTTTCAAAAGAAAAATTAACATAAAACAAAGCTTCCCAGATCCTGAGGCAAACTGTTAAGAATCACGCCACGTGGGCGTTGAACGTGATTAGATGGTCTAGCCTGTAATTCGTTCGACGGCCACTGATACCTCATAAATATGCATAGGTGCACCTCATATGCGCATCCTGCGTGGTGGAGGAAGAAAATCGACCGAAAACGTGAAGGACTTCAGGACGAATGGATAATCAGAAGCCCTTTCGCTTTATCCGCTTGTTCTCTCCGCTCGCAGGATAATAAAAGGCCGAGATCCTGAGTGTCCCTGTTCGTGCTCGCTTTTTAAACGAGGATGCATGCATCGAATGCGAAGCACACGCTCTTATTGCGCTTAAGAGCATGAAATATTTAGCAGCGTCTGTGTGTATTATTTTCACGTCACATAAATTGTCATCTTGATGCTTGATTTGCATACAAAATGGCATTGTGTTAAAATTTCAGATAAATTAATCTTTAATTCGCGACATATTATCGCTTCTTTTGTAAATCCATTATTCTATTGTATTCTGCAGGAAAAAGTGAAAATATTGCTAATAAATATATTATTTAACTATAATAACAGAGACAATATTTTAACTTGAAGCTAGTTCATTATGAATTACTTGTAGACATCAATCGAATGAATTGCAGGTCGAAGCATTTAATCATATTCAATGCATACATGATATTATTTTTTAAAGCTAGTTTGTTCAGAATCTAGAGAACTTTTATCAATAATTGAAGAATAACAATATATTTATATAAGAAATAATCATGTTAAATAATTATAAATACAAGAAAGAAATTAACAAAATTTTTTAAATAAAAGAGTGAACAATCAGATAAGCACAGATAATATCCAAAATTATTTGGTGCCACGCGCATATAATTAATAAATATTAGAATAATTTTTTCTTTCACATAAATATGTCTACTTGTTTACGCTCAGTGCGATAATATTTTATGAATAAGAGTAATAATATTTCGAAAAGTATCTCTAAAAGCTGCGCTCTCTCCCAAGAGAATCTTTCGTCATGATCAAATTACGAATCGCCAGGAATATCTCTCAGTATGAGTAAATATTCATGGATAGATAAGTTTCTCTGGAGGTGTCTCGCGATGAGCGATGAAATTTAATTATGATACATCGACAAGTATATTAAGAGATGAACTTTATTCGGCGAGCATTCGATTTAATTTACAACAAAAAAAGAGCGCGAATCATTCTTTCATATCATATTCATAATGACTTTATTTTCAGGTCTTCATTTTCACTCTATAAAAATAGAGCATAGAAAATGAGAAAAGTAATTGAAAATTTTATATATATAATTTAAATATCTTGATATAAAAAAAATAATTATAAATATATGCGTTAATCTTCATATTAAACGAAAGCGAAAAATAATATTTATGATAAAATTTATAATAATATTTATGATAAAATATAAATTTATATAATAATTTCATTCTGTTATTGCGCATTAAAGTTTTCTCACACCAAAAAAATTATAAAAATTATAAAAATTTAGATTTATAAGAAATCATAGCATTCTCTGAGATTTCTGTTTAAAAAAATTCTGATTTAATTTTTTACAACAAATACGCTCACCAATGAGTTTTTCTCTCAGAATATAAATATATTAAATCAGTAGTGACCACTATATACACACACATAGACGAAAAGATGGAAACTGGCTCTCTCACATAACGTACGTATACTGAAATTGCCGATCATTAAGAGCATCCGGTCTCTGAAACGCTCTGGCTCAAGTTTACGAGACCAGTTTCTGCACCCGAATCAATTTACAAGGGTCGCGAGTATTGTCGATCCTTCGTCTTGTGAATAAGAGGGGATGTATATAGCAATGCACACACATATTCGTCTGCATGTGTGCATTGCGACAATAATAGTAATTATTGCTACGCAAGAGAGCAGTAGAGTATGTCATTACATTCAATGTTCCTCATAGAACGAACGTGTGTACTTGCAACGGATATGCAATTTAATAGCAAGCTACAAAGGAAGTGGTTCGAGAAAAACTCAAGTTTAGGATGTAATTTATGTTTTGTAAAAATCCTGATATAAATAAACTATTTTACAGAAAGCATGAATATATAAATCTCCTCCATATATTTGTTGCAAGTCAAAATATTAATTGTATAAAATTTCGCATTAATTATTCGAAACTTCCTACTATCTTGTTAATTTATTGTTAAGTGTTTGCGAGTTTAATTTTTTTTTTCCTTTTATTTTAGCGGATATATACGTGAATCTGTAAGCTCTGTATTCGTCCTTCGTCAATCGTGTTTCGTCAACGTAACACATGTCGCCATCGACGTTCGATCGTCACGTTCCCGACTATCGGTTTTCTCGTGGTTGTAGAGACGTGAAATCATGAATGACAACTGGCTCAGAGCTTAAAGGTTGAGCACCAGTGAATGCAGGATGTAACATTTGGTTCGCACGTGGTAAGATCGGGCAAACAATTTCATCCAACTTCACGATCGTAGCGTATATAAATTTACTTATATATATTATATTAATTTACTTATATATATTTATGTATCTATATAACCATTTTGAGAATATGATTATGTACATCTACGTTTATTATATTACCATTGTTTCCGATAACAACTATAAATGCGTTTGACTACTATATTTAATAATTTTATATTATAATTCCGTTTATTTAATTCGTATAATTTATTAAAGTATTGCGCTGAAGAGGATCGAAAAATCGATTGAAATGTTCGCCTTTAATAGTATTTATATATTTCTCATCCGTCCGTTATTATTATTTTCGTATTGTCCTGATGTAATTTTCAAGACATAATTAAACTATTTTGACAAACTTGATTGTACCTAACTCTATAAGCACATTATAATTGTTGTATTTTTTATATTATATTATATTATTATACATATTGTAAATGCACACTGCACAAACAACAATGGCTTTTTCATGTTCATGCATAATTAGTAGTTTTGTCTTTTAATATTTTAATTTATAAAACATATATACTATTCTGCCTTTTAATTTACGTAACATTTAAATTTAGTTTATTTTACGCGAAGGTACCAATAAATGTGTCTATTTTATATTTTTTTTTAATGAAGATTATATTTAAATTTGTGCATCGTACATAAAATACGATACTGCTTAAAATCTTGACACATCGCTAAATAAAATTTTAATTATGAAACTTTATGCACACAAATCCTAATCGGAAATTATTTTTTATTTATCTCATTATTGTGCTCAAATATTTTTTAAATTACAATATTAATAGAGCTGAAAAAATTGTAATATTTTTAAATAAATATTTAATTAATATAATCTAACAGAACTTTTTTATTCTCTCTTTTTCATATTTTTAATAAAATTTTCATTCTGTTTTTTTAGAACAAAGTTAGTCCAATAAAAAATTTAAAAAATTTGGGAGACACTGTTCAGAAAATCGCAGTGTCCTGAAGGCAGTTGTCTTAGGAATCCCTCAAGAACTATACAACGGCCACCCACGTGTACCTTGTATTACACGCATTGTCGTTTCTTCGTTGCGGATTTTAAACGCCTTGAGACGGCGAGACTCGGACGTAAGAAAAAGCAAAAGAAACTCGAATCCTCGAGGAGACCAAGGACAATATGTTTCCTGAGCATTTTTTAAAGGCTTGGCCATATCATTAAACCGGTGTTTATAAATCCTCAAAAAAAATTCCAAGTGTTTGATAAAGTACGCCAGTAAATATGGGATGAAATATAAATGAAGTACATTGTGATTCAAATAACTTAATTCCATTTATAGAATCTTAATATTTAAATGCTTAATGCTTTTATTTTAAAGCTCCTCTAAAAATTGCTAACCAAACCCATACCATTTATATACCATCATTTATTTGTGAAGTATCCATTAGCTTTTACTGATATAATATTTATTTTAAATCTCATCAATTTTTTATTCCTTCATAATCTCTCTTTTTTGAAAGCTTCGCGCACGTTTCGGTTTATTCAATTGTATGTTTTTTATATTTTAATAATCACTCTATTTGTTTCATATAAATGACACGTTATAAACAATATTTATTTAGATAAACATGTAATCCGATATGGACGAAATGGGATTTCTTTTTTTTCGACAAGCGTAGATCGTGCGCGACGCGACGGAAAATATTCGCTCCCCTATTGCATTTTCATTCCATCATGTATATTAAACGCATCCAGTTGAACGATCGGCGACATTTGCGAATAACCGGATAGGAAATGGAAACCTCACGCGGATACGTACCTGCCGGATGCATATTCCGCGTTATCTTTTTGTTTGCGCGCGAATTCTCCCTCAAATTATCGATGGTGCGCTCGGCATCCGTATAAAGATCGCGACGAAGTCGTTAAAATGCATGGGAACCCCGTACGAATGCGTGCTGTGATATAATGCGTGAGTATGACATATGCACAGGTATATTTTAACCCGTTGCATTCTGAGAGAGCTTAATAAGCATGCGATTTCCGGTGATTCTTGTACGTGTATTTTTACGACTGCATCTATTATAAAAACACGTATAATTCTATTATACATATAATTCAGCAATTGTCATGTAACTATGTATAATTTAATTTTAAAAATCATAACTTTAGGATATTCTAAATACATAATGTATCCTGTAATTATTTATCTTATACAAATAACTACATAAAAATATATCTGCATATTTGCAGAAAAAAAGAAATACATAATTGTATATATTTTTTTTAAATTAAATAACAAAAAATAAAATGAAATAACAGAAAATAAAATATTCTATATAAAAAAAGACTATTTCAAACAATCTCCAATCTTTCTACGATTTTTCGGACTAATTGCAAGGACGTTCCAAAGCAATCTACAAGTGCATCAACGGATGCAAGCAAACAGGAGGCTGGCAGTGCTTTGCAAAGACTCTCAAATGTCGCCAGAGTATCGATCGCATCGATCGTCGAGTGTAAAATCAAGATAGATGTTCCATTAAAATCACGCTGTGGATGGATCTGACGTTGCCTGTCGGCCGTCACATCTTTCGAAAGAGTATAAGGATTGCATTCATAAGAATCGTTGCAACGATCCAGCCATGATCCTCATATGGCGATGATGCGCCATCGCCGTATCGATTCCATTGCCGTTTCCGTCGGCTTTTTATCTTCACTGAGATCTTTCTTCCCCGAGTTACATCGTTTTTATCCTATTTTTGCCCGCCCACATTCCTTCAATAACTTCAATATGGTACCAAATGACATGTATCAATTTTTGATTGCTTATTGATTTTAATCTCTTGATATCGATGCTTAAATGCATGTAATATATATATAATATATATATAATTATTATTATATGCATGTAATTATATCGGTATATTATTACAAGTGTACAGGAAATTGCAATTTTCGATTTTTGATAATTTCTTAAAAATAAAAATTGAAAAATCTTACCTTGAAGGAAAGAGTGCAATCGTAAATTATTTATCTTTATGTTTTTGCGTCATTATTGGATTAATATATTCATTTTTCATTTTCTTTAAAATTGTTTATATTTTAATCAGTTTATTTTTTGCTGAGTAAACTTGTAAATTTTTATTATAATTTAAACAAAATCAACTTTTGACAATTTTGACGATTTTATTTGATCAAAATTTTTGATACAATTTCTTTAAATCACGATCTCAAATCATAATTTATTAAACAGAATAAATAAAAATGATGGAATTGGATTAGTTTCTGAGAAAAAGGTTGAAAACATGATTTTAAGATATAAGAGTGTTTCAAAGATTTTGACGACATTCTTATATACGTTCAACGTTTTCTTTTATTTAGACATCATTAGAAATCATTTTACATAATTCAAAATGCTCAGGAAATTATTTATTTTTTTTAAGTATAAAAAGGATTTTGGTATTTTAGTTATTTTCAAGTGCACTCTCCTCTTAAGTGGCGCGTATAACTTTTACGACCCTTTTCGTACGTGTTTCTTTTAAGATCAAGGGCACTTTACCCGCAATAAAAAGCTTCGAAGTGGAAACAAATGAGCGGTCTATTCAGAATTTTGGAAGTTCCTCAAGCATAGCGAGTTCTGTTTCTTGTCTTAAACTACATAACTTTTACGGATCAACATGCCTTCATTTTCAAGAAGTCTCCAATTTCAAAATACGCGACTGGCATAAATTTTCTACTTGTTACTTATTTTTTCCAACCTTTGAGAAATCATGTCGAGAACAAATACATTAATAAAAACATACATATAAAAACATACATATAAAAACAACTATTAATAAATTATAACACACTTAACGAAAATATAATTTTTTCAGACAAATTAAATTCAATGATAATTTTTTATGACAACTGTGTTGAAAAATGTAGGCAAAATGTATCATTTTTCTGAATAATGAATCAATAATAATTAACTGTTAGTTCTTACTTACACTTGTTTTTTGACACACAGTTTTGATTATCATATTGTGTTTTTAAGTTCTTTTTGCTTACTTATGTAAATTTATAATCGTGTCATTTAGTATTTCGTTTCTTTTTTTAAATAGATTTTATACAAAAATTTTAATTTCTAAAATTTAAAAGTTATAATTTAAAATTACACTAATCTTTTATTGCATCAATCTTTCTCAAGAATATTATATTTCATATTTAAATAAGAAATGTAAAATTTCGTAGTACTTATATATATATATATATATATATATATATAAGTATGACATAAACATAGATAATATAAGTATGTATACATATAGTTAAAAACAAAATTTTTTTTAAATTTTATCAGTAAATTTTGGCTTTTTAACACTATATAATTTTTAGTATTGTTATTTTGTATAGTATTGTATTCAATATTTTTAAAATAAGATTATATTGCAAAACAAGATTACGCATATGTGTATTTTGTAAATAAAAATTCTTTTAAACGATTAAGGAAAAACGAGATGTATTTGCAAATTTTGCTGTTGAAATTTTTATAGATTTCAAATTTCGTATATCATATTGCTCTCTCAAAATACTGTCAAAATGCCGTTTATATATTATAGCAAATAAGTAAAAAGAAAAAAAGAAAAAATAAATAAAAAATGATTAGAAGCTCTTTTGAGAGCACATCAAGTATGATCTCTCACTGGGAAACTTTCAATGTAATTGAATGTAATTCGCATAATACGCATAAATATTTAAGCATTCGATAAATGATTCTAATATCTCAAATTAACTAGAATCAAACAAACCGCAAGCATTTCGGGTAAAGGACGAGCAGTTATCTAATACACACCAAAACGATTTAGCTCCCGTAGAATTTCCGGTTAATCGAACTCTCTCGCTTCCGGCGAGGAGATCGACGAATCGTGAAATCGAAGGGTATCGACAGGTAATTCGATAGAATCCGTTTCCCTTGGAGACGAAAATAACAAGCTTGATGTCCTTCAGATATATTTTACGCGATTTTTTTATTTTGCAATTTTCTTTTAGCGTGTAGCAAACGTTTGAAAATTATTTTGAAAGTTATAAATAATCTTTAATTAAATTTTGCCCCTAAATTTACATGAAAAATTTTAATAATGCTAATAAAGATACAAATTTATCCATCAATTATATCAAAAATATTTAATATGTATTATATTAAAGATTTTTAATAAAAAATGGATGCAATATAATAGTAGATATATGCACAATACATTTGCAAAATCGACGAAAAGTTTAACAAATAGAACTTGGATAATAATTAATCTTGTATTATTAATTAATTGAATATTATTGAATAATGTTTTTATAAAATTCAGTTCAATTTTTAAAATTTTAGATATATGATGAAGAAATTATGAAAATACAAATACGTCTGCATAAATAATTTTGATCCGCAATGAAGTTATTATGAAACAAATATGCTAATATTCGTGGTTCAATTAATTATAATTTAAATGATATCTTGTCAAGCATAACTAGAAATTCAAAATTCGCAATATAAAGCGAAGTGTACAAATGGATCATTATGCATTTATCTGAGAATACAATGAATAATATTTAATTGACCGGAACTATAAGCGGTACCAATGTAACATTTATTACATTTCAAGATAAATGAAAAACTATTAAAATATTAGACTCAAAAGTATTAAACAAAAATTAAACAAATCAGTTCTAATGACAATGCGAGTCAAGTGTCGATCCTATAACACAGTTATTTATTATACAAAACAAATAAGTATGAAACAATAAATACAAATGTGAAAAGCGAACCCAAAAATAGGGTCGAAACGTTCGCAAACTTTTCACATTTGTATTTATTGTTTCATATTTATTTGTTTTGTATAATAAATAACTGTGTTATAACATCGACACTTGACTCGCATTGCCATTAAAACTAATTTGTTTAAACGAAAAACATTGTAAAAAATTCTTTTTGAGAGATTAAAATCAATATTTTTGAAGAATCAAAATTTTATTAATTATATATCGAAATTTTAAAAATAAATATTCTCTCTCTCTCTCTCTCTCTCCCTCTCCTTCTCTCCCTTTTTCTACAGGATAAAAAATTTTTTCCAGAGTTGAAAATAGTTAAACTCAACACTCAAAAAATGCTCGCGAAACACGACTGTTCCTCGAAACAGTAGTTGAAGGGATATCTGCAGAAGATGAACGACGCTGCGTTTCAGTCGTATTTTTCGCTATGTTCGCGAGCAATAAATAAGAGAATCCAGAATCCAAGTCTGACACTCGCGAAGTAGCATACGAGTATATTGGTTATACGTGCGGTAATAAATACTTTCGAGACTACACGAGAGAAAGAGATTGCAGCTGGTAACCGTCCAACTGTTGAGCCGCGAACCGCATATATAAATCGGTAAAAGACTTTTAAGATTTTACGGCGGGTACACGCATACGTACGTATTGTGGGAACTTTGCTGGCAACATAAAGACTGCTATCGACAAGATCATTATTTTTCGCGGTTATTGTACATTAACTCTTGAAATTTCATTTTGTAACGTATTTTGATGGTGTATGATTTCTCAAAGATTCATGAAATCTAATGATCGATAATACGAAGCGTTATGAAATTAATTAACTCTACGGTTAAATGTGCACGATCGTAAATATGAATTATTACTGTCACATTATAAATTACTATTATATATAGAAATTGATTATGATAAAAAATTCATTTTAAATTTATTATATATTATAATAAAATATAATAATAAAATATAAAATGCAATGTTAAAATTAATTAAATGGTAAAAAGGTAAAATTTAAAATATCACGATTGATAATTTTTTTTTCTACAAAATAAATAAATTATAGTAAATTTTTTATTTAAATAAATTATAAATAAATATAAAAGAAAAAATATTCTTATCTAAATATATTTAAAAAATCAATAATTTATTTAGATAAGAATATTTTTTCTTTTATATTTATTTATAATTTATTTAAATAAAAAATTTACTATAATTTATTTATCTGAAAAACCCATAAACTTAAAAAAAAATTTCATATTAAAAAATTTATGCCGCGCTTTAACTTTGCAATAAAAACATAGTTAAAATATAGTTAATAAAAATATATATGTATAAAGTGTTCAAATACATGCTGCAGATAAGGGTTCATTCGAGTTTTACGGACACAATCTCTGTTCTCTTTTACGCTCATCCATTCTCATCATTAATATTCCAATCAGCCGCGCTCGCGTCGCGTTTACGCTTGATATCGATCAGATTCTTTTCTGCCGACGCACGCCATGGCTTCGAATATCAACGAGACGAAGCACCATCGATGACAACGAATAGGGAGCTCTAGGCAGTTTGGAAAATTTGCCCATCGATGAGAAGATATTAACTCGCGGCTATGGTTATGATTATGAACTTATCGATAGGATCGATTTAATCGATAAAACGAACCATCACTAAACGTAATGGAAGAACGATTTTTCATTTTCTCCATGACTAAGAATGCCAAGCATACCGATCTCTATAAATGAGGTCTCGCATATTTGACTCTCCTATTATTCTCTTGCTATGTGTTATTTATCAAATAAAATCGTTCATATGCGCGTATCGAAGATATTTCGATTTCATATTATTTTTAGATCGTTTTTATGTCTAAAAAATTTAAAGGAATTAATCAGAATTTAATTCAATGATATTTGTATCGCTTTCTTCGAAAAACAGACTTTTTGATCATTTTGCCCAGACAATAACTGCGCTTTTACACCAGCGACTTGCAAGTGCATACGTTATTCGAAGCGAAAAGAGATATCTCGAATGATCCTACGCACCGCACCTTCACAGAGGGGCGTAAGCACGTAATAATTCTTTGACGTCAAAAGAGTCGGCAATAATTTATCGAGATAGCACCATGAAGTCAAATGATAAAAGTGCCGGCAAAGCGTAGGCCCACATTCTAAATTGCGTTGTCACACCGATACAATCGATACTATTCAAGCTTAACGGAACAATTGAAACCTGCGATGATATCAAATGTCCTAATAAAATTCAAGGCAAAAGGTTCGATCGCGCACTTGCTGTTAAATTAAATAAATAGTACAAACGATAATAATATAATATTAAGTAGACAAGAATATGCAAGAATATCAAGTTATAATTAAATTAACTTTCAATTATCTCATAAATAAATTTAACGAAAAGTTTAAATTTTATCAATAAAAGTCATTATTAATTTCGACATCGTGCGTTTTAGGAGAATTAAATTATTCAAATTTGAAATTATCATTAGAAAGAGATATGAGATATTTTTAACAACAAAATATATCGACTAGTTGTCGAAGTCATTATTAATTTTGACATCGCGCGTTTTAGAAGAGAATTAAATTATTTAAATTTGAAATTATCATTAGAAAGAGATATGAGATATTTTTGACAACAAAATATATCGACTAGTTGTCGCATTTTTACATGATCATCGTTGTAGTTTATCGAGTTGTTCTACACGATAACTGTCAAAACCGCGATAACTGTCAAACTGAGAAAATGTAGACAATGATTTTACTATGGTTGGCCATATCTCCTCGCGCAATATAACGTGAATCGATCGCCTTGTGCCGAATTACAACCATCTCGCTCGGGCGAACAACCTGAGTCAACAGTAACCGTTGGGGTGCGTATACACACGTATCCGGGGTTAATCTACTCCCCTCGTGGCTAGTTTCCGCGAGAAATTATTCTCGCTCGCTTCGCCGCTCAACAGACAACGTATCACGGGTTTTCACCCGCATAAGAGACTCTCAATCCGTATTTGAGAAAGTCAACCATAAGTAAATACATATATATTTTGATTCATATTATACATTCAATTCATAGAGAGAGAGAGAGCTCGAGATAAACTTTTCAAGTAATGTGATTCTATTAAATAAATGTAATAATAATTTATGATAATAATTTGAGGGGGAAAGCGTCTCGATTATCTCTTATATAGATTATTTAATTTTATATCAATCATTTTATATCGCAATGTGCTATATTTACACAGTAAAAAATTTTGTGTTAAATTTAACATATTTCACATGTCCCAATTTATCCACTCTAATTTTAATGTTAATTTAACAGAAGGCAAGTATGTAAATAAATAACACAAGTAATATGTTTAAAAATTAACACAAAAGTGTAACACTTAAATTTTATCTGGAAATAAAGTTTATGTTAAATTAACATATTTATATTGTTAAATTTAAAAGAAAATGTTATTCTTATCTCTCTCATTTTTATATATAACGAAAGAGATATGTCGATATAACATGAAAATTGTTATAGAGAGAAAAATAACACAACTTATCTGTTCATTTTAACATATAACTTATTTCATCAAAAATTCGTGCATTTACATATTAATTGTGTTATTTTAACTCTTAGAAACGGTGAATATTAACTCAACGCAGAAATGTCAAAATAACACAACGATAATATGTTACATTAACATAAGAATATGTTAAAAATTTAACACAAAAATTTTTACACGAGAAAATTTCAACAGAAATACAAAATGTTTTTTATCGTGTATAACTGACAATAAGGTCATCAGTAATTATTCACCTTTCAGATAGTGATTTTATTAAAGATAAGTCGTATAATGTTATATTAAAAAAATGGCAATGATATATGCAGTGCATTGAGCAAAAATATTGATCAGCTGTTATTATGAAGGATAATGAAGCTGTTCTCGAGGAGATGCCAGAAACATTGAACACGAAAGAGTATGTATAAAATTGGCGCATGTCGTGTATGCTAACGAGAACGACAAATTGTCCTTATGGAAAATTGCCCGAGTTCTCGTATCGCACAATTCTATCGCGAAGGAGAAAGAAGGAGATTTCGATTTTTCATCCTTTCATATTCGTCGGCCATTTGATATGCCACCCATGCGGGTCAGGCAACCAGCCAGGATGGCAAACGTTTGTTGCCTCTTTTCGAGGCAATCCGCGAAGGCACTCGGCCGAAATTACATCGTGGAAAGTTTTCCCACGGCTCTTATGTCAGGCTCTCTCAGGACATACTTCAAGGACTGTCCGTAGTGCTTTCGACGTTCTCAAATTTTTGCTATTCAATAATTTTTTTTTAGATAAAATTACGATTATTTGTCTTACATCATTCTATTGGAAATAATTTAATAAGAGGAAAACAAGATTTAGGTAACTTTAAAAAATTATGAATGGTCAATTAAAAGAAAAAATTAATCTCTAATTTTATTATATAAAATTAATTTTTATTTTCATTCCTTGTTTATAGTTTTCTTGTATAATATAGTTCACACTAAAGAAAATTTTTCACGATACAAGATATCTTTTTTCCATAATATTTATCGAATTTAAAAGAAAGTATTTATACTATAATAAACGAATATGAAGAATGATTTACAATTCAGATGTTTAAAGATTTACTTCACACGATAGCAAGATAGTGATTTGATTCCCTGTGTACTCCTTAAATCTGCGGTTTTATTTTTATTTCTATTATAGATTAAAGATGCGCTTAACTCCTTTTAAATTTTAAGAATTAGCATATATTATTAATTCATTGTATTCTACGTTTATATATTTTTTCAAATTAGAAAAAATGAAAAAAAGAGAAAATTAAAAAAAGACGAGAAAGAATAATAAACATCTCGTAAAATGAATATATCATATATATTGGGAACAAGTTCTTCACTGAATGTACTGGATGATGCTTCATACGCATCATCGATGGATAGTGTATATTATTAATGATAAGATTAGATAATCTTAAACGCGATATTTATCCAAGTATGGATCGATACTATGCATTTCAATCACGAAATATAGAGCTTGATACATTTTATATTAAATATATATACAATATAATAACTAATTCGAGAGAATAAATATATTAATAAATATATTTAAAAATTATGACTTATTGATTAAAAATAAATGAAATATAGTAAAAAGTAAAATAAAACGAAAAATTGAGCAAAAATTAAGATAAGTAATTTAATTAAAAATAATTTCTATCTCTATCTAATTTCTATCTTCTATTTCTATGCTTGCTCAATTTACACGAATAAATGTTACAAAATTCGATTTAATTATTTAGTATTATATATATTACAATCTTTTTGCTTCTTATTGTTAGATACATTTTGATTTATATATTTGAATTATATAATTGAATTTTGATTATGTTAATAAATCTATTTTATATAAAGGTATACATATATATATGTATAAAATCTGCGAAACCAGCACAAAAACATGAGAATTTCGGTATATCTTGCGTAGAGAAAATACAAGATTTCACAAGCATAACTCGCACGTAAAAAAATTGTCCACAAGAAGAGATACGCGACGGATTTGTCTGCAACCTCGGTGCCATGAACATGCGCGTGTGGCAATAAACTGGTTTTTCCACGAGACGGCGACTTCAAAGTATAACTAGGGGAGCGAAATAGAAGCGCGGAAAGAAGAAATGTAGAAAGATAAAGAAGAAGGAAGGCGGAAATAGAGCGCGCCAACGTGCCTGACACAAACGTTCCACTGGGACGTATTGTTAAAAATCTTATGCAAGGAGTGTTGCAACCATAACTTAAAACACTTAAAATAAGCATGTTGACACGGTGAGTAGATTAATTTTATCACAAATGCTGTCACGTAAAGAATGATTGTACATACATATAATAAAAGATTTATATATTGATATATTTGATTTATATATTCGATTAAATATTCAAATTAAGCAGTTATATTTTATCAAGTTGAAATTCAAAATTAAGTTTTAATTATCATCGTAACAATCACACACAAATCCACAAATTTTGATTCAAATTTTGATTAATTAATTTATTAAAATAAATATTTAATTTATTCTCTTTTATATGTATGTATCAAATTAGAGAATCAAACTTGAATTAATTACATTTAATAATTAGTAATTGTACTTGATAACTGTATTTAATAATTATAAATTAACATTAACATATTATAAATTAACATACTATAAATAAACATTAACATAATTATAAATTAACATGAGCTAAATTAAATTATTCCGATAAAATCTGGAAATTGATATTCAAGAAAGCTTGAATAATTATATATAAATTACGAATTATTGTGTTATCAATAATTACCAACAATCAGATTTCTAATTAAGATTCAAAGCTACGTACATATGTACGTATGTTATTCGAATGCTCCGAGTAATGTAAAATATGCTAATGTTAATCCGCCGAAGGCTCACTATTGCTCACTTAGATTATGTTAATCAGAGATTTGCAGCAGCGTTGCAGCAGATGCCACGACTCGACGAGATAAACGAGCAATTAAACCAGACGCATGTTCCTCAGCTCTCCGTTTTCCTCTCGTACGAGATTTTAAACCAAGGGTGTCTCAAACACCCTTCGCCATCGTGATCGCCCCTGTCTACGAAAGATTAGATTCTAGCTAGAGGGTGGAAGCCCGGAATCTGCAGCAACGTCGCTCGTTAATGGAATTTATGTCGACTCTCGTTCTGCTCTCTCACGTTAACGAGGAAATATTGTTTATTTACTCCTTTACCTCTCTTCTTAACTCTCTCTTTTACATATGCAAGACCGGAGAGTAAAACTTTCTTCGCTATTCATGGATTTCGTCGGGCTTTATGTTAAGAAATCGCAGTGTCTTCGACTTCAGTCTGAATTTTTTGAATTTTAATTAAAATAGTTTCCATCATTATTAGAAAAATTAAAGCGATTAAGCGCGATATTGAATTATATAAAGCAAGGCATTATTTTTACAATTGGTTTTTAATTTTCTAATTGCCTTGTTATTTTGTGTATTTTTATCATAATATTAAGAATAGGATATATTGAAGATCACATTAAAAACTTACAAAATTAAATTTTAGAACATGTAATAATTATGATTTATATGAAAATAAAATTTATATTTATTATTTCGTTTAAATTTCAATGAATTCCAGATGAATTTCGAATATTTCCATTGTTACGAAAGAAAAAGCACACACATACATATAATTGAATTTCTATAAAGATCCTTGTTTTAATACGGGCAGCGAAACACGAGTACTTCCTGCGAAGGTTAAATTAGTTTCACCCACATGTAACGAATGTTTCGTCATTTGACCCACGACCTATCGCCGCCATGACGTTACAACCGTGGGACAATGACTTGTCATGGGAGTCATCACGTAACAGAATTTTATCTCTCGTTTGATTAATTGATCTTTGAATCAGATAATTTTCTTATACTCGAATTGCTTTGATAAGCGCTTTACTAAGTAATAAATCTCAAGGAAAATATATACAATATATTTTTTACATATTTAAATATTGTCAAAATTCGAGGAAAATTATTAGAAAATAACTAGTCATTAATTTCAAATTACTTATTTTTTTATACATAAATTAGTTTTTTTATATTTGACTAAGCAATTTTATATAAACGTTATTAGTTTTTTTATTTTTCAAAATTAATTTTTTATTTTTATCTTTATGCATTTTGTCTCTATCTCATCTTAATAATATCTAATTTGTATATTTTTATTAAAAATTTGAATTTTTTCTTAAATTATATTCTACTTTTTACTCAACAATATATTTCTATATAATTTTAGTTGTTACATTAAAAAAAAAAAATATTTTGCGCGTTACTATAATCGGATAAAAAATAAGTTGTATCTCCGGTGGATATGAATCAAATTAAAAACAATAATCCAATAGAATACAATCGAAATGAATTACTGTCACTTTTGTCCGTAATTTTATTCTTTGAAAAATATAAAGAGGATAAGAAAAAGAGAGATATAGATAAGTTCTTTAGCGTTCTTTTTGTGACAATCGCACCGCTGCTGGTGGTCCAAACCAGTTCAAATAAATACAGGGATTCTGCGGACAGTTTCTCTCAAAGAAAGCCGAACAACAAAACGTTTATAAAGGTCGCAGGAAGTTGTAAGAACCAGATTACTTCCCTTGAGCTTTACTGATTTCGGTCACAATTATATAACTCAGCGGTATATATATAAAGTTCCGATCTTAGTTTTGAGAAATAATAACTTTAAAGGCTTTCCTTTCTAAAATGTTTTAATTTTTCATTCTTTTAAAGTATATCTACTCTAATAACTATATTATTTTCGACATTGTACTTTAAAATGAATTTGTGTATTATATTTCTCTAAAATTATTCTTAAAAATTAATGTAACATTTATGTAATGTAATTTTTCTGATTTTAAAATAAATATAAAATAAAATAAAAAAAATATTTAATCGAGAAAAATATAATAAACATTTTTTTAAGTTAGAAGAATAAATATATATATTTAGAGCCCGAAATAAAAAAATTAAATAAAATAGAAAATTTATTTTTAACACAATTGAAGATACGCCTTATGAAATTGTGCAGTAAAGTAAATTGAGCTGATTCTCATTCGTATCGCTGTTGCATAGTAATAACTATAATAATTCGAAATATATACGTGTAAACGTTTTATTTGTACGCGATATATTAATTCTCATGGAGTCGCGGCAGCGAAGAAGATCCTGCGGAAGAAAACGAAAAGAACGAAGATACAACGATTGCAGAGCGTGAAGGCAGCAAAGTGGAGAAAATGAAAAAGCAGTACCGCCCGCGGCAGGTAAACCGCGCACCTGCTCTATATAATGTAGGATACGTCAAACACGACAATGAAGTCTCTTTGAATGGAGAGGCAAAAAAAGCTCATGGAAAACTGAATCGAATAATCTGTCTCGTCTCTCGCATATCATGATTTTCTACAACGTGTTTCAAGAAGAATTTGTCGGCAATATATTATGCAGCTAATTTTAAATTGAAAAATGCAATTGAAAGTCGAAAAATTACATAATTGTATAATTATTAAGAATTAAATATACCTATTTTTCTTAATAAAGAAAAAGAAGGAAATTGATTAGAAAGAGCTCAATGAAATTTTGGCGAAATTTCATAATTAAAATAGATTAATCTAAGATAATTAAGTCAAGAGGACATAATTACGAGATGTAAAATAGATCTCAAATAATTATACATTATTTACTTTGAGTCTATAGGATGTACAAAAATATTTAAAGCATCACAATTTCAATTTTCGAATATTTGCTTTCGCGATAATATGTAGATGAAACGGTTTAATCACTCAATTTTGCAGTAAATATCTTTCTGATCTCATTTACATCATGCGAATGTCACGCGATATACATCCGAGTTAAATTTTATCGCTTGAACATTTCCTTCTAAACCTATCAATTTTTTAAAATGTTATATTATTCGCGTGACGAAATATAATTAATTATAAGTCGCGTTTATCTCGCGTACTAATAAATCGCGTATTCATTCATATCGAAATATGATGCAAAATGTCATCGACATATTACAAATTAAATGAAAAAGATAGATTGAAAAAATAAAAATGTAAAAATAAAAAATAAAAATTAACGGGATATATTTCTATAAATATAGCGCATTCAATTTGCAGGCGAAAGTTTGATTTTTCATCTCAAAAAAGAGAGAAGCTCTGATACAACTTACATTCACCGATACTTTAGAAATACCTTGAAAAGATTGCGTGCCCTGTCGTGAGGCGTAAATGCTTGCGTGTGTAAAAATATCCCAAAGACCGTGGGAATTGCTACAGATTATCCGCATGTATTGGCAATATCGATATGTTCCGAATGTAGGTGGATCAATAATCCGACCGATTGCAATTTTTATACATGTACTTTGTAATAGATATGTTTTCATAACACACGTAGATACATATGTGTGAAAATGTATCTATGTATGTATGTAATAAAATTTAATTAAATCGAAATAAAAATCTCAATTTACGAATATGTTTAAAATGTAACAAAAACTATATAAAGATGAAACATCGCGATATATTGCTCTTTATAACAATAAAAAAAGCTTTCGAAATATGATGAATGAACAAGTAGTAATCGTTATCTTAATTATACTTCGCTAAACAGGAATGTGGGAAATATTTCTAAAATAAGTATTTAATTATATGCATACACATTATATAATTTTAATGTGTATGTATATGTATATAATTATATACATATACACACACATTAAAAGCAGGATACACATAACACACTGTAAATTGCGCGATTCATTATTTAAAGAAACGACTATACAAGAAACCGTCGTTACGTAATCCATTATCTATCTTCATCGGGAACAGTTATAACAGAGAGAAATACAGTTTGACAACTTGTTGCTAACTAAACGTGAAACGTACTCGTCGAAAACGAAAACAATAGACCGACTGTCAAGATTTCTCAAGGAAACTATCGTGACATTTTCTAATTGAAATTCTCAATAAATATTCTACTGGAAACTTACTGATAAAAAATACTACGCTCTCTTACAAATTATGTTTTCTTCTGAATTTTTATTTGAAATTATAATATTTTTTAAAATTTTTCTAGGAATATGTGTATTTGATAAATATTGTAATGTTCACACTTTTATTTTAACTGTAAGATAGAATGATATTTCAACGAATCAGGATACAAAAAAGAATATCGAATTTAATAGAATCTTTTTAAAACTGATTTCACGATATAGTATCGATATACCTGGTAATCTGCAGCTGGTCGAGCAGCTATCTTTTGATTAAACGCTATCAATTGTACAAGTCAATATTGAAAAGACTTTTAAAAGACATATGTGCTTTTAAAACACGGTTAAAATGTACAATTATATAAACATCATCTATTTAAAAATTGAACCATTGAAAATTATAATTTATCATCGCATACATATAAAAATAAATATTGTATTTATAGTATTTGCGTTTATTAAATTATAAATTTTTGTGAGAAAAGAAATGTATTGATTTTTTCAAATAGGAATTTTTGCAATTGCTAGTAATGTATTTAACATTTAATTAATAATTTGTACGAGAACAAAGTAAATGAGGGTGGCTTTGGAATATGTCTACGTCGCTGACATGCCTCGAGACCGATCGATCGCAGTCTTCTCTCTAACTACTCTTCACTTGAAGAAACCTTGCCGTTCTGGTCAATGTCATAACAGAGTAAAAATCCATTTATTTTGGCTTTTCGCCAAAAATGATGGAAAAAGCGAACATATACGACAATTATTACAGATTTGTCATACAATTCCATTTATTAGTTAAATAATTTATCAATTATATTATTAAAATATTTATTTAGCCATTTTTGTCTTTCTTTCTGTTTAAGAAAAATAAATATAAATAATTTTACTTAATAAATTAAAAAAAAATTTGTCATATATTTTTTCATAACTCATTCTTTACATTAAAAAAAAATATATATATATATACATATATGTATTTTTTAAATTTATTATATTTTTATATTTTTAAATATTTTTCTCTTTTCTTCATGTCATGAAAAGAGATTTGTTAATAGAACTGCTTTAGATCCTTATTTTTAGAACTGGTCATGAAATATATAGATCGATTCTTATTTTTGCATATTAATATACTAGTTTCATAAAGTCTGCATACTTAACAAACATATACATATTTGTATCCTACTTGATAACTACAAGAAGTGGGGGATCGACGTACCTCCGTCGTTCTTCGTCCTGACTCTGATGCCAACACATTCACCTTTCTCCAATGAGTTGCAAGTAATCGAGAGCACAGCTAACGGTAAAACGTATTAAAATACGCGGAGGAGCAGGTGATAGAGGCTTGTAACTGGCGGGGTACTTTCGCTCCTAATTACGCCACTGTCGACCGCGAAATCTCATTAGACTGTCGGCCCATCTTAAGACGAAACCGTCATCAACTATTTTGGGCCTCAAACCATTACGTCATTTTTTTCGTTTTTTTGCGAAATAATCGTGATCAGCATAAAAAATGTGCACGTTAAGATTCTTTAATACGTATAACACCGAAATTAACGTGTTACAATCTTCAAAATGTTAGTACGATGATACAATCTTAAATAATTAAGTAGGCTTTAAAATTTTACGTCAGTTAAACAAATTGTCAGACATATAAACGAATATGTTAACAAGGTAATTATGTTGTTTAAAATATATTACGTATTAATTGTTAAATAAGCATCTTATAAAAAATATATTTTTTAATAATGGAATAATGAATTTATGAATTTTATATATCATGAAAGCATTTTTTTGTCTTATTATTTTTTATATATCAGGCTTTTTAAATTTTTAAATTCTTTTTAATTAATGAATATATAATAATATTTAATATTCTTCTTCATTCTACTATTCTTTAGTATTTTGACTCGACTACTCCAGTATTAAATTTCTTCAATACATCAGAACTTTACAAAATTTAATTATAAAGAGAAAACTTTTTATTTTAAAGAGTCTTAAATTGTTTCTAAAAATATAAATATTTAAAAAAATAATATATACAAGACAAATAATAATAAGAAAAGTGTCTTGCTTCTGCATGTTCGCGCTTTAAGTAAGCAAACTAGTCATAACTAGTTACACAACCATTTCTCATGTAAGTGCGCCAACCGTCTCGCAGATACTCTAATCGCATCGAATTATTTAGAGTTAATATGCGGCTTGAGAGTGCTTCACGGGGATAACCAGTGGCCAATCTAATTAGAGCAAAAAATCGTTAATTAATCCAAGACACGCTTGAAGCGATTTTTCGCGACGATTCCAGTTACTTTGTATGACATGATATAATTATCGTGGCGACGATTTAGATAACGCATTTTAATTTATTAATCCGTAAGACTCTCGCGTTTAAGTATTTGATAAATTGAACCTTTTCTTTTGAATATATGAACGACGTAAGTCGCAAATTTAATTATAACGATCGACATAGTTACGCCTCGGTACGTAACAAAATCGTTCCTGCATCTCGATTTATATAATTAAAATTTCAATCGTTTACATTTACTCTCGTGTAAGATGATGAAAATAATTATTTAAATTTTTTTACGACATTAATTTTATCCAATCTTGGCTATATTTGTCTGTTGAATATCTTCTTTCAGCTGCGCAAAGAGCATTTTTTATAAGAAATTTTTTTTTCTTTTCTCTTATTATAAAATTATATTGATAAAAGATACCAAAGCAAAGAGCATGATCAAAGAGCTTCACATTCGATTACGAAGTGAATATGTTCCTCTGGGATTTTTAATTATCCGCTGATCAGATTTATTCATTAAAATTTTCAGAGTTTAATCTCAGAGTGGAATAATTTTACTCCACCTTAATACCCACGATATGAGCCATATATTATATATCAACTGATCGATCATTATCACAAATATTAGTTGAACATTCTTGTTACGATTATAACGATGCTCTTGCGGTAGTATTATAATCAAGAGATATTTTTTATTAGGAAGCGCGCTCATTATCAGCTAAATTACGGGTGATGGTAAAAATCTTGTCAAATATATGCATCTCGTTCAAGCTCTCAAGATTGTAAAAAAAATAATTAAATACTATGTACACACAAGATATATTAAAGAATCAAAATTGGATATTTCACTTTTTGTAATTATTTTAAATTACCAATCATTACAAAGAAAATAGAAATATATCGATAATATAATAATAATATAATAAAAAATACATAATATATGACTCAATTTTATTATTTCATAATAAATAAAAATATGTTTATAAAAATATGTTTATTACAGATACAGTATTGTATATTTCGCAAAAATCTGTAATAAAAAATCTCGTTATGTAAGATAATGAGATTATAAATTTAAATAAGAATTTATTATTACTTTTACTATTTCAAATTTAATTTATATATAAATTTAACAGATATAACTTTATTATAAAACACTTTATTATAAAATTTCCCCGAATTTCCCGGTTTTGATTTGATTTGATTTTAATAATAAATCAAAATACTTGTAAAAAATATATCAAATTCAATTCTTTGACTATAATGCGAATTTAAAATTTTGGAGATTCACATAACTAATCTTGTATAAATAAATAATAAAAAACGAAAAGTCCAGCATTAATATACGTATGAAGAAATATGCGCGAGAAATATAAAGTCTGCAGTCATTATAAAATCATTATTCTCCATTTTTTTAACCGCAATAATCTTGAATTATTATTACGAATTAATCTTGAATTATTCTCATGCATTTGCTATTACTATTGAAATGTCATCTCATATCCTGTTTCTCACGATTATTTCCAAAAAATGTATAATCTATTATTTCTTTCCTTCTCTTCCCTTTAAAAAAAATCTCTTCTTCCGGTAAAAATTAAAATATACTGTAATAGTCTCTTCTGATTGTTGTTATGCTAACATGCACAGACATATGAAATGACATCACATTACACATCTTGATTACACAATCTCCATTTATATTTTAGAATGCAAAATTTTTAATAACTACATCTGTAGTTTCAGACATATTCAAGAATTTTATGCAAATTATATTGCTCGTTCACTTTGCTATCTTTATCATTTACGACCAGAAAGCGGCATATACGTGATTCTCTAAACATTTCAACTGGAAAAGGGTTAATTCCAACGTTTCTGCCGCATTTAATCTCGCAACAATGCATTATTCGCTGCAAATGTTAAGTAACGCTCGACTTATTCACAGTAACTTCTATAAAGACCGTGACATCGATGACATTTGCATAAAACAGTATTTTGCATAGAGCACGCATGAGGGAATCGCGCGATGACGAGAATGTCAACGTTGAGATGCGGCCGCGATGCACTGATATCGCTAGATGTTAACGTAATCGTTTCTGCAAGTATCGTCCTTAATTCTTAAACGTCGTTTCTACATTAGTCGCCAGTATAGTCAATATTAATAGTATACTACTTGCGTTCATGCTATATGCTTACGACTAATGTAGAACGACCTTAACAAGGAAGTAGCCACAAGAGACCAATTCTATCTTGCCAATGTTCATTTATCCAGTAATCTTGTAAGATCACGAAATTTGCAAATTTGATTTATCGTAGAAATTAACCTCCATTATTATTATTTTTTAATATATAAATATAAATTAATATATTAAATTAATTTAATATATTAATTTTATATTAAATAAAATTAATAAATTCAATATATATTAAATAAAATAAATTAAATAAATAAAATAAAATAAAATAAATTAAATTTATTAAATAAATAAAATAAAATAAAATAAATTAATTATATTTAAAAATTAATTCAAATGAGAAACTAATTATACTATGTACAAATTGAAATATATGTACATAATATATATTTTTTGTAAAAAAAAAAAAAAATCTTTTAATATTATGATTTTAAAAAAAGACAATAAAAAATTAAGTCGTGACTGATTTTAAAAATATAAAATATAAAAATATCAATTAGATCAATATAACAATTGCTATAACAAATGTAATAATTATTGAAAATACGTAAAAGAAAAATCTTTCAAGTGACATTGAATTATAATGCCAGAGTGAAAAAATCACAAGACAATGAGTCAATGGAAATAATTATTACATACGTTTCGCACGATTGCAGTCACGTATCTTCCACGAGGAGCGTCATGAACGGAGACTACACAAGGTCCTGCCTTATTTAACATCGGCTTTCGAAACAATCGATAAGGCCCACCTCAAGAATTCTCTCGCGAAGTACGTCACGCACCTTCCACGAACGATAAACCTGAACGGAGAGAACGTCGCAGAAAAGGAGGCACTTACGACGAAATCAGACGTGAACAAACAGAACGTAGCGAAACGTATGGTGCCTTTCATCCTTTCGAGTCATCGCGGATACGCGGAAAAGGCAATGGCTTCACGCACGCAACGTATGGTATATTCGAGGGAAAAATTGTTTCTTGTGTAAGTTGGAAAAATTCAATTTGTCGAAAACACGATTTTAAAACAAAATTTTATTTCGAAATAAAGTGTTCTTTTTCTTTACCTCTCTTGATAAACTATTTTTATTTTATATTTTAAACTCTCTTATATTTTTATATTTATACACACGTTGGCAATATTTTTTTCTCTCTGATGATATGCCACGGAATATTTTTTTTAATATTAATAAAAAAATTAAATGAGAGAAAATGATTTTTAAAGGACCAGTTTAGTAAAGGGCCAGTAAAACTCATTGAAAGTAAAATTATCAATCAATTTTCATGTGGATAATAAATTTAACTTGCCGTAATATATTACATCACATTGTTATTGCGTGATTTAATTCCTGACCTAACGAAAAACTCGGTCTGGGACAACCAATCGGCATTTCGAAACCGACGTGCTGGTAATATGTGAAAAATATATGTCGCAAATTGTTTCGCGGCAATCACAATAATATTAATGCTCTTGATTCAGATGCACTTAATGGTGAATTTTAATCGCGCCAATTATTATTCAAAACGTAATTATCGCACAAATTAATTTTACTCTAATATATACATTAAAGAAAAATTATTCTCGATTGTATAAGAATATATAAACTAGTAGTGTGAATGAATCTCTATCACAAAATTCTTTTTTCGTGTCATATTTAAAAATTTATAAAAGCAAAATTATCAATCTACGATCCGTTTTTGTTGAAGTCTCGATAAATCTTAAATAAATCATCGGTTAAAATATATCATCCGTCTTTTATCTTTTTCACTTTTATTTTTATTTTGACGAAAATATAAAAATTTATAGATATAATAAATTTTAAAAGCAACTTGAAAGTTTTCTCTTGTGAAATTAATGTACAGATTTTCTAAAAGTGTAAATTTTATTTCTATAATTTTTTTATAAATTTATAAATTATAATAAATTTTAATGTTGTCATATAATGAGAAGACATTTTTTTTCTAAAGAATTTGATTTAAACGATTATTCATAAAAGAAATCCATTCAATCGATTATATATTACGCGTAAGAAAATAACAAAAAAAAAACCACTTCAACCACTTTATATGATAAAATGTCAATGTTGTCAATGTGTCGTCTGCAACGGGCAGACCTACGCAAAACCTTCCGGATATTATCGATCACGTTGTCTGCCTCTCGCTATATGGCTTCTCATCAAGTGACATGTAAACTGTCTGCGTATGCATTGTTTGGCAACTCGAGTTTTATCACAGACATTTACGGAAGATTGTGGTAGAGATAATCAAAGAGCGTTTTTAACGAGGAGCATTATTATTTTCAACATGAAAATTATTAAAGCTTCTAAATATATATTCATGTACTCATATATTTCTCAATGCACATTCATATACTTATATATATATTATTTTAAAAAAATCTATCAAAAAATTGACAAACTAACAGAAAAATTGTTTTTAACAACGCAAACTTAAAAATAAAAAAATATATCTTACAAACAGCTTCCAATATTCTTCAATATTTTATTTCAGACAAAAAAATTCTTGAAAAAAAAATTTTATGTATACCTAATATTAAATTATTAAAATCAAATTTATTAACAAGATAAAACACAAAATTTATTTTTACAAAATTCTTTAGATAATAGTTTTAAAACATCAATTAATCTGTTAGTTAATCGTCAGTTAAAAATTACTGGTATTCTTACAAGGTTAAAATAGCAATTTCTACGATATTACGTAAAATTCACTTTACAAGCAAATGGATAAAGTTTTAATTAAAATTCTCAGGATGGTTAAAGTGGACTATGTGCTTCATGTTTCAGATCTACTCGAACTGATTACATCCATTGCCGAATGATATCGACAGTTTTTCTCTCTCGGGATTTCATGATCTGATCTGATCTGATCTGATCCTAAGTACGGCGTGACCTTAAGACGATCGTTTCGTCCGGACTCTACCGAACCATGACAGGATTCCAAGGTTAATCAATTTCTACCTGGCAAGTTGAACGCGGAACATACGTAATCCGTCTATATAACGGAGCTTTAAAATATCGTAGGAATAGCGACCGATTGAATCGCGAATATAACTGTGATAAAGCAGAACGATTTAAAATTAAAATAATTTAATTGCAACCGATCGGAAATTACTAAGTCCAGCTATTAAATCCAGCTATTTAATTACCATTGTGCGATATTATTGAATATTACATTATGTGTATTATACGTACAATATTTTCCACGAGAAATATTCCTTTGTAAAATGCAATGCGAAATTTTCAGATGATCTCTGTAATCGCAACGTTATTGGCGCCGGTTTATTTTCAGCGAGTTCAAATTTCGCGGGGTTATAGATACGAATAAATGTGTACATTATGCCGTTTGCTGCGATTATTAATATCTCTTTTGTATCATTTAAATATCTCTTAAATATTACATTGATACAAATAAAATACCGAAATAATATCGAATAATTAATAATTTTTACCAGAAGAATCGTAAAAGATCGTAACGAAAAATTCGAGCAAAAATACATTTGTCGAAAAGTAACACGCACTTCGATACTTTACGTAATATCGTAAATTTGAAATTGTCAAAAATGCGCTTAATGACAGCGTCATGTAAATCCGTTCGAGACGAATTTAATCAACGTAATATACGTACTACTCTACCACTTACTTGGTTGAGCGTAGTCGGGATGATGTCAGGTGTCTGCGGCAGCATCGTTGCGGGCGTTCTGTCGTTTGCGAGCACACCACGAGTCAAAGCCATTTATCGACACACGCGATCATCGACATAATAGAGATCAGCGACGAGAAATCGCGAAAAAAAAAAAAAACACCTTAACGAGACACACTGTGGGATCGATCACGGGCCGCACACCGTTCGTCCTCCTCTCACTCTCTCTCTCTCTCCCTCCCCGGTCTCTCGTTCTCACTGCTAGCTTTCCGCCACTATTGTACCGAGACTGAATCCGCGCACTAATCCGCGACCGTCGTTTCAGAGCACCAAGCTTTCGAAGCCGCGACAGCGATTAGAAGGCTCGCGAGAGACCGCCGGTCGAGAAGATCCTTTTTCCGAATGCATCGAAGTAAGCCGACAGTGACGGGACGCGACGAACACCCCTCTACCGCGAAGTGTGCGCGAGGACTGACTGTGACTGACTTCGGTCCGGGCGGTGTAGCTGCGCGAGCCGAGCACAGCCGAGCGCTGCCGAGTGTCGGCGGAGATGGCCGAACGGCTGTCATCCCTCCCACACCTGTATACATACATTATATGGCGTTTTAGAAATTTGGCGAAAACCGAGATTATTACAACAATAATGGGCCTGTTCTTTTTAGCTGCCCTACTGCACTAGTGCAATTAGAGTGAAAGAAAGTACGTTTGTCTCTTTCTAACTTGTTGCACTTGTGCAGCAATGCAGCTAAAAAGAACAGACCCAATATAACGGATTATTAAATTGTTAATTGTATTAAATTATTTAATTGTTTGCATAGCTTATTTCCGAGATTTGTGGCAAAATATTTATAAATAATTCAGCTATTTTTGATGAACATGTGTATTTATCTATTTGACAAGTTCCTATAATTTATTTGACATATGAATATAAATACATATATAATTAGAGGAAAATCGATTCAAGTTTTGAAAATTGTATTGTTAAAATTTAAATAGTTTTCATTGATAAAGTTTTTATACAAATATAAAGTTTAACTTTTTTTAATTTTCAAGAAATTATAAAAATTTATGTATAAATTTCTACGCATAGATTATTAACAGTAATACAAATGACAATAATAGATTATTATTGATGTGATTTTTTGGTAATAAAATATATAAAATATATGTGTATATTTTACCTTCTTTATTTACCTTCTATATTTTTTGAAAGCTTCGTGTTACTATAATTTTTATTATTACGTTGTAAGAAAAATCTAATTTTATCTTGTGATAAATTTTGTCTTGTATAATTTTATTTAATACTGGAATTTTGTTGTAAAGTATGCACACATTGAAAGAAAACGATAAATAATTATATTATAATTATTCTTTTAGAAAAACTTTGAATTTTGTAATTATATATATTATTATTAGCAACGAAAAAATATAAATTATTTCTTTCTTAAAAAATTCTGTGATAAAAAAACAATTAAAAATACACTATTATGTGCCTGTCAAAAAATATTTATGAATCCAATGAATGAGTAAAACTATATTACTATATTTAGAAATTTTTTATGTTTTTCTTCACAATTTTTTATATGTACGAGGCTCTCATTCGTATTCACCATGTAACGGTTGCTCGCAGATAGCATAATGGTTATATCTAAAGCTGCTTGCAAATGACAAATTCCTTTCTCTCTGACAATTCACCGCGTTCACATAAGTAACTGTACTTTTATATTTAATACGCGATATTCTCGGATCGCTCTATTTTTTTATCTTTATTCGTATTTTTCTAACAATTGTTTGCATAGCTTATTTCCGAGATTTGTGGCAAAATATTTACAAATAATTCAGCTATTTTTGATGAACATGTGTATTTATCAAGTATCTATTTGACAAGTTCCTAATTTAGTTGACTATTATATTTATATGAATATAAATACATATATAATTAGAGGAAAATCGATTCAAGTTTTGAAAATTGTATTATTAAAATTTAAATAGTTTTCATTGATAAAGTTTTTATACAAATATAAAGTTTAACTTTTTTTAATTTTCAGGAAATTATAAAAATTTATGTATAAATTTGTACGCATAATTCATATTTTATATTTATGACACAAGTTATAAATTATATATGGGGATATCTGTCTCTTCAATCTGTTTCAAGCAGCTTTGGATAAATACGCAAAAAAAAAGAAAGGTGTGGAAAGTAGAGTGGTTTTTTTATTTAGGAGGTGTAGGAAGGAAACGGGAATAAAGACGAGAGCGAAAAGTGAAACAAAAGAATGTGGTTAAAAATAGTGGACCGGTTACGTCAACCGGTCCTTCCAAGGACCATGGCCTATTATATTATTCTCTTTTCCACGCCGTCTCCATAAAATACTTCGAAATGTCAGAAACTGAAGCGGGAATAACGATAATATGTATTTTGCGCCATCGCGCGAGACATTTATATCTGTCAAATGGTACAAATTTACGAGAATATCGAACAAGAGAGATTTCGCTATGACTACCGTCACTTTTTATAAATTTTACGCATCTGTTCTCGCTAAATTTTTAATACCATTTAAATTGTGCTGTTATTGAAGAGTATTAAATGCTGTCAATTAAAATGTTTACGACAAAGTCTTTTGTATAATATATATTGTAATATAGTTGCATGAAGTGTAAATTAAAGCAAATTGTTATAATTTAATAATAATTTTACACGTAAATCACTACATTAAAATGCAAATTTAATTTATTTTTCATATAATAATAGAATAGAATTAAATTATAAAATATATATTTGTTATATGTATATAAATGTGAATAAAAAAATGAAATGTTACTAAATATATTGACACTATAATTATAATATTATATTCAAGATTATTTCATATTTATCATTATGTCAAACATTATGTATAATTAGTATGTATAAATGATGAAAATATTAGCATTTAAATAGCATATTGATAAGATTACAAAAAATAAAGCACATTTTTTTCCAAAAATCGCTAAATAAAAATCGATTAACAGCAAGATGGAATGCCACACACCTGTTTGCGATGAGTAAAATGATTACATTACGACATATGAGTCACAGCGAATGAATCTTCATTATCGAATATCACTGTCGAGTGACGTTTCAAGACGACGTTTTCCATCGAATGTACAAATCTGGCGATATGATCTAAGATACAATATTTGGCATATTGATTAATTTTTTGTCAATTCAATTTTTCTTATGACTCAATACATATTTTGAGTTATTCGTCAAATTAAAAATTAAAATATACTATGTGTAACATCGATATATAAAATGTTATCTTTTTAAGTTAACATTTATACCTTGCAACTTTAGAAATTAATGTAGTATACATTAATGTGATTTTTTTCGTGAGAATGCACCTCTTTCTGTTCTCTTATTCGAGGGATATTTGCATCTGAAAAGTAACACACTTAATTATCACTTTTTAGCGTCATTCTTCTTTGTAGATTACAATGCTATCGCACTAAGTGCTTTCTTATCACAGTCTCAGTATATTATTATTCATAACAAGAGACTAGAAATTTTTTACATATATTTTATGTAAAAATATTATAACCGAAAGCGCATTTTAGAGATATGAAAAATATGTCGCTGAAGTATGTGTGTGAGGTATTCTTCTTGAGTATATAATTTCTTTAGAAAATAATTAAAAACATTAATTTTAAATTTCAATCATGCAAAAATGTTCATATTAAATATTCATATCCTATATTGCTTGCAGAACATACATATATGTATTTTATATGTGTTATATAGGAGCATGATTTTATACAATGTGCCTATATGAATATATACTTGATTTATATTTTATGCCACATTTTGTGTACGCTAAATGGGTTTATTTAAATTATAATTTGCGCTTCAAAGTCAATACAGAGGGTTATCCTTTTTCGTCTTACATGTACTAACGGTTTAAATTAAAATCGCGGGCCACTTTCCTTGTACAACTTTCTATGACCTACATCCTGTTCTGCCAACGAGATCGCCTTTAACTGCATCGTCGAACGCTCAACTTCCGGAATAATTAACAGTCGGCTTCTACAGATGACTGAATCTAATCTAATCTTCCGTTTGCATATCCATTCGTCGTAGTAATTGCAAATTATAGTACAATGAATAATCCAAAAGAATGATTTTTTCTGTAAGAGTATAGTTATTAAAATAAAAAAAATTCGCAAAAGGAAACAGCGATAATTTTGCATTGTTTCTATTTTATGTATTATTTTTAAAAATATTATTGTGTAATAATTTTATAAATATATGAGTGTGTCATCCATTTGTACAAATTTTATAATTTATTTCAAGAAAAGAAATTATTTATGTATTAAAAATGTATTAAAATGTATTAAAATATTAATTATGTATTAAAATATATTATTTATTAAAAAATTGTTCCTAGTTTAATAAATTAATGTTTGATAAATTAATACTATAATATACAAGTCATTTATATTGAGATACAATTGTCGCGATAATTGTTGCAAATAATAGAAAATAACGACTCATATATTATATTGTGCTAACAGGCTTCTGGCAATTCAGATTAAATAAATAAACGACTATAAATATTTAGGGAAGCAAGTGTCTTGAGAATATCCATAAAACATGATCGTTCCCGATGAAGCAAGACAGAAAAAAAGAAAAAGAAAAACAAGCAACGGTGACGAGGGTAAAGAAACCGATCTTTCTACCACATGTTTTTACGCAGAAGGAAAACTTTTAGATTGCAAAGGGTCGTTTTCATGAGAGGTGCGAGGGCGAAGTTGGTAATGTGCGAGAAAAAGGAAAGCAGAAACGCGGTCTTTGAAAAATGATGCGTCGCACAGATGAGTTCTGCTTTGCTGCAGAGATGAAATGACCTCGGTCAATGTCGAAGGTCATTGCCCGACGTCGCGGTTTCAAGACGAGTCTCGTTTTTCCTTACGTAAACGCAATTAAAAGTCGTCGCATCGCGTAATGATAGAAAGTTTAATTAACTACGATGGCCATGAAAATTCTCAACTTAGTTTTTCTTAAGTTTTTAAATGGAGTGTTTTTTTAAATGGAGTGTTTTATGTATATGTATATAATAAAAATATAAATTAAAATTAAGATTTTAATTGATAGAATTCGAATATATGTTTAAAGAATTAAACAAAACAAATCAGAAATAAAAGAAAATCTCTAATAAAATAGAAAAAGTTATTAATAAATATTCTATAAACATTTATATACATAATATATGTATATATATTGCTAGAAAATAAAAACAAAATATATTGAATATACAAATATACATAATACTCGTCCAAAAAAATATAAAAATTAAAAATAAAAAAAATTTAATGTATTTATAGTTTATAAAAATACATGACTCTCAACTATGTAATCAAATTGTATGATTTGATGTGACTTATTCTGTTGGAATGTAAATGTGTTGTTGAAGAGTATTTGCAATTGCATCGTCGAAATAGCAGAGTGTTCAAATATTGACATAACACATTGCGAACAAAACGCTGTATCATGGAGAATAGAAACTTCTTCATTATCTTTAAATATTAAATTGTTAAAACCTGAAACAACAAAAGAATAATACACGTTATTTCTGAAATTGAATTTTCTCAAATATTCTTCGAGACGATGGAAAAAGGAGAAATTTTTACCTTACTTTAAGATGTTTTACTTCTAAATCGGATAAATTGGTTTTCCATCAACTACATCGCGCGTTTTCTCGGGCACTTTATCCCCTGTAATCAATTTATCGACAAAAATACTCCAAAAAGTAAGTTGAACGACATCATTTCATTCTTCCGTGTGTCTTCTTTTTCTCTCATCTCGACCTACGCTTCGCTTCCTATTAATTTGCGCCACGTTTCTTTCATGTAATTGAGCCGCATACCGATTCACAAGTGCTTTTAGGCACGAGTGCTCCCGTATTTTCGAGTGGATTAATCTCTTTTTGTTCGATGAACGGTGAATGGACTATCGATGCTCCCGTACAGTCCACAGTCTCGATGGACAATGTCGCTATAATGAAGTATCGATTTCCGAAATTAAACAAATACGTACAGGATTAATCTAAATACAAGCTGGTATTTCAAATATGTAGATACAATTTTGCGATTTATGTAATATATCCGACTTTTTCCCAGGGGAAATTAATTCTCAAATAATTTCTCTCTAATAATCACTCATTAATTTGAAATCAGGAAGTCAACTTATATTAAAGAAAGGAAAATCTATTTGTGAGAAAGATTATCAATTTATACTTTTTTATATAATTAAATAATGCAATTATAGTATTTAGTATTTTTACATATAATTAAATAATGCATATTATATTGCATAATAATAAATAATGCATATTATAATACCCATACGTCAATTTTCGATTGAAATTATCTGTCATAACGTGACGAACGATCGCATCAATCCCTCATTTCTCCTCTCAGGGTGCTTCCATCATACACTGTATCTAGACAATTCCCAGTACAGCAACTCGCGGAGGGAATTTCTGTCACAAATGATTGGTGCCGATGAAAATAAATCCCTGGACGCTTCTTCTCTTCCGTGAGTACAGTTTGCCTTGCAGATTCGCAAAGTAGATATACCAGATAGATGCACTAGGAATTGTATTTAGCATCCAGATATCACGAACATGAATCAGCTCGAGTATCAATTATCCTTATCCTTGTTCTCGACGGTACTTATTGCGAAAAAAATAAAATATTTCCAATTATGCAAACGTGTGCAAGTTAAACGAAAAGAATCGGCGATCCTCTTTGCGTGTGTAAGACAATCGAAGCAAAGTAGATATTTCGATAAAAAAAGGATCGTCTTTTTTTCAATCCTTTTATCACTAATAACTGCGATGTTCTCTATTAAAATCTTATTAATAAAAATTGAGCTCGTTAAAGCGATTATATACACTCCTTGCAGATTTCCTTTATAAGCTACAAAAGTTTTTTATATTAAATTGTTTTATGCTTTTGTATCATAAGATAATTTATCACCAAATATTTTCTTAATTTTAATCTATATATTATGATAAACTTGATGTATAAACCTGCAATATAAACCTTTGTTATTATAAAAAAAAGTACATAGCAAATATAATATATATAATAATTATTAATATAAGAAACAAACTTGATAATTAAATATAGATTTAATTTTACTCATTATTATATTTTTTTATATTTTCAAAAATATTACGTAGTTAAAGAAACGAAACATTTAATTCAGATCTGCTTATATTATTGGAATATTACGATAGAAAAAGTCAAAGATTAAATAAAATATTATTTACTCGAGATATCTATCTTGCATCATCAGGAACGCAGGAAATGGAGTTACATATCGAAGGTTGATACACTTAAAGCTTACATACGAAGCGAGGTGTGCAGTTACAGAGTTACATATATACTTACATATGTATCTCGATTATCGCTCGACATCCATCTCTCGCTAAATTAAATTCGATTTCCTCGAGCTCGCTTCGCCCATTAATTTAAAATTGCGTTCAATTAAGAATTATTATCATCTACCATGCGGATTCGCGTGCCGGTCAACTCTCTCATCTCTGCTCAAGCATTCTATGTTTCTTAAAATAGCACTAGAGAATTTTCGCGAGTATTTATGCGACATACATTTATATTCACATTGTTGTTGCAAACCCATACTTTACATATAAAATATAGTGCACGAATTACGAGAGATATAAAATGAATATTAAATTTAAACATTTAAATAACTTTTTTTTAACGTAGCTTTGTTCGTAAATAAGATTGAAAATCTATGCAGTGAAAGTATATATTTTATTTTCCATTTATTATTGATTTATAAAAGATGCTAGAAAAATCTTCGAAAAAATTCATTGAGTATAAACTTTATTTCTGGTCTCTCATAATCAGTCATCTCTTTATCTTGTAATAATATAATTTTAAAAACAATGAATGGAAAATAAAATCCGAAAAATCTATGAAACATAGAAAGTTCGCTTTGAATCAATTTTCGTGAGTATTTATGCGATATACATTTATATTCACATTGTTGTTGCAAACCCATACTTTGCATATGAAATATAATGCACGAATTACGAGAGATATAAAATGAATATTAAATTTAAACATTTAAATAACTCTTTTTTAACGTAGCTTTGTTCGTAAATAAGATTGAAAATCTATGCAGTGAAAGTATATATTTTATTTTCCATTTATTATTGATTTATAAAAGATGCTAAAAAAATCTTCGAAAAAGTTCATTGAGTATAAACTTTATTTCTGGTCTCTCATAATCAGTCATCTCTTTATCTTGTAATAATATAATTTTAAAAACAATGAATGGAAAATAAAATCCGAAAAATCTATGAAACATAGAAAGTTCGCTTTGAATCAATTTTCGTGAGTATTTATGCGATATACATTCATATTCACATTGTTGTTGCAAATCCATACTTTGCATATGAAATATAATGCATGAATTACGAGAGATATAAAATGAATATTAAATTTAAACATTTAAAAAACTCTTTTTTGCGTAACGTTGCTTTGTTCGTAAATAAGATTGAAAATCTTTGCAATCAAAGTATATTTTATTTTCCACTTATTATTTATAAAAGATGCTAGAAAAATCTTCGAAAAAATTCATTGGATCTAAACTTTACTTCTGGTCTCTCACAATCTTAGTCATCTCTTTATCTTATAATAATATAATTTTAAAAACAATGAATGGAAAATAAAATCCGAAAAATCTATGAAACATAGAAAGTTCGCTTTCAATCATTTTATACGTCGAGAGAGTCAATTTCAATGAGTAAAGGAGAAAAATATCTTTCTTTTACAAAAATTAGAACTCTAAATAACTTTCTACCAAACGCTTCGCGTTCACCTAATAATTATTTTTGTAGTTCTATTATCCGGGATAGCGCGAACGCAGTCCCGACTAACAAAAATTATACGTCCGAGATATCCACATTAGGGATATTCGCAAGGGTCAGCTCAACCGTAGTGCAATGGAAGAGCCTCGCCCTGGAGGAACCGCCTTGTTGATCACGGTAGCCTCTACGCCAGGTAAGTATGCTTTCAGTCCTCGCTCGAGCTCTTTTATAACCGAGATACCGAATTCTAAATGCGAGTAACGCTTGAGCATCTACGCCACGTAACGTGAAACATTCGAACTAATTCACCCGTCTGCACAGTTCGAATGGGTGCCTCTAGGAAGGGGCAGCCATATGGATAGAAGGGATACACAGAGAGGGATGCGGTTTCAGAATATCATTTGGGTATCCGAAAGGAGGATTAAAACCGTTATTTTCTACATGATTCACATATAGAGAATTCAGTTTTTGACGATGAAAAAAAAAAATATATATATATTTTTTTTTTTGTTAAAAACTGAAAATGTGAGGACGACATTTGGAAGGACAAGAAGCTTTATTGCTCGCGATACGGAAAATATATGGAGCCTGCTGGAGGCAGGAAAACGGCGCTAAGATATTCCGGCTGGTGAATAAATTGCCGATGGCAAGGTCGCGAACTAACGGCCGCCAGTCTGGCGTCGATACTCCTGCTATCGGTTGCATCACGTGCTTCGGACGACGGGGATGCGTTCGATATGCATCGCAGATGAGAGTGTGTAATCACGAACGCTGCAAAACCGGACGTCATCATTTTTTACGAAAGGCTAATTATCCATGTGACCGATGAAAAATGCAGAAATAATAATTTTTTATCATTAGCATTAAATTAGAAGAGCAACAGAAATTTTTTCGCTATTAAAGAAAAATAGTCACATAAAAATTATGAAAATATCAGAATAATGAGCTAGAGATGATTTTTCTGAAATTATAATATTAATTATAATTATAATAATAATTATAGTTATTTCTTTTGAAATCTAATTGAAGTTAGACGCAATCAAAAATGCAATCAAAAAGTCGTACATTTTCTTTACGTACATGTAGGTTAAAATTTAATTCAACATAAAAATCGAATAAGTTTATATCAATTATGACTAAATGTGATTTTAAAACGTAATAATTTGCAGATGAAAAAAAAATGTTTCAAAAAAGAATCGTTACAATTGGCTAATTTTTTCTAATGCAAAAGAGGAGAAAATAATTAGGAAATATGTAGTGTCATACGAATAACATACGTTTTGTGAGTCAATTAATGATATTATTAAATATTATATATAATAATTTTAATTTTTTGTTAAACATTACAGTAAATAATTATCGATTAAGGAAAATGAAAGTTTTAATTAAATGGTGAATCAAAAAATGCCAAGGCAATGTCGTGATCGAAAATGTATTGCAAATAAAGAAAAGTTGACGTAAGGAACAGTTTTTCGCTATAAAATTGTATATAATTAATTAAGCAATATTACATGTAATAAAAATTTTTTAAAAATTGTATATAGCGTGTACATATGTCTCTTGTAAGCTTACTAGAAAACAGCATCATGTAAAGATCCTTCGTAAAAATCTAATAATCGGATTGCAATCGGATTCTTTATGAAATGCCGTTAAGTAGGATCTTCATGAAATGCCACGTTTTATGATAAGACTATGGAATATACACAGTTTAACTTCAGACTATGTGTACATACTTGTTAAATATTGTCTTTATCTTTGATAGCGTTCATAAATACAAGAACAAAGAGAAAGATCCGACACAGTCTTCAACGCCTTATCGAAATTCTTTGAGCACTTCTACTGCATCACAAAATAGAAAACAAGAATGTGCAGAACCAAAGCGCTCGAGAGATGACTCGGAAAGTTCGAGACTGTTGTTTAATAAATCAAAAGCCTGCAAAAAGTATTAAATAATTCATTACTAATATTTTCTGAAAAGAATTAATTTAACGTGCGGGATTTTTTGTAAACAGAATTAATTATAAAGTATTTATCTTGTACTTAATTTACACATATTATAGATATTTAAAAAGTTATTAAAATATATATGAATCGGTTTCTGAAATTTAACTTTTTAAAGTAATTTATCAATATGTATTATTATTTATAGTAATACCTATATTAGTAACAAAGTAATATATTAAAATTGAGGAAATGGCTATAAGCAAAATCAATATTATTAAATTCAAAAGTTTCTCAAAGATAATAATTAATGGAACATAGAAAATATGTTTATAATTAAAAAATGGTTTTATAATTTTACTATATTATATTTCTTTCAGTAAGAAATGTCGTGTCTCGCAATCGACTTCTGGAAGTTCAATTTTAACACGTTTACGACAAAAATTACAGTAAGATATATAATAATAAATTACTACCATATGTATCATCATTAATATCATGAAATATTTGATCTCACGCGAAACAAACTTGGCCTTGCTTTTTCCACATTTCTTAAGAATTCTTTCTTCCATGCCAACTTATTGACTCAAGATTCCTTTCTAAACTAAAATAACAGTAACTATTTCTCATGGTATTGATATCTTTAATACATATTAATACTTAGTATGTCTTTTTTTTCGAAAGTATAAAAAATAATATAGTTAATACAAAAATAATAAGCTTCAAATAAGACAAAAAATATAAAAATTTTTAAATAATACACGAATTCTCAAGCAAATGTTTTTGAAAATATTAACTTGAAAAATAATTATCTTAAACTCTGCAATTATATTGTTAATATTTGTCAAGCACGGCGAATTTAAATTAAAGAATTAAAAATATATCTATGTTAAATAAACACACATACATTTCATAAGTATTAAAATATAGTAACTTTAGTGTATTTGTCTGATTTGCCTATAGCATCAAGAGCACGAACACGTTTGAACGAATTTCCGGCAGTTCCCAGAATTATATACAGCAAATATGTACCTGTCGCAAAAGTGGTAGAAAAAAAAATGTCTTAAAAAGAATCTTCAAACCAAATATTTGACACTTTGGACACTCGTTTACGTTGAATGTCTTATGTGAATTTTTGACACAGAGCATCACAATCCTCGGAGTGGAAGTTCGCATGGACATGCGAATTCACAGAACGTGTCTACGGAGAGCAGAAAGAGGAGGAAAAGATCACGTCGCCGATATAAAAAGACTTCGAAGAGAGAAAGTAATCGACTGAGACATGACTGTTTCACGACGCTTTGTATCTGTGTGCGAGGTCGTAATTCGAATGAGCTAAGAGCTTGTAAATGCATGTCGTCTCGTGAGATTCTTTCGAGTGATCACGAATGTTGCTGCGTTCAAGTTAATTTATAATTTATAATGATAATAATAATATATATGTATATAAAAATTGCATTAATGAATAATCGTTTTTAACTATGTATCTTAAATGAAACATTTTAGATATATTTAATAACACATTTTTATAGTTGTTTTCTTTCTTAATTAGAAATTTAAAAAAGAATAAAAATAAATTCCATTTTGTAAAAAAAAATCTGTACTAATTTTAAAATGCATGTACAATCAATATAAAAATAATATAATAATCAAGTATAAAAAGACAAATTAAATAAAATAATATGAACTCATATTGCTATTGAATCGACTTTTTCAGACTAGACGAAGAAAAAGGACGAATCGATTGACACCTAAAAGCATATTAAGAAATGACATTCAAACGGGCAGACACACTTCATCGGTCATTGAACAGAAACCTTGGCTTAAACATCCGAATGAATTATCGTAAGAAAAAACAAAATTAGCATGCTTGAGATCATATTATTTTAAAATGCATTTTAACAATCTTTTCGTTTAATTATCGAAATTTCTAGCGAAGAACGCAATGTAATTATCAAAGGATTAGACACCATTCGTAAAGAAATTAACAAATTTGGTGCACGCACAATTAAACTTTTCAAATCTAAAAATTAATATTCTCCAAGTAATTTTTAAAAATTATCTGGTATTTAATTTTACTCGTATCTCTAATATGAGAGTTCAATCATTTGACAATTACAATATTTTTAATATTGTAATTTTTCTCAAATACTAATATATATTAATTTTTCAAAATTGTATGTTAAATTTACAATATCTCCTGTTATATATGTCCGTACTTAAAATAAAACATCTGAAACAAGATATTCAAATTAAAAGGAAATAGAATTATGTGTACCTGTGAATACAAAATATATATTATACAGAGCATTTTTTAAATATTATTTTTGGATTTTATAGTACTTTAAAAAATATATTTGGGTTTCATAATACTTTAATTTCTGCTTGGATATACTGCAAAAAATTGATATTCTGAAACAGATTATATTTAAATATGATTTCTTATCAATAATTTATTAATGTTAAAGAATTCACAAATGTAAAATAGTCCTATGTGGAATTACACTAAAATGTATTTCAAATTCGGTACATCAAGGAAGGATTTAACCTGAGTTGAATGGAGAATTATTATTTGAATTATTGAGTATGTTTATGTACGTGTTACATTACATGTCGATATTGCTGTCTAGTACATTGTATGAAAGTAACGATGTGTACCATTTTATCTATTGAGAACTTAAGATAACAGTGATATACAAAATTCGCTGTTACTGCTTCAATGTAATCTACATTACTTATTACGAGGTCCATTTATAAATACAGTACTGTATTTCACATACATTGCCAAAAGGCAGTGGTCATGAATCAATGTCATTATGTATCATTATTTCCTAAAACACACATATATTTCTTCATATTCATTCGTAACTTCCGATTAATCGTTATCAGAATATTATGTATATTCACACTACACATGCAAATATATCGCGCGTTCCCACTGAAACAAAATAAAAAAATATTCGGTGGATACATTCTACATAGTTCTACAAATCTTTCCAAGAAGCGTCAAAAGCTTCAAACATATTGCTTCGATGCGAAGTTTTGTGTGATCATCAGGCCGAGGCAAAGGCTCGCTGAGAGTAAATTAAGCTATTACATTATGTATGCATGAGAAATTAGTCCTGAAACACTGGAATGATCGGTTCTCTAAGAGACCGCCGATCGGTAGCATAGTCAGTTTATCATCGAACGAGGCAACATTGTTCCCTTTGCGTATTATTATTCAAAACATAGCGCGAAACTTGAATGAATTAGGCTAAATGTATATAACAAGCGCTCAAGTTTGGCAAGTCGGCGAGAAAATATCTTATACCGCGATTATTATCTTAGGATTCCATATCGGAAAAAAGACATAGAGACATGTACAGAAAATGCGAATTCACCGTGTGCTGCGCCTGCTAGAATTTCGTAATTGTTTTTCGATTTCGAACTGTCGTAAATCCGCTCTCTGTAAGAAATCTTGCCGCTCTAAATATCCATCCTTGCCCTTGTTATGAGTATTGAGTTCTTCCTCTATGTTTTCCTGCTTCTTGAAATTATCCCAATCTAATTTGGATTTTTCTAATGTACTAATTTTGGCTTTTTTCCCAATCTGTCCCAGAACAGAAGAAATGCCGCCTAATCCGGCGCGCCTAATGCCGCCTCTTCCTCGTTCTTTGCTCGCTGCAGATGCAGAGTCTGATGATTTTGTGGAATTTTCAGCTGCGGAAAGTGATAATCTGGCCTCTGCAGAATCAACCGATACTTCTTTTTCAACTTTCACTTCTTCACCAGCAAATTCAAAAATTTTAGTTATTTTAACTTTCTCTTGAATTTTTGGTTTTTGTATTGGTGGTGATCTTTCATTCGATCTATTGATTGGATTTTGTGGCTTTGGTTTTGATACAACAGCTATAAAATAATGTTTTATTAAAATTACATTTTTGAATTTTTCGTGTTATTAATCTGTTTTAAATAGAATTATATATTTTTATCAATTCTATTTTGTGTTGTGTGTGTATGTCTGTAACATTAAATATATCTTTATATAAAAAATTTTTAATATATTCAAAGGTTATAATATTACAGATAAAATAATATTCAAATTTTAATAGATAATAAATGAAAAAAATTAGTTTCTTATCATTGTACTTTACTCTTTAAGATATAAAACTTCTTCAAAGTATTATTTTGTATAATATAACAAAGATAAAGCTAATTAAATATTATATAATTGTAATATGTAATGTTATGCTTTCTATATACATATATATTAAGATTTTACCTGTATCTTTCATGAAATCAGCCCAAAGAGAATCAGCTCTCTTTTTTTCTTCTTCTTCAGTGAGTTCTTTTGTCTCTTTACATTCTTCCACTTCTTTTTCATCTTCTGATACTTTCGATTTATTTTCTATAATTTTTTTACGTTTTACACTTCTTCGTACCTTAGATCTTTTTTTACCTTTTTGTTGTCCAGTTTCTCTTTTATTCTCATCATTTTCATCCTCTGGACTACTTTCAACGTCACCTTCAGATTCTACTTCAGATACTACGTCACTATCAACACGATCAGGAACATAATCTTCATCATCTTCATCTGAATCGGAAGGCAGCTGATGTTCTTTCGACATGTTCAAATATCTAAAAAATATAGAAATAGATATAGATGTAGAAATAGACACAGTTATTATACACACGTATATGAAAATATTATACAAAATATTATAACTTAAAATATTCTTTATAATATATTTATTATAATTTAATATTCTTTGTTTCTGAAAAAGAACTAATTTATAAATTGTATTTTTTTTTATAAACTTTCTTATAAATGTCATCTTGTTATATGTTTTTTTCTTTACAGTTAATAAAAATGATATTTTTTTATACGTAATTATAAAGATACCTTATAGTCATATATTATAATCAATGCTACATATAATAATTATTATTAAAATGATTGAAAAATATATATTATTTATAGCAAACACATAAAATCAATTTTTTATTCGCCTTTCTTTATTATATAATTCTAAAATTCTAGATGTGTTAAATTATTAAATCAACAATTAAAATATAAATAAAAACTCTCTAAAAATACAAGCTTTTCTCATTAATTAAAAAATATTATTTGTAATAATATTTTTTGTTCCGAATATTCAAACAATGTCCACGATAAAAGTGACTATTTGAAAGAAGCGGTAATTAAATATTTTACCAAATCACACCGCATTTTCTTGCACTATCAACACTATCAACTTAACTTCTCTAATTGAGCAGACTTTAATCTCCGATAAAATTAAGTACGCTAATTTAATACGATTTCGTGACTCACGTTCTTTTGAACGATGACTGGTCGGTGCCAAAAATTCCGCGAACGGACGTCGAGTCGCCTTCCGGAAATGTCGTTACATCGAGACGCGGTGGCGGATCTAGCGTTCGTCACCGCTTTCATGAATCGTCGTCGACACGAGGGTCTGAATCGATCCCGCGTGTGTACAACGAGAGAGCACCGACTGACCGAAAAAATCGTGAAATACCTTGGGGAAAAAGAAGCCACGATACTTCACGACACGCTCGACTCCGATCCGACTTCGCAAATGCGTCTAACACGCATGTCACGCATCGCGGCGATATGCAACGGCGGCATCTTACGTCAAATTGGGGAACTACATGAAAATGGCGCGATTACGTCACTCGTGCGATGATGTAAATCGAATTTTGTACATAATTAATAATTAGCTTTGAATTTTATTCCAAGAGATTTTTATCCGAACATACGCATGAGAAGATTCTTTTATTGAAATATTCGCTCAATATTTTCAACATTAGATGTTTTCTAATCAAATATAATTATCTATGAAAAGAGAAAAATATATAAGAGATGTCATGTTTCAAATAAATTAATTTAAAAAATATATATTTCTAATGAAATATAAATATATAAAAAGAGAATAATATATAAAAAATAATATCTGTATAAAAAGAGAAAAATATAATAAGACATGTTATATTTCAAGCAAATTAATTTAAAAAAAAATATATATATATTTTTTTGAGATTTTTTTAAGATTGTCAATCATCTTTATTAATTGTGCAGAAAAAATAACAACGATAACATTTATAAGAAAATATGCAAACAATATATCTTATGAAATAATTTTTTCACAAACTAAAAATATTTATTGAATTATAAATATTATGTGATATACTTTTAGAAAATGCATAATAATTGTCATCTACAGATATCATTGATAATATATTCATTGAATAACTGATGCCATCTATTTCTAAATATTTCTTTTATCTAATAAATATTTATTTAAACGTATCAGAAGAACATTAGCTGTTTTTTTAATTTAATGAAGGTAATGAACATTATATTTCTGATCTTTAACTTATTTAACTCTGATCTTTAACTTATTTATTCCCGTTGTTATTAAATCTTTATTGCACTTTAAAAGCAATTGTAACTATTAATTCATTAATTTTTGATGAAATAAAATAATAATAAATAGAATAATACTCTTAACAATAAGATATGATTCTTGATTAATCATTTTCATTAAAAAAGTACCGATACCAAATTTATTTGTCTAAAATATTTTTGCTTGATCTAGATTAATAGAATATATTATTGTTATTTACTAGAAGCTTTTACGTTTAAATGATATCATAAAATATGTATTTTTGAAAAAATGGTCGGAGAGTATCAGATAGCTTTCACGAAATTGTCGAGTAATAATTTAGCGCCTTCTTCAGGATATTAAGTAGGATCAATAGGGTCAACGCAAACCTCATATTACAGGATCCATTTCGAATCCTAATTTCAACGAAATGAATGACTGCCGGTTGACGGGGATTTTCAATGGATTATAGATCAGGCGACCCTTCTTTTTTCGAAACGAAAATCTGAATGGATGATAAAAAGAAGGGAGCAAACCCATCTGTGACTTGTAAGTAACTTAAAATTATTAAATATTAATTCAATGTTATGAATATTGTTAAATTTATTTTTTATGCTGTTTTAATGTATAAATACTATATTAAACCTATGCATATCTCAATTTAATATAATAGTATAAATAGCCGTTTAACTCTGAGTCTTAGTCTTTTCCCGAATTTCCGAGAGAGAGAGAGAGAGAGGAAAGGAAAGACATCAGGAAGAGGATGTACCAGGTGGCTACGCGGATGCTGTGCGATTGGATCGAGCAGCATCTTGGAAAATGAGATGAGACGAATGAGATTAGGGAGCTGGGATATTCGAAAGCTCCGCCTGGTTTTCGGGACGTCCCAAATCTCGCGCCCCTCCAAATAACATCTTCTATCTGTCTTTTTCTCTTTCTCGATTCATGTTGCTCCTCTCTTGCATCCCACCCTTCGGCTTTTACTTCGAAAACTTTGACTAACAATTAGTTTCACGCCAGAGAAGCGATCTATCGCGACGTTCTGCTCTGCTGACAGATATACTCGTGATCGCGTAAAAAAAACACATTGGTCACGCAGCAGGTATCGAGCAAGTTGCATAATTAATTGCGTTATCTGAACACAAGTGACAATCATAATCAATCATTTAAATGCCTAATCACATACATTAAACTTAACCATTTAAACAAGGTAGCTCTTTTATACATATTACTCTAAATAATTCATGTAGCTCCTTTTTTTCCTATCTTTAGTTACAATTAAAGATTTTAGTTACAATTAAATTAATTTCAAATTATAAAAATTCAAATAGCAAATTGCGGCAGTTTATAATCACAGATCTTGTCATTTGTGTTCTTTTACAACTCTTGAGGCTTATTATACGTGATTTTTGTTGTGAATCTGTGTATCAAGAAAATGAAATCTTAATTTAAATAGTGATTAAAATAATAATCAAGAATATTATTATATTTAAATCGCGCATTTTTATTCCAAGCTGGTGTTTAGAAGAAATAACATTTTTTTAATTGTACGTTTTTTTCTTTTATCATACATTTTTTCTAGTATAGCATTTAAATGTAAAATTCCACTTTGCAACTAAGTATTCAAAACAGATTTGTGGATAAAGTATAGAAGTAAAGAGTTTAAAAAATGAAAAAACTATGAAAAAAATAGCTTTTAACTTTCTAGAAATCTTCTAAAAGACTTTTCACATACTGTGTGAAAGTAAAACCAAAAAGAAACTCTTCTCATTTAATACTTGTGTTTTAATTTGATGTAATTAAATCTTAAAAATTCTCAGTTTGCATTATTGTAATTTTTTATGAATTAATTTTCATAATTGACTAATTTTATAATCATTATTTATCAATAGACAATTCATTACGCTAATCATATTATAACAGTTCGATTGTGTTAGCTTTAAAGGCAGTGCTCTAAATTTCCAATATTAACATAAAAACTTTAAAACATTTTATCTGTTGTTACATTTTCTATATAAACAAAGCAATGTGCATGATTTTGCTTTTCAAAAAAATAAAATAAAATTGCAGAAATAAAGTAAAACTGCTGACATATTAAAGAGACTTACATTCTGATTAAATTAATTGCCTCATTCAATTTTTTTACGATAAGCGATAACTATGTATCTCACAAGTTACGGAAGCATCATATAACTGTCGTTTTGAATTGCTAATTAATAATAGCTATTATATAATTAATGATGGCTATAATATAACAGAATGCCTCGCAAACGACGCGCTTCAACATCGTCATTGGAGGAATATCCTTCCGACGAGAAATACATGAAAGATGACATAGACAGTCGCGCGCCGCGAAATGCTGCCAATGCTCGGGAAAGAGCTCGTATGAGAGTTTTATCCAAAGCTTTTGGAAGGTTAAAAACATCATTACCTTGGGTACCATCGGATACCAAATTGAGCAAGTTGGATACATTAAGACTTGCTTCAACGTATATTGCTCATTTACGAGCCGTTCTTCGAGACGACGGCGAAGCTCATCCTGAAACTACCAAGTCCTTGTCGCTTGCCTTGGTGAGTATCCGTATCCATTTTTCTAAAAATTAGACATATTTAAGATTTAAAAATTAGACATATTTAAGATTTTAAGATTATATTAATTATTTAAATAATCATTCTTTCCCTTTCATTAAAAGATGATATACAAAGAATCAGTTGAATTTTAATTAAATCTAAGTAACTTTGACAGACACAATATTGATATTGATCTTGAATTGATTTACTAATGGAAACCCAAATCAAGGAAGTATAATTAAATAATATAATAATTAAAATTATTCGTTTATAGAAACGTAAGCTAAACGAAAAAAGAACAAGATGTAACTATAAAAAATTTTCATTTTACGCATTAGCATTTCTTAATTTAGATATATAATTGTTAGATATTTTAAGAATTGCGCGGAGTTAAATCAATTTCACGGGAAAGTTATATCCAAACTATTTCTCGCTTTTACAATCGGACTTTCAACTTGATAATAATTCTGTAGAATAACATCGAGTCCAGGTGGATCCACTCGGAGTCGCGAGGCGAGCATCGTCTTCGCAGTCATCCACTCTGTTTATGTCTGTCCAGGTGGATCGAATCACTCCAAAAACCATCTACCCACCCTTTGCCACCATTAATTCTAAGTTAGTTCCGTTGTTTGAAGAAACGTGCCGTTTTCCGCTGCGAAATAGTTGCCTCTTCGATTCTCTCCTCTCCGTAGAGATCAAAGAATATTTTATCTCTGAAAATGTTTCTCTTCATATAAAATCAAAGTGATAATAATTTTAAAGCAACGTATATAATATACAATACAATAAAAAAAATTTTTAATTTATATGCATATTCATATCAATCTCTCTTAGTCACATCGATAACCATAATATGCATACAATTTAATAGAAAAATTAATATTATATGAGAAAGAGTATATTAAATTTTAATAATATTTAAAAAATTATAATGCGCGATGCAATATAATTTCTTTAAGATGTCAAATACTTATAAATATTGATTTAAACTTCATATAAATAATAAGAATAATCTTGATATTACAGTCGTGGCCATTCGCTATTCAAAATAACAACGCTACCGCACTTATGAACAACAGTTGCAACATATCCTCCTCGACGTCTTCGAACTGTAATCAGTATCGAGGACAACAAGCAACTCATGATATCCAAAACTTCCATCATTCGGGGCATCAGAGCGTGTCGACGCGCCATAATCTTCAGGGGGGAGAGCAACAGCTCTCTTATTTCTAACAAAAAAATTCTGATAATCTGAGTTAATCAAAGTTTAACGAGAGATATCTACGAGAAACGACCACCAGCTGGGAACTATAACAGTGCTGTCGTTTTCACGCCTTATTTATTCTGGAGTGCCTTATTCTTCTAGTATTTATTAATTTACTTTTAATGCAATTGATAACGATTATAAATCCATTTGCGCGACAAGGAAATAATTAAAAATTTATGAATGTCATTTATATTTTAATTTTTATGCGTCTCTCATGCATTTTTTACGTACAGCTTTAATGAAAAATAAATTTAAACGAGCAGAGTAAACGAAATACTATTTTTGTTTCGTTTTACAAAGAAAGATATAAGAAAAATGTAACGAGAGATTTGCAATTCTCGATTTATCGAACATTTTGTGAGAGTGTTATTATATCTTTGTTATTATATTCTCGCGGAAAAATTATTTCCTTGTCTCACAGATTCATTTATTGCAATATCAATATTGTAATCATAATTATAATACCAAAGCATATCAACTAGTCCAAAATAAAATGTTTTTAAGATTTTCGATAATTTTTTTTCTTTATATTATATTTAATGAAATATATATGTTCTCTCTTTTCTCTCTCTCTCTCTCTCTCTCTCTCTCAAATCATAAAAATATCTAATTCTAATTAAAATGATAAAAGTATTCTTAATAATCGATAATAATTTTCTTGATTATTTATAATAATAAAGAATTCAAATACGTAGAGGAATTATATACCCATTACTAAAGTGAAATAAATAATCAAGAAAATTATTATCGATTATTAAGAACACTTATCATTTTAATTAGATATTTTTATGATTAAGTTTCAATTCTTTTATATAAACACATATACGCATGTCTTTAACTTGTCGGTCGATTGACATCTCTTGCTCTAATTAAAATGATAAAAGTATTTTTAATAACCGATAATAATTTTCTTAATTATTTATAGTAACAAAGAATTCAAGTACGTAGAGGAATTATATACCCATTATTAAAATGAAATAAATAATCAAGAAAATTATTATCGATTATTAAGAACACTATCATTTTAATTAGTTATTTTTATGATTAAGTTTCAATTCTTTTATATAAACACATATACGCATGTCTTTAACTTGTCGGTCGATTGACATCTCTTGCTGGAGCAGCGCCGAATGGCATCCGGAACAACGGGGAGGAAGTGCGCGGTAAGGTAAGAAGGATAAAAAAGTTTAAGTTAAATAAACAGCATGAAGGGTCTTTTGTGTAAACCCGATACTAAAATAATATATCCCACACGGCGACAAAAATCGACCGGCACTAAACGTATCGCTTAACGTCTCCGTGCTACATCAACATACACGAACTTTGGAAATTTATAAACGAGAGATAATGTTCCCCTCCCCTCCCCCTACCCTTATCCTTCTCTCTCTTTCTTGAATTTTCCGATTTTATCCTTACAAATTTTCATCGCGCTATTTTTGGCTGTCATAAGGACACCAGAAAAAGAGAGAAATATATTTATATTTAATACAAGAGAGAAAGAAAATATATATCTTTATAATGACTTTATTCTTATTATAAATCGCCAGTAATAAAATTATAAAGATTTTACTTTAAACGACCAAACTGGCAAGTAAGGCATTTATTGAAAGTTTGACAACATTTCGACCTTAGGTTTAGGTTTTCAAGTCTATAATAAAAAGATTACAAATAGTTTGACATGATTGCAACGCATTAAAATTATAAACGAATTTATAATGGAGGAACGCATACAGTAGTAATGGCAAAAAGCATTCAAACGATGCAGACAATAAACGGTGTTTGAATGCTTTTTACCATTATTACTGTATGCGTTCCTTCATCATAAACTCGTTTATAATTTTAATGCGTTAATCATGTCAAACTATTTGTAATCTTTTATTATACAGGATGTCCCGCAATTACCGCTCCATATTTTAAAGGTAGATTCTCTGGCCAATTTAAAAACAATTTTTCCTCAGCGAAAATGTCGAGGCACTAATAGTTTTCGAGTTATAAATGACTGAAAATAAAGGGTTTTTCACAAACTAAGCCTTATGAGAATAAAATATTAATAAAGTCACATTCTTTAGTTAATTTTAGGTAGAGTTTACTTTAATAGAATTTTAATTTAAGGCTTAGTTAGAAAGATACATCATGACAAAAATTGGGAATATGCAAAAAAAAAATAATGATCTTCGATATTTTCGCTGAGGAAAAATCGTTTTTAAATTGACCAGAGAATCTACCTTTAAAATATGGAGCGGCAGTTGCGGGACACCCTGTAGACTTGAAAAGGATCTAAACCTAAGATCGAAACGTTGTCAAACTTTCAATAAATGAAGCCTTACTTGCCAGTTTGGTCGTTTAAAGTAAAATCTTTATATATCTTTATATATCTAAAGTTGTACCTCCATATATTCCTTATAAGGAATTGCATAGACTATTGATAAAATAAATAATATAACTATTGTCAAGATAAAATAAAAACTTTCAATAAATGAAGCCTTACTTGCCAGTTTGGTCGGTTAAAGTAAAATCTTTATATATCTTTATATATCTAAAGCTGTACCTCCATATATTCCTTATAAGGAATTGCACAGACTATCGATAAAATAAATAATATAACTATCAAGATAAAATAAATATAAAGATTCTCGTGATTAAAATAACAAAGCAAAGTTGAGATACCTGAGATAAGCGGCAGACTCATTCCGATTGGAAAGAAGATAGGAGAGAATCGGGTCGAAACTTTCGACGCGGAAGTTCCTTTCGCGCCTTTTCACCAGCGTCACCTCGCCAATCGAGCCGAGCCGCGCATGCGCGGCGTCGACGATCCCGCGACGCGTCTCGCGCCAATTTCGCGAATCAGGTAGTATACGTATGATACATGCTCCGTGGATGAGGTTAGTACAATATATCCTCGGAGCACGGCGGATCGGAACCCAGTAGTAGTGTCTGCTCCGACGAGGGACGATCGATCTTTCCGTTGTGTCGTTTAATACGCGTTGTACGACGCGCATTTTTCATGATGTAGCACCAGAGCATTCGGGGTCGGCAGAGACAGAGAGAGAGAGAGAGAGAAAGAGAGACTTGAGCAGGTCGTTGATAATCCGAACGATCGTCCCTTTCGTGATCCTGTCGAGAGGATCCTCCCCCTCCCCTTTCCTTCACTCGTTCCCATTCTCGCGTGTGTATACGGAAAACATACGTTCCGGGAGAACGTGGAGCCCTCGCGGGACCAGGTACCAAAGCGCGAGTCGCGTCAAGATGGCGTGTGCCACGAGCACAGCTGTTGTTTACCCACAAACCCGTGTGGAGCGGGTCACTGGCTGTTGTCGCTGCTGTTGAGGGAGAGGACGAGCGCGTGCACGACTGGCTCCCCCGTCGTCGGGACTGGTCGGGTCGGGACGATGGGAGATGCTCGACGAATGAGCGACTCGGAGTAACGGGGTATTCTCGGCGTGACGGCGACGTGACGAGGACGTGACAGCGACGACGACGACGACGGCGACGACGGCGACGACGACGACGACGACGACGAGGGTGGTGATAGTGGTAGTGAACCGAGGAGAAACCTGGGAAGATTGCCTCGATGGAAGAGAGCAGCGAGGCCTGCGACGGCGGAAGTCACCAAGTGAGCGGGCACGAATCGAGAAACTAACCTAGTTGCGTCCGCCATCGCTCGAGGACGGCGAGGACGGCGAGGCGGGGTGATCGAGAGTGGAAGCGTCGATACCGAGGGAGGAAACGAAGTTAGTTTACATCTGGCTAGCGCGATCGGAGCGCGTGGTGTTTCCCCGATCCCGTTCCCGATGCACGGCTTCTCGATTTTCCCGACGTCTCTCTCGACGATTACGTAAAAAGCGCGAACGCACGACTGTCCTCCGCATCCTCTCGCGTATTTTTTAGTCGCGATACTGGATGTGACATTACACGTGTTAACACGTCATGTCTACGTGATTCTTTGACGAGTTCGAGGTTAGTTTTGCTGTTGCACGATCGGATATCGGTGAAATTTCGATGATAAAGAGTCGATATGTTTGTTAAATTAAATTTGATAAGTTGATAAGAATCGTTGGTGACAAGTTATGCACATTTGCGTTTCATTGTCGTTTGTATTTACCGCGATTCGAGTGACACAATACTGTGAGTCATTGTGTATTTTTGTGCACCCCACTATTAGCGTGAATTATAAATCTGTTATTTTATTGTTATTGTGTTTCTGAACAGCTTATCGTTAATCTATTAATCATAATTTTTATTTGGTTTATGCATGTCGTAAAATATCTGATAGCGATGGAACATTTTAACTTAGTATTAATTTATTTCTACAAAATTCTCTTTTCAATAATTCATTACATTCTTGTGAATCTATCTTTGTTTAAATTTGTTCTTGTTAATATTAATTTTCTTCATTGAATATACGCAGGTGTCGTCATGAATGCCAGAACGCAGCTGTTTGAATTGAGTATGGAGGGACGTCAGGTGGACGAGGCGGTGGCAAGCATATTCCACACCGTACTCTTCCATCGAAGTCTCGGCAAATTCAAGTACAAACAGGAAGGCAGCTACTCGGTGGGTACTGTGGGATACCAGGACGTAGATTGCGACTTCATTGATCTCACTTATGTCTGCTGCTCGTCGGTGTATCTCGATCAGACGTTGAAACGCGAGATATCGGGCTTTTCGGAAGCTCTTCGCTCCACCGACAGTCCGGGCTCAGGTCAGATATCTCTAGAATTCTTCCAGAGGAAAAAAAGCCGCTGGCCATTTCAACCGGAATGTATCCCATGGGAAGTGTGGACTGTACGTCTTGAACTCATCAAATTGGCCACCGAACACGAACGACAGATATGTCGGGAAAAAGTGGGCGACTTGCTGACGGAAAAAATCCTTTATATCACCGAGGTCATGAATCGACACGATTACGTTCCAAAAGTGCCGAGTCAAGCCGAACTAGATTTGATCTTTGACACTTCGTATCCAGATATACAGCCGTACCTCTTCAAAATGTCCTTCACGACTTCTAGTCCGTCGACCACTACGATGGGCAATACTATGAAAAAGTTGATCAGAGAGACACTGTCCATTTAGTCGTTATAAAATATAGCTCTAAAGTTCTAACATTAATATGTTCGCGCGTATAGCTTAGAGTCTGAAAAACGCAAAACTTGCTCTTAATTTCCATCTATGATACACAAGTTTCTGTTCACTGCATTGCACCACGTGGTTTCATTTCAAGTCTATTCGTAACGACTCTAATCTACCTTAGCTATTATTATGAGTTCCTAAAAAAGAAAAAAAGATTCTAAATTTATGCTACGAAAAATGGCCCGAATATAGAGAAATTACCAAAAGTACCTGGTGTACTTTACCTGTTGCGGTAGATTCTTATCACGGATTTTGTAAGCTCTAGTATCTCTTATCAAAAAAACAAAAAAATAATACATCACAAAAACTTTATACATCACAGGGACTTCCGCTGCTGTATGTCTCTAACGTTTATATAGTACAAATGAACAGAACACTCTTGTGACACTCTTGCTTTTTTTGTACTTTACTATGAATGTCCGTCGCATAATTTTAGCAGGATCATGTCAGTCACGTTTTACAGGCGATAATACTTTCCGTTATATCTCTTAAAATTTCACGACTCAAGTCTCTCCACACATGACCTTTAAGTCAAAACATTATGTTCCTCTCTCTCTTTTCATCCTTTTCAAATGCTGTGTGTATACATCGTAGAATAGATTCGAGCGTAATTTCTAGATATATTTCGCGAATTTATCTTCACACGTCGTATAAAGAAAATAATTTAATTTAGAGTTAAGGATACAGAAAGATGTTAAGCCTCTAGTTGAGAAGAGCAGCAGGTGTTTTCAAATACTTTAATATCTAATAGAATCCTTGAGAGCAATGCGTCTCGTGTCTTACTCCTTAAACTTTTTCGAATACATAACGGCTGTATTTTTGGCGCTGTACACATTGTTTTTCAATCACAGTTTAATGTTGAAAAAAAAGTAAACATTGTTAAACTAAACAGACGATATGGAGGATGCTTTTGGATTATTCTGCATGTATATATACGTACGATCATACATTTATATATCCATACATCCATCATATATATATATACATATATACATATATACATATACATGCATACATACATATAATACGTATAATTTATATACATACATACATTATATATATACATACCTATAATTTTTATATATACAATTATATATAATTTATATATAATTTATATATAATTTATCTAATATATATAATATATATATAATTTATATTAATATTATTATTTATGTATGTGGGTGTGTGTGTGTTTATTTATTATTGTCATGTATGTATATATGTATATATGTATGTATGTACACGTGCGCGCGTTGCGTACACACAGCATGTATATACAGTATACAAAACATGCTATAATTTCTGCTTCTTAAATTTAACATTAGATTTTCGGTCGTCTAATTTTGAATTTAGTGATATGGAAATCGGCATTGTAAGCGGTGGGAGTCATATTTAGCATTAAATTGCGCGGCAAAGTAAAGCGTTAATTAAATAATTATGGTGTATGGATGGCATCGATTGTTATTTATTTTTACGAATGATGATAGACGATAAGGTTTTCGTCAGATTACATTGTAACGCGCAGTTCACAGACTATTCATACTGCTTTCGTTGATCTTAAGTTATTATATTATATATATGTATAATCAAAGTGTAAAATAAGTTAAACTAATTGTTAAGCCAATGCGCGCGATGCCGCAATATCGAAGCGCACCGGGTGATACGAAAGAACCGCACGAAAAATCGCAGTCATAATTACATTTTCCCAGTCGTTTCGTGCCTTCGTATCAAATTTTTGATAGGGAAATTAATGTATTAGGAAAACTAATATACCTGATCCAGATATCATTATTATTATATATGATATGATAATAATGATAATATCATTATTATTTATTGACCACACGCGAAGCATCTCTCATCTTGTAAGGAGCGAGATAGTTTTTTTCTCTCTCTTTCGCGCGCGCAGAAGATAAATCTGTGATTCTTCTCGGATTCGAGGCGGTTTCGTTTCTATTCCTCGTAAGCGATAAGTGTGTGCCGTTGACGTCGTGCCGTTTTAAGAGTTCCAAGTTGACGGGAAACGCACGGATATCGGAACGTTCGTCGGCGGTGACCCACGCGCGATTATACTTATTGTACAATGTAAATAGTGTGTCCGAAAAATTAAATCAAAGACGTCGTGTCGGAAGGGTCTTCGCACGTTCCGAGATCCGTACATTGGCCTTTCCTACGACCAATCGACAAAGATATCACGACGCGTAGTACACATGTACTTGACGAGTTAACGGTGTAGACGAGAAGCGTAATAATAATTTATAATTAATCATATATCGTCTCTATTGCTTTCTTTCGCGATGTTCTGTAAGTAGTTTAATATACAATTACAATTTAGCTAAATGTTTCGCGAATCGAACGTACGTCGATTCTATTGGATTGTTTTTCTTCTCTTGTCGATTGAAGAAAAGAAAAGAAAGGAAAGGAAAAGAAAGCACGCGGTAATCGTCGATAATATCCGCCGCTCTCTGCGATTCTCTGAGTCGACTGTAATCTCTTTCCCTCGCACCATCCGGCGTATGCCGTGTACGATTGTAAAAAGTAAAAAAAGATATGTGACATTATGACAAAGAGAGGCGCGTATATGTGTGTATAGGCGCATATATATATGACATATAGAAAGAACAAAGAGATAGAAAGAGAGGAAGAACGAAAGAGCACGAGCGAGTGGACAAGTGTGTATGTGCAACTAGAATTTTGCGGATTTATCAAATTGCCACATGCTGTTATAAATAAATATAATTATATATATATATATATATATATATATATATATATATATGTATGTATGTATAAGAGCAAAATAGAAGATAAAACCGAGACCTGTATATTATAAGCTGCGAGACAAAATGTGACAAAATGTGTAGTGTGTATAGCGAGGAAGATGAAATATCTGCAAGTTTTAATTTATCATGATGAGCTGACGATAAAGGACTAATTATTAATAAATTACTGTATTTTATAATAGTGCTTTTATGGAAACACTCAAATCCTTTACTTTGTCACGAAGCCTATTTAATCTCATTTCATCTCGCATATAATGAAATATAAATTTCCAACAATTTCATATATTTTTTATATATATGGACATTTTAAAAAAAATTTTAAAAAAAATCTACGTCTGTTAAAAAATATGAATAATTATTTTTTTCTAGAGTTTATATCAATTAAAAATATATGAATAATATAATTATGTATATCATAAATTTTATAAAATGCTTATATCTCAATCTGTAGCTATAAAAATCTTTTATCTAACTGCTTATGTTCGTATAATTATTTTTGTATTCAGACATTTTTTGAAATTTTATTTACTATATTGTAAAAAAAAAAAAACATTATCTGCTTTAAAAGACATAAGATATGAATTCTCTGCGTCTGCAAGAATATATATTATCTTTAATTAATCTTTGACTCTTATGGCACGTAAATGTCAAAGCAATTAATAATAGCAAGTGTAAAATACATGTTTTGTCATTCTGTTATGTGCTGCGCTCTACTGGGTGACTCGCGAATTTTCGACCAAAGTTTCACGCTCTCCCGGTATTGTATTGATTATCGTAACGAATTTTTCCGATTACCGATGTGATTATCAAGCGGAAAAATGGGCGTCTAATTTCGTCATTTTTTACTCGCAACATTCCGACCAACGTGCCTTCGTTTTAAATAAGACTGTTATGCAAAACTCGTACTTCTATTGTCCCGAACAAATGTGAAATTTTTCGCATACCGCGCGTCAAGAATCTTCGCATCATCCGGGAAGAACATCATCGAGTCAAAGAATTTATCCACAATATGATGCAAACGGATGCGAATTTGCTCTCTTCTCTGTCCGCGAAACCGAACGCGTGCGGATATTCGCGAAGGATATATTCATTTTACTTTTATTAGATTCTTCTCTCGGTTTCACAAGAATTCTAAGTATTTTGAAGTTGCCTTGACATAGCTGTCGATGCCACGTGCATCAAGCAGAGAAAGATTATGAAATATATAGGATATAATTGTTGAATTAAAATTGTTAATAGTTTCTTTAGCAGCTTAAATTTATGTACCAATTGAGATACAGGAGAATAAGTACACAAAAAAGATGCATTTCAAGTTTTTACAGTTTTAGTAGTTGTACTGTAAACCGCTCATGAAGGGAATCTAATTAGTAGTCCATTAACTCTTAATGGAATTATTGCAGAGTTTTTACTTTTGTACTGTTTTTTGTCGTCCTAATTAGGATAAAGTAGTATTTTTACATTATATATGTACCATTACATATGTATTTTATTCAATAATTTGTATATAATAATGAGCAATAGATAAATAATAAGAGTGGTGAATGGTATTTTATATAAAATTCTTGTAATACGTAAAATTTATTTTTCTCCCCGTTAATTACTACTAATTATCAATAATAAAGGTATAAGACTCGAAATATAAAATTAGTTTCAATAGCAATACGAGTCGAGCATCGATGTTATGACACATTTATTTATTTATTTATTATATAAAAAAGCATGAAACAAATAAAAATAAAATTAAAATTAAACGAAGGAATTTAACGAACGTTTCAACCCTATTTTTGGGTCATCTTCAGTGCAAATGTGATGATGTGGAAAATTAACAAAGGTGTTACATATGTGAATCGAGAGAGAGTGTGATGAGAGAGGATGTCGTCCAAAATAATACTAAATGTCTCGGTGACTGCAATGTTCGTTGATACCGAGACATTTAGTATTATTTTGGACGGATTCAGATATGTAACACTTATGTTATAATTTTACCACATCATTACATTTGAAGATGACCCAAAAATAGAGTCGAAACATTCGTTATTCCTTCATTTAATTTTAATTTTATTTTTATTTGTTTCTTGCTTTTTTGTATAATAAATAAATAAATGGGTCATAACATTGACCCTCAATTCGCATTGAAACTAATTTACTAATTATCAACTTTCATGAGCTTTGTACTTTAAAGATGTATATCTTACTCAAATTTTATATAATAAGGAAAAAAAATATTCATTGTTGACTTATAAGATTTAAACAAATGTTTTCAAAATTAAAAATTCTATGACTACTATACATCATAGATTACATATCATGTTACATACTGTTTTCTTACTAAGTTTCTACAAATTTAATCTCTAAAAGAATTTTTCCAAATTATATATTATTACATACATAATGTACCTCGTCATAATTCATAATTAAAAATATTTCATGTTTCATTAAAATTCTTGTAGTGTTTTGTATCTATCAGATTAAATTACATATAAATGATTTTCTTTTTATTATGAAAACATTGTGATGCCATAAAACAAGCATGTAAAATATAAGATATAAGGCAATAATTTTGTTATTACACAACCACATGTATCACACATAGCAATATAAGGTAAATATAACGGCAGCTATCAAAGCTGTCAATAGTTTTGAAGCTATCGTTATATTTATTCAACATTGTGTTATTAATGTATTAAGCTGAAAAATTTAAATACACTTCTGAGAGTTATTTTACTAACATATTATCATATAAAAATTTTTTTTTATCGAACTTAGAATATTAAATTTAACTTCAATAAAATAGAAAAAGATATATTTATAAAAAGTAGTTTTTAGTTTTAATAAATAATTTGTATAAGAAAGAGAAAAAGAGAGAGGGAGGAAATTTTTTGAATGAAAAGATTAAAGTAATCTATAAAAGTGAAATAAAAAAAATAAAAAAGTATATATATCAAATTAAATAAAAATTATTATTTAAATAATGAAAATACTATTCAGTTGGTATAAGTACACATATCTTAACATCTTAAACTCAAGAAAGAGAACGATATTTTTCAAAATTACAAGAAGAAAATAGTAATGTATCGTTCTGAAATTTCATAAAATCTGACTTCTGTTCAATACTTATAAAATCAAGCAATGATATACACTTCTCGATATTATCATAAAAAATATTCGTGTTAAATCATAATCGCGATCATGCATACATGTGAATCAAATTTATCAAATTAAATAAAAATTATTATTTAAGAAAATACTATTCATTGATATAAGTACACATATAACTCTTAACATCTTAAACTCAAGAATAAAAAAATATTCGTGTTAAATCATAATCGCGATCATGCACACACGTGAATCAAATTTATCAAATTAAATAAAAAATATTATTTAAGAAAATACTATTCAATTGGTATAAGTACACATATAACTCTTAACATCTTAAACTCAAGAAAGAGAACGATATTTTTCAAAATTACGAGAAGAAAATAGTAATGTATCGTTCTGAAATTTCATAAAATCTGATTTCTGTTCAATACTTATAAAATCAAGCAATGATATATGCATACTTCTCGATATTATCATAAAAAATATTCGTGTTAAATCATAATCGCGATCATGCACACACGTGAAGCACGCGCACGCCTGCGCGGAAAAACCGCGTCGGGGCGAAGTCGCTTTCACGAAGCCGGTGCGCTTCCGATTTTCACGCCTCTCAGTCGCCGATAGGAAGCAGCGCGTGAACCGCCGGCGTCGCGACGCTCCGAGATGATCGTCGCGCGTCACCACGTATTCGGGATGAGAGCATCGCCGTCTGGCGATCGTGATTTCGATATTTTTCCAAAAATCGCGAGACTCGGCGATTTATTCAACATCCCGCGAAATAAATCGAGCGTGACAGACACGTGTACCACGATATTTTGAAAAAAAATGAACAAATAAATCAGAAACAAAATTAAGATAAAAAATAAAATAAAAAAAGACAGCGCGAGAGTAGGTGCATTCTAATTAGACGAGTGTCAAAAGTGTACATACACGCATAATAGATACTCCATGTCATTAATATATAATCATAGCTATATGTCATTAAAAACGATCAACATAAAATAAATAAATTATAAAATAAAATAAATAAATCATAAAAAAGCTCCGGATATTCTATATACATACATATATATATATATATATTCGCGTTGCGTAATATAAAATCGCGCGTGATAGATTATAAGAGACAGATAATTGCATAGAGAATCCTTTTTTGTGCTTGTATCATATGTGCGATTATATACATGTTTCTCTGTCTGTTATTACTTTTTCTTCGTTTCGCAAATCCCTCGAGGATAAGCGAATTCCAGTAGTTATATCGGCCTAATATCTTTATGTGATCGCGCGCGTGAAGCGTCGCGACATCGCTAAATTAAGAGATTTGTTTCGGCACGAAATTTGGGGGCAACGAGATCCACCGCCAGATCCACCTCATCGGAAGAAATTGCCACGGTTCGTCCGGACTCTTCAACAGGTGGCCGAAATCGATTTCGCACATATGTATGTGTATGTGCGTGTGTGTGTATGCAAGCATGATCACTTTTCACAGTGCGTCAGGATGTACATATTCATTCCCTTTTTCATATTGGTCGATAATCCTCTAATCCCTTTGTCAGTTTTCCACAATGTTTAAATGTAGAAGTTTAATATATATATCAGAAAGAAAAAAGAACAGATCACTTTAAATTATTAAAAAATAAAATTGTTAAAAATTATTTAAAATAAAAATAAAATTATTAAAAAATATTTAAAATATTTAAAAATAAAGTTGTATATAACGTGTACAAAATAAGATTCCTATATTTATTATTAGGTTTGTGCAACAAATTTATGGTGCAGCAGAGATTATTAACGTTGACTGACAAATTAGATAGAATTACTTGATTGTTAAAAAAAGTAAAGATTCTCTTAAATGAATATAGAAACGCAAAATTATACTTGCATTAGTTGGTTTTGAGAAAATTAAAGAAATCTTATACGTATCTATACGTTATCTTTCATTCTTTTTTTCTCAATAATTAAAAAAATACGCGATACAGAAGTGAAATTCAATAATTAATGAATTTATTATATTAAATTATCGATGATTCATATTCCGAACATTTTAACAAACGCTCTGCGGTTATCTCGGGAACTTGCCATAATTGTTTCTCGATACTCTATAACCGCAACAAATTCATTAATATTTGCTGTAACACATTGCTCCATCAATAAACTATATATGTAGTTCGCAACGCGCTTCCATTAATCTCCGATTACGCATCGCGCGTTCACGGGTGGAAAACTATTTCCGCCCTGTGCAATTTACAACCTTTCGGCCGCATATAAATAAATTTACGCGTGCAAAAGCGGAAGTCGGTGGTACGTTAGAAAATTCCGTCGGCAAATTCATCGTGTCGCTTCTCGAACAAAATTATTCCTCGATGCGAAAGAAGAAATAAAAAAGAAGAACCGAGAACGCCGAGCTTTAGAAACGCTTTTAGATTTTAAATAACAAGTCAGTCTGAGGAATGTCCGGTTCCCTCGAGCTTTTTAAAATAGCTCGTTGTACTGTCGAGATCCGTGAAAGACGACGTGGCTATTGTGCGTCAACAGTTACGAAACTTTCCGAATATTTGTTGTGACAACGACATTGCCAAAGTTTGCCGACAGTTTCACCCACTGGTATTCGCCAAACGGGTCATAATCGGCGCTCTTAATTACTCTCTCGTGTTCTGTTTCAGCGAGACGAATAACCGTCGTTCTCCTCAGAATCGAAAGTTTCGTCGCGACATGTTAATTGCCTAATTCTCGTCGCCATTTCTCTCCGGAAACGTCAAAGGAACCGACGAAATCGCGACTAATGCTGTTAATAATATTAACAAACATATTATAATATTTATATAATGTAAACATAAAATGTAATTAAACTCGTGACATACAAAGACGATTCTATCGACGAGAAGATCGAATGTTTCTAAAATATATAGCTGCCAAAGAACAGTGTAAATTATGTACTATAATACAGGAGTGTAAGAGTGAGTATGCAACGACGTCCTGGGAACGAGCCTTTTGATATAAATACCTTTAACAATATTATTTTGCTCGCCCATTCATAAAGCCTCGAACATTTACTCACTGCCACCTTGCAAACTAATGGACAAGGAGGAAAAATCGGTTGTTTTTAATAAGAATTTTTTGGTCATAATTAACGATTTTCCCATTTTTTCGCCCGAACTTTAATGAGATGATCTTATTAAAAAAATGCAATAAAATCATCTTGATTAAATGCGAAAAAGGGTGGAAAGTGGATTTCGTCGAGATTTAAATACACAATAAAAAAGAAATTAAATGCCTCGTGCAAGAATTGTGATCGTACAACGAAAACAATGTTTTTCATCGAGCTGCCCTTAAATTGTTAACAAAATCGAACGCGCTTAAAGGATTATTGCAGCGAACGATAGATGCAACGCATACGTGTTGTGAACAAAATCGGTGCGAAGTCATTTAGCCCCCGACGAGAGATATCGCGGTGCGAAATCCAAGCTAATCTACTTATCTCTCGGGCTATAACTCGTTTATCTATCGGAACCTTATCACGCGGGATCCAGCGATATCGACGTAAATGAACGAGCTCCGTGAGAAATTAATTCGCATCTCCGGAATCGATGATGGTGCCGATCGCGAACACTTCACTCGACTTTGTCAGAGCGCACTCTTCCGATTAACTCGTGGCTCGCCGAATTACATTATCGGAAAACGGGATTTTCCCTCGTTGTTTCGGGAAATGGGTCTATCTACGTGAGTGCTATTGATTTAACGTATGATCGATTCGGAATAAGAAGAGAACAAGAAACGAAGGAGGCAGATCAGCTCTTCTTCAGGATAAACCAAGGATGGTTAACGATACAGACATGACGCAAATAACATCGACATCGTCGGTGGCATCTGTCGTGCAAAATTCATCGGCACGCAACTACAGCTACCCGGAGGACGTTACCACGTCGAACGTGATGGTACAGACAGTATTCTGCACGTTCTACGTCATCATCTTCATGCTGGGTATCTTCGGCAACGTGCTCGTGGTCTTCGTCGTCGGTCGAAACCGCCAGATGCACACGGTCACCAATCTTTTCATCACGAATCTCGCCCTCAGCGATGTACTGCTGTGCGTGCTAGCCGTGCCCTTCACTCCGCTCTACACCTTCCTGGGCGGTTGGGTTTTCGGTAAGACCCTTTGCCACCTGGTACCCTACGCCCAGGGCGTCAGCGTGTACATCAGCACGTTTACGTTGACCAGCATAGCGGTCGATCGATTCCTGGTGATCATCTATCCGTTTCATCCGCGCATGAAGATCGAGATATGCCTAGCCATCATCGTGAGCATTTGGATGATCGCGCTGGTAATGACCTTGCCATACGGGTTATACATGCAGCTGGAGGAACCCTACACCTTTTGCGAGGAGCACTGGCCCGACGAGCGATTTCGCAAGGCCTTCAGCTTGCTCACGTCGATAGCGCAATTCGTCGTGCCGTTCTTCGTCATCGCCTTCTGCTACGTGTGCGTGTCGATTAAGCTGAATGATCGGGCGCGTGCCAAGCCCGGCAGCAAGACGAGCAAGCGCGAGGAGGCGGATCGCGAGAGGAAGCGCCGCACGAACCGGATGCTGATCGCCATGGTCACTATATTCGGCGTGTCCTGGCTGCCACTCAACATCGTCAACGTCGTCGATGATTTCTATTCGCACGCCAACGACTGGTCCTACTACAAGCTCTGCTTCTTCATGTCGCACTGTCTCGCCATGAGCAGCACCTGCTACAATCCGTTCCTCTACGCCTGGCTGAATGACAACTTTCGCAAGGAATTTAAACAGGTATGTGTGTCGATAAGCGGATATGCATTCAAGTTTACCTCTGCCATTTTGAGCGAGAGCCAAGGTAAAATCAGATTTTCTCTTCAAGCCGGACAGATTATTTATTTTATTGCCTCTCTCTCTCATCCGTCAGGTATACGGGAGTAAACGGATTATTCTAGTTACAGGATTTGTATAGATATAGCATATTTTGCGTAAAATCTATTTTCGCAAAATTGTAGAACGTAAAAAGCAACGTATCAAAAATAGCAGATTTTCTAGCAGACTCTCGAAGATAAATTTGATGTTATATATTCTCAGAGTCTTTTAAAATTCTAGAATGTGTATTTCTTATTAAAAAAATAATATGAAACGCATCGCGCATATATATGTATATAATAGAATTATTTAGAATGCAATTTTACGTTGATATTCGCAATCTGTATATAATAGAATTATTTAGAATGCAATTTTACGTTGATATTCGCAATCTGTCAAAATCACGCGCACGTACGCAATTTTCACGTCGCGCTGCAAAGACGCGCTTTAAAGTAATTAGGACACGACTATTTGCATCGAAATTACCGGAATTATCGACGGAGAGGGAATCTAATAGTTTGGCGATATATACATCTTACATTCGTTATACAGGGGAAGATCGTGCATTTGAATTAATTTGCAGTATGGCTGTTTTTTGCCTCCGTATTTGCACATGTACGAACCGTGCTTAGAAAACGTCAACTATAATAATACTAAAAACAATCCAATCGTGCCAAACGTATAAATATTGCAGCTTGCATTCTGAATAAGAGTATCCGCAGTCTATTCAAAGATAGTAACATATTGGACGGTTCAAGCATGTTCGCATTCTTGTTTGCTGAAACAAGAATTTATGATAATAGACTGGTTTTTGCACTTTATTTTTCTCCCTTAAGATTCCTTTGCGCGCTACTATAATAATAAACTCGTAGAATAGAAGATTTGTATCTCGTTATGCTCGTAGTCTTTTATATTTTCTAGTATTCTCTTGTTCTCTGATACTATTGGAAAATATATTATGTCGGATTTTTCACATTCTTTCATTTTCTTTATTCGTACCGTGTATATATATTCTCTTCCTTCTATAATTTTTGTTGTATATATTTTTTTGCAATATTTATATTATCTTCTTTGTATTATACTGCACAATTTTAACGTTTCAATGTTGTAATGAAGAAATAGGATATAAAAATAATAATGTAATCATCTTTCATATGTGATCAATTTATAAATCATTTAATCATTTATTTAAAGTAAGATATCTCTTTGTAAATAATTAAAAAAAAATTTCATACAAACAAAATTTGATTAAAAATATTTTGGAATTAATGAAGATTTATTCTCATATATTAAGCATTTTTCTCGCGCTCGTGATGCTTGATTAATTCTTCTCGATTTGCTTTTAATTATTTTTTAATCATTTATACTACATCTTGTGACTATGCCTTTCTATCAATTTCCAACTTCAAGTTTCACAATAATAAAAACGGTCGTTTAACGATCGTTTCATAGCGACTCTTGGAAAGCTTCTCCATAAACTGCAATTATGGGATCGATTATTAATTTTACCCGGACGTAAAATTGATTTAACCGCGCCTTACGCCTTGAGGGATATCACTAGTAAAGTGGGACTATGTAAAGTTAAACATTGCTCGATTGAGCATACATTTGTCGAGATGAGGAACTGTGCTTATCGAGCTAATAGGATTGATAATCGTTAAAAAAATTATGCAATGTTTTTATAAGCTTCCAATTAATTTAATAAGTTATGAGAATACTATGTGCCAATAATATGTGTGTATTAAACTTCAATCAAATGTATATTTAACTTCAATCAAAAGTCATTGGGCAGAATAATGGTATGAGTCAACTATGGAGTCAACTTGACATGAGTCAAAATTATATCTCGTTTCAAGGAAGATGCGTCAAGAGATGAATGATAGAATGATATTATTATTATTTTGATATGTCTGAAATTTTACGTTATCTAGACATCATAAAATGAAATCTCGTTAATGTTTTCATAGGTCCTGCCGTGTTTCTCGAGAAACTCTAATGGTGACACTCCGAGGAGCAGGGAAGGCTGCAAGGGAGACAAATTATGTAACGGTAATAATACCTTGCAAGAGACATTGCTACCGAGCAACACGACGCGAACGCAGAATCCCGAGGGATGCGAGATGATTATTCTGGAGCCGACGACGAACATCTCGAAAGAACAAGATCAGCCTTCGAGCTCCTCCAAGGACTTCGATGATGTGGCTCTGTGAAAACCTGTCAGGTATGCTAATACGTTATATAAAAATACTAGACATATCAGAAGTGGAGCAAACATTACTATATAATATTATCACGAAAGAGAAAGAAAAAAAGGAAGAAAAAAAGAGAAAAAGAGAGAATAACTCGATCTATTCAAGATAATGATAATATTCCTGCAAATGTAGACCCTACCATAATAATTCTTCGTTAAACATCATCTCATTTTTTAAACAATTGCATTCAAAACAACTCAGTTGAGATTAAAAATAATTTTCTCTCTTATGTAGCAATTTTACAAAATTATCTTTTTTTTATAAATAATACTGCATCATATTTATTTTTAACATATTACAATATATAAATAGAAATACTAATCTATAAAGAAAAGATATATAGAGTAAATTTTTTAATATTAGAATTTTTATATATTATATATATATATATATTATATATATATATATATATATATTATATATTATATATATATTATATATATATTATATATTATTTTTATATATTATAAATTAATTTTTTCTATATATATATTTTTTTTTATTTTCTATATATAATTTTTTCTATATTTTTGTATAAAAATAATATTTTATAAAAATATATATTTTTTGTACTCTAATACATGTATATATATATATTTCTTTTATATTACATACATATATATATATATTTCTTTTATATTACACGCCAATTTTTTTATTTTTCCGTGCCAAAGAGATAGAATATCGAGGTTTATAATTCTATCCAGCTACCGTATGAAGTTTTGTTATAGCGCCAAATGGAACCGCAAATGGACTTTTGTCCTTTGAACCTTTCGCGGAATATGTCTCGCTCATCTAAGAAAATTTTCGATTTTTCTCGAGGTGCTTTGATTTGCAGCACTTTGGTGCGGTAGTTTTATAGAATTCTGCGGGCGCGACGACAGGCTGACAACGCACATATGCACACACTATTCAGCAGACATAATAAAAGAAGAAACCCCGCGCTTTATAAGATCCGCAAGTGCAAGGAAAACGTTGTTCGAACCAATGTTCGATTTTCATTTCTGACGCTGTCGCCGGAAAAGAGCCGGAAGCACAGAGAAATATTCGAAATACCGAAGTCGTGCATTTTTGCTACGGAGAAATTTTCGCGCGACAACGCAATTGCAGAGAATCCTGTCATCCACTGTCTTGTATTACGGTTTTCGCGCACTTTCCACTGATATGGCATACTCCTTCGTATGGATAGCTCGATTTACGTAACGACCGAGAGGCGAAGAGTCGTTCTCGCACAGCATCTTGAAATGAAATTGCAGAGAGAGAAAGAGAGAGAAAACTGCTATCGATATTTTCATTCGTTTACGTGAGTCTAATTATAAAGCTGAGGGAAAAACATTTATTAGAACAAAAATGATTCGTACCTTAATTTTTATATGATTTAGTTTATATTTGGATATAATATTTATTCAATTAAAAATTGTGATGAACAATGATTTTTGCAGTAAAATGTTAAAGAAAAATACGCACATATAAAACGAATTTAAATGGGCTAAAAATATATACGAATCGTTCGACGATGTTTTTTAAATTAAAATAAAATTAAAATAAAAATTGTGCTCCGACAGCTGTTATTATCTTAATTATATATAATCGAATTTAAAAATTTTTAGAAGCACATGCAATTAACGAGATATATATTTGAATAAAAAAATATAATTTGATTTCATATATTTTTATTATATTAATTCTCTTCCTTAATTTCTCAAATAAAAAAAAATTCCTTAAATAACTGTTATTTTTAGCCTGTCCAAATATTCCTTCTTAAAATAAAATTTTGAAGAAGATTATTAAAAGTCAAGAAATCTGAATAAAATTTGAATCATTAAATTGAATTTGATGATTCATCGCATATTGAAAGTTTATTGTAGAAATACATTTAATTATTATCACAAATTAATTTTTACATTTAACGACACAAGTAATATATTTTTTTTACTTTTCCAAATAAATCAAATAATATTATATGCGAAAAGTAATATTTTTATTATGCGATATGTTTTTCTGACGAGACAGCTGTCCGCTATTTTTAGCAATCACGGTCTCTGTTATATCAAACCATTCGATTGCAATGTACAAACATCCTTATTTCTTCTATCTCTTTGACGATCGCCGGTCTGTCACTAGGGAAATACAACACGTAGATAGAATCAAATAAAAAGTTTTTCCGAAGAGAATTTCGTGACACGAGGCATTTTAGCATCGACATAACAATGTTTTACGATCTGAATGGGCGTAGTTCTCTGACCGTAAAACAGAAGAGAACAACGAGAAGAAGTTCGCTAACGCGAACGGCCTTCGCGAAGCCGGAAATGACGCGGCGAAAGTTTCGCGAGAGTAAAGATAGGATTAATTTCTCTCGAGGGATGTTCATATATTCAATCGAAGCGTTCTCGAAGCATTCTCGATGATTCACTTACGCTCCGGCTCGATTCGATCTTATTTAAAAGCCGAGTGTAAGTTAAACTTTGGACGAATGAATCTTCGAACGGTACGATATTGAATAGCGACGTGAAATTGCTTATGCAATATTCCATCGTACGACGTCGCGTCCCATCCGATAGTTTGCTCTATGGGTATATTGAGCTATGTCTGTTTTCGATTGCGTCATAAATTGGTGGAGTAGAAAATACACGCGATAACGTGGAGATTGACGTTTGATGGAAAAAAAAACAAATCCATCGTGATAGCTAAAAACAAGATAAAACACGAAGAGAGATATAATTCACTGTTTTGAAACTTATATAATTTAACGAATTTTTTATTGTATGATTATTCTTTTATTGTATGATATTTTAAACGTTAATTAATCTAGAAAAGAGTTATTACAAGTTATTATTTTTATACGTTGTTTAAATATTTTTAATCTCACAATAGGAATAATTAAATGTGGAAATAATGAATTTTCATAATAAATCTTTCTCTTTCTCTCTGTTACTAGGAAATGAAAAATCCATCGCTGTAAATTCATCCACACATGTATTAGCGTTGAAATAGAATTAAATAATAAAATTTAATAATAAAATACAATTTGACGATTTATAAAAGTAATATAGGCACAATATATTTTCTTTAATTTTTATTTAAAGATGCGATAAATTAAACTTTTGATGTAATATTATACATCTGTGACAGAATAATAGTCATGCGTGTCAGACGTGAATATTGTACTAGAGATAATATCAATTGGAATACAAATCACTGATCATCCCTTGAATCTCAAGATCGATCGATATCTATCCGATGTATCTCAGCGATCAAACAGCTGATCAGAATTGATTGAAACTGACCCAAAGTAGTCACACAGTATGCTCTAAGATTTCATTGGCTTACATGTATATGAAAGATGCTATTGTGCTTAAAAAAACTCAGTGTTTTATATTATATATAATTTAATTTCTGAATTACACATAATTGCGATGCACATACAATATTGTATTCAAATATATAAAAGAAAAATATACAATTCATTGAAGAAGTTTTTACTTTATATAGAGTATACTATCTATTACGCTAGCTTGTGCGAGCAATTTCAATCCATGATTAAAAAGATTATCTTTTCTTTCTTGTCAATTTTTAGTTATTAGTTTTATTAGTTATTAATTTTAGTTTTTAGTTATAATTTTTATTATTAGTCTTTTATGTTATTTCACTAAATATAAATTTTAAAATAATAAGCTAAAGAAATATTTCATATATTAAGCTTTTTCTAATTTTCTATGGATAAAAAAACCGATATCTTGTGTAAGGACAAATAAAATTGTCATGTTGGATTATGACAAGTGATTGTCGTTAAATTAGATGCTTCTTCTTATGCCCTATAAACGCATGAAGAATGTAGGTTTCATGGGACATACCATTTTCTTGTCGATTCTCATCGACGTTGCAATTCGATCCATCCCAACAAACTATCAATTATCGAAGAGAACGACAAAACCAAGGGAAAGATGCAGAAACTTCTTAATGAAGCCTGTCTGAGTATTACCGAAGTTTTTGCTAAAGGAAAAGAGAGAGAGAGAGAGAGAGAGAGAGAGAGAGAGAGAGAGAGAGAGAGAGAGAGAGAGAGAGAGAGAGACTCGCAGATATATTTCTGAATACAAAACGATTACCAAAGAATAATGAAGCAACTTTTTATTGGAAAAATTACATTAAACAATAAAGTATCTGACAAAAGTGCTATTCCATCTATCATAATACACGACTAATGAAACTGGCAAGAAACATCTGCGAAGCAATCTTCCATTTTTATTAAATTCGATTTTGCGATTGTTTTGTATACTGAGCTATAAGCATGTAATTTTGTATTAAAATCAAGTTGCTTTAAGAAATAAAATGATTATGAAATTTCATCTCTCGATAAAAGCTAATTTTCGATTATTACAATAAGTTCATAAACTTTGTTTGATTCGGTTAATTATTAAATATTTCTTAAATATAGATTTTTTATTTTTCAAAAAAAAGATTGAAATTTAATATTGATCTTATTTATCTCTATGTATAATAACATTTCTATATCAAACTTAATTATAAATGTTACGTAAATAATATCCTTGATCAGTTGATAAAAATTACATCATTGCACTAACGAATCAATGAATCTGCTCCTAAAAGTTTTGTTTTCTCGTGCAATTATAGCTATGGATTTAATTATCAATGATGGAAAATTTTATATATAATATAACACACTTTCACATTAAAATTCAGTTTGTTTTCTTAACAAAAACAACTGATAACGAAACTAATTTCCTGAAGCGTATTGAATGAGCATGCGATTGCGCGGTCGACGAGCTTTTGCATCAAATTTGCTCGGTCGAACTGTCAACGTCGATCAATTGCTAAATCAAGATAATAACAAATGTTGCGTTGGACCGTTTCGTCTATAATGAAAATCATTGTAATCTCGCTAATTAGAACGTTTGACCAAAATTGTTGGTTACGTGGACGTATATACGCGCCATTCGCGAATTATCTCGTTATAACAGGGAAAATTGATGCGCTCTTATTTATGATTTGGAATTCATATTCTCGATAGAAAGACATAGAGAATCCTTGTTGCAACGACAATAAATATGGAATTGTGATATAATTAAATTGAATTATAAATATTATAAAAACATGATTAATTAAATTATAAAGTCGCGAACAAATTGATTAATTGATATATTGATAACAATTTCAAAAATCTACTGCAACATATATATGTATACAAAATTTAAAGAAAGTTATCTCTTTTGCATGTATACACATAAATAAGATGGAATCAAAATATAATATAAAATGAAATAATTGGCGAATTTATATAAAAAAACTTATATATAAAAATTTATATATAAAAAAATTTATATAAAATATAGACAAATAATTTTCTTTTTTCTTAATAGTTTTTTATATAAAAAACTATTAAGAATGAAAAAAGAAAATTATTTGTCTATATTTAAAAATTTAAAAATTAAAAGAATTGGACGTTTATCCTGAACTATTTTTTGATACTTCTTTACATTAATAGTTTCAAAAAAGAATTGTAAGATTTACATTTAGATTCATCAATCATTAAATCAATACAATATCATAGAGCAAATTTTATTAGCAATTTACGTTCGACTTATTAATGAAAGTTCTTGTATATATTATATTTTAACAACCATCTCATTTATAAGCCGATTAAGCTTTTGTTATGTTACACATCATACCTAACGTAAATCGGTAATATTCTGCAATAATGATTCTGTATTATTCATTTCTGCAATGTTATAATGCCGATTATGTCAATTTGAATTAAAATTGAAATTTATCATATTTTCGAAAAGGGCATAGTGTCTGTTCTCGCCAGCTCCATTCGTTTAATTTTTATCCTGTAATCGCATCGATACGTTGGAATTATATGTTTGTATTCGCAACCAATAAATCGAATAAGATAATGTAACATAAATAGTCATTGACATTGCCAATGAAAAATATTTATTTGAGATCACAAAACATAATAAAATATAACTTATGCATTTTGATTATATGATTATAAAAATATAAAATAACTAAATTCTTATTAATATAAATATAATTAATAAATTCATATTTGCCCCAAATATATATACAGTATCCAAATAAATGACAAATATGTGCAACACAAATTTTGATTAAACAACGTAATTCTGGAAATATAAATATAAATTTTGCATAAAATTTTGTAATTATTAATATACTAAAATATTTTTATATTAATTTAATATTATCTTGAAAACGTTAAAGAGATTCGGAGAATTTGTTTATTATTATTCTTTAGAGTTAAACGAGTTGTTTAAATATTTTTCAGATTTAATTTTTTGCTGTATTTCCATTTCATAAAAGAACAAACCTGAAAACAATCAAATAATCGATTTTTGTTAATAAAATACAAACGTGATTGATTGGCCATTGCTTTTTAAAAAGCTTCACTTGCCAAACTCATTTTCCTTTTATTCAGTTTTAAAAGGCTCTATCTCTATAATAAAATAATCTTCTTCAGGATCCTTATTTATATAATCTTTTATTATTTTGACATAGAATTCATTCTTATACAAGATTTTTAGTTCAAATTTTTCAGTTACATTTTGTATATATTTACTACAAATTCTTTAAATAATTTAAATAATTTTCTAATATTCATTGAAATATATATTGTCTAATAATATTTTATAAATGTCTGCTTCTTTGCAAATGATAAATGAAATATCTATTTTCAATGAAATTAATAAGTAAAGTCATAGGTAATAAATAAAGGTAATAAATAAATATTATAGGTAATAAATAATTAAATTAAATCTTTTTTTTATATTGATTAATTTAATTAAATTCAATGCAAATTTAAATAAATACAGAAGCAATGCAATATTTTTTTAGTTACGCGCTTATTTATTGATTCTACTTGAGATATTTGGATTATAGGTTTTTTTTAAGCTCGCGTTTGAAAAACTTTTTTAGCCTGACAAATAGCAAATGAAGCTCTAACATTATTACAGTACATTAATTACTTACTTACAATTTAATTTTAACCTGCATAATAAACGAAAAATAATTCGTGTTTTTCTTTTGTAGCGATTTAGGAAATGAGAAAACGCGTAGCTTGTTGCAGGGAATCGTAGATGAAAGAGACGAAGAAAGTTGTTTTTTTTTTCAATTTCACGTTTCAAATTTATGTTCCCTTTAAAATGTTATTTAAATGTTATAAATTAAATGTTATTTACACACATAATTATATCAAGGAATTGATTTACTTCTGATTTTCCACTCTTTTAATTCTGAGACAAGAATCTAAAGCGGTAAATTTTTTTTTATTCGATCTCAATTTTTATAAATTCTTGAAAATTTTTTATCTTTATAATTCTTGGAAAAATTTTATATAATCGAATCCCAAATTTAACGCGGCTTATTCACTCTAACAGATCTTTCATGGTACGTAAATTGCTTTCTCTCCACTATTTAAAATGATGAATTGTAGTTTCTTAAATTTTAGTGATTGATGCTTCTTAATTACATTTCCATTAACAATCGTTATATCACAGTAAAAGATAATTTTGCTGTCACTTTGAGGAGAAAAAATACTACGGTTCAAAAATTTAAATTCTGCATAAATAATATATAAAATGTTTAAAAATTAATAATACGAAATGTTTAAAAATTTCTGCTTAATAAAATCCCAATTTTATTTATATTATTTACATTATTTATTAAACTAAAAATAATCTATTAAAAATAATCCCGTACAATATAAAATTTTCTGTATTTTGTTTACTATTAATTGCTTGTTTACTACTTTAATTTTTTTCTGACGAGAGATATTAATACTGATAAAAAAATGTGCAAGTAATTATCAAAAATAACTTTTACAAATAGCTTTTACAAATTAATTCCAATTGGTTTTTATCTTCTTGGAAATTTTTTTATCTCACTTTAAGTTGGTCACAAACATTTCAGCAAATATATTGGGTCTCTTTGGGATTAACTTGGACGAGAAATCGTGTTCATTCATTCCAAAGCGACTATAATGTCGGATTTTCATCTTTTTAGATTGAAAGCAATCAGCATAATTGCAACTAGTCGCTTCAATCTGATGCATCAAAAACGTGATAACTTTATAGCATTTTATGACAGTACATTTATGACGCAGGCAATAAACTCTTAGTGAGACAAGAGAGGCAGTAGCATACAAGCCAATATTCTCCTAGATGCAGTGAAATATTGTGACCTAGTTTTTCCTATAGAGTATAAAAGTCAATATGCTAAGTGTGATGAAAGAATAGCGTTGCACGAGTAGCGTTTAAAAGTTAAATCTCGATGAAACTTTCATATTACATATGTGTAAATTTTCCTAAGTTGTAAGAATATCTTACCATATAGAATACTTTTACCTCTTTTACGCATTCCGATGAATGGTACAAATTATAATATAAATTTGTGTATAAAAAAAATTCTTTCCATTTCACACATTTTTTTTTTCGTACCTTAAAATCTCTGATTATTTGAATATTTTGTTTCTACGCATATCTTGATTATAATGAACAAAGCCTTCTAAAAGCCATATTTTAGTTGCATAAAACTTATCAGTGTCTCAGTATATTATACTTCACGGGTATTAAACGTCACATCGACATAGTCTTTGCAAACAAGGCTGGAAAATGCTCGTCGTCGTTTCACGTGGCGTTCTACCGTGCCAAAATTGCACCATTATGGCGAGACGTGTGGTAACTTTATGGTATACAAACTATTTCGTCGCAAGAGCGGCCACGGCCGCTTGCTTCTCATCTCACATTGTTTCGACGCCCACGAGGTGTGGGCGACTACGACAGATTACTTTCGGGCAACTCATGCGCGCGTTGACGAAATCACTTTCGAAAGCTATCATTCGCGTTGATTTCTCAAATCGAATTAGTTTCCAATTTTAGAGATAAGGTGAGAATCCTCTGCAGATGTGTAGCTAGAAACCGAGCACAGAGTGCTACAAATTGTATCGCGTTTATAGCGTTGTTATATAGATATCGCGAGAATAGTTGCATTAATTGATCAAGTACTTGGTAACGAAGGGTCTATTAACTCGCAATTCTCATAATGCGAAAATCGTGTTTGCGGAAATTTATTATTTGCATTTACATCTACTGTTATTGCTCGCTGAACTATTTTACGCTCGCTGTGAACAATTCGCCTCGAAAATCGTGATAAATCCTTGAATACGGGCACAAGCGTGTATACATACGCATACATAGGTAAATATTTTTTGCAAAAAACTGATTTGAAAAATTCGACGTACAAAGGGAGAATTCAGTGATCTTGAAATAAATATAAAAGTAATATTTACAATATCACAGAATCACGATAATCCTTCCTTTTCATCCTCTATAGAAGGAGTGGACAAAGGCCTTTGAATGAAAAAAAATTTATATGAAAATGTATATACATATCCCTGCTGCGATTCCGTCATCACGTCGCATTCATCGACGTCTCGGGGACATTGGCACGTGTCTTTGACTATGGATTAAGCTCACCCACGTGTCGCATTCTTAGGAAATGATCCGGTTTTGAATCGCATCTACGTGGTCGGACACACAAAGTAGTTCGTGTCGGTCATTAGGCAGACTCCAGAAGTTGGAGTACATTAAAATCCCAAATGCGCCGCTTTCTGTAGGAGTGTCGCTATTAATTTCCTCTGCACGTGAGGATATGAAGGTATTCACCGAGCGTCTTTCGATGAAACTGGGACAAAGAGAGAGAAAGGGAGGAGGGGAGGGAGGGAGAGAGAGAGAAAGAAGGGGAGAGAGAGAGAGAGAGAGAGAGAGAGGAGAGGAAGAGAATCAACTACTTCGGACCAAAGGATTTGTCAACGGTACCTTTAAGTTGAATTGAGTTCGCGAGAGTTTCATGGCCGACCACACTCGATTGTCCTACTGGGGTCAAACCCCTTAAAGATAGCTTGGTTAAGGATAAAGTTGTCTGCTCCAGGAGAAATAAAATAACGACTTGACTTTCGAGATGGCTTCGAGTCTGGCTATTCTCCAATATAATTCACTTATGTCGTATTATGTTAACTGCATTACTACTAGATGATAAGATATAATATTGAATTAATATAAAAGTATTGTACTTTATTCGAAAAATATTAATAGATAAAAAATATCTATTGGATGTAATTGTATTATCCCTCTCTTTTCTATTTTAAATCATCATCATCATCATCATATCATTTTGAATCATAAATTTTTTTCAACTTTCAATTTTATATTATAAAATAATAAAATGTTGGGCAAGTATTTTAATATTTAAATGCAAGTCATAAAACACGGGAGAAAAAAATTTTCATGTTCATTCACTTTACATACTTTGGTTTAATCTAGTTTAGTTTTTTGTTCCTTAAATAAAAAATTAAAGTTTGCAGAATAAAAAATTTCGAACAAGTTTAAAGAAAAGAATTGCTCGTAAAGTTTTTTAACATAATAGAGAGAATAAACGCACATTTCTGTAACCAATCATTTCTATTCTTTGACAAAGTCCATATAATATTAAAGAAATTTTCTTTCATTATTATAACGAAGTGTCAATTATGCCAATACGTTACATATATCATTTCATGTTTCTCTAATAAGCTTTATATTCATTTCATTTATTTTTTATTGTAATATTATTATATATTGTTGCATGAAAGATTCTATTTTCTATTAAATGCTACAAAAACTGACATTTATGTATTAGTATCTTAAAATATATTAAAAAAAATTTATGTCAAAATGTATTATTGAAAATTTTTAATTTGACCCAACAATATTTATTTTATTTATTTTATAATCATTTATAGAAAGATTGAAATGTGAGAGATATAATAGAGAGATTAAATGTTCACTGAATATTTTCGCTTTTCGTGAAACGAAATTACGGCAAGTACAATTTCCGAGTTTCTCAAATCTCGCGAATACTGTCATCTACGTGTCAGTCTTTCGAAAAGGATTAATGGCGCTCTAGTTCGAGCGCTCTTGAATTGGACTATACGAGTTGCAATAAAGGTATAAGGGGTTCCGTTTGGACGGATATATCGATTGGTCTCTTATCTCGAAGAAAGCCAACCTACTCACTACGATATTATCTATGAGTAACACGTGTACGAGCGATAATATTAACGAGATTGTGGCAAAAATTACACGCGAATGTAACGGTCGCCTTTTAAAATACGGATGGAAAGAATGGATATTTTTTTTGCAATTATTCCCTAAATATAATACTTAAACTGTTTCAAATTAATTGGTAAAAATTTTTATTTTTTCTTCAAATTATTTTCGCGGGAGAGGAGTAAATTAATTTACATCGATAACTCGTAGATATACAAGAGTTGATCGATATCAAACGGTTTCTAGTAAATTATCGAACAGTTTTCCTAAAGGAAATATCATTATATATTTTTCCGGAAAGAGTGAATTGAAATTTGTAAACAGATAACGACGCGGAAATCTTTAGTTACCGGTAAAATGATATCAAATCACTGATATTGGATACGTTTTCACGAACAAAATGTCAAAGGAGGAAAGGCGAATTATGGTACGATATGGATCGTCTTTCAATTAGAGTTGACGATATCAACCTTCGTCATCGCTAGACTACGATCATACAGTTTTTATATCTATACATGATGTTCGATATCTCATTATAATATTCAATATATCTCATGCAATATAATTTATTTTGAATTTGTATTTATACACTTATACAAACATTAAGTTAAGTTTAAATCAAGTTTAAATAAAAGTTAAGTTAAATAAAAAAATGTATTTGTGTATATATACTCTCATATTTACTCATATTATTCATATTATTCATCATTACTTAGTTTTCATAATTTATTCATTTTTCTTCCTCTTCTCAAATGATAATCAACTTTACGGATTTCCAACAATTCATAAATTTTCTATACTTTAATAGAAATTCTCTACTTTTAACATCACTAAATATTTAACTTACGATATTGCAATTTATAATATCTGAACTTTACCTGACCTTTTTAGTACTGCAATTTTGTGATATGTGAATAATCAAACTCGCGTTAAAATATTTCATGTTAAAACTGTCATGTCTGCTCGCATACAAACATTTAATATAATTTCATGTTTCATTTTAATTCCCTTTGAATCATGGAGAAGTAACGAATTATTATATATTATACGAATTAAAATGAAAATGTTAATAATCGAATGAGTTATAATACAGATACAATGCACGCGATTTTATCATGTAAGACGATAAAAAAACATGCAAAATGCATTGAAGAAAAAATACATCTGTGTATATATATAACAACATTGCGTATATCTTAATTTATATTACCTGTTTAGTAAATACATAGGAAGGTTATTATTTATCGCAACTTTTCAAGCTAATATTATAATTAAAAATCAACAAAATTGTAATCTAATCTATTTGAAAAATGTTAAGGATAAAATATTTAAATTTATCATTTTCTCTTTGAAATTTCACCCATGCTTCTTCTTCTTCAAGCGCTTATAACTCGGAAATAATTGGCTCTTCAACATTTTCTCTAATGAAAGTTTGATCAAATGAATCATCGAGCTTCATTCTGCTTTAAAATTAAGATGAAAAGTTACCTTTCACATCACGCCAGCACGATAAATCGATAAATTTTACATCACCGCTAGCGTACTTTCGCTAGCCGTTGTCCACCCTTGTCATGACGAGTGTCTTGAGAATTGTTATCGAATAACGTCGCGAATAACGCGCGTCTCAAGGATCAATGTCCGATCCCGACTGATCCCTCGGAAAGTTCTACGATGTAGTATATACGATTCCTGTAGGAAAATCCTGCCACATGTTCCCTCGTGTCAAATAAATCTTGTCGACGCGAGTCTTCTTTTGTGCTGAATCTAACGAAAATTCGAATTTCGTTCATTGGATTCTAGTCTCAATGTCGCAGATCGATTTTGGCTTTTCCATCACGAAGGATAGACAACGCAATTGTCTTTGTGGCATTTTTCAATCACCCAATAGCATGGTTGGAATTTGTGGATTTTTCTCTTATTATCTTCTTCGTTGTATTCGAATCGATTCTTTTGAAAAGATTACACAGTCTTTTAAAAATTAAAATTTAAAATAGATAAAGACTATTTCTTAAAAAATAGAAAATATCTTGTTTTCTCTTTTAGCATATTTATATAATAATCCAAGACTTCTCTGAATATCCTCTGAAAATTATATTCTATATAGAATACATATATAAAACTTTTATATAAAACTTTTCTACACATAAAATTTAATTCAAGATATTAATATGTAAATAGAATTTAAATTACAAATTCTTTTATACATTTGCTGTTTTTATTTTTTTTTAAAGGAAGAAAAGTATTTTACTTTTGCTATATATTAGTTATATATTTATAATAATTATTGAAAATTGCCTAAAGGCATTAAATCAAGAAAGAAACAAGAACTTCAAGATTCTATGAATTTGAATGAACCAGAGAGAGAAAAAGAGAGAGAGAGAGAGAGGTTCGCTCTAATTTACATGTACTTTCGTAACAACATGACTAAAGTAATCATGTAATCCGAAATATGAACAGAAATTAGATATAGCTAATTCGATATTTAATTAATTAACATCTATTTTAATTAATTTACATGTAATACTAATCGTTTAAATATATTAATTCCTTATTTTAAATTTAATCAATTCTATGTATTTACAAAACTATTTATATTTTTAGATTACAAAGATATATACGGGGTGTCCCGCAATTACCGCTCTATATTTTAAAGGTAGATTCTCTGGCCAATTTAAAAATGATTTTTCCTCAGCGAAAATGTCGAAGAAGATCATTATTTTTTGCATATTCCCAATTTTTGTCATGATGTATCTTTCTAACTAAGCCTTAAATTAAAATTCTATTAAAGTAAACTCTACCTAAAATTAACTAAAGAATGTGACTTTATTAATATTTTATTCCCATAAGGCTTAATTTGCGAAAAACCCTTTATTTTCAATCATTTATAACTCGAAAACTTTTAGTGCCTCGACATTTTCGCTGAGGAAAAATCGTTTTTAAATTGGTCAGAGAATCTACTTTTAAAATATGAAGCGGTAGTTGCGGGACACCCTGTATATATATATATATATATATATATATATATATTTGTCTAATTATATTCTTCTTTCCAGTTCTATTTTTAAAAAGTTTCGTTTATTGCATTTTTATTTTATCATATCGTTTAAATCGATTGATTTTTATTTTGTAACATATATAGTTAAAATAAATAGTTTTAATCCGATTTATATTCCGATTTATATTTCAAGGCGATATTACTTCAATCTGCCGAAAATTATAAAATAAAGTAATGAAACAATTAAATAATAAAAATATTTATTTCACATGTATATTAATTGCGAGATAGTAAAATCATAATAATTTAATATCTTGACATGTCTTATCTCACATATTTTGATGAAATTTATTTCTTATGCTTTTATTTATTTTTCGTACTTTTATTTTTTCGGTTTATTCGGCGAATTATGTAAATTTATAAATTTCATTCATAATGTTTCATATTTATAATAGAATTGAATTTTTGCTCGCAAACTCTCTCTCTCTCTCTCTCTCTCTCGCATATAATTTCGAACATTCGCTAATATTACACCTAAATAATCTACTTGAATGAGCAGGTAATCGAATTATTCGACAATTTCGAGATTCGAGAGGGTAATTATCGATGGTAAAATAATAATGTTAACCTCATGTTTTCTCGTGTAATTCATTATATCACCTGAGAGCTAAATACAATCACTTCATAGGACAACGAGACTTTTTTTCAGCGGAAAATCATAAATCAATGCTGTGATGCAAACATTACAAATGGTGAGTTACAGGCATGCTTGGAATTTCTGTTTGTTTATTTGTTTAGAGAATGACAAACACACGAGAAACAAGTTATGCATACAAATGTCCCGTATCGTTACATGCAGTGAGCAATGTCTCGAAAATAAAACAAAAATATCTTTTTGTGACACGCGCGCTTTTATTCCTTTCGCTGTTTACTCGTCGTTTAATCATATATATTAAAATATATTAAAATATGTGACTGATATGCGCTTATTATCACTATATATATTTTTATAAAACTTTTATATGTGGAAATGACTTGGGTTACTTTAGTATGTTTCCTTTCATGGAATCCCAAAGCATATCATATATTTTTGATCAATTTGGGTATATTTTTATGATAAAAAATATCGGAATCAATATTTCTTAAAATATTATCAAGAATTTAGCAATTTTTACGTATTAAAATTTGAATACGTAAATAAAGAAATAAAAATATCACATTAAATATAATATTTAATATAATATCACAAGAAAAAAGTTAATTTAATTATTTAAAAATAGTGCTGAAATGTTTGTAATTGATAGAATAAACTATATTTTGCAAGTAATTGATAAAATAAAATATTTATTGCACATGTGCATAATTGAATAAAATATATTTATTTATTTATCTGATTTTTTTAACAAATTTATATAATAATCTTATGCAATTAAGTTCAAGAATAATCTAAATAGAATGTAAACGTTAAATTTATCGTAACTAGTAAAACAATCTCACGAGACTTCTGTCTGTTATTACATTATTGTGAACGCATGAAGTGTCTCTGCGAGAATAGCAAGCAATGTGTTAATGTGATGGTACTTAACTATTCCGCAAAGTTATTAATTTTTCTTGTCTAATTGTTTAATTAAATAAAATAGCACGAAAAATACATATCGAAATAAGATTTTTATATATTTTGTAATATTCAATTAATTTAGGAAACAGTAATAGTAGAGAAATCTAAAATACAGTATATACATAAATATACATTGTACATATTATATATATATAGCTGTGTGTTATGATATTATATTAAATATTGAATTCTCTCATTATATGAAATAATTGAGGTTAATGCGATACTAGAATTAATTCCAATTATAAAATTACATATTTGTCCTGTGATTTTACAACATCCATGAAATAAATGATAGATTTTTTATAAAAATCCAACCAAAAATGTCGCATTTAATTCGCCGTCATAAGTTATCCTTGATTATTATCCCTGGGATTATAACAGAAATTTAATGAGAAATTTCATCAATTTCGCGAAACTGATGAAGTTAATGGTTGTGATTAATGACTCTCTTTTTAACAAGCCTTATATGAAATTTGCAATATATCGAAATAAAATCTCTTTGCTACAGATACATTCAATTACTGCTATTCATTAGATAACAGCAAAAAGAGCATGAGAAATTTAACTAGAATGGATAATATTTCGTCTTTCTCTTAAGTTTTATCGATCGTGACGTCCCTAAAGAATACTTTCATTCAACGCGATCGTAATAATATGGAAAAATTGAAGCTTGCTCGAATGGACGAATATTACATTCGCAGACAATTTTCCACTTCATCGCCGTGAGAGGAAATATGAAATGAACATGTGAATGAATAAAGCCGCGGCAAGGGAATGTGATGGTGATAATCAGGAAAATATTTTTGTTGTTTTGATTTCACTCAAGTAAAATCCTCCATGAGAAATAAATACAGTCAATATAAACGATGGGATTTTATCACTTTTCCTAAGAATACTGAAACATCGATTTCCTCGTTCTATATAATTACTTTTCACGATTAAAAGTATTTTAATGTGATATTGTAATATGTCAGTTAATAATCTGTACAATTAATTTTCTAAAAAGAGAAAAAATTTAGTTTTTCCTTGTTCAATATAAATAAAAGAAAATAATAAATAATATATACACATATATGTATTATTTATTATTTTCTTTTATTTATATATTGAATAAAGCTAAATTAAAATTTTTCTCTCTTCCGAAAATTAATACATACACACATATATATATATAGGGTCCCGCAACTACCGCTCCATATTTTAAAGGTAGATTCTCTAGCCAATTTAAAAACGATTTTTCCTCAGTGAAAATGTCGAAAAAGATCATTATTTTTTGCATATTCCCAATTTTTGTCATGATGTATCTTTCTAACTAAGCCTTAAATTAAAATTCTATTAAAGTAAACCCTACCTAAAATTAACTAAAAAAATGTAATTTTATTAATATTTTATTCCCATAAGGCTTAGTTTCCCATAAGGCTTAGGCGAAAAATCCTTTTTTTTTCAATCATTTATAACTCGAAAATTATTAATGCTTCGACATTTTCGCTGAGGAAAAATCGTTTTTAAATTGGTCAGAGAATCTATCTTTAAAATATGGTACGGTAGTTGTGGGACACTCTGTGTATATATATATATATATGTTATGTAATGTTATATATATGTTATATTTAAATAATATTATATAATATTATTTCTATTATAAATAACATCTGAGTTTAAATGTTTGATACGTTAAATGATAATATCATTTCTACGTTATATTAAATAAAGCTTTCAGTTTATTATTTTGATATTAAAATATAAAATATTTATGTAGAATATATTTCATATTTTCTTTTTCTTTTTAAAAATCCAATATCTTTCTACACTTAAAACTGATTTTTCTTTTTAATTTCTTTAATCGATGAGCAAATTTAGCGGCAAAATCATCGCCATGTAAAGAACATGTAAATTAATGCTAATGCAGTTAATATAGAACAATATTAGCATTTCTCCGATATGCGCTGATATCCGGAAATGATTAGTGCACATCGCTGATATAATAGGGATGCTGTTTGCATGCAACTGATTACTATTTTCCCTTCTTGCAACTTATATAAGAACAGTTTGCTGCTGATTCATATCCGACGGAAAAGGTAACAAGACTGATTTGCATTTAGAGTATCAGCACATCTGGAAAAATCTGTTCAGCTGCTAGAGATAGCATGCGCCAGCTTTTATCGCCAAAATTTATTATATTTATTCTGGCATCTCGCGCATTGCACGTCGCATATAGACGTCAGGTATAGAATCAAATATATTTCAAATAGAATATATTATCGAAAGTTTTCGATAATATTCAAAATTGTTGTAAGCACATATTTTGTGTATATTAAATTTTTTCATTATGTTTATTATGTAAAATAACAATATAAGCTTATAAATATTCTGCACTGATTTAACGTAACATGTATTTAAAATTATATTTAATTGATAAAATAATAGTATATGTTAAAATATCTATATTAATATCATACATATACCACAATATAGTATAATATTATTTTATACATAAATATAAGTAATAAACATAATAATATTATTTTACTAATAAACATAATTAAAATAAAAATATAATAAATATAAAATAAATAGTATAAACATGAAAATATTATTTTATATATTATATGTTATATTTAATTATTTATATATATAATTATTATATATATATATATATATTGTTATTTAATTGTTATATATTATTAATGAATTTCCTATATTAAAATTTAATATACATACATTTTATACACACATTATTATAACTTCTATGAACATATTTATTTATAATTAAATTCAATGACAACAAAATAATATTAAAGTTTAAATTCATATATTCACATTTGGTGTGCGTGTATATACGTATATATATCGAAATTGTTCCCGTTTCTAGCCGTTATATTTTACGCTTCACCGCTGGTCAAAGTAGAATCCGTCGATCGAATAGCGTCGACCAGCACGTGCATCAGAAGCACGATCGCATGCCGGATTTCGTCACAAGTATCGGAGAGAGTTAAAATTGTTCAGTGTAGTTACATATAATGGAATCGATAACGACGCGTGGACGGTATCCAGAAGCGATGTGAGAATTATTGGTTGGCAATTTTGTAAAATCGATGGCGACGTTTGATTTACACGCCAACTAACGAAAGTCCGGTTATACTTAAAGGAGAAATATTCTATCGTAATAAAAGAAATTTTAGAAAACCAATGGATGCACGTAGAAGATGTAAATTTATTTATTAATAAATTTATTAAAATTATCCGTTTTCGATATTACACGTATTAATCTGAAGTTTTAAGAGAATAGGAAAATAAAGAAACACAATTGTATTAATGACAAATAATGATATACACATATAACAATTAATCGCTAAAAATAATATTCTATCACACATTTATTATCATAAAAATTAAAATATTTGCATATTTTTTTATCGTTAAAAATAGATCCTTTTGATCTTTTTTTTTTAATAAAATACACATAGTTAAATTCTCTTAATTATTTTAAAATTTAACTTAGTGGATTTTTTAATAACATAATACATTATACATTAAATATTACATTACATATTAAATATATATATAACCGTATTTTTGTTTTTAATGTTCATAATTTATGAGTAGCTTTTGACCTGGCATAAACGCAATTCAATTTTTGCTGCATATTTTACAGAAGAGGCTAAATAATTGCGGGAATTTTTAATTACGTACGAGTAGATTGTTGCATTATCGCAGCAACGAACAATGTGTCCTGTCAATCCCGATAGTTGTAATAATCGATCATGCAGACAATCTCATTGAGATGTCAGTCTCGCGAGTTTTCTCGCGTGAAGCGTGTCGGCAATGTTTGTCGCCCGCGAACAATTGATGCATATATCTATAGCTGCAATTAGCTGCGGTTTCGTGAACAAAATTCGACTGTAAAAATTCCCTCTAAAATTCCGTTTCAATTCGACAATTCGTGCGATTCTAATCGCGCGCGCGTTCGACGCGAGATATGATATCTACCTCAAACTTTTCGCCGTCACTTTATCACGAACTAACGAATGACAGATTCGATATCGATTCTATGTAAATTCGATCGACGATGTGACAGAATCGAAAAAAAAACACGGAAATGCGACAACAAAGTAGAAACCGTCCGCTTTTCATGCAGTGCAAATCTCGCTAGATGTATTCTGAAAAAGATAAAAGAAAAAAAAATATATATGGCTCGCGTATTCGGCTTAAAATGGATATGGCTGTCGCATATAAAAGTGAGAAAGAGAGAGAGAAAGCACACTTTAGATTCGCAAGTGCGCTTTTATCGGAAACGAGTGCCTTTTTTGATCGCTCGTTTTATTCGTTGAATTTTTTCTCGATGAGTCTTTATGTTGGGCAGCTAGACATGAAAATCTCATTTCCTCACAACTTTAGATTTTATATTGGAAAATCGCCACCATCTTTTAATCCTATATTGATCGAGCTATGATGCAATAATCTAATTGAAATCTTACAAATGATACATTATTCTATTAACAAGCACAATTTATGATAAAACATTTATATAAATAAAAGTTTTGTGTGTATATATACATAGTTATTTTTATGGCACATAAAATAAAATACTAATTAAAAATTTAATGTTTTAAGAAAGATAAATTTTCATAGAAATTTATTTAAATATAAAATATATTTAAATTGTTTTTTAATTTAATTCTTTCGAGTTAATTCACAATTTTATAAATTTCTAATAAAATATTATTATACATATTTTATTATTTCAAGCTTTGAATTTCAAATAAAATAGCTATGTATTATATAATATGGACGTATTATTCTATAACGTAAAAGTTGAAATTAGTAATGCATAGTGTTATAATACAGGGAAGACATTAAGTTATTTTGAATAACGTTACAGAGTAAATAAAGATACGGAAATATTTACATTAGCATTATTCTATTTCTGATATTTTCAATACAGCAACTCATCTACGCATAAACTACTAATTGATGGAAAATCGTTATGTATGCTTTGCACGTGCGATTACGATGTTGTTTCATGCACGATAGCAATAATACGATTTCGAATTAGGGACAAATGTCAATACATACCAGCGCAGACAATAGCAGCAAATTAAAGATAATCTCTAAACGAAATAGCTTTTAATTAATTCTCAATAACTCCTAATTCAGGTTGCATTTATTTGCTCTTTCTCTTTTATTGATCAAAGTATTTCTTAAAGCATTTGTCAGAAATATAGCAATAAGAAGATAATAAGCTAATAATTTAGTATATAGTAATAAGAAGATAATTTAGCTAAACATACACGGGATATATACTCCGTAACTACTGAAAATATTTTTTAGCAGTTCTAGAATAATATTTTATAAGACTTAAAAAAGTTTTTTGCGATAAATTTAAAATCAGTTTTAATCAGCACGTCATCTAACCAGAACTTTTTTACTTTGAAGAATAAATATAGTTTCAAGAGTAAGTCCTAAATGAATTTTTTCCATTAAATTTGATTAATTCCAGACTGGAATTAATCGAAGATCTAAATCATTTTACTTTAACGCGAAACGTTGAACGGATTGGATTTTTCTTACAATGCATACTAAGCTAGGAAGATTCGATTGCAAATTGCACATATAATCTTATTCATGTTTCATGTTCAGCTAATCCATTGCGAATTTAAAACTCTTGCCCCAGTTACAGAAACGTGAATCCGCACGATGCAATTACATATACGTGCTTGGAATCCCAAATATCCCCATCGCGGTGAAACACTCGTTGGAGAGAGCTGATTCTCAAGTATACGTATATATATCTATCAAAATGATATGATTGACAGTGCGATCTCATCGTAGATTATGATTTTGCGTTGATCTCGTTTCCCTCTCCTTGATTCTAGAGAAGCCCTCGACTCGTTTTAGCGTTAATGCCGAGATCGTCGAGCCACTTCTATACATTATTCACGAGAGCTCGCTTGCACGCGAGACGAATTTGTACGTCGAGAAGGCCGGAAACTGCATCAGAGGAAACTGCGTCGGAGAAAACAGGGGATTCGGAATTTTCTCTCGTAAATGTCAATCGATTCTCATCGTATCGATTGTGAGACAGAGCGCATGGACTTTCCCGATGAATGTTGGGTCCGATGCAGAGTTCGTTTTTGATTTTCCATCCCTGTTGTCCCTTTATCGTTTAAGCTCGTATAACTTATATGTCCTCGTCCGTATCGTTTCTGCTTTGAACTTATGAATTTTACGGATGTCAATGAAATTCCTGCCTTGATCTCTCCCATGCATCGTGATCAGATTTTAATGGAGCGGGCAGGAGCGGGAATGAATAGGCGCAATGTGCCGGAAACGGCGATCGGGCCGGAAACGAAGATTTCCGCATCGACGATGAATTATTATCGGATTGAAACGATTACTAAATTCTGACATAGGAGAGGAATTTGATCGATTGAAATTTAATTGTGCGATTATATATGTTAGAAACAAAAATATATATTACACCATAAAGTGTTAAATATAACTTTAATTAATATTGTAAGATTATGCAATCCTCTCTATTTTTTATTTTAATTTCAAAATCATTTGTATATTAATATAATTTGTATATTAATATAATTTCATAATTATTTGTAGTTTTATTAGCTTTAATATTCTTGTCTTGCTTGCGTGCAAAAATTGTGTGAACGCACACACACATATATCTTTATATCTTCATACCTATCATTGCAATAATGTCATGCTTCTTTTCTGAATCCAGCTAATCAAATAGATCACTAAGCTGCGATAAAATTACTTCCGAGCAAACAGAAGCAGTGGCAGCGGCGGTGAAAATAAGGTCTAACAAAGAAGTTTAATTTCGCGTCGGGTAATATAATCTCCAAGCAAATATGTGCAATATCTTTTCGGTTCTACTCATCTACATTGATGATGTAAGCCGTTTTCGCTGAGTACCATCAGATTGAATTAACGACTGATGTAATTATTATAAGTCCCGCAAACTAACATTCTTCATCACCCACATTTTGGCAAAACCAAAATTGAATTTTCGTAGCGAACGGAATCGTAAATATCGTAAATCGTCGCTTATCGAAGATCGCAATCGTTGCGATTCTTGATAAAGAACATAAATCGTGTCCCAAACAGAGCTATCTCTAATTCCATCACATACGCTGTTATAGACGCAAAAAGAAAGTGAGAAAAGATCAAACAAAAAAGAAAAAAAATATATATGTATATATATTCTTCTTATTATATTAATTTGATAAATCTAGTCAAGGCATTCGCGTGCTATTTTTAAATTAAGCATACTCAAAAAAGTAAACTCATGCAAGAATGATACACTATATTTTACGTTTTTAATTGATTTTGGAATTGACATGATGATTATAATAGTATGATATGACACAAAAGAGATGTAGGTTTTTTCTTATTTTATTAAAAATTGTAACATCGATAAATTGATTATATTTCGAAATATTTAATCTTTTTCTCTTTTTTCTGTGTGTATATGAATTTTATCTATTTTTATTCTTAGAATGTGCAAACTCGAATTATTAAGGAAGATATTACATAAGAACTTAACAATCTATTATACTCTATTATATAACCATCGAAGCTGGAGAATTGATCTATTAAGATCTCTCAAATAAATGTTGCGATTTTCAGAAACAACTGTCGCAATTGCACGCTTCATTAAATGTTAGTCCTACCATGATTATTCCGAATCAAGTGCAACTGACGTTACCTACAACTTGAATTCCATAAATTATTCACGGCTCCGTCTGGAAGCAATGCGGTCTCGGATGAGAGAAAATGGCGCTCTCGTATATAATCAAAGGAAAAAAAATTCAACGGACGTTTTGCGCGAGAAATTCAAGAAAGAAAACAAAATAATTTCCATTAAAAGAAGTTCCATAAAAAGATTATTAACAAATTATTTATTAATTAATTCTTTCATTTTAATTATTTCAATTATATGAATACTTTTCTCAATTGTAATAGAGATACAAAATTATTCAATATTGTTAACGACTTTTCATTTTTTGTTTCAAATATAAATCTGATATGAAAAAAATAATTCGTTCAGATATAAGAGACATACATTTAGAAAATAAATATTTAATAAGTAAATTTATTTGATCAATAAAAATATCAATCAAAAGAAAATCATAGTTTTAATAAACTTAATTAATAAAAAGCAATATAAAGATGAAAATCAATTATTTAGCTTATCAATCCAATTATTAATATTGAAATTTAACAATTCTCCCATAAAATAGCAATAACATATTTACATATTTAAAAGCAATTAGCACATACCATTTCTTCCTGAAATCAACATTCATTATTGAAAGACTTAATTAAGATTTTCGCCCGATTGCACTCAATTCATTAACTGATGTTACTGATGATGTTACTGATGTTAACTAATAGCACTATCTTAATACAAACCTGGTATCGCTTTCACGAAATGCAATTTCGTAGATTAACGCCGTAATGCATTCGCGAATTAAACAAATCCTATGCAATAACGTTTGTAGCCATGGATTCGCGTCAACACACGCTTCGTACAATTTGTGTAATTTCCGGTCCTCACATCCTCACATTATTTTATTGATGCTGTACTGATGCACAGTAAATTACAGGTCGCACAGAGATACATGCGTCTACATTAGGTGGAATATCGCGAACCTGGAAAGTTGCTTGATTAACATGCAACGTTGGCAACAGCTGGCTTTCGATGGTATGCGCACAAATGTCGCCGTTAATAATGAAATAGCGAACAAACGAGAATATTAAATTAATATCTATCAATCAATCTTAATATCTATCAATCAATCTTTTATATATATATATATATATATATATATATATATACAGGGTGTCCCGCAACCACCGCTCAATATTTTAAAGGTAGATTCTCTGGCCAATTTAAAAACGATTTTTCCTCAGCGAAAATGTCGAGGCACTAATAGTTTTCGAGTTATAAATGATTGAAAATAAAGGGTTTTTCGCAAACTAAGCCTTATGGCAATAAAATATTAATAAAGTCACATTCTTTAATTAATTTTAGGTAGAGTTTACTTTAATAGAATTTTAATTTAAGGTTTAGTTAGAAAGATACATCATGACAAAAATTGGGAATATGCAAAAAATAATGATCTTCTTCGGCATTTTCGCTGAGGAAAAATCGTTTTTAAATTGGTCAGAGAATCTACCTTTCAAATATGAAGTAGTAGTTGCGGGACACCCTGTATATAATAATGGCGAGTCTAGTAATTTCTAATCGACTGTAGACACGCGTGATAATGAAATAACATAAGACTCCGTTCGCATCTGCGTTACTGATTTTCTCATTGCATAATATTTGGATTTATTAAACGAAAAGATTGACGGAAAAAACTTGACATATATATTTTAATCAAAAGTTGATTAAAAATAGTATATAGCAATTTTGTTTGAATTTCTGTTCAGTTACCTAGACAAACTTCGGTTTTTAATTATGTATCATAGTATAAGAAAATGAAAAAGATGAAAGCAAAAAGAAAATATGATTTTAAAGAAGTTCGAGAAGGAGAGAGAGAGAGCAAAATAACCAATCTTCTCGATGGAGAATCGTTAAGATACTTTCGCCTCTGTAAAATATTACTTGTCTCGCGTATCTTGCGCATGATCGATCGTGTGATATAGCGAGATACGTGTAATGTTCGATCGCAGACACTATTTGCGAGTTCCATCGCAGCGCTTGGTATCGGATTCCGTTTGCGATTCCCATCTAAACGTGGATATAATATAAATCTCGTTCATCGGCCTGATGCGGCCAAGCAGAAAGAACACGGGCGCGAACGAGCCTGTCAATAAAGAGCGGAAAATTGAAATTTATCTCCATCGGAAAAGGTAGCTCGTCAGCTAAGTCGGAATTCCTACCAGTTTTATTCGATTATTCAATTTAAAAACGAACAGCTGACCGAGAATAGGAATCATAAATTCAGAATCCGCATTCCGAACACGTCTGTTTAATCTTAGGCATCCCGCAGACGCGCAGTTTTTAATTAATCTAAATTGCAGTTCCTTATTTTTCGGTTAAAAATAAGCTTTAAGTTTTTAAAAAATTCTGATAGATTATATTTCTGTTGAGGAAAGACGATTACATTGCGGAATATTAGTGAATTAATGAAGGTTGCAATATGGTGCAAGCGAACATGCGATCGATCATTTCATCGTAAATTCGTCCCCGTTAAACTCTTGAGCTGGTACACACGAGGACCTATATAGTTAAGCGTTCTAATAGTGGTTAGCTATACCTAACATTGTTACTGACGTCCACTGGAAGTTCTATATAATTCCTTTAGTATTACATACGCGTGTACGCTATATTTTCTATCAGAATGCTAAGTTTCTCCTTCTTGTAATATGCTCAAAGGCAATATCTTTTATTACTCTTCTCTTTCTCTTCATAAAGAACATATACGTAAATGTTATTTCTATAATGTTAATAATAAGTAAATATTTATAATAAGTACATGCTGAGAATGCTTTTTATAAATACATCCTTCGATACACGAGATGTATGTTGTAATTTAGATAATATAAAATAGTAATAATAATATTTTTTCAAAACATTATATTACAATATTATATTATATTATATTTTATTATTTATTTTATTTATTATATTTTATTTATTATAAATAAATATTTTATATATTTTTATTATATTTATATTTTAATATATTTTATTATATTTTATTATTTATTTATTTTATTATATTTTATTATTATATTATATTTTATTATATTATATTTTATTATCATAATATTATATTTTTGTGTCGAGACGTTATATCGATCTAAAATATTCATACATTCTTCTTGTTTAATTTTTACTTTATAAGAGATATATTATAACTTTTTGTAATAATTTAAACAATTTTATTCGTGTGAGTGCGCACGCGCACAAGGTTGTAATTTAATTATTATGAAAATATAGGATAACTATAAAAAATATTTTAAAAACACAAGAGTCTCTCTCCTCTCTCTCTCTCTTTCTCTCGTTTCAAATGAAAAATTCGCATTTCATATACCGTTGATCGAAAGAATAATTAATAACAATACATATTTAAACAACTCACGAATACATCAGGCAGCACGAACAGTTTTTTAAAAGCATTTACGTTAAGCGTTGAGTGTTTACGGCATGATAAGCTCCGAAATATTTCTCTTGTAATATCACGTTTACAAGCTTCATATTATCCTTCGTATAATAGCACGTGCCATATTACAAACATAGATCATAGTTCTATATCGTGTTGTAAAAAAAATGTTCATATATGGATATAATATTTGATCCATATGCGTATTTATTCGATAGCATTAGCATTAATCTAACTTGTCCGCTTGAGTATCCTCTGGCCGGTTCGATGAATTTATCACGCATCATCGAACACAACTGAATATTCAGTCATGCTGATAGGATTAATTAGCGAGCTGATAGTTGAAAAGCCGAAACTCGGTTCACTGAATAAAAGAGCCTTGAGGATGTTTGGGAAGGGAATCGAGAAATTAAAGCTCTGTTCCCGGCGGGATCGCTCGGTTCAATTAAATTTTATCGTGACAATTTAATTTTTTAATCTGAGAAAAAGAAACGATTACACACAGAATGATTTAATTTTTTATAGTCCTATATCGAAATGTACATTTGATACGCGCAATGCTTATATAAGCGGAAGTAAAAATCATTTTACATTGTTATAAAAATTATTTTATTATATATTCGCGTATTATATATCTTTTTCATTTCTTATACTTTTCAAAATTAAAAAAAAAAATATTTATTCCAAAATTATATTTCTCTTGATCTTTTGCAAAACGTTATGTATAATGAGATTTTAATATTGAGCAAAATCGATTTCAGAAGAAAAATGAAATAATTAGTTCTTATTTGTAAATCGGTAATGGGAATGTTATAAGAATCTTATAACATTTAATTATTAATTTATTTTTTACATCGTCTAATGAAATAATCAGAATTTTAAATCAGAGTCTCATTAAAAAATTTTGTGTTGCAAAAGAAACGCATATAAACTCAGGCGAAAAAAATATATATTGAAAAATTAATAATTAATTAATATTATTAAGAATCAATATGCACATTTGTCGACATTTTCTCAGATTGTGAGAGCGATTAAAAATTTCTGCAAACATTTATAATCAAAATAAATTAAATTGGAATTATTTTGTCGGTTAATCTCACTACTCATGAAGGTGCTCGTTACGAGTTTACGGTTGCCCGGATAAAGCTTAATTAACAAGAGTATAACATCGAAACGGACTGAAACTGCTGTAACGGACGGATGTCCGTGAGAGGATTCTTGCGCCGGCGGCATGAAGGTGCGGGAACGCGGGATGGCAATAAATTTACTCGAATGTTTACCTTGAATGCACTAATTTGCCGAGCCCATGTAATTCTGTTAACCTGTAACGGCATATTTGCCATTGGCCGACAAGGAGCTCTCGCTCTTGCAAGAGGCGATTTATGGATTACGTGTAGTGTTCTAGAGGCGACCTACGGATATACATTGTGAATTATCGTTGTTATTGTTGTTATATTGTATTATGAATCCTTTTCTCCCTTGTTATATTGTATTATCATGAATCCTTTTCTCCCTCATTTTAGAATAGGGGATATAATAAAAAATAACTCGTATAAAATAATTTAATAATTTTTATAAATTAGTTTTTAATAATTAATAATTTTAGAGTAATGTATCTAGTTATTTTTTTCGTTCGCCTGAATTTTTAATTTTAAGCAACTGCAGTTCTTTTCAGAAGAATTTGCATATATTTGTTTTTTAAATATGAATGTTAAATGATACTTGCACAATGAATTATTACTACAGAAGCTTCTCATTATAATTTTTTTAAGAGAGATAATTATGAATAAATAAAAAGATAAGAATAATTATGATATAATAAATATAAATATGTTTATGTTTATGTGGCATTTTTTTAAGAAAAGCATTTCCTTGAGATATTGTGTTTGTTAAACAAAAATAATACATATGCATATATATATGTATATATGTTATATATATATATATACATTTATTTATATACGTGTTTAAAAATGTTTTTATAATAATATCGATAGCTGCAATAAATATGCAAGAGAAATTCAAGGATATTGATTGAATAATTCTTTGCATGATAAGCTTATTGAATAAATACGCTATTGACATATTTGCATAAAATTGTTTACAATAATATGTGATAAAAATGTACACGAAATATTTACACGCGATAATCAACAATAAAAACGAAAAGCTCGGATGAGAAAAAAACAAAGAATTTTTTCCTTCACTGAAAGAAATAGATTTTTAGTCGCAAATAATATTTACGTAAAATTTATGTAATATTTATATCAAAAATTTATATTAAAACACAAACAATAATTATATAAATGTATAATAATATATAAATATTTTAATTTAGAATTTTTTTTATTGAGCAATTTAAAGAATGCAATTAATTCATTTTTTGTTCATGTCGCAAGCAGCTTTAGAAACTGAATTCCTAAGATTTAAATTTCAAATTCTAAATGGATAATTGCCGCCAGTTTAATGCCGCACAACTGGTGTCATTAATTTAAGTAATATCCTACCCTTTGCGTGCAATTGCTGGCATTTGTGGTTCATTGTTGCGATCCGCGGTATGCGAAACAGCTTGCGCAATCAAGCGATGCAAGTCCGGCCTGATTATCGAGCGCAAGTTAAACGGAGTACTATCGCACCTGTGCTCCAGCGCCTCTATGATAAAGTAAGGTTCACCATAAATTCGCGAAGTTCTCGGCGTAGTCGTCATGTCCTATCACGTGTCTCAGGAGTGCCATTTCTGGCCATGCCACGTCATGCATGTTAGTTCGGCGCGGCGGAAATGCTTTTGGAAGTGTTCCACATGCGAAGCGATGTCAACGATGACAGCGATTTCGCACATATATATATGTATATCAAGCTTCATATCTCATAAATTCCGCACAGCCGAGGATACATACGTGTCACGAATGACAGACGAAAACATAATTAATTTTGTCTATTTCGGGAATCGCGAATCTCGTTAATTAAGTAACAGAAACGTGTTTTGGCTAAAATCCAATATCTGCCGATTTACGTAATTATTATAAACCGACGCGTATTTAATTGCTTTCAATGACTAATTGTCTCCACGTTAAAATTAGATCGATGTAAAAATATTTTTTTTTCTTTCCTTCTCCACGTAAAATTAGATCGATGTAAAAAATAACATAGATTTAAAATAATTTTTCTCGTACATGGTATGTACAGTCGTAGAAAAATTTTCGAAATAAATTAATTCATTGCTAAAATAACGCGAAAAAACGAATCAGCGTAACTTAGAAAATTCGATTCGATATATTTAACAAATGAGCGACATGATAAAAATTGCATAAATTAGATTCAGAATATCGAGGACATTTTTGTGTTGCAATATTGCTTTCAATGACTAATTGTCTCCACGTTAAAATTAGATTGATGTAAAAAATAACATGGATTTAAAATAATTTTTCTCGTACATGGTATGTACAGTCGAAGAAAAATTTTCGAAATAAATTAATTCATTGCTAAAATAAAACGAATCAGCGTAATTTAGAAAATTCGATTCGATATATTTAACAAATGAGCGACATGATAAAAATTGGATAAATTAAATTCAGAATATCGAGGACATTTTTGTGTGGTAACTGTCGTAATTCGTTAAAAAATTTTTTTTCGCACCAAAATGTTTTGTACAATATCTTTTATTGTTCTAGTATTCAGATTGCAGTTTCAAATTGCGTACGCTTATTTCCACGACATTTTGTTCACGCTCATGTCAAGTGCATTAATGCGATCCTGATAATCCGATAAATTCGACGAGCGCCAACAAGTGTTATATTATATATGCGAGCGTTTTCGAAATGAGAAACTTTTTACTCTGTACGAATAATGAGAAGGATAAAACGTTAAAAGAGGTTTTAAATAGAATGTTAATCGCTACAAGGACGCGAATTCACGCGCGCAGGAATTAACGTGGAGGAAGAAGACACTGACTTTCTTATTCTCTGTTTAACGCATTACTCAACCTGAGGATTAAACTGTGCGATATGGACATGGAGATTACGCGCAATTTATGGGCACGTGGCTTATGGCGATTAAGCAAATATGTCCGTTGAGTAACCATGGCCGATATAATCCGGCGCAGATCGTAGTTTCGCAAACATATAAATGCTTGCTATCGGAAAAATAGTTGGCTAACAAAGAAAGTGGCTAGTAAAGTATCCCATTTGTAATGCATTTAGATAACGATTTAAGATTAATGTATTACGTCATAAAGAAGAATAGAGAAAAAAAACCATATGAATACGAATTATTATACGATCTTACGTTGAGCACCGCTCCAAGATATCACTGCGAAGATTTATTTTTCCATTCTTTTTTATATCTCGAATAATGTAATCAGTGTTTGTTGTAGATAATTTCAAAATTATCTAGATAAAGATAAAGATAAAAATCCGTAAATTTATCTTAGATGAGATAAAGATGATTTTGCTTTTACTTAATCTAGATGAAAGATGAGATGATTATTGTGATAATCTAGATAATTATCTAGATATTTTTGTTTATTTTATAAGACTATAAATATTTGACGCAGATTATGGATAAATGGGATATTAAAATCATAAATACATATTCTTTCTCTTTTCCTAAAGAATATTTAAATAATAACAAAAAGGTATATAAATGATATGATGAATATTTATTTATTAATTTATATTTATAATATATTTATAATATATTACTAATATAATAATCAATGTGTAACAATACATATATCATTTTTATAAAATATACATTAATGCATTGCACAAATTTAAGTAAAACAAGTACAAGTAAGTAAAATTAAATAAATGAACAGAATGAAAAAGATTCGACGGCGTTCTTTTCTCATTTTAAGTTATTAAGTTTTAAAGTTCCTCAAAAATTTTAGATATTTTAGATTTTTAAAAGCTTGCCTGGAAAACTTTTTTGCATAATGAAAACGTCATCTTAGACAATTTTTAGATAAGATGACATATATTTTTGATCTAAGATAAAGATAAAGATACTTTGTATTTCTTAATCTAGTTAAAGATAAAGATGATCCATTTCTTTATCTAAATAATTATCTAGATAATTATCTAGATAATTTTATCTAGATATCAGCAAACACTGAATGTAATACGGAAATGTTAATTTATAGAAAAGTAGAAGAAAAGCTAGTTTAATTTTACGAGAATGAAAAGACGAAAATATTATATATAAATAATATAATAATAAATTATATAATAATATCATAATAAATTATATAAATAATATAGGCTTAATCATTGATAGGAACAGAAAATTTTAATGGGCTCGACCTGCTCTCGATCGATTACAATTCCAGCTCGATCTCGTTGCGATGACGAGTGAGAATCGACAGACGTCACGTTTTGTGGTGCATGCGAGAGGCACGATAGATACGATGTCGAACGACAGATATGGCACGCAGGGATGCGAAAGGGCGCGAGAGTGCGAACACACAACAAGCATAGTCGTTGATAGCAACAGCACTGTTTGTTCGCTGGTAAAAGCGATATAGGGTCGCGAAGGGACGATAGCCGCTCGACATGCTCGATGGTTTTAATTAATGCCGATCGTTCCCTTCTGAACCTTTCGCTCTAGCTATACAGGATATATGGTCTCGACTTTAGAAATGTCAATTCTCCTAATGATAAAGGATGTTCGTATAAATATACGTGTCTAAATGCTTTATTTCCGAGCTAGAAATTACATGTAATCGAAAAAAAAACATTAGAATGAATTAGGATAATAAATATTCACAAAGGTTTCTCTCAAAGATAATTAAGAAAAATAAATACATCTTAATGCCCTTCCTTTTTATATGAGAAAAAAGGAAGTTTCTATGTAAGCTACTACAATTAGATATTCATTATTAAAAGCTCCACGGCTACATTGAGAATAAAAGTTTGTTAAATTAAAAGTTGTTTAATTTAACTAAATTATTATTTTTTTAATTGAAATATTTAAATATTTAAGTTAAATAGAGTTAAATTAATATGTCATTAAATTGAATATGTACTATTTAATTTAAATATTTACCCCTTCCCTTACTAATTTATGTATTGTGTACAACAATTCTTTAAAAATAATTAAAATAAATTGTTATGTAAATTATTCTTTAAAGTATTAAAAGCGCCAATACATTTATTTGCTTTTGGGATAAATAAAATTAGAAATAAGATATATATGTAAAAATATCGTATGCGATATCAATTATATCAAAATGAGGCTTTTAAAGAATAATCTTATTATACGTATCTTATTATGCGTATATAATGTTTCAAAGTATGAATAAAAAAGCATAAAATGTCGAAAAACCGATAAAATAGAATTAATGACTTTGATGTTTCTCGTTCACTAGTAAAAAGAGAAAAAAAAAGAGTGCTTCAAAGAGATTCAAATATGGGTACTATCAGTCAGAACAATCATTTTCCTTTATCGAGATCAAAGGATGATAGGTTTTCCTTCCTGTGACATGTGAAAATTGAAACTTCTATATTTTTCATAGCATTAACTTCTCTTAGCGTGGAAAAAGATGCGACCTCGAAGTTGACTCGGCTAGTACGAGGTGTCGATCCATAACTTTGCCTTTTTCATTAGACGACAGCAGGATTTCAAACGCGCCGACGAGCACGAATAGAAACTCTTCGATTCTCGAGCGACTGCTTGTCAGTTCTCAAAATCCAATCGTCTTTCGTGCATGAAGCATGAAGGATAAATCGAAAAAATAGCATGGAACATAAAGATGTTTTAAAAATGGACTGAACAATCTTTCATGTAATTTTAGACTTGTAAAATAACTTTTATGTAATATACATGTATATATGTTGTTTTTATCGTTAAGAATAATATTTTCTAATAAATATTTGTTTAATCAATTAATGTCACAAAATTGTAATGGAATGTTTGAGCACCGGCAACTTTTATCGAGACTTTTATTCGACAAAATGTAATTACGTAAAATATCAAGGATAGTCTTCATAATACATACATGAAATAAATTGAATCGCGTAATTATATCTATCTTTCGGCGCTATTTTCATCGTTCGCTTTATCATTTGTATCAAGAAAGATTTAAAATATACGTTTATATAAACGAAGAATACGAAATACGTTGGCCAGATGCTACTTTTTACAAAACGAATTAAAAAACGATTTTTCATATATTTATAGTAATTATCATCCATTATGATACTTTTCACGAAGATGTGAAAAATAATTTAATAGAGGTGTACTTTACATTGATAATGAAATACCTATACTTTCAAATAGATGCACGATTGTTAAACGACACAATAATGGCCATGACACACAAATCGCTATTTCATGTTCCCATCTTTTGGTATTGTCTTGTTATCGGACAGCTGCGAATGCGGTTGGTATGTATGCCAAAGTGGTTTGCGATTACTACACACTTGTACGGACGCTTGCTAGATTCTGTATTCACCGCATGATGTTGCTGACAGGAAATATGTAGGCGTTATTTAATTTCGCGGGAAGCAAGGAGTAATTTAGAAAACGAATTAATCGATACATTGCGCTGTTGTAACATGTTTAATAACGACACGTGATTGTTCGGCAAGTTCGGTCGACCAAAAGCTGTTAAATTATTCTGAACGGGAAAATATCGATATTTCGACTAAAATAATTTAACATGAAAATGATTCGAAATTAAAAAAAAAAACAGCGTAACATTACATGGCTTTTCAACTTCTCAAATGTAGTTCAATGTATCATTAAATGAGATTTTATGCATGTGTAATGCTTCTGTAAGCTCATTTAATTTATTATTATTTTATTGTATATGTATGGGTATAAGCACATTAATTTTAATCTAATATTAGAATTATATAAGTCATACAATCACATATAGAATTATAGAGAATTATTTAATTTCATCGATTTAGAAGTACATTCTGACCAAGAATTGTGCACAGTTGGCAGCCAAGTACCAAGAGAAACCATACTTCGAACAGGACTTCGGTCTGACCAATATACTAGTCCTGCGGAAATTAGTCTGACCAATATCTTTGGATTCTACTGAAATCGGTCCAACTACTGTGTTGAAATTAAATGATAGGATAATTTAATTTGTGAGAGAATGAGAGAAGAGAGAGAATTGCTTTTAATGATTGTATTAGTGAGAAGCTACTATTTGTTTTTTATTATTGTATCGTTTAATCAGCCTCTAGTAATGTGATTACTTTATACGCTTATTTTCTCTTTCATCCTCCGAAAATCTTTCTATAATCCTTTTCGTATAATATTGTAAAACATTACATCGCAAAGTAAAGCTTTTGACGCCCCTACACAATATCTTCGGAGAATTCGTTAGAGAAGCAGGTTCCTTAATGCAAATTAATGATAACGATTGTCATGGATAGAAGATAAAGTACTATACTATAGAAGAATTAATTAGGTAAATGAGATAGATAATATACTATTTAAAGTTATATTAGTAAAAATATAACTTTAAAAATATATTAAAATGCATTTAAATATTATTTTGTTGAAATTAAAAACAAAACAATAATATGAGTATTATTTTAAAAGTTTATGTCGTTAAGAAAGAAAGGTTATAATTTATTAAGTAATTATTTTTACAACGATCATTTATAAAGATTAATTATATGAACATTAAACATAATCATATGAACATTTAACATTGATATTATTATATTGGAAACAATATAACTTTAAATAAGTACTTATTCAGATCTATCTCTTAAATTACGCACATTTAAAATTAATAGAATTTTTTATAGGAGAAAGATCAATGATAATATCTCTATAATTTATTTTTTCTTAAGATATATAGTTTTTTTGAACATGGGCGGAATAGTGCCAGCAGGAGAATAAACAACCTGCTAGCACAGAAATTAAGCTGTCATCGCGAAAAAAAGAGTGAAAAAATCGCTGACATAGCTTTTCAAATATTTATACAACGAAGAAAGATCTGAATAAAAAATATACAGTTAGCAGGATGTTAAACACAACGAATATTGACATTATTAATAGATTCCAATTCTTCTCATATTTTATTCAATAAAAAGGTCCAACAAAAACATATATGAAACATATTCGGATAATAATGGCTTCATTTTAGTAATAACTTTCGTAACTATAATTTAGAATTAATCTCTTCTTACAATATCCGAAATACGCACGCGTGTATATATATTTTAAATTTTAAATAAAAATTTTGAAGAGAAAGTTATCAAATTATGTTAGGCATAAAATTTTCCTTTTTCAAATGACGTTAAAAATTAGAATTTTTGTTCGTGTATTTATTTCTAAAATGATTGACAGAGCAAAAAATGATAAAAAATTGCATAAACAAATAGATGGCATTTGCAAATAAAATCACTCTAACCAAAAAAATCACTCTAAAATTCATTATTTAATTTATCGCTATCCGATGAATAATTCCAGTCCCGAGTTGGCTTATCAGAATTACCTCTCTAAAGGGATTACAAGCTTAGTCGAAAACTTCATCGCCTCGTAAGGCAGGATACTTTTCCTTCTCTCTCCCCTCCCCCCTTTCTCTTTCTCTCCCTTTTTCAGTCGCTCTTGATTTATATCATTTGTTGCTACTTTTTTAAAGGAGCAAAGCATGTTCCTAAAAATAAAAATCGCACGGATAGTGGATAGTAATCGTTGTTATTTTAATGAAAACAAACGGATTATCATATATCCGGATCAAGAAGATTCTCATTTTTCCACGCGATAATCTTGTATCTGCTTCTTCGCACAGTAAAGTGGTAGACGAATTTCACTCCGACTCTTCTCGAGCCGATTTATATTCTGTGATAACTTCCGCGTTTTCTTAAGAAGGCAACGCTTGTTGTACAAGGTGTTTATAAAACGCATCTTTTTCACATTTTTTAAATAAAAATAAATTATGTTGAGATTTTATTATTAAGATCACCCTATTTATGTGAAATTTTGATCATTTGGTATTCAGTTGTTCATTAAGACAAAATGCTTCCAAAATTCGATAAAGAAAATATTATAATATTATTATATTATAATAATTGATTTTACTCTCTATATAAGTACCTTGTACCATGATATATTGTAGCACGTGGCTTTAAATAGTAATTACGTGTACAGGAAGAAAGAAAATTAGGTGCTTTAGCAGCATGAAACTAATGATGCACGATTTATTGCGCATACCAAGCTACAATATATCGCTACAGCAATATTCCCAGCATGTTTCTCATTGTTAAGACATTTATTACCAATCTGAATTAATTAAAATTAATTCGCTATTTTAGAATTACAATTTTAGAATTGCAAATTGTCGTAAATTAGAAAGAGTTTTTGTTCTAAATTGTTATAAATTGTATAAAATGAAAACAAAGTTATTATTCTTTTTCTCATAGCAATAAAGCGAATAACAATTTTTTGAAATTTGTACAGATAAAGTTTACTGAACATTAGAGAGGTAAGATTGTTTTTGAAATTAAATTATATTTATTTAACAATAAGATCGCTTTAAACATTTGAAATTGTTTTGTATAACTTGATTGATTAAATATATAATTATTTCCATAACTATTTAATTTTAATTTTTCCGTTAACTATTTTTATTAAAAACAAATCAATTTAATTTTAAATCTGTGGAATAATAATTGAAATTCTAGAAATGCTGTGTAAATGTCAATTGATTCAGTCAATCGTGACCCTATGGTACAAATCCTAACAGGTCGCCGTCAATACGGCGCCGCAGAAACCGATTATCCGCCGGCAGCGTTAATGGATTTAATGGATAAAAGCTGGTTATCATCTGGTTATCAGCCCCTGCGACCGAGAGGATTAGCCACTCAGCTCTAGCACTTGAATTTCGTTCAGCATCGATGAATGCTGCCGCGAAGAAAATCGAACAATCGCCATCGAATGCGTCGTCGAATTAAATAAGAAGCGAACCTTCGTGGTGCCCGACTGATTTCGAGGATTTCTCGAAGGATTGTTCTGGTTCAATTTCGAGAATAATTGATAAAAATAATTAGTTTGCTTCTGTTATCGATTATCTCACAATAAATTGGATATTGGTACTTGTCTCTCCTATTAGTAATAATAAATTGTAAGTAAATGTAGAGAAAATAGTTTCATTTAGAACTAAATCATACATGGCTTTAGACGATCGCGGAAAAATATAGCGGATAGAATTTTGTTTATAATTTTATTTTTGTATAATACAAAAAATTGGAAAAAATTGAAAAAAATCATATAAAACTATCAGAATTTATATCGAAATGTGTACATACAATATATAAATTTATAGAGTTCTATTTCAAATTCTTTGGTACAAATTATGAATCGTCTAAAATTGACTTTATAATCTTTAAATTTCTGTTACATTTATGATGATAAACTCAATATAACGATGTATATAAAAATCCTACAACCATTTAGATATTTGAAATAATAATTACAAATTTTTTTTAAACTGCTTTATATTTATTTCCTAATGACGTATTTTATTGACATTCTAACGATGTTATTTTTATGAAAATAACATAAAAATAAGACATTTTTATTTTAAAATTTCTACTTTTATATACGAGAGCTGTTCAAAGCTGTGAAAGTAATTTCGAATGATGCTTGAGAAATAAGGTAGTTTTTACGGATCATAATCGTGAGCGCCTCTTAAATTTTAGCTACAAATATGTCGCTATGTTGACTGTCACATATACTATTTCGTGTACTATTTCACGATTTTTCATCTTCCTAATGTAGCTCAGATGTATACCCAAATATCTACATAAAGACGTCATACACAGAGGCATGTGCGATCTACCAGCCTTGCAACCGCAATACGGCTACATTTATGGCATAGTTTATACAAGACTGGCCTTGATTTTCTCAAGCATGTATAATCTCATACCGGCCAGTCAGCAAAGGGAATCTCGTTTATATCGTCTTTAAATTACTCGCGCGCCGAATGTTCGCAGTTTCGTATTTAATAGTTCCTGGATAGTTCATGGTAATTGAGTGCATTAGAGCACAACTAAGTTTCGCCATAAACGATTTATCGAAGCGCCAAAGTATCTTCTGCTAGGATGTTAAACGGATTTTGGTGGTCTTTTACTTCTTCAGTTTTTTTACTTCAGTTAAATATAACGCGATAAAAAAAAATATGCAGACTCTTTCATAAAAATTTAAAATGAATACAGTAAATTTTCTTCTTCTCTTTCTCCCATTTTCTATATATTAATCTCTCTTTTTACTATTCATTTTAAGCATCAAAAGCTTTGATGTTTTCGATGAATATACTTGCATATACACGCGTTATGTTTGTTAATTCTTGCATAATCATAAAATTAAATATGCAATTAACTTTCTTAGTGGAAAATATGAACTTCTGATTAAATCAAGATTAATTTGATTAATTTAAAAATTTTTATTTATTATTTATGATTTATTGTTTACGACAGATATATTTTTTTCTACAAAATATCATTACATGGGGAAAAATATCTTATTTCTTTTTTGAAATAATTTTATGAGAAGAAAAATTGTTAGTGTTTTACAAATATTTATTCAATACATTAATAGAAATAAAAAAAACAATTTTAGTTATAATAGAAATGTTTCACAACAATATACCTTCTTTATTTTTATCGTAAAATTATCCCAAAATAAATGAAATATGCAAATAATTTTTTTAATAAGTGTTTTAAGAAGAATAAGTTAAAATTCATCATTATTCATTCGATAATTTCTATAAATTAGAATTTTACTCCATGTTTTAATTATTTAGATTAATTAATTCTTCTCGGTAAAAGTACAATTCCCGTTCGATTGAATTTATACAGGGTGTATAAAAAAGGTCGGAACCCTTGAATATTTCGAAAAATATAGTTTTTATCAAAAATGTTGACAAGGGGTTTAAAAAGTGTCTATTTACTGGCAATATCATTTTGACCTTGAAGAGTCACTGGAAGGGTCACGTGAAGACTTCAATTTTTTAAATGGAACACCCTATATATTTTTATATATTCTTGTAGCTCATCTCGAGATCTTTCAAAACACTATAATAGTATTTTATTGAATACTTTTCGAGTTATGAGGCTTGAAATATTTTACTTTATAAACCATAAAATATCTAGTAAAATATTCATTTTTCGATTATCTTCCTTATACTTTTATGTAAAATAAGGGAATCAGTAGTGAAAAACATACAGTTGTTTTTAAGAAAAAATATGGAATTTGCAATTAACAATTGCATATTTTTTCTTAAAAACAACTATATGTTTTCTTTACACCAATTGATTCCTCTCATTATTTTGTACATAAAAGTATTAAGGTAAGATAATCGAAAAATGAATATTTTACTAGATATTTTATGGTTTATGTAAAATTAAGAAATTATTTCAAGCCTCATAACTCGAAAAGTATTCAATGAAGAAATACTTTATTATAGTGTTTTGGAAAGCTCTCGAGGTAAGCTATAAGAATATGCAAAAATATATAGGGTGTTCCATTTAAAAAAATTGAAGTGACCTTCACGTGACCTTCCAGTGACTCTTTAAGGTCAAAATGATATTACCAGTAAATAGAACTTTTTAAACCCTACAACTTTTGTCTGAAACATTTTTTGATAAAACTTATATTTTTCGAAATATTCAAGGGTTCCGACCTTTTTTATACACCCTGTATATTCTTTACCCCAATCTCTTGCTTTTCGTCTTTTGCGCCCGATTGATCGATACGCAATATACTATTGATTCCTTCGCGTGAACACGTACGTCATGAGGACTTATGTAATTGAAGGCACGAGTGAGGGAGCTGCTTTATGACGTTTCGAGTCGCAGTTAGCGATTCACACAACGCTTTTCAATAGGTCGTCGCTGTGTTTCGTGAGCATTCTGTTATCAATCGCGCTTTGTACTGCGTGGTACAGCTCTACCGTGAAAACGCATCCGGCAACCTGTGAAATCAGTAAACGGAACCCGAACCTGCTCAATAGTGCACGCAGCGAAACTGACAAAGATATCGATTGCCTCTCAAAAAAACAAAGAAAAAAAACGTCCGGATCGTTAAATAGGGAATAGGGAGACAAAATCGTCGATCATACTATAGATTTGTTCAAACGGAATGTGAATTTTGATAAGATATCGTCATGATATGATATTGTTTCGTTTTGAAATCGTATCATATTGTATAAAAGATATATGTAAATAAAAAAAAAATAAAAGATATATGTAAATAAAAATTTTCTACGTAATTGGATACTTCAATAAAAAGATAAATTTTAAAAAATTGATAGAAGTTTATTTCGCAAAATTGATAATTTGTTGATTTAGATCTCCAAGAAATATTCAAATATTTTAGAGAATTCTTGATAAACACAATTAAATATAATTATTTGCCATTCAATGCTAGAAATATATGCTATAAGATATAATTAATATTATTAAGTTAATTGTTATATAATGTAGAACTGTGTTATGATTTTTGCTAGAATTGGTTTTAAGCAAAAATTGATTAAAGGTTATTAATTATTGATTAAATTTTTCACATGTGTATCAAAAACAAATTCTTAAAAGAGCTGTGTCAAATTAAGATAAATTACTTATTGCGACGATAATTTATTAGCAAATAATATCTTATTAGTAAACAATTCTTTCCTTTCAAATTCTTTCGATATGATCAAACATTTAATTATACTATATTTATAATAATTTTTATTTAGCTATATATAATATGTAACACACTCTATTTTTAATTGAACAGAACAAAAATAAAATAGAAAGATTGAAACACTTTCACAAGATCACAGGCAAAGCGTTTGTACCGAAACAATTAACTTCTGACAGCGCTTCTAAATGTCTGCGATGAATTAAATGAAATTAAACGACAAATGCTAGGCACTTAGCATCCATGTTAAGGATGCTACGAAACGATTTAACGCGATTCACCGCTATTCATACTGCGGTTTGAAATAATTCGACATCGGTCGTCACGCGCAATGAATTTCAATACATTTCATCGCAATATATCTCATCTTTTACCCATAATTTCGTCCTTTGGAACGGAAACGATTGAGCTATGCATAAAGGAATTTCGTAGAGCAGCCATTTCAGACGACGAGATTTCATGTGAAGAGAGGATAATTGCGAAAGTGCATTACACATAGATGGCAATCAAAAGTCTTCTATAGCAGAATATATCATTTCTTTATCGTCTATTAAAATGCATTAACGGATATACAACAAAAGAGATTTATAGCGAATAAAACTAAATAAAATTTTAGAGGAAGAACATTATCAAAAATACGTAAATTATTCCAATTTAAAAACAGAAGAAAGAAGATAAAGGAATTTAATAACAGAGGAATTTAATACTAATGGCTCGTCATATAAACTCAAACAATCGACCTTTTCAAGATTTTTTTCTGTGGAATTTTATTATATATCACAAATATTACATTTTTTATTTCTCAAAAATCTCAGTTTTGATTTAATTTGTTTCATCTTATGTATAAATAATTCTCAAATAAATGTATTTCTGTATTTTATACATGTTATCCTCCTTTTAAATATAAAAGCAATTTACTCAAGCTTAATTTTTTTTTATTTAATAAAATAAAATGTAATTGCCACATTAACATTTATCAAAATTACTTTCATGAAAATATCGAACATTTTTCATTTTCCTTCTCCTCTTTTCGTTTCTCTTTTTCTCTCTCGGTATGTGTTTAATTAAAGAAATATGAAAGATATATATTTAATTAAAGAAGAATGAAATCTTGAAATCTAATTTCTATGTTATATACATGCGTACATGAATGCTCACGAACATGTTATAAACGAAAGACATAATTATCTATTTTCTGCAAAGCTACAAGTGCTCTTATTGCTCGTATTAATTCCGTAAGATTCTTCTTTTGATCGTTCCAGAAAGTAATTGAATTTATAGCATGTTATACAGCTATACAGAAGATACTATATGAAATAGGATTTATTGTAGGTTGTAATATTGTGTTATCTAGGAGGAAATGTGACAGTGAATATGATCAGAATATACATGTGTATATGTATGTACAATATTTGTGTATATAAGTAGTTATGACATTCAGATAATGCACGTACGAATGTAATTCGCATATGTGCAATTGAATATGCATATATGCAAAACGAGCAAAATGGAATATAATTGAAATCGAAATGGATATAATTGAAACAATAAAGTTTTATTTGTAACGTTCAGGAATTTCGATAAAAAAAAAATACTTATGAAATCACAGAATACATATCTTTTATCGAAAATTCTGTCAAAAATTACAGATCTAAAATGAAATTTTAAATTGCACATTTTATTCCATTTCGTTTCTCTTTACATCAACGTCCTGTGTTCTACCATCTACGGTATATTAGCAACGCGGCATTATTTGCACAACAGCATCACGAAGTTTGCCCGCTCCATAGTGTAACTTCCTCTCTCGCCACTTCCCCGATGTTGTACAATTCCGAGATTCAATTTGACGAGCGGTGAAGTACAGGAAGCGGATACGTGACTATTCGTGCGATACAATGAAAGGGATAAGGTACGAGCGGCAAAATCCTAGATGTTCTTTCTACGAACGGTCCTGCTCGATACTTAGCACGTATACCATAACGTGACAATAGCCCTCAAGTGATTCTCGAACAAGACGATGCAATTTTAAAATTTCCTCCGAAATCGGCAAACATCGAGCGCGTCATGCTTTTCATTTAAATCTCTACGGGATTTTTTTTTCGTCGCGCGAAAGGAAACGAGGATGCGCTTTTTTGTCGCCAGCGCAAGCAAGAGCAGCTTCGAATCACTGCTGCTCGATAAATTGGACCGCGAAATACGTCATTCTCTCGAGCACTTAAGCCGTCTGGCGAAATCTCGAAACGTTGGGGACGCACGATTATCCGTCTCTCGTTTTATACCTTCTCGTTTTATAGCGCGTTCTTTTATCGCACGATGGAGAAAAAGGTCGCGGTAAAAAAAGTTGACTAGATGGAAATCTCTTGTGGCGCGCTGCAATCGGCATTACGTTGACCATGTCGGGAAAACACAGAAAAATTCTCTCTTCGTTTGCCCATAACCAAGTCTACGAAAGCTTATCGCTCTGCGAAAAAAGAATCCCTTATTCGATACAGTTAATTCTTAATGAATATTTTTCCAATCATACATATGTATCATGTTATAATCTTGATAAAGCAATTGTCGATAATTGCATCTGTGCGGAATATCATTATTTAAAAAAGAATATCGTATGCTTGTTTATACATATCGATAATCAAATAGAATTCATATTCAAATAGAATTTAATTCGCTCATACATATTTGTTAATCTATTATATACAGATTATTCCGTCACGTTTAATTGTCATGATTAAATTAATTGCATTATAATAACTATCCGAATTTTGCTGCTGCAATTAAAGTCAATTATGATTATAGTCAGGACATACGATAATACCAATATATATTCCATTATAAATTCTGGATAACTAGATAATCAATATAATATGCATAATAGGATTCTTTTATTTTATTAAAAAATTCGAGTATTCAACTTGATGGTTTATAAAAAAATTTGGGCCAATATTTATAATAATTTTATTTACAAATAACTATGTCGAATCTTATTTTGTGATCCTTAATAAAACCGCAATAAAGACCCGAGCAAATAATCTACGAGAACATAAAAAGTTATGGAACCCGAGAGGAGGTTTGCGATATCATACGTGAATCTTTTCGTTTATTATGATTATTCTTGTCAAGATAAATTATGCAAGAAAACTCGAGCGCGAGAAGAGAAAAACGATCGATGTTTTTAAATACAAAAAAGACCAGATGATGCATCCTGTGTAAGAATAAAAATTGGTCATTTAAAGTGTCGTCCTTAATCATGCGTTGTAATAATCTCCCGGGATATCGTCATTTGCATATGAAAAAAGGGGTGATTTGAGCGATGCGCTCGACGCAGTAGTCTTTTAGGTATATTAGTAAAATATGCCGAGGAGATATACGGTTTTTGCTTAGCTGCGACATTAACGTCGGTTAATTCATGGTATTCATAGAAATTTCACGACCGCACTGCGCTGTTAAAATTTTAATGGCTCTTATTTTTGATCCTTTTTTACAGAAAGAAAAGTTGCGGTTCTACAAGAATATTTCTGACATAGGATATGTATATAACTATTGTTTCTCGATTTATACAATACAAAAAAAAACTCTAACACATTTATAAAACTAGCACATTTATCATTTTTGAAAAGACAAGATTAAAAAATTTACGTATATCTACATTTTAATCTTTTTATTATATTGTAAAAAGTTAAAAAAATATATATATAAATTTTAACCTTTTTTTATTTTCAGACTTATATATTTTATGTTAAATTAATTATATTTATATTCTTTCTTTCTTATTAATATTAATATCGATTATACGCGAAAATATTTATAACTTTAATTAAGATAACAATCATTCTTTTTATCCTTTCGCGAATCAAATATAAGCTGCATAAACGAGATAATTTGACAAGTATTAAAAATGATGTATTGTTCGTAAACACGGTTGGTCTCTTTCGTTATTTATTTATTTATTCCTTTTATATCTCGATTCTGGTATCAAACAAATGACAAAACGACTTAGTTCCATCTGCCTGATAAAAATCAGAAATAATAGATTTGATACAGTATATCAGAATGAAACCTTCGCGTTTCGACAAGTATCAAGATAAAAAAAAGTCATACATTCTTACAGATAAGAATGACTGTTTTTTACAGTATCTACTATCGCGAAAACAATAAAAGTTGTTTCTTTAGACGTGTCATATATTTTTAAACGATCATTTCTTGCCATTTCACCTTGTTCTTATTATACTTTATTTGTTTTTTCATCGTTTATTTATTGTACTGGAAATGCAAAATACAAGATTCTAAAAAAATAAATTTAAAGAAATATATTATAATTATAAACGAGGCATTAAAACAGAAATAGTAATTTTATAATATCAAAAATAAATTTATAGTTAAAGATAAAATTTGCATATCATGAAAAAACATAATACTGAAATCTCTTAAATATATGGATGAAAAAAAGATGTTTCCAAAGTTTACATCCGCGTTTCCAATATAATTTTATCAATATTTTTATCGAGAAAGTGGGAAAAAATGAGAGTTAATAAAATCCAATATTTATATACGAAGTAAAACTGATAGATAAAAAATTTGTCACATGTAGATATAAAGTATAACGCAATAAAATATTTTTGAGAGAAAAAATATATCGGTCATAAATTTATTTGTAAATTATTCTAAAAATTCCACTAACACGGACGAAATATGTAAAATAGCTACAGAATAGTTTAACAAATCAAATAAAATATTTCTTTATTACATACAAATTAAATCTCGCTTAATTAATTTGATTAAATTTACATGAACTAAAAAATGTTCAGAAAATTAAATCAAATGTATGTAAACCTATGTATTAATTATCATTGTTGATGTATATAATTAAGAGTGTATAAAATTATATTATAATCATTTTTTTTTGTTCTAATTGTTTAAAAAATGCATTATACATTAATATCCATTTATTAATATATATTTCATAAAATGTTTAAAATTTTCATAAAGAATCAATATGTTATGTGGCAGAATATTAAATATAAATACTAACGAAAGAATTCATGAATATGGCACATGAAAGACACGCTGAAACGTTCATCCTTTCAAAAAATTTTTGTTATTTACATTGCATAACGAATGCAATTCATTTTACATGCGAGCACATTAAAAGCAAGAATATTCTGTATACAATATTATACATCTACCCTATATTACTAAGCTTCTTTGACCACGAACAAATTGTGATTTGCATCATGCATGTATGACCGAAAAGTTAGATGAAAGACATGTCGAAATAACGCGCAACCTATTACAAATAAATGTTCATCAAATATTTAAATGAATCGGCATTTCTATTCACGTTTTATATATCGTGAAGAATGTTTAATTGTGACTTGCAATTAATCGTTGGACGACGTGTCTGTGATCGTGTTCTCGTTAAAACCAAGCTTTAATTTATCGATGACATTGCTCGTGAAAAATCAGCAGGCGTTATTTCACCGTTTTATTCTGGAAACAAGCGTTTCTCTTGAAATAGTAGTACGGATTTAACCACTAGGAAGTTGTATTTCAGTATCCAATGAATGAATGCAGCTCTGCAGCAATCAAATTTTTTGCGCACGTCCTATGAACTCTTCGCGTATCGCGTGTTTGATGGAGATTTAAACCAATCCGTTTAGGATACACAAACAATCTTCTATATATCCTATAAATCTTAGAATATTTACGGATTAATGATCAAAACATGTGTATTTCAGGAATTTAATTTGTTGTAAAATATATATTATAATCTTTCAAAATTAATATATCTAAAGTGATTTTACATATATTACATGAATCTAATTTCCTAGATATAGATATGTATAATTACGAGCAATGTGATAAATAATTGTGGAATTTATGTCATATTTGAATTATAACTGTATAATTATTGGTTTAATCAATTATTGAAAGATTACGTACACACAAACAAATATTATCATTTATAATATTTGTTATCATAACTAATACAAAAATTAGAAGTGCATTGAAGTGCACAAGTGTAAATGATGTATCGGTTATTTCTCGATACATCTCTCTAATATTTCCGAGTATTTTTTAAAGTACGAGAAAGAAATATTGTAGCAAAAATCTATTTGCAAACAATCTCACCAAGGCAGGTGAGGTCTTCTCCTGGTTTTTAAGAATACTTAACAAGTCCTACATTTAACCAACTTTAAACTTTATTTTCAAACTAAAATTAATATTACAGTCAGGTTGCTTATAAAATTACATGATGTAAAATAATTAAATTATGAAATTTATTTTTATAGCACTTATATTCTTGTTTATGACAATGTTACTATATGAAATGACGCAAATTTTAAGTTGTAAATTGAAAAAGTTGCAAAATAAAATGAATATAATTTATAATTTTCTTCCTTAATTTTCAAATATCGTATGTTGATGCAACTAAATAGCAAACTAGACTACATAAATATCTTACATAAATAATATGTAATTATGCGATGGCTTTCTTTAATTATTTAGATTTCAAAGTCAACAATCTGCAGTTAATGGTACAAATCAATCATTTATTCATTTTCGACGAATAGGATAATGCAAACAACACGTTCTACAAACATTGCATATTACATTTGTCAGCCGAAGTTGAGGTGTTCGCAACATGCATATATTGATCTTTTCATACTGAACTGAACAAATATTCCATCAAATATACAAAATATTTTTCGGAAATTTATTTCTAGAAAAATTTTGAAAAATAAAAAAAATAATTGTTTGTTTGATGAAATCGATTCTTTTCTCCAAGAAATGAGAAAATCATATTCCTAGTCATTTTACTAGATCTCTAGGCAACATTCGCCAGAATAAATTTTGTTAAAATATATTATATTTCTGTTACATATACATACTAATATAAAAATTAAATGTATTCAAATAGTATTTATCTTTCGTTTGTGATTTAACGAATAAGCAAAAGAATTTTTAAATTTCAGATTCTACGTCTTGACTTCGAGACAGATGATAAAGCACACTTGCCGTAAAAAAGTGCATATGGAATGTTTGGAGAGATTGAAAAATGAGAAATATTCAATAAATTACCAATAACACGGGTGACAGTTTCGCCATATTGTAGGAATGATGAAACGCCCCCCCGATCAATTGAATTGATAATTCACGATGATAAACCGACCGCCATTTTTCCATACAGAAATACTAACATCTGAGAAATTGTACTGCACTTGCGTCATCGATCATATTGCGATCGACGACATGAATAACAACGTCTGTTCCTCTGCGCTTTGGATTATGCCTTCCCAAAGGAACCGCCGAATTCAATGTGGTCATGTCGTGACCAGTAAGGCTTTCTCTGCTTTCTCTATCTCAAAGGACGTAAGGACTTGTCGCGTAGGATTGTACTATTTTGATCTCTCCATTGAGATTATCCTTTGATCCTTTGATTACATCATCACTATTCAAACTCTCCTTGCGGAAATATTATTACGTGAAGAATTTAGAGCAAGAACGAACTGAGTAGGATTTACTTTAAAGTCATATCTAAGATCAATTTTATAAATTATGAGCTTATTCTATTTTGGTTTTAGAATCTTTTGTCTCATAAATCATACTAACATTGTAAATTAAATTTAATTATGGCAGAAAGTTCAAATAATTTATTATTTTTTCTGGTACTATATATATATATATATATATATATTTATAGTACAAGAAAAAATAATAATTCATAATGAATTATTTGAACTTTCTGTCATAATTAAATTTAATTTTCAATGTTAGTATGATTTATGAGACAAAAAATTCTAAAACCAAATAATATTTCCGCAAGGAGAGTTTGAATAGTGATGATGTAATGAAATTTATAAATATATATATATATATAAAATTAATATATATATATATATATATATATATAATTAAATTATTAATATATAATTAATATATATTATTAATATATATTAATTAATATATATATTAATATATATATAATTAAATTTATATATATATATATATATATATATATTTATAAATTTCATTACATCATCACTATTGAAACTCTCCTTGCGGAAATATTATTTGGTTTTAGAATTTTTTGTCTTATAAATCATACTAACATTGTAAATTAATTATGACAGAAAGTTCAAATAAGTCATTATTTTTTTTCTGGCACTATATATATATATATATATATATATATATATATATATATATATTGCCAGAAAAAATATATATATACATATAGGAGGTTGTTAAAAGTATTTGGTTAAAGATAATAGATCCTTTGATAAAACTAAATAACAACAGAAATACAGCAGAATATTCTCAAAGTATTTAGCGAAGGTTGAAATAGCTACGTTTCGAATGAATTTTCTCCTGTGCAATTTTCGTTATTTTGCATGCAATGAAATGCATTAACTATGTAGATTGCAAGTCGCGCATAAAATGCATTTCTTCTATGAACATGGAGAATAAAATTGATATGCGTATTAATATTCAGCGCGGTACCTGCCTGCCTCGATCAAACTTCTCGTAAGCAAAGGGACTAAACACAGCTGCATCGTTTGCCGATTAATCAATGTCATAGTTTTATTCTGACGTAGGAATATTTAATTTTTCGTATAAGTGTACATAAATATTTCTTATGACGCAGAAGAAAAATTTACGTGAATGAAAATTTGTTCTATGAAAGTATTTTTTGATAAAATTTAGTTTGTTAAAACTTTGTGAGAGATAATTTGGAAAAATATAATAAGATTATAGAATTATAATCAATATCATGATGATTCAATTTTTATTACTTTAATTTTATTTTAGTTATTTTAATTTTATGATTCTCAACTTTTTTCGAAATTTTTCTCTTAGAAGAATTTTGTTACTTATAAAAAAATTTGATAGTTAAAAAGATAGAATAAAGAATTTGTTTATTAAATTAAATGTAAATTTTTATATTAAATTAATAAATGGTAATAAATTAATAAATGGTGCGAAATATTATACATGAAATATGTCGGATAATGTGCTTCCATAAATTTTTTCCTGACACTGTGGGAAATATATCCGACTCTATCTATATATTCGTTCGAAAAATTAATAATAAACTATTTTTTAAATGTATTACGCTTTAATTTGAAAAGATGCTATATTTTATTTATTAATTTAATCTATTATATTTAACTAAGATACTCCATGTTTTATATAAACTTATATTTTTTACAAACTTATATCTTTTGGTAACATTAAATCTCTTTAGAGAAATTCTACATGAATAAATAACATAAAACAACATTTATTATGTATACAGCGTTGAAAAACAAATTAGCCATTTCGTCATCAATTCCCCATTAAAGATTTTATATTAAATTTTACTTATGGGATAAAAGTTCTGTTTTTATTTTTCAGAAAATACCAGTCATCAAGCTTGGAAGATGGTCATGTTGCTTTCACCATCTTAATCAAACGGTTGTCGATCGGATAAATCAAAAACAGAGAAGATGTTTGCAAGAATAATGCGTTTATCGTATTTTGTAGAATATAATTGCGCATATTTATGTAAACTGTGATGTAATTAAGGATAATATGAGCATTAGATAAAAGCATGCATGTATCAAGCTATCGAGCAATAGGCTCTAGAGTAAAGCGCATAAAAAATGCAAATATTATAAATGCGTTTTGATCAATGGCCTGTTCATGTATTTACTGTCAATCATAATAAATGGCGCATGTGTAACATATATATATATATATACATTATTAAAGTCTTAAATCGTCATTTACTTACTATTCTAATTTTTTATTTCTTATATTATTCTCTGCAAAATTATTTTAATATGACAATAACAATACAAATTCTTTTGTAAAATCCATTTTAAAAAATATGTATAATATTTGCTTGCGTTTTCGTATATAGTTATTAAAATATATATTTATAATATTGTGTTTTCTCATATAATATATACATATAATGTAATCTTTATATAATTATTTATTTATTGCTTCGAAAAAAATGTCGCCAAACTGCATAAGATATTCCACAATATCGATTTGTATCTTGTTTGTGCAATAAAAATAACGTTTTACTTTATTGTTTCATATATATAACGCAATATGATGACCGAGCATTGCAGCATTTCGAATGTGTCATTAAAATCGATAGATTCGGCTATTACAACTTTTTCATCGCTTCCTACACAACTTTGCAATTTATTTCCGAAGTTCCTTCCATTCTCGTTTATGATTGCGGCATCAATATTATCGATTCCAACCGATGACAATAAATGATGACGATATCAAATTAAATCGAATCGTATAAATATATGACCGAAAATATATGGCTTGAAATTGTGTTAAAAAAGAATAGATATTTCAATGCAAAAAAATCTGGAAGGAAGAGAATAAGAAAAATTACACACTGTGCACCGGAAGACTGGCAGGATATTAAATCTTTATGCGCTACAGAAATCAGTTAATAGAAAACTGAATATCTCAATCTCTTTGTCGAGAAAGCTAAAATTGATTTGATTGTCAACGCGAGAGAAAACGGCCCTGCTCGATCCAAAGCGAGGTCAACATACTTTGAGAAACCAAGGTAGAAATGCGTCCTTTCATGCACATAATGCATTCTCGGAACAATATAATGATTGTCGAGAGGTCGAGTTTTTTGTGAGATTGAACTGCAATTAAATTTAATAATGTCTTTCTATTAATATATAATTGTTATATATATTCCATTTAATTATTACATATATGTATATTCTATTCTATATGTGTGAAATATTATTTTTAAAACATTATTTTTAATATGTTTATTCTTGTGTAAATTTGTTGACTTTGTAATACTTGGATTTTTTTTTTTATAGTAGAAACATTTTCAAATTACCAGGGAAGGGAAGTAACGCGTTACTTGTAACGCCGTTAACGTTATAGTTACTTTTTTTTGGTAACGATCCAGTAACGCCGTTATTTTTTTTTTCTGTAACTGTAACGATAACGTAGTTACATTTTTTTAGTAACGATAACGAATTTACAGTTACTTTTAGCGTTACTTTTTCGGTAATTCTGTACTATCACCTTTTAAAGGCCATCTAAATGATGACCTATTAGACAAAAACTATCAACTTTTATTAAAAATTAATAAAAAACATCGATAAAATTTAACATATGTTTTGTGATTTAAATCCTTTCATAAAGAAAGAAAGAGAGAGAGTATGTATTGTACGAAACAAAATTTATTATGATTATAGATTTAAAAAAAGTAACGAAAAAGTAACGAACCGTTATTTTTTAAGTAACGGTAACTGTAACTAGTTATTTTTGAAAATCAGTAATAACGGTAACTAGTTACTTTTTTAACTTGATAACGAGTAACGGTAACTAGTTACTTTTAAAAAGTAACGTTCCCTTCCCTGCAAATTACATAAAAAAATATATGGAAAATTCGTACCAGGTTTTATATTGATTTTATGCGAACGAACTTATGATTGAGAGAGACGTAGGTACACAACTAAAATATTCCAATAATATCTGGAGAAAATTTTATTTTATTTTTCGAATTATATTTAAATAGATTTTAATAATTTATAATATTTAATATATTTAATATATTTAATATATTTTTTATCTGACAAGAAAAGAATGGTAAAATTTGTACATATATTGTACATACATATAATTATTATACACAGGGTGGAAAGTTTTAAATGAATACTCTGTATATATATTATTAAGCATAATATGATTATATAATCCCGTTTATTTCGTAATTGATTATTTTTTGCGAAAAATGCCAAAAGATGTCAATTTTGTTTTCGAGAAGGACATTTAAGTATATTAAATTCAACGAAATTTTTTCATTCCCTTTGTCAAGGTAGATATCTTTTTAAAAATTTGAAATGGCAATAGGACAGGTATATCATTAAGTGGTATATCATTTTAAAAATTTTTTAATTTTCTGTACAACTCTCTTTTTTCATTTAAATGAATATTTTTCGTGAAATTGCACTGGAAGTTTTAGATGTCAAAAAAGTTGTACAGAGAATCAAAAGACCTTTAAAATGATATACCACTTGACCTCTATTACCATTTAAGAAAGAGCTGAAAATGCACATTTTGTATGTATGTATTATATGTGTGTACAATGCCATTATTATTGGTTCAAAAAGAATCAATTAAAAAATAAATATCAAATTACTGCAAACCAATAATTTTCAGCGTTATAACTTTAAAGCAAATAAAAGCATATTTATCTATAGAATAGAAAAATAAACAATGATAAAATTGTTAAAATAGAAATTATCGTTCGCACTATTGGAATTGCTTCTATAGAGTCAAATATATAAATTCTTCTGTGAAAAGCTTTCTTTATTTTTTTAGTATTTAAAAATAAAGTAGAAAAATATTTTGCTTTTGAAAAATTAATATGACATCCGCATGTGATGCACTTTGATCAGAGGAGATATAAATTTAATATCTTTAAAACATTTTCATGTATGTTGCCAAGCTCACCGAAGTAAACAAGAAAAAGAATTTTTTTGATCGTGTGTCAACATTCCATTTAATTTGATCTTGCACCAAATATTTAAGAAAGTTCGAAAGTTCGAAAACATATTTCTGGAATATATCAATTCAGAAGAAAGAATTCAGAGAAAGAACTTATCAATAGAGTAATCTTTTATTTAGCGAGGTCTCGAAATCTTGTTACATATTTTATTTCAAGTAAATTTTACTGAGATTTATTATTAAAAAATTAGAATACAGCGCTATAAAAATCTTTGTTGTTAAAAAATTGAAAATGTAGTAACTAATAAATTCATAAAATCTTTCTAAAAGAAAATGAAAAATATCCTCCAAGTACACAAAACATATCCATTTATATGCAAGGAATAGAAGTTAAAAAAATAAGAAATTATACATAAATTATATTTTATATTTGCTTAGCGTACTTTTACTATAAATAAAAATTTGTTTGACTCACCAATATGCAACGGCGGAGTTATTTATAAAACGTTAATCTGTAACATATAAATATAAAATTCAAATTATTGTAATGTTTAATACGATTAATATTTCAATAAATTATTATCGTATCAAATCCAATCTAATAAAATTAAATAAACAAAGATATTTATTAAAATAATTATATATAATTTTTGAATAAATTATTTTTTTCTTAAATATAAATTGTATAAGATTTAAAAATCTTTTTCTTTAATTGTTGATTAAATCATCACAAATAAACGAACCAAATAAATAGGAATGTACTTGCACAATTCATATTTTGTATATACATTGATATATAAATAATAAATTACTCACCCTAAGTTGCTTTGCTATTGTCCGATGCTTTCTAGGCCTTCTCCTTCTTATAGACCTTTTAGCTCTCCGTTTTCATGCTTTTTTCAGGTTTCTTTCTTTCAGGTTTCCTTTGTCCTCTTTTTTGCATTTTTATTACACTTGAGCACTGCATTTATTTGCAAAAATATAGTTAACAATTATATTAATATCGCGCGTGAAGCATCTGACACATACTGAAAATAAATGCATGAAAATTTTGAACTGCAAACTTTCGAATTAATTAATTAAAACTGGAAGAATTATTCGCGTTGTGAAAACTGATGCGCGACACTTTGTCTGGTAGTCCTTGGGCGCACGACACTTTGCACGGCACTCCCGAACTAATTAAAACGCGTCGAACCATCCGCGACACAATGACAAACGGATGCATTATTCAATCGAATGCGCTAGTCACATATGAGTTATTTAATGAATTATATATTGACTCATCGCTGTATTTCGGGTACTTAGCTTTCTCTTCAAGATAAATCTTCCATGTCCACTGCTCTTTCACCGATGTCAAAGTGTATCTGAAAGGAAGGTCATATAAGTCTATTAAATATTATATAAATTTGCATTATAATATAATTTACAATTTACTTTATAATTAAGATTATATCTATATTGTATTCTTTTTCGTCAATAAAAAATAATAAATAATAGAAAAATATGACTGATTATTAATCTCGATACGAGATATTTGAATGCAAAAATATATACTACATAAGAAATGTATGAAGCATTAAGAACGTAATTACTCATAAATATATCATAAAAGAATTTAAAATTTCCATCGTTTTAATTTATATTTTGAATAAAGAAACTGCGCAAAATACATATTTGTTTATAGATTGTAATCTTAATATGTTTATAAATCTTCAATGAAGAATCTTAATTGATAATTATTTGCAGAGAATGATTATATTTCGAGAAAGGACACACGGAGTAAATTGAAAACGTGACAATTAATGATCTACTCGTCAAAAAATCTGCTATTAAATTTAATGTTATTTTGGGAAACTTTGGCACATTTAATATTATTTTATGAGAATATGAAATACCCTGTTCTTTCAACAACATTATATATTCTGCAACCGGATCGCGTTTTTTTTAAGTCTAAAAGAAATTGTATTATCTTTTCCCAGGATCTTCCTCCTATGTTATGATGAGGATTAATTTAACAGCCGCGTTACAAAAATGAACCCAAATCAGTCATGTAACGTCCATTCGTCCATCTTATCTTATCGCATTTATTCCCGTGAGATGTGGAGGATATACGGGGAGGACATTTAAACCGTTGGTGAAATGAGATGGAAATTACAATGGCGAATGACGAAAGTACGAACTCAGAATGGAGAAAATGTAAATGAAGAGGATAGACCGGCGGAAGTTTCATCTTGAAAAACGGGTCACACTTTTCTGCGGAACCACTACCAGCGTAGCACGGATGAAAAAACAAAAGCGAGACGATTATTAATGAGAACGTTAAGCTAGCTACGACCGATGTATTATGTACTGTGGTAGGCAATGGTCGTTTGTACCAATAAGCGACAGAAATTGACCGCTTCTTAATTATTGTCGCTTTTTCCTAGTTACAGTCGATAAATAATATCAGTAAAAATTCTATACTTGAAATACTGGTAACAAGATTCTACAAAAATTATTTGCAATAACATTTCTCTAGATATCAATCATTTGTCTAAAATTAAATTAAAATAAAAATAATTATTAATTGTAATCGCAAAATTATAAATATATATTTCTTAATATGATTAATATATAATATAATAATATAATATAATAATATGGTGTATACGTATATATGTAAATAAATATAGATAACAAAAAATCGGTAAATATAGTAGAGTAAGAAATTATAAACCTAGCACATCTATATATAATCTATTCATAAATGCTCACATAAGGATTTGACGAAAATTGTTCATGAAATTATATAATAACAATTTTCTATTATAACCATTTTTTCTTATAATTGATATTAGAATACAAATCAACAAAATCGTACTACTACGTATATAAATATAATTTTATATAATTATATATGTATGTGATTATGTAACAATTATATTTATTATACTTATTTATTATACTTGTACTATTATACAATTTACATTTATAATACTTGAATAAATATATGTATATATAAAAAATTTTAAAGTTGCGAATTAAAAGCTCTTAACAAGAGAATGATCTAATTGATAAAATCCAAAAAAGAAACATAAATTAATTAAAAAATCGCATGTGTATGTGTATGTGTGTGTGTGTGTGTGTGTGTGTGTGTGTGTGTGTGTGTGTGTGTGTGTGTGTGTAATCATTTTCGATGTTTATATTGTCATTATCTCAATATATAATTACAAGATTATCTACGCCTTAAATTACGCCATTCATTAAGAAACAAATGTGAAATAAATTTTCCAAACAGATAGAGAGAAAGAGAAAGAGACAGTATAAATGTGTAACGATGACATATTGAATTGCATTCTGCAAATGAAATATTACTGTTTGAAAGCGAACTTTGCGCGTACAAATTATAGTTTCAAATCGTGCAGTTCTGTGTTTATATCGTTAAAGAAGATTCCAATTTGATCAGAGAATCACGTTACATCATTTATTCATACGATTCTCCGTCCTCTCTACCATTATTATTGTTTCATTACTGTGCTACAACACTGAAATGATGGCAATTGGATTTGTTTTCAGATGATGTGATTTCAAGTCATAAATTATTGATGTTCCCTAATACTTAATCACGTATCGAAGTAAAAAATATAATGTGTATTTTAGAATGAATTAAAAAAAGTATACATTTAGAAATTTTTAATTTCCAATTCTTTGTAGTTTATAATACTACAATGTTATCTTTCTATCGCAATATTATAATTCAAGTTCTTATAAGCTCTTATAATTCGATGTCGCTAATTCGACACGTTTTACTTATCACAAAATAAGAATTATGTTTTAATATTTTATGTCATCACATACACACACACACACACACACACACACACACATATATATATATATATATATATATATATATATATATATTGAAAATATAATATATGATAAATTTTCTCTTTATAAAATCAAATTTGATACTAGTTCAGATATTATTATATGAAATGAAGATAATATTTTTATTGTCAATAGTAATTAAAGATGTGCATAGTCTAGTATTGATTTTTTTGAAAAAGAAGGAAAACATTTTTTAATCGATCTTAAAACGTTATCGTCAAAATCAAATCATGAAAAGAGGATTGAAGGAGTAATCATTTATTATAGAAAAAGCTCAATAGTGCTTTACTTTTTTTACGTGAATTCAATCGACAAGAAGAGCTCGTGCCGATAACACTACGTCAGTAATAAGATAAAGAACGAAAACGGAAAACGGAAAGAAGAAAACAAAGAACCGACAGAGCCATTAATGAAAGCCATGGCTGTGGAAGGAGATGATAAGTATCAAGTCTGATATCTCACGGTCTTTCCAATTAACTTTCGATAGAAGGTAAATGAATAAAAATATTCTCCACGCGCTGCTTGCGCTCTTTTAAACAATTACGTTGTAATAAATCGACGAGTTATGTTTCAATAAAAAATATATCAGAGGGTTGCTAATATAAAGATAAATTTTTTTATTTAAAATTAAAATTATATACCCGTAAAAGATTATACTTGTTAATTTAAAATTATAATTGTTAATTTTATAAAATTGCACACTGAAAAGCAGATATAATATAAATAATCCAAATTATTATATTAATCTCTTAAACACAATGTATTATAAATATGTTTATTGTGTGTTGTATTATAAAATATAAAATATAAATTATAAAGTATAAAAAAATATAAGATATAAAATATAAAATATAAAATGTATTTTATTTTTAATAAATTTTTTAATAAATTATATTTAAAAAATATTAGTTTTTATAAATATTATAAAATAAAATTTATAAAGAATGTTTTTTTTTCATTTTATTACACAATTAAATGTAAAAGAAATTACTATCGCGGAAATAAATAAGATTAATTTTACAAATAATAAATAACAAATTAAATAAATTATAATTTACTTATTTCATGTATACTATATATTTCATGTATCGCTATTAACCCCTGTCTCTCCCTTTCTCATTCTTGTTGTTTTTTTATCTGTATAGTATTCACAGAACTCCCAAAAACACAATTAATTGCAGTCACTTGTGTACTAATCAGTAAAATACGCACTACATTGTAGAGCACTTTTGATGATAATCGCATGTGATACTTACTCTATTATATCACAAAAAAAAAAGACAACGACAAATTTCACGTGTCATTCGTCGCAGTGACAGAATTTATTCACTGTTAATAAATACTACGTATTATTAATAAATACTACGCTCTTATTTTAGAGAGAGGACAATTATTAATTACTATTTTGTACTATAAATAAATTCTCTAGTCATGTATTTATTAATAAATAACATGTAAATTATTATTGTTATTTTAGCTTTTGTTATTTTACTGCCATAATGTACGCACAAAGTACACGTTACTATTAACATTGGAAGTGCTGTGCAAAGTGACATACGATCGTTGTAGTTTATCAATTAATACGTGAGTGATTGCAATTAAATGTTTTCGCAAGTGTTGTTTGAGTGGCATAAATGAAACAACAATGAGAGGAAAAGGACGTCTAGGAAGATATCGACCATCAGAGCAAATATAAAGTAATCAAATTAGAAATCATTTAATTTGTCATTTAGAATTAATTACTCATTTATTTCCGCAGTAATGATCTATTACATTGTGTAATAATAAATATTCTATTTTTTCAAAATATACCTAAAATACTAACACTAATTAAAAAATGTATAGTTATTTAGATTATTAAAATGTAAAAAATTATAAATTTGTATCTATCAAATTTTATAAAACGAAAATTTTTTGAGAGAAAAGAAAATTATGTAGTTTTATTTATCAATTATTTGTTTTTTAAAAACAAAAAATTTAATTATATACAATACGTATAACATAATATACTTTTAAAATAGTAATTATTTTAATTATTATAATTAATGTTTTGTTACAATTTGAATATTTGTATTTGTATTTTGCAGACATTACTACAATTCGCTGCACATTGTATTATTAAGTTATTTAAATTTTAATCTTGAGGTTTACATTTTTAACTTCTTTATTTCTCTTATAAAAGATATTAGGTAAACCAATGTAAGTAGATGTCGTCAGAAATTTATATCATACGAATATGGCTTAAACATAAATAAAAGAAATATAGAGTACACATAATCACAGCAAAGTCATAAAACATTCATAAATAAATTCCAAGATCAAATGTATCTTGTACGATATGTGTTTAAAAATTAAAAATTTTTTTTTTAAATTGAGCGAACTTGTGTGTTAAATCTTTAAGAGTTTGAATAAATAATGTCTGCTCTCTTGGCTTTATCATTAAGCTGCGCTCTTCTTAAATTTCAAGTCGTGAAATCACAATTGGCCTTCGCAAAATAAAGTCGCTTTATTTATTTAATGGCAAGGACTGTTTATTATTTTACTAGATAAATCAAGATAAAATCATTTACCACGCATCGTAATTTAAGTAAGCACATTATGTAAAGTATAATTAAATATTTTATTTAAATATAATAATATTATTATACAATTACAACATGCATAATAACATGTAACAAATTTATATGTAAAAAATATTTTTACATATAAATATAACTTATTCGTATTATTTCGCACTGTAAAAAGTTGCGATGATTTTTATTGAACATTAATCATTATCACATAGATATTATAATATTTTCTGTAAGTGACTTCTCTCTTTAGCAATATATTTTGATTAACCGATAAAAGTTCTCTAAATGTACATCTCTATTACTTGGAATATAACGCAGAAAAATAAATTCACGTCAAAGTTAAGAGCGCCCCTCATATAGAAAATAATAGGGAAAAAAAACTTTGACACGTTGTAGCTTCTAATGGAACTTACACGTGCCTCATGAGGAAAATGTATAAGAAAACGTGCCTTCCCTATAAAAATATAAGGAAAGAATTTAATCATCGAATAGATTGCTCCTACATAGAATTCCATGCTAAAGCGAAAAAATTCGCGAATAACTGCCATCGTGTAAACCAGATAGAAATCTATGTAATAAATGCAATCGATTGCAAAATCTTATAAACGAGATATGACATATTCGATGAATTTCCACGCATAGATGGGGTCGAATCCCTGTGAAAGATCTGCTCTCTATGCAAATATAAATGACGAGATACATCTAACAAGCGAACTTCCTTCTTCATTATATTTCCTTATTTGAAAAGAAGATTGACTTAATAAAAAAAAATAATAATAAGAAAACTCTCAAAAATCAAACTGAGAAAAAAGAAACTGAAAAAAATTCTCCTTTTATATTATTCTACTTTTTATAAACTGTTTGATTTTAGTACTAAAGCAATCATATGTCTTGATAATAAATTAAAAATTTATGAAAAGAATTGATAAGTTAAAAAAAATAGATCACTTTTAGGAGGCTCACATATGTAAATAATTTAATAAAGGAGAATATTTTACATACATTCAAATTTAATTCAAAACAAAATCTAAATTAAAATAATTGTTTGCAAAATTTTATAAGATTCATATATAAAAAAATATTATTATATAAATAAAATATATATATAAATTAATATCTTTTGTACTTGGCAAGAAATTCATTATTTAATTTAAAAGAGAATCTTAAACATTGTACGCATTTTTTTTGGATAAAACAATTGTACAATTTATAAAACAGATTCTTTCTGTTTTAGCTGGAAGCTGCATTTCAGAAAATTAATGTTTATATATAAACAAGAGAACAAGTTATTATGTCGAAAGTCAAATGCAGCTTTTCTTTTAAATGCAAGTTATTTGTGTTCTGACACATTATTACCACTTTTAAATGGTTCTCTCTTCCTTTTTCTTTCTCTTATATCTCTCATCCTGTACAGCATTTATTTTTCTACTGTAAAATGTATCATATTTTTATATATAAATACAAAATACAAAAAAAGTCGAAAAAAAGAATAAATGCTGTATTAATAAAATATTAATAAAATAAAATGCTGTATTTTGTATGTTAGACATTATTAAAAAAGTCGAAGTGGTATTTCAGTGGCCGAATGATATATAAAAGTTCTGTCTTCTTTTTAAATAAATAAAGCAACAAACGTTTTGAAAAAAATTTTTATTTTATTAGAGTATTATTTTTACTTGCATATCTTTATTTCTATGTTAAATTAAATTTTATTTTGTCTTAATTATAACTTGATTATAATGTTGGAAAACAACTAATGCAAGTTAAATGTTAAATTGTTTACTTGTTTATGAAATTTAGTTATAATAAAAATTTTATAGTTTATAATAAAAAAAGAAACCGTAAAAGATAAAAAAATGCAATGATATTAAAGCTCCAATGACGCAAGCAATAAGTATTTTTAAATTTTATTTTTTTCGGGAGGATGACTTGTATTTCCATGAAAAATATAAGAAATATATTCCATTTATGCCACAAGTAAAAAATTGATAATATTATATATCGCTCAATATTCGTATCATCACGTTTTATAAGAATAAAAATAAAATATCATGATACCCGAAAAAATTCCAATGGATAATTTCACTATGCTATTTTTCTTTGATCTTAAAAAAACCATCTTAAAAAATGTGAAATATCAGCTTTAAAAATTTAACACAATATTGTATATACATAATCTCATTCATAAAAATCTCAATTTAATCGTATTCCAAACACAAACGTATTACAAAATCGCTTCAAGAATAAAAATGCTGGCAGCAGATATATTTCTTTTTTTTATTGGACACACACAGTTCATATGTAAATACAGAGGTAATCGATTTAAATCGAAATTTATATCGGACGTCGGATTCGCTATTCAATTACACCTGTCGTGCAATCTCGAAGCAAAAATATATTATTAAAGGATTTTGTACAAGTACAAACGTCTTTCGAAAAACCTTGTTGCACAAAGTAATTGAGAAACTGATGATTGAACTCTGTTACGAAGTACTGAGGGAATACGAGAGAGATTGATTGCGTTTATCCACTATTGCGTCCGGTGCATTCGGCACTTTCACGATTCTCATATATCGATCGACATAGCACGAGAAAATACATTTGCTAGATTGCATTGTCATAATTACAATAAGAGCAAACATAACATGTGATACAGTCAATATAAATTTTAGGCGTATTTCGATTTTACATGAAACACATATATGCATATATATATGCATATATATATATGTGTAATATCTTTCAAATAGCGCGCAACAAATTTCTTTTCATGTACAATTCATTCCACGAACAATTAGATAGAATATCGATTGGATTGTTACAACAATGCAGCTCGTGTTCTCGCACGTGTTTCTTGCTACAAGACTCGCACAATCGAGTACAATCATGCGATGTACAATCGAATGAATCGCACCTTTCACGTGCGTCATTCGAAATGTTCAGAAAATAATAAATATTGTTCATACAATGGAACGTATTATCCATTTTTTTCTGTTTAAAAATGCGTCAATCGTATCGATCGTTCATTATAACTTCGATTCATCAAACGTGAAATTCTATTATAGCAATTGTTGCTTTTATTTACATAAAGAGCTTTATATGATGAAACAGGAAATTAAATAGAAAATTTAGGCGTTAATGCAAGAATATTAAAATACAGTTTGTACACATATGCTTTACTCGTGTTGTCAACAAGTTTTCAAATATCGATGATTTTTTAAATTATCTCACTTTTCTCTTTTCTTTCTATTTTTCATTATCAACGATTTATTAATATTTTACATATTTTACAATATTTGTTAATTTTTTACTCATATTTATTTTTATATATATATTTTTATATATATATTATTTTATATATATATTTATATATATATTATTTTTACCTTCTTATTCAATTAATGAATTTCTATTAAAGAAAATCGATAGATATATCTACTATTATAAATACGTATAAATTGTGGATTGATCTAGTAACATAAAGATGACCCTATCATTTCTTGAGACATTGACACTCTTATTATGTTTTCTACTCAGTGTCGATATAATTCTCAATATTGGTACCGTAGTCGTGTCCGGCTCATGTCGATGCACGAGTTTTACCAGACAGACGTTAATTTCCTGTGAGAACGAATGAGCGGTGAAAGAGATAGGCCGCGAGAGAAGAGAGACATGAGCAGGAAAATATCCGACCAACTTTCCTTCATTCGTCGTCATCACCGATAATAACATTTTTTCGCTTATCGTCGCATTGTGTTTAGTTATGTCATTCGCGTCTGATGAGAGACTTCAATCTAATATCGAATGAAGTTTAAACAAAAATCATGTATAGAATTATAACGAATCGTTTCACAGCATTCTATTCAAACTATATATTTATATTTTCAGTAAACTTTTATTTAGCATTTATAGTGCAAATTGAATAATCGCATAAATCTATTTCCGATTTAAACAAAAAATCGCATAAATCTATTTCCAATTTAAACAAAAAATCGCATAAATTTATTTCCGATTTAAACAAAAAAAAATATATATATATATATTTTCGTTCTATTACTGTAAGTTTTTGATATATATATATACAAACAGTTAAACAGAAAACAATATTAAACAATATATAAACAGTTATATACAAACAGTTAAACAGAAAACAAATAAAAAAGTAGATATAAATAATATGTAGAAATATACGATGTCTAGTACAAACTTCACTCAACAGACACGCATAGAAAATTAAATATTTATAAATAAAAAAATTTAGCATTTTATTATGAACATAAATTATTTACGAAGTTTACTTATATAGAATTAAAAATATTTTATACAATATATACATCATTATTACGTTATATTAAATTATACTGAATTAAATATTGAAATATATCTCATTAATGAAAAAAGAGATGCAATCATTATCTCTGCAACAAGAAAATTAAACTTTATGATAATATTCATACTGTATAAATTACACGAAATCTTAATTAATCAATTGCTTCATTAATTATTCTACACTCACCCCACTCAAAGGTTTCCAATCTGAAAATTTATGTGGTTGTAAAGAGAAAAACACTTTGTCACTCTTAGTAATTACTTGATTTGGTGCACACGTGTGACCGATCATGATATATCTCGATTTTCTGAGACGGCGTTTTTTTCTCCTTGCTAGAAGGTAGGACGATCGATAAGATTCTCTTTAATCATTCATTCCAAATAAGCAGACGAAGTACCAATAAATGATTTAATCTTTAACTGTATAATTATATATAATAAATTATACATAATAATATAATTACCCTGTATTTACATACAAAATAAAAGAAAATTACAATATGATATAAAATAAGAGAGAAAAATTTTGACGCAAGGTATATTTTAATTCTTTTCCAAAAAATTTCAAGATTTTGAGAATATACGATCTATTTCTGTAATTCAACTTACAACGCTAAAATGTTATATTTTTCTGTCGATAAATACACGTTTAATTTTCGATAAACATCTATTATAATAGACATTGTAATTTTCTCTTTTATTTACACGATCGTGATAAAATTCGAATTTTGCATATACATATTATATCAAGTAGCTCGGAAATAAATACCACATCGACAATTTAAATGTCGAGTTTTAATTTTCTCTAGTATCGGAGAAATCCCCTTTCCATCATAAAATTCCACTTCATTTTTCCTACTCGTTATTCTCGACCAGCGACAACGTCGACTTTTTAGCCCGTCCGCGATTGTAATCGCGCATTACAGTTATCCGTGTTCGCATTCGCGACCGTGCTTTGTGTGCGTTTACAAAGTGGAAATATTAATTCCCACGAGAAAGAGAAAGGAAAAAAAAAAACTCGGGGTCTCAATCTTCTTCACACGCTATCTCATATTGTCGGCATGCGCCATTTCTTGCCGTTATTCATCTCCAACGTCGAGTTTATCCATTCTCTCGGGTATATCCTCGTGCCATCGATCAGAGATTATACTCTCATTGCGTGTCCGGAGCACTCTTACCGGAATCAGAATTTCGCATAAATAACATCAGAAGCATTTATGTATATATCCGCCCCTCTGAAATATTTAGTACCATCTGATGCACAAAGTAGTCGTTAGTATATCCAAAGTTTCTGTATATTCATAAAACTCGAGATCCAAGGATTATATATATTGTGCGCTAAATGTAATTTCTTTTGAAATTTTAATATTCTAAAAAGATCATTGTTTTGCTTACATGCGGAGTTTATTTGATTCTAGCAGAAAGCCATCTGTGTGCTTTTAGAAAATTAAAGACAATAATAAAGCATTATCTTTTATGCCAAGATGTATAAAGCAAAATTTATCTCTTAACACTGCAGTTTTAATATTAAAGCTAAAACAGAAATACAATTATATGACAATGTTTTTTTAAATTACAAATCGAATATTTATGTATAAACTTTTTGATATATTAATTTTGAATTTGTTTATATGATTTTTTTATATATTGTAGTTTTATAGTTAATTAGTTTAAATAATAATTAGTTTAAATATTTAATTAGTTTAAATTAGTTTAAATATTAAATAATTTGATTTGTTTTATATTTTTCTTTTAAATTTTGATTTTTAAGAAGTAAAATAATTTATTTTTTTTACAACAATTAATTAACTCATAATTATTTTGATGAATTAATCAATAAAGTCAAATTAAAAGATATGTCAGCCTTAAATAAATTTATTTCTTATTAAATTAAATTGCGAATATTACAGCGCGCTCGAAAAGAAAATAGTTGCAGGTCATCTTAAGCTTAAGTTGTCAAACGACATAGCCATCAAAGCGTACTTTTCTGTAAAGAGTAGATAGATAGTAAGCTCGGCGCTCGAAAAGCATGAAATTGAAGTGAACGTGCAAGCTGTATTTCTTCTTAGATCTAGACTCTAAATACATCAAAAGCTCGAGCGAACCGACACTAACTGCAAGTATACAATGTGCATATTTACCACATTAATCTCACAGCATTTGTATTTGTTCGAAAACTGGGTTAGAGCACGTGGGACAAAATTTCGAGAAATAACTGACACATATCGCTCTTAACATATCTCTTTACATATCTTACGTTTCTTTGTATTTCCTTACATCTCTCCTAGACAGGAAATATATAAATGTATTCAGAAAAAATTAAACATTTTATAACATATAACTAAAGAGAGAGAATGCGTATATATATATATATATATATAATTTTATTGTAGAAGATATGTAGAAGGAATTAAACAAATTTGCAGATTCTCAAAAAATTTTCTATTCTTTATGACACTATTATAATGCAGAAAGAAAGAATAATTATCATACATTATTATTATTTATTATTAATTATTTTAGAAATAATTATTCAGAATAATTATTATACATTACTATTAATATATTTTTTTATATTTATTTTTATCTCTTGATTGTATAGCTACTATATTTTTTTAAAAATAATTCAAATATAATTTATATGAAAAATAGAATATTTTATTTTTGTATAAAATCAGTAATTTAAAATCTAGAGTTTTAAATTAGTCTTGCAGTAGCCTTTAAAACTATTTTTTTAAGTCAGTCCTCTATCTCTTCCATAATTTGATATAGTTTAGCATCTTTCATATTAGATGCATAAAAATATTAAGTCAAAATGAGAGAGAGAAATATGAATATAACAAGATGAAGATTTACATTTATATTTTTGTCAAATTTTTATATAGAGGAAATGACGTTGAATTTTAAATGAGATAAGCAACTTGCGTAAAAAAAAGAAAAAAACGTGCTCAGCAACGATAAGAAATATTTGCATTTTGCTTCAATGTGTGTGCTTTATACTATATTACTTTATATGAAGTGCAAAATATTCAAATATTATATTAAGTTTCTAAGAGCGAAAGCGATTTAAATTAACTCATTGAAAATGTACATCTGACTGAAATGCCACTTGAATTAATATACAACTGTTTCGGGGTACAACTGTTTATTTATATTAAATATATTATAAAAATTAAAAATATTTGAAGCGCAATTTCAGAAGTGAATTTTCATATCAATATTATGTTGTATATATAACATAATATTACAATTAAGCCAATATATATATATATAGTTTAAAAGATGTCGAAATTTCACTATAAAAAACTGGATGCCACTGAGCATTATTTTACGGATAACTTCTTTCGATCAACAAGGAGCTTATCTGAACTTTAAGTGAGAGAAAATTTATATGAACAACTCTTTTGAATAATTTCCCACATTATCGAGTAGCCTTATCTTCCGCCTCATGAAAAAAAAAGTTCTTTGCCGGATAATTTTCGCGTAGTTGGTCGCACCTGGCCATATATTATCTTGTAATGCATGTCGTGAAATTAAGATAGCGAATCACTACGTATGCATGTTGCATTATAATGATTATTATAATTCATAAAATTCTTCGTGATAAAAATTTCTGAAGCTCTCGTCTCTCCAGCGAATAATTAAGCTCTTTCCATTTCGTCTTCACACAGATCAATTTCCTGTTCCATATTTTCATGATAGAACAGAATTTTGATGGACATTGGAATTTTTCTGTACAATATCGTGAAATTTCTTGCGACTTATTGATGTTATCAATTATTTTCTGCGGTATCTGCGTTAAATTTAAAGGATATGAAATTAAAATTAAATTTAAAATATAACTCTCGATATATTATATAAAAATTTAAAAATTTATAATAAATAAAATTATTAAACTAATAAAAGAAATGATCACTAATAGATACAATAATACGCGAAAAAAGGACTTTTTGGCAAAATTGCAGACTTTTTTTTTCACAAAAGTCTTTATCGTAACTTTTTTATTCACTGTATGTATTTTATATTTCAGATATAATATGTATCATATTATATTGCATGTCACAAGAATTATTAACGCAAATCTTTGAAATCCAAGTGATCCAATTATCACAAATTTTAATCGATTAATATTTTCATACATACGCATATTGAAATGATTTTATTGATATTATTTAATTATTTCATTATCTAACAACTTTTCAAATTGGCAAATTAATTTTTCAGTTTACAACTTGATAAATCGAATTCAAATTTCTAAAATAAAGTTACAAACTGAATGCAATTTCGTAGTAAGACAGTCGATAGAATCCGTAAGAGAAAAGAAAAAGACTCGAGGAAACACGTATCACTTCGATCAGTTTCAGCAAACATCCCTATACGAGAACGAATTTTCTACGGATGTAAGATACGACACACATCAAAACTTTTTTTTATTATTACGTGTCCAATAACGAGAAGAACTTTTTATTGCCAATAATCGTTTTCTCAACTATACACGAAACGCAATATTAATCGATGACAGTCTCTAACTTAAATATTATTCAATTATAAATATCGGATCTTATTGTCACTAAGGCAATACTATATTACTGCCACGAAGAAAATATCTTGTTAGATGGTAACATGAACGAATCGATTGTGCAATAAAAAGTCTCATGTTACGCTTGATGGATTACTTTTCTAGAAAATGTTTCTTTAACAATAACGTTTATATTTTTATAGTTTTTATTTCTCCAAGAAAGTAATTTAATAATTTTTATCCAACCATCTAATTAATAATATCCTCGTCTTCCAATATAATAATATTAATTATCAAGTATATTAATTTTCACAAGATTAAAAATGTCAATATTTTATTCAAGCACTTAAAGGATTAAAAATATTAAATAAATCAAGCTTTATCGGAAACTAATAAATATCTATATATTGATGTATGCAGCTTCTATTTTAATTTTAATAATACATTTCACAATTATTCTCAGAAATATATTTTATATAATAACTATAAATTATATATATATATACTATGTATATAATATTCTTTTAAAGTTTTTGTTATCAAAATTTAATACGATTAAAGATAATTTTGCGTATGATATTATGATGTTTGTTTCATATCTAAAACTAGTAGTAACAATAGTCTACTTATCCGGCAAGGATCGCGACGGACAGATTATCCAGCCGTTTTTCTTCGTGATTCAAATTATGGCAGCTAGCCATCTTCCCTTTTCTTTTATTTCGAACCATCGCTCTTTCGCCCTCGTATTTTCGCCCCCTGTGTCCGCGTATCCTCCTGACATAGATTCGAATTACCGCAATCGTTCTCTGGTAATGAGAAATAATTGCAAGAAATCGGAATCCGCGTCGAAAGAAGAGAATCAAATTTTTTTCTTCACTAAGAATATCTTTCCTTTGCCATTATAAAATCGAATTTCCGGTATTAAGTCATTATTCGCGCGACATAAAACGTCACGCACATTAACTACCCCATAATTTAATTCTCTCTCGTGTTGGTTAGATCAGATTGCGTCTAGCAATGATGTATGTATATACATACATATAGATGAATATATTTAAGATACGAAGCTTATATGGATACACCAAAATATGACAGGATATATATTATCAGGATATATATTATTACTTGAAAAAATGAGACAATTTGCTTAGTAACAAATTAAGTAATATATAAATAAATTTGTTTTTTCCATAAAGAACAAACTTATACAATTTATTAAAAGCTGAGGCCTATAATAAATTTTTATATGTATTTATTGTGCATTCATTTGTCATAATTCTTTTGAAAGAGAGTTAATTAGCTTCAATGAATTTTTTTTTTATAAACACAAAGTTAATTAAAGAAGCATTATGTTGAAGATTTTATAGTTTTTATTAAAAACGAGGAATTAAAATGATCAGAAAGGAATTTTATATGTGTTAATCTTAACACAATTTAGCTTAACAGATGTGTGAGTCGCGTATCTTTTTTCCTTCCCTACAAATTTTTTTCAGGATATAATAGAATGTTCACGTTCCACGTTACATTAACATAACCAAGGTTGAATGCACAATGCGAAGAATACACTGCGGAATTTTTCATAAATTTAAGGGAGAATATGAATTGACTGTCGTCAGAAAAATACATTGTGTATACATACGAATGATATTCCGAGAGCGTTATCTCATGCGATCTAGATACTTTACAAAGGATTTGCGAAAGAACATCGCGGAATTTTAAATTTTTCTTGTGCTAATTCTTGAAAAAACCGGATTTAGAAAAAATTCAATGGTAAAGCTCTAAAGTATATATATTTCTAAAGAATGAATTATAACAAATATGTTATAATATATATATTATAAATATACATATACGTCAAGTGTGTTAAAATGATAGAAAGATAAATTATCAAAAAGTTAATATAATATTATAATATTATAATAACATAATAATAAAAGAACTTGTATATTTTTGCTATTTTTAATATTTATGTTCAATATACAATATACTTTTTTATTTACGTTTTTTATGGAAGCTCTTATGGAAGCAGCACTCTGCATTCTTGATTTCAATTTGTTGTTATGTAAGTGCTCTTTTATTGTCTTTAATGGAAATCTTATCGTAATAAGTCTCATGATGCGTAAAAAGCGTCGAAGACAATTTTATCCGTTAGCAATTGAAATGGAGCCCCCATTAAATAAATATAATAAATCTCAGCTTGCAATCGCAGCATTGCAATGCGAAGAAATCTTTAAAATTATGTAACATGAAGGCATATTGGAAAAGTAAAGCGGTAAAAACAAATGCGGTTATGTAAATTTTCGTTCTGAAACTACGATGTAAGTTTATTTAAAGAGTAAAGTGCAATTTTCCAGTTACGTAATAATAATCTTACTGAAGGTAAAATATTTTTATTACAACACTCTGTTATATCTTATCCCGATAGATTATGTTACAATCGTGGAATGATACGTTAGTAACCTTTGTTATGTTAAATATATTGAAACAAGATTTATGAATCTGTATTCTCAGATTATATTATAATCAGATATCGCATATGTTTGCATTATCTTATAATTCAAAAGAGAGATAGAGAGAAAAATGGAAGTTACAAAGGAGATACTATTGAATCATTATAGCTACTTTGTTACTATACTTTGCACATTTGTGCAATATATTCTCGTTACATGTTCATAGAAATATTATCGCATGCAAGCCAGTTACACTATATTTTCCTTACTCGCATATGCTTTGAACTTGAGAAATATCAAGCTGAAATTTATAACTCGCGATAGAATACAAAGTCGCGTTAAGCTTTAATTACTTCCCATTTTATACGAGATCCAGGATCCGGAGCCTCGTCACGCAAAACAGCGTTCTTTCGCTGTACAAAGAGGAATCCTCTCTGATTATACTGTGACCATGAAAAGCTCAAGTGACTTCGTTACCACTTTGTTCGTGGCCACGATTGATGTGCACGACAATCCATTCGTTTTCACGTCGCGTAAATTCGTCGAAAACTTCTTAATAAACTTTGCCGACAAGACGAAGTTACATTTCGCCGGGAACTTTATTGCAAATATTCAATAAGCGAAAATTGCCGGTAGCTATAATAGTTAAGGATACTACATGATAAGGGTAACGTCAAGGCTATCGAAGAGAGGGTAAAGGATCGTCTCATAGACGAACTTCCGATTCACTTAGCAGTTGCGATACAATATCTCTTAATCCGAGGCTATTCGTGGACCCTAATTTCCAATTGCGACATTGTTGGTGGCTCTATTCATGACTTCGAACAAAGTTGAGAGACAAGAACTGTCTCTTGGACCAAAGTGAAGAGGTGAGAACTATGTCGTCTCCTTGATTCATAGTTACGGCGAAACTTTCGTTACAAATACGTTTAACTTTTCTTAATATTACTTTTTACTTGATATTGTTAATATTAATTTTATTACTGTTTAAAGGCATAGAATATATTGTTTAGTGTTGTACTTTATTCGAGATAACTGTTCGACTACAGAGGCAAACTTTTGAACGTAGACTAAGATGAAACTTTGTTCCAAGTTGCTTCAAAGTGCACATGACTTTATGCTTACATACGTAATATAATAGGTTTTCGTAAGGTATACAATACTTAACACTCTGGATTACCAACGTCAAACTTCTAATATAAATATTACAATTTCATATAAAATTTCATATAAAATTTTTCAAAACAAAAACACAACAATTTTTTGCACTGTATTATATTTTAATACACAAATATAAAAAGATCAAAACATATTTTCAATATATATAAATATATATAATTTCAATATATTCAATATATATAAATATATATTTGCACTGTATTGTATTTTAAAACACAAATATGAAAAAATAAAAATATATTTTCAAGTAAAAATGAAGAATTATTTTTTTTAATGTAAAATAAATCAACCTCATGTTTTTTTCTTATAAAAAAACGTTCCTGAAAATTTCATTTTGTAAAAGATTCAAATTGTGAGAAGCATATGTATTTTCTTTTATTTTAAACTGAATTTAAGAAAATTTTTTTACAGTTTATAGACTAAAATACAGAAGATAATTTATACAACTATGGTATAATAAATAAAATAAGCACTGTAAAAATCATTTTGTATTTCTGTTAAAATTTCTTCGTGTAAAAATTTTTGTGTTAAATATTTAACATACTCTTATGTTAATATAACATATTATCATTGCGTTATTTTGACATTGCTGCGTTGAGTTAATATTCACCCTTTCTAAGAATTAAAACAACACAATTAATATGTAAATGCACGAATTTTTGATAAAATATGTTATATGTTAAAATGAACAGATAAGTTGTATTATTTTTCTCTCTATAACAATTTTCACATGTTAGATCGACATATCTCTTCTGTTATTTATCATAAAAATGTAAGAATAACATTTTCTTTTAATTAAATTTAACATTATAAATATGTTAATTTAACATAAACTTTATTTCCAGATAAAGTTTAAGCGTTACACTTTTGTGTTAATTTTCAAACATATTACTTGTGTTATTTATTTACATGCTTGCCTTCTGTTAAATTAACATTAAAATTAGAGTGGATAAATTGGGACATGTAAAATATGTTAAATTTAACACAAAATTTTTTACTGTGAGAAAATAATAGAATACAAGATTATTTAGCTATAACGAATCAACATAACAAAATCGTTAATATTTTTTACCAAAATGGCAACTTTACGTGCAACACGCACACCACATAAAAAAGAAATTTTCCGCCATAAAAGATTCCTGCCGGGTAAAGCCGCGTTATTTCATATACAGTATACTTAGCACCAGCAAACACGACCGACCGTCACGCGGCAGTAGTATAATCGTCGTCATTGGTCGGCCGAGCGTGACCCTATGCTGTTAACCTTCCGAAATTGAATCATTATTGAGGTAACATGACCGCAATATCGTGCGTTACCGTTGGCGTTGCCGTTGCCGCGGTAGAGGTGACGGTTGACGAAGTCACGAGGAGCTCGAAAGCGTGGTGCAGAACGGCATCATAAAAATCCCGGCACGTGCGCGGCTGCTACGAGAAACCCGGAGGCCGTTGGAGGCTGCTCGTCGAGCACCGTCAATCACGTCGACTTTTTGCTGGGCGGAAAGTAAAGGGGTCGTAATCCACGCCGGCATAAACGTCAATAAATCACCATCCTTATTGCGAGCGTTGGGAATTTTGGATGCCAACTGAGTGGCGGAGCATCGTCGAGATAAAGCTCTACCGGATCGATAGGAAGATCCCTTTTCGCAGGTATTTCGCGCGTCGCATTCAAATCCTGGTGACGGATACATGAATGCCGATGTGTCGTATGAGGCACGAATATATTTTCGTTCTTTATTCTGCTCACAGTGTCGTGTATATATTTTAGAAAATCCTAAAATCGCGGGAGTGTGAAATTCAGAAGCGTATAACTATCGTAAAAAGGAGAAAATTGGATATCGATGAATGTAAAAGACTTACATTTTTTTTAGAAGCGAAAACAAATTACACAGAAGAATGATATCCAATGAAGGAAAATTTTTAATTACATATCTCAGTGATTGAATAAAACAAAGTAAAGATAAAAAACACAGAAATTCATCAGTAAAGTTTGCAGAAAAGCTCAAAGATTTAAATGAAGAATTACTAACGAAGATCAATTTTTACAGGATTAAATAGTGGATTAAATAAGTGATTGTATAATAAATTAATGTTATGAAGATGGAAAAACTTGATTAAATAAATATTGATAATTTCATTACAAAGAAAACTTGAATATTTTATTTATAATTAGAAAAACATTTTCGCGATTGAAATCAAATGAGAAAAAAAACATCTAATGAAGTTAAAATATGTAAAATGAGTGATATATTGAAGATTACTAAGAAAAGATTGCAGAAAATCTTTAAATAGAAGAATTGATAAAAAAAATGCAATGAATATGAAGCGTACAAATCTTTTTAATTAAACTTTATAACTACTTTTCACTCTCGTAATAGTATATCATGCTCATTAAACTTAAGTTAAATTTACTTTTTTACAGTACAGTGTATTTTATTTAATATTGACAAATCTAAGATTTTAAGATTGGAAATGAAAGAATTCTTGCGTTTTTTTTCTTTAACATTTCTTTTCAGAATGATACACATATTTATATATAATTTAAAAATTGCATATTAAACTTTGTGTTATTGCATCGATATTATTTTATTTTATTGTGTAAAAAATTAAAAATAAAAATCAACAAATATTTATCACAATATTATTTTTTACATTACGTGACATGAGTATTATATTATATCTTCTAAATACAAACAAAGTCATCCGTGAATATCACTACAGGAAAATGCATTCTATAATGTAACATTTTTATTTAACTTGAAGTAAACTTAAGACTTATTTCATCAAACTTTATGTCATCACCGCAACATCATTAAGTGCTCTCTTCTCTTTTTCTTATTCCCTTGATATTTTTGATGATACATATGTATATTCTGGTGATATTACGTATAAAGTGCTCTATTTTTTCATACTAGACAGTTTCATTGATATGCGCAAAGACCATGTAAAATATACTGTAGAATTGCATCTTTACAAAAATTCGATTATGCGAGAATATATTTTCATCTTAATTATTCAAAAAAGTTGTAATATTTATGATAATTATTTGCTCATATACGCAACTAATTAATTAACTAAATTTGTATAATAAATAATATTTTTATTCACAATAAATGGTGTAAAATATCATTTAATATCAATAGTATTCAATATTATATTGCTCTATTTTATGCTAGAGATATCCTCCAAATTGTTTTACATATATATCATATATATAAACTTCCCATTCCATATCCTATCGCGCCGCAACTATTTCTTCAATGTTGAGGCCAAAAAGCTATTATCTTGCACGACCCACATTGCAATTCAAACCGCATACTCTAAATACTATCGAATATATCGAATGCACTGTTCTCTCTAGAATTCCACCCAACAGGCCGATGTCAAAAATATTGGAGTCCAGTGGTGGCTTTGGAATTTCTATATAAAAAAGGTTTACTGCCAGCAATGCGATTCAAAGGAAACCTAAGAGATATAGCTTGTATTTTGTTAGATATTCTTAACAAATATTCTATTAATGCTTTTTTCTATCGGTTTAATCACAGAGCTCCGATCGATTCAGTCGCGATTCAATTTCAGAGAGAGAATTTTTGCGCATAGAACGCTAGTCACGCTTTGATTTTTGTTGAATTAGGTCACTGATATTACGTTTCAGGCGCATTACCCCAAAATGGAAGCTTGATAGTAAAATTATGCTAATATTTTAGCATCCTCGCGCTGGGATCATCTACGCGGATTAATTTTATGTTAATTTTATTTTAATAATTCATTATGATCGCGCGAAAATCACGCCGTTGATGTTAAACAAAATTATTATAAATAAATATATGCATATGGAATTGCAAATTGTTTATATTCGATGTAAAATCCGAGATAATTATGTAATTTTTACACGTGATTTTCACATTTGAATAATAAAACATAAAAAAATTAAGAGCTTAAACATTCAAGAATCTTTAACATTAATTTAAAAAGATAAAAAAACTTTAAAAAGATACATATTTTAATAGTAAAAAATACTTTTTAAAATTATTGTAATATGTTAAATTTGATTAATAATCATTATCGAGACTTACATTTAGATTTGACATTAGATTCGTTTTGAACAATTTGATAAGACAATACATCGCGCAGTATAATTTATAATATAATACGAAGCTAAATATTGATTTATTTATGTTCATAATTCACTTTTGGCAAAACGATAATATCTCTTCTCTATTCGTTTCTTAGAAACTTGACTTAATGTTCGATTTGAAAAGCAAAGAGCTTTGGTGGTATTAGTCAATTGTTATACGAGAAATCTCGGAAAATTCCATTTCGATCTCTATTTACTTCAACTTGCATTTTAACACCAATACTGAATGGAAGCTTGCCGTAACATTGAATATTCATAAGAAATTATTTTAACGCAATTATTTTTTATTTTTGTTCACACTTTGTCTTAACGAATATTAATTAACTTCATAATAAAGTTATGTCATACTCGTCCCTTTACTGACACCTTTAATTTAAACTTAGATGATATACTAATTATAATATATATTATAAAAATTATCTGAAAAAACGATGAAATCTTTTATAAAATTTTTAAATGACTTTTATACAATTAATATTTTCCTCATTATTTTTACAGAAATTAAATTCTATGTTTCTCTCTGTCTCTTTTCTTCTTTCTCTCTCTTTCTTATTTTCATTAAAATTAGAAATTATTTTTTAGTCATATACAACTATAATTTTATATTTAGAATTTTATATTTAGATTTTAATTTTATATTTGGAAAAATGATATATTCTCATGTCATGTAATATAAAAATGATTGATATAAAATTGTAATAGTTGTTGAACGATTTTTGCTCTTTTTTACATATAAATATAATAATAATAATAATAGTATAATATAAATATAATAATATAAATAGAAAAAACTTGCATTTGAAACTGTTAATTGAGGCATTCAAAACTTTCAGTATACATCATTTGCGAAAGATATTTTTGCTTTCGTACTAACTGAAATATTAAGTCACCATTTAGATTGAGTTCTTTGAGTTCTAAATATTCTTGATAGCAGAAGCAATTGTTAATGATATCTTTGCAAAATATATGATATGAATAACGCGACTCTTCCTCTAAACTTTCGCATCGTTTTAGAGAAATTCCCGCAGATTAAATCTCGCTTTCATTTATTGCATGAATCATGGATAGCAGTCGAAAGTTGAAATAAAAATTCTCTCTGTAAATATCGCGACGGAAAATACGCACGGAAGTACATATAAAAAATATGGGTGCTCGAGTGATAAATAACCGATGTGCCGTGGTCTTTTGCTTCGCTTGGCAATCGAGAAGTTCATAAATTACGAAACGCGCCGTAAATGACTGCGCTAGCACTTCCTTAGTTTGAACGAAATATCGCGCTTCCGTGTTTACCGAGTCGCGAATCGATCGATTGTTTTTGGCTTCGCACTGTTTACACTATTATATGGCCGCTATCAATAAAATATGTATCTCACACACATACAAATATTATATATAATATAAAACAAATTTATGTAGTAACATGGAAATAAAACGAGTATGTACAGCATTTTTTAATTTAAGCTGATAAAATAACCGGCGATCCTTGAGAAATTTATGGATTTTGAAAATTGTTTAAATACAGAATTTTTATAACACGCAATATATAAAAAAAATAATTCTTTTGATATATATGTAAAAATAATAGCTTTGTTTGCATTATTTTAATAATACAAACAAAGCTATTATTTTTACATATATATCATTCGATAGTATATTAGTTATATACAACTATAATTTTATATTTAGAATTTTATATTTAGATTTTAATTTTATATTTGGAAAAATTATATATTCTCATGTCATGTAATATAAAAATGATATTGTAATAGTTGTTGAACAATTTTTGCTCTTTTTTACATATAAATATAATAATAATATAATAGTATAATATAAATATAATAATATAAACAGAAAAAAATTACATTTGAAACACTATTAATATACATATTCGATAGTATATTATAATCAAAAGTATATTATAATCTGATATAATTACATATTATTGATACTAAATTGCTAAACTTCATGTCTTATTATATCTCAAAAAAGATAATTAATTTTGTTATAATATGGGCAGCTATATAAACATTATTTGGGAGATATTGATATAAATATAATAAAAAAATATAATTTACAAATTCGCTAAAATTTTATTAATGTATCGGAAGTTTTAAATAATTTTGCATTCATACAGATTATTTTAAAAAATATTGCCTGGAAAAATAAATGATAATGTGGTTTGTGAAACTGAAGTGTGTCGGAATTGATTAAAATACACACGAATAATCGTTATTATTTTTTCGCGACTACGTATTTCTCAGTATAACAAACATACGAGAGAATTCATATTAGTGATAATATTTCCAAAAAAGTCGTTAATCAGAATATCAAGTTTATATCAAATTTTGAAGCTTACAGAAATTGAATTAAAATGAGTTTCATTTTAAACAGATGTTTCTATTAAAATTCATTATTTTGCTTCTGCTGATAGATATAAAGATGTATATATTAAATAAACTTATATATTAATTAAACGTACTTTTTATAAAGCAAGATTGAAAATTTATAGTTTGAAAAAAATGAATTAATTATAAATATCTTTTAAATATTAAAATTTTTATAAAAAGGTAGTTCCTGCATTTTTGATGATTATAATTTGTAGCATTCATTCGCCAACGCAACTCATGCACCAATGCAATATTAAAATATAGTATTTTAAATATTCTACCAGCACAAGGTTTCTAAGCTATCTCATCAGTCTTTAAATGCATAATTCAGGTCAAGAGAACTCACAAGAACTTTACAACCGATATTTTTCTTCTTTTCACATTGAAAGTGCAGAGAACGTGATATTTTCAAAAATTTAATAAAATATCATAATTAGATATATAATTCTATATTAATTTTGCAGCACTTGAGAATATTGTTTACAACGCAAATAAAGGCAAAAATGAATTAAACATATCGGATATATTTGCATCTAATTATTAAATAACGTAATATGGTAATATCGTGCTTCTATTCGTCACGATATATAAAATCAATATCCATATTTTTATTTAATTAAATTTTTATTTTTATTAAATTAAAATTACGATATATATATATATATATATATATATATATATATATATGATTATAGTTTAAATTTTTCTTGTGATGGATACTCACATGTATAATTTAACTGTCTTGTAAATTAAATTAAAATTATCTGTTTTTTTTTAATTTTTTTCTTTGACGCGTTATTATAAAAATATAGGACTAAACAAATTTCTTTCAAATTTTGATGTAAAATTGCACATGTATATATATTTATATGTTTATGTATTTATGTAAAAATTTCGCACTTGAAATACGATTGAATCGGCGTTAAAAAATAAATAAAGAGAAGAGAAAATAATTATTGCGAAATAATATAAAACTAAATTATGAATATCAGTAGATGCATTTTTCTCATGCATACATTTAATGCGCAATAAATTTATTTGATATAAATGCGACAAACAATATCGAACAAAATGCTGATTTAGAGTTACAAAAAAAATATTAGTTTTCAAATTTAACAATCGGTTCTTTGTTCTCTCCTTTCTCTCTCTCGTTTGTTACAAGTATGTATATCATTTTGTTATATTAAGTAAGAAAATGAGAAGATCAGTTGAAATTGAACATTATTGATAATATATAGATAATTAGATATTTTTAGAAAACAAATAACGAATTAATATTTAGTGATATTTAGATTACTTATTTATGTTATGATTATTTCTCTCTACTTTCTTTTCTCTATTTTTCGATTTGCTGATTCACTAAATCATATTCTCGATTAATGTTCTAATTCATTATTGTATAAGCTGAGTTTTTTAATCTTTTTAATTTTTATATTTAATATTTAATCTTAATATTTAATTTTAATATTTCATTTTTAATTAAACTAACTAACCACGCTGGACAATTACATTATATATATAGATTAATATAAATGTATTTAATAAAAAAAATATTTAAAAATTTAAATTATCACCCAATCGTAAAACTAATAATATAAATAATTAAAAGTACTCTAAAGTTGTTATTGTTATTATTATTAATTATTAGTAATACATTAAATTAGACATTATTCGTAATATCTCTTGATAATTATAGATAAATTGTTTTAAATTTTTCTAATTTTTTTCAAAATAAAAAAATTTTAAAAATGGACTAAAACATTAACAAATATATTATTTGATTGAAAGTTGATACATAAATTATATTTAATGCTAATTTAAATGAATAATTAAGCTAATTATATTATAATAAATATTCCCTAAATGTTTATTAATATATAGCTCGATATTCTATATTTAAATTTGAGAGGACGATTTATCTGTTACAGTATATTTTATTTTAATATTTTAAGACTAACATAAATACATTGGTAATCTCTTTTTTCTTGGCATTTCAAGATGTTTGTGCGCGAGAAAAGAAAGTCACGCCACTTCTGGTCATAAATTAAAGTCTGCCTTTGTCGTAAACGATAATTGCAACCTTACTGGACAGCAAATTAAACGAGTGCGGAAACAATGAGAGAGGTGCACAAAGCCGACGGTCGCGAGAGAAAAGAGCGGCAACGACGAACGTGACTTCCAACTAGAGGACTGCGAGAAGCATAAAGCGAAAGGTTAAAAAGGTAAAACAATCGTTGAGAGTGTAGTGGTCAGTATTCGTCGACATCTGCGATAGAAGTTTTCTTAGTATGAAGTCAGTCGCTTCTCGGTAAATTAAAAGAAAGATATAAAATGTACGAAAAAAATAAGGCCGCATTTCTCTCCCCTCCCTCCTTCCCTTCTCTCTCTCTCTCTCTCTCTATTGTATCACACGCCAAAAGAAAAAGTAAAAAGATGTAAAAAAGTTAAAAGTGAGAGTTATTTTCATAATTAATATTTTCATAATTAATTCTTTTTTAGAAAACAACAAAATAATTCTTTTATAAAATGAAAATATTATTTTGCACACAAATGTTTTCAAACAATTAATTAATTATAATATTATATATGTAAATATTTTCTGAAAAAAGATGTTAGCCAAAAATTTCAGGCATTAGCAGTAAATTATCAGCTTTGTGCTACGACACGAATTGCAATTAAGAATCGTTTATCAAGTTTACAATCAGCCCAAAGATATTTGCAGTACCCAGAGTAACAAGTATTCAGAATTATTTAGGATTCGTGAGAGCCGCAAGCGTGTGTATCTTTGACGCCAAATTTCACGAAATTATGAATTGAATTGAATTGAATGACGAAATTATTGAATGATCGAAATTGGATGACTATCTCTTCTGTGAAATTATACACAATTTTACTTTGCTTGTGATTCGTATGGAATAGCAATAAAGACTCTTGAGAGAAATTTAATCCTTATTTCGTGAATTAAATAAATTAAGAAAGGTTCAAATCCTTATTTAATGAATTAAATAAATTAAGATTGAAAATAATATGCAGTAACAAAATGCGTATTGAAAAAAGTTACGAAATTATCAAAATTATTATATAAAAACTTCACGGTTTTTCGTAAGATTGAAAGTAATCATCGAAAATTGATGTATCTGCCTTTTTCGTAATATTCTTATAATGGTTGATATGATTGATATGATAGATAATGGTTGATATTTTCCTAAAGACAAATATGATGTATAGGACATAAAGATAAATATGATAGATGGGAAATAAATTTTCATGATTGTTCATAGATTTACTAAAAGAATTATATCACCTTCTATTCCTTTGAAGTTACGTTAATAGAGTCAACTTCTCGCTGTTATACTTAATAACAGTTTTATTATTTGAGACTTTCCTGATATTGATCGTGACCTATTTTCATTTTATTGCACATAATAACTTTTCAGTAATTTTTAATATTATTTAAATATGTTAATAATATTATTATTGTGCATATCCTTTGCTTCCGATTTTTATATCTCTTTAATATCAACATCGTTTCTTTTCCTCTTTTTTCCTTTATTTCATCAAAAAGCTATATTTGGTATCAATTGTTAATTCTTCGCATAACTACAATATTCATACTTTGACCAAAAATTTATCAGCAACAAATATTCTAAGTTATGTAATAAAAAATTATAAAAAGCTCTGACAATTTTAAATATGTATGTTCACAAAATTGTATAACAAAATCATTTAGTAGTTCTCTATCCAAGTTTAAAATTTATTTTTTAAAAGAGAATTTTTAATCCGATACATTCATTTTCAATCATATAATAATTTTGTCATATTAAATATTTCGGTAATCAAATCTTAAAAACAGAATTTTGTTAATCATAAATAATAAATTTTTACTATCTGTTATTTCAAAACTTATACTTTGCTGAAATACTTAATTTATGAATATTAAATAGCCACTAATTAAGTTAAAACATAATCTTTAATTTTTAATCGTCTCTCAATTTGATGGAAAATATTATGTAAATTTTCCAAAAATACACTATATATCTTTTATCGTTCGGAGAATTCATCTCCTTATGATGCTTATCAAGATTACATAAGTCGAGAAAATTAATCTTTTATGCTGCTGTTTTTGACAGCATCCTTCTTTACGTAATAGGATTTGATAGATTGTCATATTGGTGATGTAACATACAACGAAAAAAGCAACTTATCTAAAAAAAGATCTACGTAACAAAATTAATAACGAAATATTTTTTGTCAAATGGAAGTTTTACAGAAAACCTTGGCTCTTGAGAATAAATGTACACATTTTATGTATTCTTCTTTTAAATTCATTCTTATGAATACAACATTCGATTCTCTAATGTGGCAGTTAATTTCCTTAGCTTCCTAATTAATTCTTTTCAAGATTTTATTTTGAATAAAATGTATTCATTAAAGCAGTAATTGTATATAAGCAGTAATTGTATTCATTAAAGCAGTAATTGTATATATAACCTTTAATATTTGGAGACAAATCTTCGAGAAAATTTTCGCGGTTATATAAACTGAATAAGTATATAAATGACATTAAGTCATACAGAATAAAGTGTTACAACGTCATTAGTATTAATATTACTTTAAACGTTAATATTACTTCAAAGTAATATTAATATCTCGAAATGAGAATAGAATTATAATGTGAGATGAAAGCGGAAGAGAGAAAACGTCGCATGTCACAGAACGTATTCATAGAACATATTCATTCATTTATTTCTAAAAACAACTATATATAATAATATAATATAAAAATAATTTGTCAGAAGTGATTATCAAAAATAATTAAATAATATAAAAAAACAGAACATTAAATACTATTCGAAAAATGTATATTTAATATATGTGTATTATTTTTCAAGTACTCCTTTTAAAAAATGTCACGTGTAACGAGAGACTTTTACTATCGTTTTATACGAATTGATGATATGTACTTAATAGCCCATAAAAATAACGACCGAATAGTTTGATCACAGAAGTAATCGTTATTCGTTGAACCATGTGTCGTACGAATCAAGTTGTAAAAAGTGTGCAGTAACTCTTGCAGCCGTGTAAAAGCAAAGACGAAACAAAGTTCACATTGCACTTCGAATGAATCAAGATGGCTTTTTGACCGTGCGCAGTCATTTGTGCAAAAGTTCGAAAACCGGTCAAAAAGATAGTGTTAGAGACATGCTCTTTTGCACCTTTCGTGAGCAGTGATTCGCGAAAATCAGTTTCGTTCTTATTCGAGCAAATCAAATTCGATTTATTTCGAAACGCGGAATTTTGTCGATGCATGATGGAAAAATTCAAAGATAAATAGTCATTACAATATAAAATACTGCACACTAAGTGATCCGTTTACTTTATTTCGCATTATTATGTAATTATTATTATGTAATTATAAAGATTTTTCATTATATTTTATTTATAGCTTTTAATGAGAAAAGAAAAATATATACATTTTCAATCGCAAATGTTTTTGCTTTTGATTTATTTGATGATTTAATAGATACGAAAATCTAGGGATTCCAGACTATAAAATTTTTGTTTTTGCGCGAAATAAAAATTAATACATTACAATTATTAATTATATAAGAAATAATAACTTTTCATGATTGAAGATATCAGATTTTTACATTAAGAGAGTAAATGTTGGTAAGTAAAAGCTGATGGTAAATACATTAATTTCTTATGGAAAGAAATATGACAGTACAAAGAATACGAAATTTTCGCGATTTATTATTTAATCTTTAAAAGGTAGCTTAATCTTTAAAAAAACGACCCTAATTATATCTTCTTTCCCCGAAACTTTCGCAAAGGTAAGTACGTATACATGTACAAAAATGAACAGCAAATGCCCATTTACGCTGTTAAAACTTTAAAAATATATATACATTATAAAACTAAATGCAAATAGAACGTTCCTTAATATAATAAAGACTAAATGCAAACAAAATATTTCTTAATGTTTGATTCACTCACAGAAGATGATATATATACCATCAAAGAAAGTTTTAAATAAATTTACTTTCATATTTTAAAAGATCTCTTTGCGTATCATGGTGGAAAAGCAGATACGTAATTCTACATCCCAAGCTATTTAAAAATCTCTATTTAAAGATCTCTATCTTTTCATAAAATAATGAAAAATCAGGTGTTATTTTTCAAATAAGTTTAAATAAATTTACTTTGGATTCTCTCTCTCTCTCTCTCTCTCTCTCTTTCTCTCTTTCTTCATGTTAAATAAGGATCATATAAAGATGTATAGACACAGTTACACATAATTTATGCCAGAGATGAAACAAACATATACAAATTAACCGACTTAAGATGCGCACACTTCGTTTAATATAATTTTGTCTGTGAATAGAAACGTTTGCATAAACCATTAGATCTCTTATTATGTGTGCAGTATAATTTGAAATATAATATATACGCGGTAATTCATCATGAAAGCGATTTTCTTCGTTCAAATTCAAGCACGTGCAAACTCGATACAAAGTTACGAGCAATAACGATTAGATTCTTGAAGTGGTGTCGCCTTCTCTTTAAGACACATTTAAGGAATGTGTCAGAACGGAACATTATACGCGACACAAAATAGAGACGAATTCTCGACATATATCTACATCGTCGCATCTTGAGGAAAGTTCCGATGCACTCAAGCTGAGAACGAAGCCGCGCTTAGTGGTTCAGAATGACTTTGTTTACTAGTTTACGAAGACGACCGTTAAAGTTCGTTAATGTTAAGCCGCTGTCAGATTGAAAATACGCTCCAGAGAATATATGCCAAACTTGCGTATTCTCATTTTCATGTGAAAATCATTTTCCTTCGGAGAATACATAACGATACAGACACAGGACGCGAAACTTTCATTTATATAAATCGATATCTGTTGAAAATTCATTTAATGTTAATTAATGATTTAAAAAGGAATTCAAAGATTGCTTTGAAGAAAATTGTTTAAAAACTTTCTTATTCAATAGGAATATTAGAAGTATACGTTTTTTAAAATATGTATATATGTTTTTTAAAAATACATTGGACGTATGTATATAAATTGACGCATGTGAATATATAAAATTATAATTATATAATAAATTTGAATAAAAAACAAATTACGAAACAAATTACAAGATAATTTTTAAATATAAAGAAAGAGACAAAATGAAAGAAAGTATTAATATTCTCTTCATAATAGTGTGATAATTATTTACACACAATTAGCGAATTATTAATCGTATAAATTATAATATAATTAAAAGTGACATTTGATATCATTGAATAATTTTAATCGAATAACAATTAAATTCAATCGTGTATAGTGTGCCTGAACGATCAAGTACTAAAAGGACGCTTTTAATTAAAACCGATGATTGTCCTAGACATGATGAACAATTTTAATTTTAAACTCTACTGTATTTCATTAGATTAGCTGCAATAACCCTATGGATTATTTCGCAATATCATATAATTCTTGAGCGTATAAAGCATAATACATTTATCATAAAGCATTTAGCTTCAATATATACATATATATATAATAAAATAGAATGAACATCTTTTTATATACACGCACACGAGAGGAACGTTAGCTACAAATTTCAATTTAAATAGGAAATAGAACATATGAATACGAAGACAAAGACAATTTTGATTATCAAAGTAAGTTATTTCATGTTCTTTTCTCTGATTCTGAATTACTTTCGCAATGAAAAGAAAAATGTTCACGTAATACGACAAAATTACTTTTTACAATAAACTTTTCTCCGAGAAATCTGATAAAGTCATGATTATAATTTATCATTTTTGTCCTTACACCAAGATTTTCTTCGCTCGCACAAGATATCCCAGTTTCTCTTCGTACGCTTTCTCTTATATACGAATTCTTTGAACAACTTGGAATAAGATTGTTCTCGGTGATAATTTGATAAAGAACTATTATCTTTTCATAACTTTAAATATACTCGTAGGTGATTCTTACAAGTTAAAATTCTCTAAAAGTAAGATTTATATTCGCGTATAAATAAAGAATAAGAACTCATTATGAAATTTGCTTGAAATTTAATTCTCGAAAATTTCTAGAAGTATACAATGACTAATAATTGTGTCAACAATTATTTATTTCACGAATATTCTCATTATTGAAAAATTATCTTCGGATATTCGCGGGAAATCTGAAATATCATGTAATGTAATCCTACGTGCGTAAAAATATAAAATTCGATTACCGAGGCCAAATTTGATTATCGAGATAAATCCCAAAAGAAACTAGTTGATTACGAAACGAATCTTACGTGTTCGTAAATCAAAAGGGGAAGGACGTGTGTCTTAAACTAATCAATGTTGCGTAAATAAGTTAGTTACAACGTTATTGTTCGCGCCACGTGTGCTTTCACTATTAAATGTCTTTCGGCACTTTTTTCTGACCGCCTTTCCGTTCATCATGTTGCCTGGAGATAAATCTAATTGACAGCGAAAAGAATTTTGGACCGTCTTAGATATTTTCCTAGACTTATGGAGGGATGAGCTAAAAGTCAGCCTGTTCCATAAGCAAGTTTGAGCAAGTTATATAAGTTACGTAAGACATAAAATATGTGAAAATACAAAATATAATATAGGAGTCGCGTAAAACATAAAATAAAAGCTATTCTATTGTAAAAATTCTAGGTAAGAAAATAAAAAAGAAGTAATAATGTGATACACATGATTGAAAATGTCATGAATTGTTAAAACAATTACTACAAATGTTATGAATTGTTAAAACAATCACTACAAATAGTCCTATAATCAAAATTCACTTTCATGTAAAAAAGTATTATGAAATAACGCGAGGATTATACTATGAGTGAATCTTTGAATGGATTTAAGAAAATTCTAAAAAGTAGAGGATCTTGGTTAAAAAAATTTGAAAGGCTGAAATATCATCCAACAGGATCAAAAGCATGCAGATCACAGAGAGGATCACTATGAAACAACGACTGGCGAGATTGACTTTTATATGAGTTTACATCGTACTGAAATCGGGAAAAAGGGAAAGGTGCAAAAGAGGAACACGTAAATTAAACTTCTTTATGCTATTTCGGGAAAGATCCGAAAAGTGACGCGTGTTTGATTTGGATTGCCAAACAAGTCTAAAGATATCTATTTTAAATAACAGACGCAATATTACTCAATGTGCAAAATCATAAAAATTTATATCTTAATAATTTATATGATACCTGACAAAATAATAATGACTAAAATAATAAATAATAATAAAAACAATAATAATATAAAAGTATTCATAATAAGTACATAATAATATAATAATAATAGTAGTAAATAATAAATAATTACAAATAATTATAAATTAAACAATATTTCTTGGATTTTCTCCAAAATTGTATTTCTTCTTCTTCAAAAAGATTTCAAAAAAATTGGAAGAAATTATTGTAAATATAATAGAGTAAAGAAACTCGAAAAAATGTTTTCGATACAGTAATATTTCAAATTCATAGATTTAATCTTATACTTTTATATTATATGTACAGGTGTATATGTATAAGAATCATTTAAATATATATAATTTAAACGTATAATACATTCAAATATAACAATATGATAATATAATAATATTTAATTAAATAATTAATTAATAAGAGAAATGCATATATATTTCAATATATGCATAGATTAAGAAGCATTAATGATTCTATACATATACAATTCAGTATCAATTAATTTGATATGACTTAACATACCACTGGAATCCTTCCGGTTCAACTTCTTATCCATGATTTCACTATATTGAACGCCATGATTCCGCTATACTGAACGCCATGATTCCGTTAGATCAATCGTCACGATTCTTCATAATCTGTAAGAAGCATTTCTAATAAATTATATCCAAGTGTGCATTGCATTATGTCTTTCTTGGCAAAACTTTACTTTTAATCTCAAATAGTATATGTTAATTTTATAATACTTTTCTAACATGTAACAAGTGATATTAAATAGACTTAGAAAATTTACGAAATCGACATGTGTTATCTGAGCTTTCAAAATATTCGTGAAATAATGTGAACGAATTATAATATAACAATTATAATATAACGATGGCAAGATTTGCAGAATCTCTAAAGAAAAGTAGCTTTTCGAATACAACGCATCTCGAAGAAAAAGCACGCGATTTATCTGTGCGTGCGGAAAGTAAATCTCTATTCTCGGAATTGCGCATACCTTATTTCAATCCGGATGTAAATTCGCATAGGCGAACAGGCAGGATATCGAAACAAAATGCCGATTTATGAGGCCAGCTTATTTGTACGTTGTAAACCGCAACAATCAATCCGTCTGACTCGCGCGAAAAGCCGAAATTGAATTACAGTAATGTCTAATTTCTCCGCAAGCGGCGCCACATGCAACAACGGATTATTCAAACGCGACAAGATTCAGAGAAGTAATAGTCGATGAGAAAAATAATCACTTTACCGATCATCGATATAATTTCTACTTTATTGATTATCAGTAATTCTCATTTTAATTATCACTTACCGACTGAAAATTTTGCAGAAATTTTTTTCCGATGTTAAAAGTTGCAAGATACATAAAAAAAAAGAGAAATATATATATGTATATTAAAATATTTTTATGAATATATTAGATATTGATATTTTTTTCGATTAAAAAAATATTCTTTTTTCCAACTATTTATATTTATATTTGTTATATTTATATTTATGTAAGTGTTTTATTTCTTAGATTAGCTGGAAGTTACGTGATACGTATATATAACTCTTTCAGCTAATCTAAAAAATATATTCAGCAAATATTATGAACAGTATATATATATATATATACTGTTCATATCATATTTAAAAAGATTATATATATGTATGTGTGTGTGTGTGTGTGTATGCGTTGTATTTATCACGAGCGAGGTTCGACGAGCGTAATTGTATGAGCATGATTGGATATAGGCTTAAATGTTTACCATGTAGTTTGTCTACACATACGTGGTAAACGGAATGTAAACATACATAGAGGAATTTACAGCGCACTATAAAGAAGAAAATTTACGTGCCATTATTATTATTATTCATAGTGCATATGAATAATGCATAAAGCATAAAAATTGGAATCTTATTTACGGACGCATATAAATAATGCATGAAACATGAACATATTATTTATATAATTGATAGAGGAAACTTTTCAATCTCGTATTGATTTTTATTTATGTTACCCGAATTATATGTATATTAATGAAAATCATTCGAATAGAAGTTTTTGATTTGATTATTTTTATACTGTGAAAAAAATAATTATTTGACAGAGTACATATACTAATTTCATATAAGAAAATTAAACGATATAAGGTTTGAAAAAGAACATACTATGTTGTAAATTATCTCGTTATTATCGTTATTATCGTTATTGATTTGTATTAACCATACAAAAATATGATGTTCCAGCTGTACTTGATGTGAACGATATATTTAACTTAATCTAATTTTAAATGTTACGTTCTCAATAGTCAGCAAGTTTAACGACGATGGTAGACCTCCATGGTCAATCTCGAACTTTGCTCTTTATCTTTAACAATAAAGAGACACGTGCTGCCATATAACATATAAGTATATTATGCATATATATATATATATATATATATATATATATATATATATATTTGTCATTCCGAGATTATCGATCTGCTGTTAGCTCAAAGTGATAATAACTAAACTTATCTATGAAATTTCTTATGATGAGAAGTTGACATTTTCGCATACTATGTTTATGTCAAGATATTACAAGATATTACATTTGTATATGATGGAGAAGAATAGGGAAAATTGATAATACCTACAATATTACACATCTCATTCTATTTTGTTTGTTGTGTGAATCTGATTTTTCTCTTTCAAGATATCCGAAAAGAGTGATTCAGCCGCTTACTCATTGCCTCCGACTAAATTTACCGAGGGAGGGAGAAACATACCGCGGCTCTAAATTTGACAATCATCCGTACGACAGCTGTTGCGTCGACGCCTCACGGCAATCAGCTGTTGTGACGTGCGCCGCGCACGCGCGACCTAGGAACTTTGATGGCGCATGCGCGTCGCGACGAACAACGCATCGCGTCTGCGGCGCGCGACAATTCAAAGTGTCTCCACTCCCGATGCACTTCCGGAAATGTCGATTAACTACTCGAAATTGCTCGTACTTCTATTCTGCGCGTATACGAAGATGTACGCGTAAATCGGTGGTAACTAAGTGCAACCGTAACATCGGCGATCGCGTGACGTTTCATTGAAAAGCTCGCCGACGAAGAATCCGAGTTTGCGCAGCGATTGCGATTCGTGAATGCGCGTGTCATATCTCGTTGGCGAGCGTTTTCCGTTGCACGTTTCCAGGAAGTTAACAACGAGAGAGAAGTGAAATGAGAGAACGAAACACATCGACGTAACACACGTCGTATCCTAGCGAGAATTTTCTCTCGCGTGAACGCGCGAGCGAACGTGTCGAACGTCAGGGAGCGAGACAAGAGCGGCAGCGCGCGGGGTGGGAGGGTGCGGAGCACGCAGACGTGAGAAGGAGACGGGGGAGGCGGGAGGGAGAGAGCGAAACGAGCGAGTCAGTGAGCGAGGAACACGAACGGCAGTGCACGGCTTTATCTGTGTCTTGTTGTTGTCCGCATTATGCGCCGCTGAGTGAATTGTCAAGTGAAATCAGAAATGGCTGCCAACGAGCAACAACGTAAGGTGAGTGAGCGCCGGACGGGGGACGGGGACGGCGCGGGTCCTTTCCGGCGGAGATATATCGCGGAAAAATATCGGGGACGACGTCGGGACGACGAGGTATCGCGCGATCGCGCCTCGTCGTTTCCACGGGACGAAACGCGCGTTCGCGGCGCCTCGCTTTTGTGTCAAGAGTCACGGTTGATCCGTCGATTACCTCCTGTCTCGCGTCTATACATATGTATGTACGTCGTGCGCGATATTGACGAGTGACGACGAGAGATAGGGACGAGTGCGTGATTCGTAGACGGCGCACGATCCCCGGGATAACGCGAGGCACGAACGTCCCCCGCGCGCGCCGCATTCCCGGATAATCGCTCGTCTTCATTCAAAGATCGCGCAGTCGGTCGTCTGTATTTACCTCGGCCAGCCGAGCAGCTGTCAGTGCGCGACGTTGTTGGTGTGACGGCACAAAGATGTGCGACGATCACGGTGACGATGTGAGTGTCCGTATTTCCGATAAGATTTCGGATTTCCGCGACGCGAAGACTCCTCGCTACTATATTTTTCTTTCAATTAACGTTGGAATTTTCTTTGGAATTTTCTTCCAATTTTCTTATCCGGGCTCGTTCACGAAGACACCCCGTGAATTTTGCTGACGGTGCAATCGAAGCGCTGTTTGTGATGTTACGTACAATGTAGCGTTCGACATAAACCGCAACATGACAGCTCTCGTCGAACGGGTTCGCCTCTATCTTTCTTCCTCCCTTTTGTCTGCTTCTTTATTTGTCGTGTGAAAAAGTTCTGACACAAAGAAAGTTCGTTTCTGAGAATATTCTGGAGTATTCGCGAGCGATTTTGTTTGACGTAACATATGTGACAGGTCCCTTCGTCGTCGAAATTATTCCTCGGCGACGTTGCTTCGTCGGAAATTGGACGATAAAGAGCATCGGTTTCGAGAGAGAAAGAGAGAAGGCACGCATCGATCGAGAATCACGCGAGTTAATTCACTTTCCGCCTGCCATGGAATCTCTTTTGTTTCGCGGAAGTCCCGTTTGATAAACGAGAAAAGCCTCCGTACATATATATCTTGTATCTGGTCTTGATAAGCGTTAATGTTTTTTTTTTTTGAGTCTACGACTCGTCGAATCGATCGCACGGCGGAGAACGATCGCCGTTCGCGTTTCGTCGAGCGTTAATTGTCGCACGCTCCATCGTCGTGAACGGAATGTCTGTCCCTGTCACAAAACATCGTGTCATCGCGTGATTTTGCACGGGAGGACTCGCGAGAGGAGTCACGCGGATTCCTTCGATCGAACAATCCGCGAACGGAACACGGAATGACGTTTCCGTTCGCGGACACTCTTCGTTATCCGCGTTGAGACATATGTTGCAATTATGCATGATCCATTTTGTGCGCCCAGGACTAGTTTTTCTCTCGTGCGCGTAGAGAACTTTCTCAATTATTTTCGTCGCGCGACCGTGAACGTGTGCGTTTTTTGCATTCTCGATTACGTTTTCTCTCTCATCGGCCGAATCGATCGGCTGAATCTCCTAAGATCAATATCGAGCGTAAAAGTTTAAGAAGGCGATATGTACGAGTCGAGTAATGAAAAGCTGTTTCATATTAAGGTTTCACCAATATAGCAACATGGCTACTTATGGCTGTGATGTAAAACTTGATGATACCACGGATATTTCCTAATACAGGGAAGAGAAAGAGAGAGAGAGATATGAATTTTTGTTGTTTATCTAGGCTTGTAAAACATGTTGTAGAATATATCCTGTTATTTGAATATGTAAATAATTGATTAAAGATTCATGTTGTAGAAGTTGCTGATCAATACAAATTAAAAAATTTATTTGTGACGTAAATATTAATAGCAGTTTGAAAAAAATAAATCAAAGTTTTAAAGTAGTTTCTGTAATATTCTTAAATTCTTTATAATAATTCTTAAAATAATATAGACTTTTTTTATTTTGTAGTCTTTATTCTAAATATAGATTAAAAATTAACATTGATTGAACCTAGAGAGCCAAGTAAAAATAAGAGTTTATTAAAAGATGTTCTTATAAATTTATTATAAATAAATATTCTTATAATGTTTATCCATGTATTAAATGTGCTCATGAACCACACCCATTTGAAAAAAAAAATAGAATAAAAAAGATTTATTATATTTTGTCTTGTTTGTTATATTTATTATTTGTAATGTAATTAATTTATTATATATAAGATTACTGTATGTAAATTAATAGGAATCACGTGAAAGGGAACCAGCCCATCATGCAAGACGTCCCATGAATGCATTTCTGATTTTTTGCAAAAGGCATCGTGGCTCAGTGCGATCTGGTTTTCCACATTTAGAAAATAGAGCAGTCACTAGGGTCTTGGGTGAATGGTGGGCAACCCTTCATCCTGATCAGAAGCGTTCCTATACAAATCTTGCACAGGAGGTAAGTGCAATTGTAATTAAAAAATTAATCAAAATTTAATTTTGCATATTGAAAAAAGTTTTCATTATCAGAAGTGAGATATTATTTTATTCTCTAAACTTTCATATTTTATTCTCTAAATTTTCATTGCTAGTAAATTTATTATGTAAGAAAAATGTACATATACATATAGTTAATTATTTTTTCAGTACAAGGATGCATTTTTAAATGCGAATCCTGACTTTAAATGGTACAAATTACCAGCACCTCCGTTACGTACTTTAAATACTAGGCCTACCAACAAGAAACAAGAGTCCAATAGTGGCATGCAATTTATAGATAGTGTCAAATCTGAATATGAGTCTTCCGATTGTACAAAGTCAGACAGACGGGATGGACAATCAATTCAACCAGGCAAATTAGCAGACGAATCACAGATTGGTGGACTCAGTTCTCTCTTTACTCCTCAGAAGATAGAGCCGTCTGAAGAACAGACAACAATTAATGATGTCATAATAGAAAATGATACTGTTCCAAAACCACCAAAAAAAAGATATACAGAATCACCTTTCCAAGGTGATCAGAAAAGAGATTGCAAGGCAGATCTTTTTGGTGATAAAAAGAGAAAAAGAGCTGAATCAAATAACAACGAACAACATGAAATGGTGAGATTTGATCTTCTTACGAATATAAAGATTCAAATTTTTCACAAATAATATTTCAAATTTTACATAATGCAGTATTATTTAATTTTCTAGTATAATTAATTCAAATCCTTATTTTATTCGTATTTTAGATCATGGAAGATGAAAAACATGCAATAAATTCCTTTGTAACAACACAGACCCAATCAGAGGAAAATAATTTTCGTAGCGAAAGAACATGTAAAGGTTTACGTTATCAGAAATTTCTTGCCGAGCAGATGAAAAATATCGGCCCATCTGGCCAACAAAGCAAACGGAAACGAACAGCTGGAAGCAATGGGTAGATAATTAAAATCTTAACATAATGATAGTAATCTAATTTCATTGAAAATAACTTTATAAAAAGATATATCTCCTTTATTGATTTAGACCTGATGAACGTTCAAACGAAAGAAGAAATTCCATTTCTTCAAATGTCAGTGAAAAGACAGATTCCTTAAGTAGTGAGGGAGGAAATAGCTCTCGAGGGGAGCTAGAGCATCTTGTGGAGAGGTAACATTTTTCCTCAGATTTTTCGAAGCTATATCTGCATATGAAAATAATTATAATGAATAAAAATTTATTCAGTGCTGAAGGAAAAATGGAAGCTTCTAAACCTGAAGATACAGAAACTGAAGGAGCCGAAGATCAAGTGGATTACGGACCTTGGACAGCACGTAAAAGATTTCGTGCCGAGTATGTCCTTTGAAAGAATTTACATTCCTATTTAAATAATTTTATTATGGAAAGATATATATATATATGTATATGTATATTTTTCTATAATAAAATTATTTAAATGTACATATTATATATACTATATAATATATAATATATATATTTATAGGGATTTCAATTTGGAAAAGAAAATTGAGGCATTACCGTCTTTGAGTTTAGAGGAGTTTCAAGAAAAGAAGAAACAGCAACGAACGAAAAAAAAGAAAATTCTGCAAAAATTTAATTCATCAACAAACAAAAGACATCAAAATAATTTGTCTTCTAGTGATCAAATGAATGGTCAAACTCAAAAAGCGAGCACAATAAATGAAAGTTGCGAAGATTCAGAAAAAACTCTTGTTGGAAGTCAGAAACGAAAAGCTCGAAAGCAAACTATCACGCGGAATGCTGCGGCGATAAATTCCACCAAACATTCTGAAGATCAAGAATCAAATAAATGTAAGTTATATAGAATTTCTTTAAATTTTTTCCTTTAACTTCTTTAATTTCTTTTAATTTTTAATTGAAAATAATATAATATTAATATACTTTTATTTATTTTATATATAACACTAATTTTTTGATCAATTTTTATAGATTTGAAAAATTTAATATATAAAATATTATAAAAAAAATTTTTAAAACCATAAGCAAAAAAAATTATTGCATAATTTAATTTTAATTATAATTTATATAAATTCTTTAAAAATCCTCCATAATTAATATTTTGCACTTTATAATAGCTTGGTGCGCATCTCCAGATCTTGAAGCTTTAGCATGTCTTGCAACAGTTGCCGCCAACAGAACGAAACTTACCAAAAATAACGTTTAATTGTGTTACCCATTAATGATATATAAGATATGCACTATAAAAACCAAAACTTTATTAAAGTTTTTCCATGTAATTTCCTATTACTGGGAAACACATACTTTTCCAAGTGCTGTTATATACGATACTTCTGGTATCGATAACAATGATTATTGTTAGTATCTTTATTGTTAATCTTTACTATTACAGATATTATATATATATATATATATATATATATATATATATATATATATATTATGATTGCTATAGATTATTCCATTATTCGGTATATGAGGAAGATATTCTTTTTATTGAAACTAATTGTTGTGTACTGAAAAGATAAAAAAATGAAAGATTTTTTTTATATATAATTTATTCGGTCCAGAATTACGACTCTTTTAATTCCGTTCTATTTTGTATTTATGGTTCGAAAAAAAAAAAAAAAAAAAGATTTTATTTATGTGATTCATAATTGTATATAAAATAGTTGAATTATTTAGTACATGATAATTGATTACATTTTTTATAACGCAAAATAAATATTTTATCATAATTAAATTCAAAATAATATTTTTATTTATGCTTTTCTTTCTTCATTAGATTTTTTAAAATTTTCATAATTTTATGAATTATGATAATATCAATAATAAATTTGGTTAGCTAAAGCTGTCTATGATTATGTGAAGATGACTTGAGTTACACAAATAAAACATAATGTAAACTTGTAAGGACAATTTTGCTTTTTTTATCAAATTGATAATTTGTGCATTAACTTATCGTTTTTCTTTCATATAAAATCGTATACATGAATTGGCATAATTATATGAGTTAGTAATTTTGTCATATCGCTTTTATGTAAACTATAATATTTGAGGAGAACTTATCATCACTTCTGATACGTGTACAGGCACGAAATATATATTTTACCTTATATTTTATTATATATTTTACGGGTGTATGATGTGTACATAGGTATAGGTGCAGTATTATACAAAGTGGAATATCCTTTGCGACACAATTTGAACATCAAAAGGGTATAATCAAAATAATGGATATATATATACATATAAGCGACCATTGTTTACATGTTATAATACATGGATACATGCATACACGCGAATAAACGCGTGTTTATATGTGTAAATTTAAATTTGTATAAACTCTCGAATATATACACGAATGCATGATAAATGAATATCTCTTTGTATTAAAATACGTGTGAAACCGTGTATGCATGTAATAGAGTGATAAGACTACCTACATATGTGAATGTGTATTTATAATATTTATATATATATCAATTATATAATATCTTATACATATATAAATTTAGTTTTAAGCTTACGAGAAGGCGACTTTGTGCTCTGTTTGAGAAAGTAAGAGACTTGTCTGTGATTTTGGCTAAAGTTTTTATATTTTTCTATTGATTTTTTTTCTCTTTTCTGTTGTCTTCTACCTTTATATATCTACATATATATAAAATTTTATATTTTTCTCTTTTTCTCTTTCTATACATGTATATATGAAAATTCTATAATTTTAATTAATTAAATTTCTGAGCTCTTTCTATTTGTAAAATGATAGGAACAAGCATGTGACATTAATAGGTTCTCTGTAGTTTGCAAAGGAATGTACTGATTATATTTCAAATGTGCCTTGAAGAGATATGAGGAATATAGTGATTAAATAACCGACCAACAATATATTTTCGATTCGTTTCGCTCTTCTGACCACATTTTAGCTTTTACAATTGTACCACAATTTGCGATTATGCTGGTGCAGGACTTTACAATCTGGCTTAATTGCCAATGTATAAAGATTGTGGATATTTAATGAAATCAGGGGAGAGTGTTTCGAATTTTACTGCACAAAACATCTATGTACCTAGCTTTAAAGAAATGTAATTTACACAAGTCTATATACGTGTACATATTGTAATACCATTTATATGAATAATAAAGATATAATATTTTGATGTAATATGCATATTATTATCAATCGTTTCTGTAGCTGCTAACTTATTCTACATTGTATATGTTTTAACAATATTATCTGATTATTATTTTATTAGGAAAATATATACATTTTTCATGATCAAATGTAATATAATGTAATATTATTATGTCTAAATGTTTTTTATTTTTATGCTTTTTATTATATGTAATTATAGAGAGCATATGCATATTATTTGTACATTACAAAAATTTATTTTATTAAACAATTTTAGAATTTTGAAAATTATGTACATGTAATATAAATGTAATTAATTCTTCATAGTTGTAATGTAATGTAATTAATTCTTCATAGTTTACATATATATAGTAAAATATTACATTTAGTAAAATAGAAAATCTTATCTAATATAAGAATCAATTCTAAAATAAAAAGTTTATAAATAAAAATTATCATGATAATATGTGTATACATTATACAAATATATGTATATACATATATTAACTAAATTATAGAAATTTTCTAAATTGATACTATATGTATATTACACGATAAAATTATTGTATGTCAGAATATAAAATAACTGTTATTTAATAAATTAATGAAAAATATATTTCATAAACAAAGAAAAATGTAAACTTTATTTACAGATATATCACAAGAATAGATATGTTTTATCATGAGATTTTTTGTAATGTACTTTGTAATGTATTTTTTGTAAATACAATATATATATATATATATATAATTTATTTATATAATTACGTACAGCATGGAACCAGAGAGAGGACTGAGAGATGTCATGGCCTGCTTTTAGGCGATCCCTGAAAGCGATACTCCCTCTATAGACATTGAAAGCATAGACATGAACTACAAAGCTAATGTCCATGAATGTTCTCAGAGGGTATAATGTGCACAATTTCTGATTTCGTTCCGTGCTATGTGCACGAAATGCCGGTAGCACCTGAGTATAACAACAATTTATGTATATAAATGTATATAAATTGATAGTAAATAAATTATTCAATCGCGAAAGATATTATAATCTTCCAATGTAATGTTCAAAGATGAAATAAATATTTTTCTATATTCATTGCCATATTTATATATTTTTATTTACAAAACACAAAATGCCTGCTGTGGAATAAAAACATTTTTAACCGTTATTTCTTAATTAGCAGTAAACTGATCTTTGATATTTATTACTCATTTTTTTAATTATTTAAAAATTTAATTATTAATACATATAGAATTTGTCAAATTAATCACTGATTCTTCTAAAGTTTTTATAATTAAGATTCGAAAAATATAGATGTTGTAAAATATATGTTAAATGTTTCTTCCTTTATATAAAATATAAAGAATTTATATGTTCCATTTTAATATAGCCAACATTATTTATATATTTTTATTATAATTTTTATATCAGCATAATATTTTTATGCTGAATACTTTATATAATACAATATACTAAATTATAAAATTTAATATAAGTACAAAATAGTATTACTATTAATAAATAGGTTGTATTCATACTTTTAATTTCTAATCATTTCCAATCATTATGCATTTCTATCCAATATATTTTCTTCTTTGAATTCTTGGATTATTATGGTTTATTGTATTCCTTGGTGTTAAAATCATAAGGATTACCATCATTTGTCATGCTTAATACAAAATAATTTTTATTTATTAAATGGAATAATTTATTACGTGAAAATGTCCAAAATATACATATAACATGAAATTTACTAAAAATTTTTATATAGTCCAGACAAGCCCGATTAGTGATGATTAATTACGCAACATTTATCATTCATAATTGATAAGCGATAATAGAATTTAATAATTTTAATAAGTTAATTTTAATAATTAATGAGTTAATTTTAATAAGTTTTATGTAACGTAATATAATCATAATTAAAAGAGTCTTTAAAATTATTGATCATTTCTTCTATTGTACAAGAAAGTATTTACATTACTGGTGCATTTTATATAGATTGTCAAAGGAAATATTCAAAATACGAAAAAATAAAATAAGGTTCGATGTAAATCAACAATTAAATTACAAAATAAATCGCAATTTAAAATTTGCGAAAAAACGCGAATAAATAAATTGATAATATTCGATTACGAGAAATATACGTATAATTTTTATAATATGATAATTAAAACCATCAATAGATATGCGACATAATTATTATCACACAAATGATGATACACTATTTTGATAAACATTTGTGATCCGTATTGTTTACAAAAACAAAAAATTCACTGTCCAATTTATTTGTGAATACGTGATTTTATACGAATTTTGATTGAGAATAAAATACATATCCTATCTCGTGCATGATTAGCTAAATAAGATAAAATGAGTTTTATAAGCTTTAAAATATAATTAAAAAATCGCGTTATCGCCATGTTTAATAGAGAATTGAATGATTTTATTAAAGTTATCACCCTCTAATAATTGATGTAATAATAGAATTTAATAAAATTTATCTAGTGTAAACACTCGCGATTAAAACAGTTAACATTAATAGTTATCGTTTTTTAATTATTAGAAAAAAATATTTATATTTTTAGTGGATTTTACGCGGATTATTAAAGACAATATTCAAAGACGTGTAAAGATAGACAAAGCTTTGATGTATAAGTCAACGATTAAATTAAGATAATTTTGTATTAAGTAAGAAATATTTTCGAAAATTTCATCTTGTTGTTTTAGAAGATTTAAAAGAAAAAATGCAGGAAGTAAAAATAGAAAACGAAGAATTAAAAAAAATTATTCAGAGACAAAATGAAGAAATAGGAATAATGAGAAATATGATAGATGAAAGAAATAAAGAATTAAGAATAATCAGAAATATGATACATGAAAGAAATGGAAATATACGTGTAATGTGCAGAGTTAGAGATATAATTCCTGCAGATCAAAAAAAAGCGTGAGTAAATTTTCATAAATGTATGTTCTTTTATAGTTATACTTGTTAATAAACTTGTTTTTTTTATTTTTATAGATTGTGTGAAATAAATATTTATAATAATATAAATAATAGAAATAAAATAATAGAAATAAAAGACAAAAAACAAAATATACATTTGTAAAATTATATAAAAAATCTTTTTTTATATTTGCATTTATAATAAATCTCTTTATATTTCAAATTAATAAAAAATAATTTATACCTGCAATATCTTAATTTTAATATAAAAATTTAATATAAAATTCAAATATTTCTTTCTAAAAATTACAGTTTATTTGTTATTCTTTTAAATAATTCATATTTTTTTAATATTTCATAATTTTGTTTCAATATTTATGTTTCAATATTTATTCAAATAAATGTGATATTTTATTTATACTTAATATTTTATATGTGTTTTGTATGTGATATATATTGATATAATTATATTATATTTATATATTGGTATAATTATATTATAATTATATATTATACTATAATTTTTAATATTGTATTTTTGTATAAAAATATAATTTTTGGAAACATTTAACATATATAGATTTTATTTAACATATATAGATATAGATTTGTTATAAATAGAAATTATATTACAATGTGAGTATATTATTTATTATTTTTCTTAAATAATCTTATTGAAGTCTTATTAAAGCATCTATATGTATTTTTAAAGTTTTATTAAATTAATTTTCTGAATTGTTGAATATTTGTAATTTTTATTATTAAATATTAATTTTTTTATACTATACAAATTTGAGAATATAAATTTTTATATTATGTTTAATTATTAAAAAATTTTTATATTTATGCCAATACTCTTTTGTCTTTTAAACAATTAAACATGTAATTATATCACCTCCTTTACATTTTACAAAGAGAAATTCAATTAATCATCATTCTCTTTTAAATATATTATAAATTAATATTAATATTAATATTAATATTAAAATTAATATTAATATTGAATTGTATGTTCCATATTAATTATTTCTATTTTTATTGTAAAAAAAAAGTTATTTATAATATGATTTACAATAGGAACTCTCGAATCAATTATGTAGAAGTAAATCTATAGCAAGTATTATAGTTCTTCGGATAGAGATACTATAGATTTTATATATATATATATATATATATATATATATATATATATACAGGGTGTCCCATTTTAAATAATCCAGTCAAATATCTCGAAAATCAAGCCCGGGAGAGAAAAATGTTTCAGACAAAAGTTGTTTGGTTTCGAGGGGGCCATAAGATGGTATCATTGGTTTGACACTGAAGTGTCATTTGAAAGTCACGTGAAGGCCATATCAATTTTTTTAAATTGTAAATAAATCCCTTACTTTTTATTACATATTCTTGTAGCTGACCTCGAGAGCTTTCCAAAACACTATAATTATATGTTTTCCGTTAAGCACTTTTCGAGTTATAAGACTTGAAATAATATCTTTATTTTACATAAATGATAAAATATCTAGTAAAATATTCATTTTTCGATTATCTTACCTTAATACTTTTATGTACAAAATAATTTTGCTCATCATCATCATCATCGATTTTTATTTTGCTCATCATCATCATCGATTTTTATTTTGCTCATCATCATCATCGATTTTTATTTTGCTCATCATCATCATCGATTTTTATTTTATTCATCATCGATTTATATTTTGCTCATCATCACCGATCTTTATTTTACTCATCACCATCGATTTTTATTTTACTCATCATCGATTTTTATTTTACTCATCATTATCGATTTTTATTTTACTCATCATCATCATCGATTTTTACTTTATCTATCATCATCGATTTTCATTTTACTCATCATCATCATCGATTTTTATTTTACTCATCATCTTCGGTTTTTATTCATCATCATCGTCGATTTTTAATTTACTCACCAACATCGACTTCTAATTTACTCATCATCGTCATCGATTTTTATTTCATCATCATCATTAATTTGTAATTGACTCATCATCGTCATCCATTTACTTTAACATTATCGTGTCGTTATCGTATCAGACCATTATCGTATAATGGTATGATACCATTATCGTATATGTCGTATGGTACCTGGGATTAGTTCCTTCAATCTTACAATAAAAATTCCCAATTTTTAATAGGGCACCGAACTAGATGTCGCGAATGCATTTCATAAGAATCGATTAGAAATAATTCTCCATTTCTGATGAAAATCGTTTCGATTCCTTAACGATACGAGCCATGCAACTTTCATTAACGTTTATTTAATGGAATGAATAATGATAACTCTTTTATTAAAACGACAATCTCGTCTAAGAATGCGAAAAGAATGTGAGAAAAATACGATGATTTCGAACCATAATTTATTAATTTATTTATAAATATTTTCCGATACAAAATTCGTAAATACAAATGTAACTGAGAAAACAAATTATTAAATTCATAATAATTTACTCACGATTCTATAATATCGAAGGTGATTGTTAAAGTTTGTAATGTTAATATTTAATCGTTGACTTATCACATCTTCACTCTCTTATTCGAAATTTCTTTATATTTAATTATCAATATTTAGGAATATTATCTGACGAAAGAGACAGTGATATTATACCATGACTTATACCATGTTATTATTATAATTCGTCGTTGAAATATTCTGTCGAGTGATTGCCGATTAAGAAAATTTAAAGCATTAGTCGAAATTTATTTAATTCTAATAAATATCGTTAGAGAAATTATTATAATAAGCATCAATAATCAAAAGACAATCATAATAAAATTAATTTCTTTATCCTCTTTCATATTCCCTTTTTCAATTTTTATTCGCAGTAATTATTGATTGCGATTCGATAAAAATTTATCGTTGCGATACATTTTCATGACGTTTATCATAGCTTAATTTATTTTTAATTATTAATTATATCAATTAATTATATCAATTAATTATATCAAATGATGTTTCATTATTAATCGTAATTGTGTTTAGAAAAAAAATTCGACAATATGCGAAACGTTTCGCACCACTACTTTATCGATCGAGTGTCACCATGCGAATGATAATAAAGCCATAACATATTAACAATAACGCGCTATTATTTATATTGCCAAAATCGAACACCGTATTAACGATAATTCGTTGCCGGAAATATTTTACGTACTCTAATATATATACTGTTATACATGAAAATATTAAATTGTAAAAGTTTTTCAATTTATAGATTAATTAAACGATTATTTATTAAACAATTAATTAACATACATAGGAAGCATTTCCTATTGTTACTTTACTGCTCGAATGTCACCGAACAAATGATAGCAAAAGCATAACGTACAAACAATAACACATGTTTATGTTATCAAAACCGAATATAATGTTATTGATAATTTGTTGTCAAAATATTTTATATACTTATAAAACAATTGATTGATTAAAATTGATTATTTATTAAACAACCCATACAACACAAGATATTCCATAAACATTCTAGGACATTCGTAGAATATTCAAATATTCATAAAATATTCTAGGATGTTCATAGAATATCTTGTGCTGTATGGGAATTTATCATGGAGCCTTTCGTTATGCTAATTATTTGCATCTAATTCGATTGTTTTACTTCGTGTTTTCTCACCATCTAAATTATATATTTACATTGTCGAGTAGAACGATAAGTTAACACGGATGAAATATATTTGTGACTTTAAATATTAAAATAATAATTATTGTCCGTAAAAATTGCAACGATCGAAGCGATTATTTAATATTTTAGATTCCTATAATTTAATCAATTTTCGATTAAATCGTATATTGTTTAATTAACAAGAATTGAGAAAATTTAAAGTTTGAAATATATTTAATTTTAATATTGTTAAAGAAATATTATAATTAAACAGCAATGATCAAAAGATCATTACATAATTAATTTTCTTATCCCTTCTTATGTATCTCCTGTTTCAATTTTTAATCGTGGTAATGAACCATTATTCGATAAAGATTCGATAAAGATTTATGGCGATACAGTTTCATATTGTTAATCAATTTTTGATTAATTAATTTTTATTAATATTTAAAGCAAATTATGTTTTGATACTAATTGTAATGTTTAGTAAGAAAATTACAATATTCGAAGCGTTTCGTACTACTTTATTATTCAAGAGTCAGCGTGCGAATGATGACAAAGCGGTAATGTATAGCATGCTACTGTTTATATTTTATATTGCTAAAGTCGGCTATCGCCATGTTATCGATAATTCCTTGCCGAAATATTTTATATATTATAAAATATACATTAACGTGAAATATTAAATTATGGAAATATTTTAATTTATTGATTAAAATTTTATTGATTATTTATTAAACAATTTATCACGGAGCTAATTATTTGAATTTATTCGATTATTTTACCGCGCTTTTCCGAAATCAAATTCTATAATATTTAGTTTTGCATTTTAAAAGATTGACTTAGGCCCGGTTTCACCAACGCGAGTTAATCGGTCGGTTAAATTTCAGAGTTGCCAACTGCCGAATATAAAATTGATCTTTATTAACCAATTATAAGAACGATTTAACAACGTTTCGTTTTTGAAGTCTTGCTATTTGCAATTCTGGTGACACATTTAGTCGACCGATTAAATTAACTCGCGTTGGTGAAACCGGGCCTTAGCGAGCTAAATAAATAAATAAATAACAGCGTGAAAAGAGAGAATATACTAATGTTTTTATACAATAAATTATTATTAATTAAATTATTTATATTTTTATTTATATCATTTATATTATCAGAGAGACATATATATTACCCTCTGAGAACATTCGTGGACTTTGGCTTTGTAGTTCATATTCACGTTTTAATGTTCAGAGGGAGTATCGCTTCCAGGGATCACCTAAAAGCGGGCCGTGACATCTCTCAATTTTCTTTTTGATAGAACCAGAATAGAACCAAAATTTCTAACTAAAATAATAGGTAGATCGCATTTAAATATTGCAGCGTATCATATCTAATTATTCAAACATCATGGCCATTAGTTGATAAATTTTTTAATTGTTTTTGATTTGATTAATATAATCTTACATATTATCTTATAAATGTATGTGTGTATAAATTTTATTTTTTTAATTTTACATATATATATATATAAAATAACGTGATTTAAATCGACCACACTGGCAATTTATTGATTGATAAAGAATCACCATATATATATATATATATATATATATATTAAATACAGATGTATCATAAATAGAAGTATAGTTTTCACTTCGATTTATATGTATCTCTCTTTCTGTTTCCGCTTCCATCTTGCGCTAAAGGTTTCAACTCTACATATATTTCAATGATCTATGACGTATCGTGAAAACATTTCCCACTCCTTCAAATGTTAGTATACACCTGCTATTCTTGACGTATGTATACACGGATTTCAAGACAATAGATATGGTAACATTGAACGTTGGATGACTTTTGTTTTCTGCAAGATTTATATTAATCCGTTAAATAAACACTGCCAATTGTCGATTGATTTCGATACGTTATTCAAGTTGCTTTCCAAGATGGGAGTAATATTTCTAGAGCATATCGGTGGTAATCGCCTGTTTTCTTGCGCTTCCTGTGATACCAATCTCACCAACAGATCACAGCTCGTAAGCACACGCTTCACGGGTGCCACAGGACGTGCTTTTCTCTTCAACAAAGTCGTCAATCTAAATTATAGGTATGTTTTTTTATCTTCGCTTGTATACAATTATTCTTTTGAGATAAAATTTGAATAATGAAGTGATAGTTTTTTAAAAATAATATGCATTGGACTCACGCTCAATTTTCTGACACTGACATATTTTGTTATAAATTGCATTTTTTCTTATTCCATTATAAAAGATATTCAGATTAGATTGAAAATATATAACAGTAATACAGTTCAAAAAATGTGAATATCAATTTTTATATTCATAGAGTATCTACGCTTCTCTGAATTCTATGATATCATGTATTATATTTTGATTATAATATAGTGAAGTGCAGGATAGAGTGATGCTGACGGGTAGACACATGGTTCGAGATGTCAGCTGCAAAAATTGCGACGCTAAACTCGGATGGGTATATGAATTTGCAACAGATGAACAGCAACGATATAAGGAAGGTCGTGTTATACTGGAACGAGCTCTTGTCACAGAGAGTGATGGGCTGAACGAGAGTGTTTAATATTTAACTGAGTAGTGTGTATGTTAAAGATTAACCAACGTAGTTCTTACATAAGTTATTGCTAATTTTCAAATTGTTTGATTTTAATTTTAATTTCAATTTAGAAGAAACTTTTGGTTAGTATCCAACTTGTTCAAGGTTACGTTCCAAAACGCAAGTAACCAAGGAAAATTTTACTCGATGGCTGATTCTAACCAATCGGAAACGCTTAAAAGAATTTTGGAACGGCTATCGAATAAAATTTTCCTCGGAGAGTACGTTTTGGAACGTGCCCCCCCAAGTAAATATTGATGATACTAATTAAGTGTGATAAGATGTCAATCAACTTTTTTGTGTAAATATGGTTCCTATTTTATAAGATGTTTCATAGAGTCTATACTTATTTATGTTTTTTTATTGAGTCTACATCTTGTATATTTTATTCAAAATTGCTAAATTTACATAAGAATAAACATTATTTATAACAAATTGACATTTTTTTAGCCAACATTAATAAACCAAATGTAATGGCTCACACAACGTGTATGTTAAGAAAATTAAGAAAATATAATATGTGTGAGTATATTTAATAATTATGTATCAATGAGTGCAATATAGATATAAATGGAACAGCATATATTTTTTTTACATTACTTTATTTGTATTGTTCCAATGAATTCAAGAAGCAATAATGTACAAAATGTTTAAAGTTGTGTGTTAATCAAGATCAACACATGTAATTGCGTGTAAATATAAGTAATATTTAAAACTTTAAATTATTCATGTTCACAATCCTTATTGGTTTCCTTATTGATAAATGCCAAAGTAAAATTTTACTTTAAATAAGTATATGTAAATTGAGAAAGCACACATGTATACACACATAAATCTTTGTAAGATTCGTGAAAGTCACGTCTTTTGAAAACTTTGAATATTTTCCAAATAAACAAAGGTCCGTTCAATTTAAAGAAAACAAGAATTATTTACTTTTGATGATAAATGTATGATACTGATACAAACTATAGTATACATATATGTATTATAGAATTATGCTCTGTACTGTAAGAAGATAGATAATAATTATATGCACAAAAAATAAAAAAAATTGCACCCTAATTTCTTTAAAAAATCTTAATAAGAAAATCACGTATGATAAAAAAAATACGAAATATTATTTTAACAAATTTTTCGACACAATGTCACATTTTTTAAATTAACAATCAACTGATTATCGTGTTATCATGTTTTCAACATGATTATGCTCCTGTCAATTTTCTTATCGCGCTTATGACTTTATCAAGATTTATTGAGAAAGCTAAACTTTAATCTATCCTTATCGAATTATGTTGCACAAGAAACAAAGATTTATCATCTTATACTATGCTTCTTAAATAAGAAAATTGAATTGCGTATCAGATAAATTTATTACTTAAAATGACATACATAAAAAATGAATTTATTATATAAAGAATGATATAAAGAATGATGAATTAGCCTATTAATAAATCTATTATAAAACCTACTAATATTGCATTTGTTGTACGACAAATTTTTTTTAAGCACGTTGATTGGCTGCGAGATAGAAAGTTTCCAAAAATTCCAAAAATTATTATCCCGCAGCCAATCAATGTGCTTAAAAAAATTTATCGTACGACAAATGTAATATCGCTCTTATACATAAATATGATGAATTTATACCTAATATAAATTATATATAAAAATAATGAATTTATTAATTATATAATTTTATTTTTTCCTTATCTCATACGAATTTTATTCTCGAGAAATCATTTTTTCAGATTTATTGTCGCATACATAATGCGCTCTTTAAAATTGGAAGATAAAAATCTCTCTCCAAACGCGTCTCCCTTTCCTTCCTCAAGAAACGAATTCAGCATATTCCAATTGTGAAATACGCTATACCAAGGAACGGACGGTAAACAACTCGGGCAAGCTCGCGTTACACGCCGCGGGCGGTCGACGCACTCACGAGACAAACGAACCGCGCCCGCGGACGCGCCCTGATTGGCCGTCGCGCTCGACCCGACGACCAATCCCCGCGTCCGAAGACGCCGCGACTGCCGCGAGCGAGCCCGAGCGGACGGCGGAACAGTGTGATCACGTAGTCCCACCACGCCGCATGGTGGATAGATGTTTCTCCCGACATCGGACAGCGAGTAAAATGCTGTAAACCGTACGTCGTCGTCGTCGTCGTCGTCGTCACGCCGGAGAGGAAGGAGCGTGCCAGTGGAAACTATCTCTCGTAAGTCCGCATTGACGCACCTTTAATCCGAGGCGCGCTTGATCGCGCTTGAGGCGCGGACGAGGAGGGAGAGAGGAGAAGGACGAAGGGGAATTAGTGCCTGCTCGGCGACATCGGACACGAAGCGGTATTGTTTGTTTGCCCCGTCGACGACATTGTAGCGATGTTCGCACAAGTGGCGGTCGCCCTCGCCCCCCTCTCGTCTCCATCGAGGCTCGTCGAGCACGTTCCTCCCGGTGGAGAAGACACGATCGTCGAACCCGGATCGCTGGCGATTCCGAAACGCGAATTTTGCTCTCTTTTTTTTCCCCTCCTCCCTTGTTTTCGTCCCTTCGTTCTTCGCCCCCGCCAACGTGTATATACGTACTTCCGTCTCCCTCGCTACCGGTTTCTCGCTCTCGCTTCCGTTCGCGATATCGAAGGATGTATCCGTGTACGTATGAATCCAGTGACGCGCGACGATGACAAGGGCTCGGCCCGATGATGCGGACAATTTTCCTCGAATTTTCGACGAGATTAAACGGTATCGGGACGAGGTCTCGTGAGTTCTCGACGCCTCGGGGGAGAGAAAAAAAAAATAGGGAAGGAAAGAGATGTATCTTATCGGCCGCATCCTCCCGCCCCTCCCCCGCGGAGCGCCCCCTCGCTCCCGCGCCTTCCCCCTCCCCTGTCCGCCCTCCACGTCGCTCTTCGTCTCGCGCGCGCGATGCCATTGCACCGCCGAACGAATCGCAGCAGGAAAAGCTATAAATACACACGCATCGCGCGCGGGGTAAACAAACTTGACCTCAGCGGAATTCTTATCGGCGTATACACACAGAGAGGTGGCTTTGAGGTTATGTCGCTCTGGGGCTTTGGGAGGTCCTTTTGCGTCCAAATCGCGGGGGCGGCGATATTTCCGGGGTGAAAAATCCCGCCGAATCCCAACATGCCGGATGGAACGTCGCGTCGATAAATGACGCGTGATAATCTGCTCGTTTGCCGAATTGTTATTATTGTTTTTGCTATTATTGTATATCCTCTCAACGCGATAAGAGTCGCTGAAAATAATATCCTCCGGGGAGGATCCAACGTTCGGATGAGATAAAGTAGCGGAAACCACGTGAGTGGAATTATTTTTCACGTTCGGCGCGATCTTGCAGGTCTGTCTTCGGTCGCGATACATCCATCATCGAGCTGACAAGTTTTTGTCAGCGTCGTGAAATTCGATTTTTAAATGTAAATCTTTGCGAGACGCATGATGGCAATGATGACACAATGGCAAGCTGTATCGATTTCAACAAGATTGTTGGAAAACTTTATTTTGTTAAAACAAGTAATTTATATATCTTATTTTCTATTTTTATTCCTAATATGGATTCTATTTAAGCTTAGTTTAATATTATTCTTTGAAAACAATGTAATTTATGTATCTTAGATTTTTCTATTTTTATTTCTAATATGGATTCCTTATTATTTTTTCCCAATAATGGTGTCTTTTTACATAAAAGTATGTGTAATTTAGAGGAAAGAAGTATGGTAGCAATTAATTTTGTCAAAACTTTTATTGGAATATTATTTTTTATCTAAATTTCATTTTTAAAATTATAATTTTTAAATAATTTTAAATAATTTTAATTTATAAAATTAAAATTACTTAAAATATTGAAGCAATAATTTGTTTACATTTTTTTGTATGTATCTACTTCTTAATCGTGCGAAGATAGAATGAGAAATCTTCTTGTTTGTTATATTTTTTTATATACAATAGAAGACTGGCAATTCTCAACTATTTGAAGACTGTGAATACATATTTGGAGGTGATTTAGACTGTATTGGGAGAAAAACTTTTACGCAAACCAAAATGAAGTGGACAACTGGTGCTCCTTTTAATGAACAAGTTAGCGAACTTACTCATGTATTCTCTCAATGGAATGAATGCGAACAAACTGTTGTTCTTTATGCACTTTTGCGTCGTCTACCTGCAGTTCAGGCAAGGTTTCTCGCACAAGCGGTACAACACTCCCTGCACTCTGTGTCTGAATTGGATATAAAGGAAATAAATGCCAATAATCCAAGTAATTATAATTATAATCTTTAACATTCTATATTTAGAAGTAATATATAAATGATTTAATAAAGTGTACTCAATATATATATTGTATATATACATACATATATACTTGTAACATTGTAAAATGTTTTATATTTCAGCTTATATCACGTCGTTAATGTCAGAGTCAACAGAAATTGCAATTAATCAAGTCTTGACACATTTACCTTTACTAAGGCCTGAGAATATAGAGTGCAAACAAAGCTACCTACAGGCAATACCAGAATTAGTGAGTCATTGTGTGAGCACGGGACAATTTACGGAACAAACACAGCAGCTTTTGAGCTATACTCTAATACACCCAGCTATGACTATTCAAGATAGACGTTCTTTGACTCAATGGCTCAGACATTTGGAAGAGCGTATCAGTGGTACACCGCCTATTACCGGTCTCGAAGATTACCCAAATACTCCAAGCAGGTAAGTCAGACAGAAATAATGATATTAAAAATATTGATATCTTATCTTTAATGTATCTCTAAATTTTGTCATGATAAGATGGGAGAGTCCATGGCAAAGGAATTCTAAGCAGCAAAGTGATCAGGCTAATCTATTTAATACGCAACCGGCTCCTACGTTTCTACAATTTCAACCTCGTCAACGTCGTTCGAATAGCTTGACGCCACCGGTGCCAGCGCCGCATCAACTCGAAGTTTTCGAGCGTACTAATAATACAAATAATTCATCCAGACATAAGCCGCGTAGCTTTAGTGTTTCCGGAGATCATGCCAGTAATTTCCAATATATATATGTATGAATTTATGTCGTATTACGTTGGCACGTTTTTAAATGACAATTTTTACATAGGCAATATTATCGGTTTGGGTCCACTGAGCCCACAGAGTTCCTGTGCGAGTAGCGGTAGCGAGGGTCGTTTGGATGACGCTTCCAATCGTTCGCTCGCGAGCGGTATGAGAGGTGAATTTAAATGCGATTTTAATACTTTTAAATAATAACAGAATCGGCAAGATCGGAAGGTTCTTTTTTTCAGAGATTGTATATAGATTTGCGTTTTATGTAATAACTTTTTACGTCTTTAAACCAAAGAATTTTTTTAATTACATTATTCTATCAATCCCATTCAAAGCGCATTTCTTCTCATAACAAGAATATTTATTTTTAAGCTATTTTTTTTTCACTTTCAGATGTACAATCATGGCTTAAAACATTACGCCTCCATAAATACAGTTACTTATTTGTTACCATGAGTTATGAGGAGATGCTGCAATTGACAGAGGATCAATTGGCAGAACAAGGAGTTACAAAGGGTGCTAGGCACAAACTGGCTCTCTCTATCGCTAAACTGCAGCAACGATATAATACGCTCTTGAATCTGGAAAAAGGTTTGGTGCAACCTAGCGCCCGCGATGGTATGCAAAACACTTCGTTCTCGCAAGGTCCGTCTTTACTCATTAATACGATGGACGAGCTCAAAACTATCTTGGCGACTCCTATGAAACCGAGTCAAGAGAACGATCCGCAAGATATCCCTGCGCAGTTTACAAAAGTGCTTGGAAAATGTATGTACATAATAAGAATATTACATTATAATTTTATTATTAAAATTCCATTAGAGATGATTGAAAAAAAATATCGTCTGCTAAAAAAATATTATCGGTTTCTTTATTTAGTGTGCAGTAGATTGGCCCTGGACAGCGTAGAAGACGGTATTTTGTGCGCGTGCATCAACATTTTGGAAAAGGTATTGCAGCACGACTGTTTTACTCCGAATCAGAAGGAGAAAGTGCAACAATGGCGCAGTAGACTCGGCAATCCACGACCAACTCCAAAGTAAGACGAGATCTACAGTCTCGACAAAAAAATACAAGTAGTCTAATGTATTGTGTTGAGATAACTTTCGAAATATATGTACGTAATTTTAGATGGCAACATAATTACGGTTACAATAACAGAAGGTATGGCAATTCGCAACAGCACAACAGGAAGCCGAGTTTAAATTTGAACCACATTCACACCACCCATCTACACAACAACCATTTTATGATTACTCCGCATAGAAACAGTATATCTTCGCCGTATTTGCAAAATAATCAGAATCAGAATATGAATACTTTGAATACGAACAACCTGCGTACGATACATACAGTCGAGAAAAGACCGAGCCTACAAGAGACCAGCAGTTTGCAGGTAAAATAAAATCTAGTTTCGCGAAATTTTATTTTATTTTCTTTATTAATGTTGACTATTTTATTTTGCAGCAATTACAAAAGACGTTGCAACGTGCATATAGTGCGCCGCAGCGGGATCGTTTTTTGGGGCACCCTACCAATGGAGCGAATGAAACGACGGAGCCGGAAATCAATTCTCGCTTGGAATCTCTTTGCTTGAGGATGACCGAGCAAGCGATCGGCGGATTCGGCGAGGCCTAAACTTCTATATTCGTGTTCTAGGATTTAATGTAAGTCACGTTTGAACTTTTTTCAGATTTTCGATTCTGAAAATTTATTTGAAGAAAATTCTGTTTGCCAAAATACACGAGCGAGCGAGACGACGTGCATATTCATAAGTCATCGTTTTAAAGTGATATTTCGATGGGATGATATACTTTTGTTGTATGCAAACACCTGCGTGTATACACACTTACGCTTTAATAGCCCTAACCAAATCGAAAAAATGTCCGACACGTGCGACATTATTGTGAAAGAGAGAGAGAGATAAAGATAGGTCATTCTTCGAAAAGCGAATGACTTTTACACATACACAACACATACACACACATACATACATGTGTAAATCATATTTTTTATTATATCTGATGCAATTGTACTATTTAATTGACAGAATTTGGCAAGCCAAATGCTATTAGGAAGATAGAGTCTTTCCTCGACTATTACTGCATCCATATATATAAATATATAAGAAAAAGTATATATATATATACATATGATAATACATCAAATAATATTGCAGAACATTGCATAGTAATGTAATTTTTTCACTCTTTTCTTTCCTTTTCGTGTTTTATGATTTAAAATATGAGAAAGAGAGAAAAGAGTGATATTACATCTCCATGCGATGTAATGCAATATTATTTTTCATGTTATCCATTTTGGGGAATAGAATTTGTCTGATCTTAAGTATCAGAAGGTATAGTAACATAATGTAATTCATTTTCCATAATTAAATTAATTTTACTTTTTTTTAATATTATATTACTATTATTATTATCATCATGTTAATGTTATATTTTTACTATTATCATTACTAACATTATCCAACATCAGTACGTTCACGATATAAATATCTCATTACAATAAAATTTTTACTATTATCATTATCAATATTCAACATCATTATTACTATAGTAGAAATATAATATCTCTATCATCATTATAGTGAAAATATAATATTAATATGATAATAATAATAATAATAATGTAAAATTAAAAAGAAGTAAGATTAATAAGTTTATTAAAAATTAGTTACATTATGTTACTACGTCTTCTGGCGTTTATAATCAAACAAGTTCTTTTTCTCAAATGAGAAATAATGTTACAGAACATTGTACGGAAATGTAGTATCATTTTTTTTTATTCTTCTCTTTCTTTCTTGTATTTGACACGATTCAAAATACAAGAGAGACAGAGACAAACAGAACGAAAAAATGATATTACATCACCATGCAATGTTTTGCAATATTATTTTTCATGTTATCCATTTTTCAAAATGGAATTCATCTGATTTTAAGCACTAGAGAATTTTGTAGTAGCGTAATATAATTCATTTTAATAATTCGACTGATTTTAATTATTTTTAATATTATATTACTATATATATTATTGTGGTAATATTATATTTTTATTATCATTATATTAACATCACTATCACACTATACTACTAGCGCTACTATTGCTCCTATTACTATTATTATTAGCACACTATTACTACTCTATTCCTATTACATACTATCATCATTATTATCAATCTTACATCGCTACCGTTTTATCTATCGCTCTTACTATTACTGTACTCTGTCTAGAAAGCAAGCATGCTTAAAAAATTGACATTCTGTCATAAGTTAATCTGCGCATACTTTTAAAACTTAATCTCGACTATACCGGAAAGCACGTATGACGGCGTGTATGCTTCGTAGTTTGCGCACAGATCTCGTGACTTTATTTTGATTGATGGATTCATCTCATTTTTTTTTTTATTTTTACGAAATGATAAGCTATTATAAAAAGTAAAGCGAGTAAATATACAATAATGGATATTAAGGGCCTTACATGGAGGGGATGAAACGTATATAGGAATTGTAGAAATTTGATATTATAAAATAGTGGCGAAATTTGGGGGAGGGGGAAAGGGTTAGACTGACGCTATACACCGTGGCGCGACATCGAAATCTGTGGCTTTAAATTCTAAGCATACATCATATTTAATCTATTTAGCATGTTGAAGTAGCGTCGCGAGTAATATAGCATAATATTTTTTCGTGCAAGCAAAAAGAATTAAATTTATTAAATTGTGTAATGTTGTAGTGAGAGTAATAACTGATTATTATGCGATATTATGTGAAGTAAGAAAAAAAAAAAATTATGAAAGACTGAATAATTCACGCGCCGCGATCCGTCGGTTTAGAATCCTGAATGCTTCACTATCCTTCCGTTTGTATGGATTTCGTGCGCGCGTGAATAGAATAATTGGAAGACTGCGAAGATGGAAAAACTTGTCAAAATAATAAGCATTAACGTGCGAACGAAAGGAAGAAAGAAAGAGCGAAAGTGATGCAAAAAAAGAGCGTGCATATTGAATTTTAAGGATATAAAATTAGTTAATTAGTATATATTATAGTGATTATTATAACAATAATTATATTCTGCTAGAAGGTAATACATATAAGAGACCGCGCGATGATTTCTCGAATCCAGGGTTATCCTGCTAAGAATTGTAATTTATAGTAATAACCGTACGTACACACAAGACGAATACCTATACTTAATCATTATTTCGTTTCACACTCGCGATATATTTTTATTCTCGATCAGCGGCAATAGCAGCAGCACCAAAACTCTATATCTGATCAGTTATATTTATATACATGTATACATATATCTATATGATATGTATCGCGAAACTCTACGAATTCCAAGAGAGAAATGATCAAAAGCTAGTCAAATAATACGTTTTTAATTTCTCTACCAGTTATAGTTAATTAATTATACATTAATAAATCTACGTACACACACATTGCCAGGTATCACATAGAGACACGATAAAACATATACACACACACACACACATATATATATATACATACGTCGACACGGTTACATACACGCAATAAATAAAGCGATCCGAGCGAAAATGTAAAGAAAAAGCTCAAAGACTGCTCCTAAGCGACATCAGGAATTTCATTCAACGTAGAATTACTACTTATATTTCATCTATAATCGAAGCGCAGCATCTAATCTCCAACTGATAAAGGCAGGACCTGAATTATAATAAAGAGGTTGCAGAGAGATTTTATCCGCGAAATATTGTAATGCACATTTCATATAGAGATAAAGGAAAAAAGAAAAAAAGAAAAAATGATCCTGCCGAGGATCAGAGCCGCCGTTATGTTAATTTTTTGCCAATTGATCATTAATCTATCATCATTGTTATTTGTGGTAAATTAACGCGGCATAGTATAACATGTGTACTTAGTATTTACACACACAATCGTTGTCAGGATCGCTGGACACCTGTCTTGCTCAAAATTAACTATCGGCGGCGATTGTTTCGTAGCTTTCGAAGGCGCGATGCGCATGAACGAGTGATAACGAACGGATAAGCAAATTTTCATTCGAAATGAAATGATTTTAATCGCAAATTGGAAAATCACAAGGAGCGATGTATTCAAATGAACGCTGCGATTAAATAACATGAAGAAAGTATTTCTCTCAATAAAACAAATGTTAATAAAACATATGTTAATAGCAAATTACAGTCGTAAAAATAGGTTACTGAAGTCGTGGATTCTGTAAAAAAGAGAAAAAGAAAAAAAAATCGCAAAAAGATTATTCAAAATTTTTCCACTTATACAATCGAAGCTTATCGATAAGTACTTCGCTTTGCATACTATAATACGATATATGTATAATTCTATTAACGTGTAAATACTTGGAAATACTCATACTCAATTCTTTGCGATTTTCCAGTTCGCATTGCATCTGCACATATGCGTGTGCACATTTTATTCGTTTGACTCGTTACATCCATATCGAGTTTCTCTGGCCACCCTTCTTAAAGTTTGGATGGCGATAAAATGTTCCACGTTTGTCGTGTTCTGTTATCCGCTCGTCGACCTCGGTTTAGGATAGATGAAAAGTAAATATATAATGGGGGCAAAAGTTCGCGGGATGTCCTTTGGCCGGATACTTGCATACTAGAGAATTGCGCGATTAATTGTAGTAGTAGTTCTTCAAGAATGATTTTCCTCGATTGAAATTTCGGGTACGAGACGATGCGAGTTTCCGGCTGAAGATGTCCATACGATAGCCCAGATAGCAAATGATAAATTAGATCCGGTGCGGTAAAATAAGACCGGACGTGTTATAGTGTTGTAGCGACTGATTTTGCTTTATTAAGAGAAAGCGCGACGCGCCAGACGCTTTTTCTTTTCTTACTGTACGCGCGGGAAGTGATTCGCACCCTCGCCGGGTAACACTAGTGTTCACACGTTTTGCCGCAGCTTCTCCGGATAATATTAGATAAGTAATAAGATCCTTCGAATTTTCGTCAGAAATGATTGCTAACCCCTGGGATACCTTAGTCATATAAGTAAGTTGGGCAACTTGTAAAAATGCAATTTTTGTACTGTTATAAAAAAAAAAGTTGAAGAGACGAGGGTACACTGACGTTGTAGCGAGAAAAAACATTTTTCAATAAAAGATTTTTCATACGCATGCATTGTGTACTGCAATTAATATTGATGTATCTGTGTGTATTAATTGCATGTATGAATGGAGTATGAGTGGAAAGTGATCTAAAACTAAATTTTTATTTTTCATTTATAGAAAAATAGTTGTAGAAAAATCATGTTAATATTTAAAAAAAACCGATCGATTTTTTCTCTATATACATTTTTTAACATATTTAATTTTTACATTAGGATACATTTAATACAGAAAATATGAAGAGAAATGTTCTGTTATTGAATACAATACCACTCGATCAATTTCAGTTATATCTATTTAACACAAATATTTGATTACTTCTTGTGTAATTACGTCCCATTAATGTAATTTTTACTTGTATTTTCAGTTGTGTTCTAAATATCTTTTATCCTTGGGCTTTCTTATCGCGTATTAGGATAATAGTGTCTTTGAGGAAACAATATTTTATAAAATTAAAAGAGCGTGATATTGATTTTGTAATTCTCTAAACAGCATTTATTTTCTTCTTTTGTTACATTTTTTGAAATCGCGTCCCATTCGAAGACGTTGTGCACAGTTTTAACGGTGAAAGATAATAGTAAACGTCGATACAATGTTATCGTTTCGTGTAATATATAAATATTTAGACCTGTTCCGGCGACACAACACACGTTCGCCGAATATCTAGAATCGTATGATTTTGTTCGATCGACTTGTATCATCATCGTTTTCCCTTCCTTACTCACATCATCTCTAACGGAATGGCTACGTATATATACGCAGGGATTTAATATATTAATATGCATTTTCTTTTATACGCAAAATCGATACAAGGTTGTTAAAATATCAGATACGAGTACAAAATTGCATCCCCTGATAAAGAGGGATTCTTGAGTTCGTATTTCATTATGATTTTCTCTCTTTAGGATAGAATGCATCAACACTTTGATAAATTAAATTCTCTTCGCGAGTCTCAGTCAAGCTCTAGTTAACATGGTTCTATATAAAATAGACACAGAATAACAGAAATCTCTGCAAGTCTTGTTAATCCTTTTGTTTCTCTCGAATTTTCATTTCGTTGGTTGAAAATTAATTAGCTAAAAAGTGCTGACGTAGATTATAAAATATCTCATAAATATCTCTTTTCGGGCAATAACTCTGGCTGTAGTATAGACAAAGCTAAACAGAGAGATAGAGAATTTAATTAATCACAGTGATGCAATCATCGGTTCAAGCCACGCATTTTGCTGTTGTTCGTATCAAATATTCGAAGAACCTCTTTCATTTTCACTATACATTCACGCGTCCCGTTTAATATACGAGAGAAAGTGGCTAGAAAATAATAATAAATACTTACAATCTATCTAACGATTATTCTTAAGTTTGAAATGCAAAGGATCGCGATCGCATCATACAGTTGAGAATCATACAATTATTTAAATAGTATCCACATATTTCTTAAGTCTAGATCGTAATTTAATATATATATATATATATAATGTGTCTATATAATATATGTTTTCGTATAATATAAACATCAATTTATTACGCTTCCTCTCGTCATCCAGCATACACACACATACACGAAATTCTACTTTTATCTATACACGTATTTACATAGATCGACGACACGCGTTTTATTTTATTCCGAAGATAAATGGATGCTATGTTGATGCGCTTGTGTGAAGAAGTCGATGAATTCCAAGATAACGTGGAGTTTGGTGAGAAAGACTGTTAATCTAATATTAAGTAGATAACGTTTTTTTTCTTTTATTACAGATACTACATACCGAGAGAGAAGTTATATATATATAAGATACAACTTCAATATAATACTACGTATCGTCCGTCCGACGAGCTTATATATTTTATCGCTTTGACTTAAAAACAAAATTGCATCCAGCCATAATTTTATACTTTCTATTCTTCTAAAATCCTTTAGTTGTTGTTTAAGATATCTACAAAGATCTTTATTAAACTGAAGAACAATCTTATTTTGTCTAAATGTGGTAACACGCAAACTTACATTCGACGTTTTATATTGGTGTTTATGTTATTTATTTTATAGGTGCTGCCGAAAAAAGTTAATTAATAAAAAATGGAAAACTCGAAGAATGCCCTCGTGAAAAATTTTTTTATTGCAAATTGCGATTCCCAACCTTGATGGTTCGAATGGAAAATTCTGTAATATTGTCTGTATGTGTCATTTACATTATGTTTAGAATTTTATTAATAGAAATTATTAATAAATAATATTATTTATTAATAAAAATTATTAATAAATAATGTTTTTTTAAGCGGAGCTTTTCTCTGTAAAAGTAAGTTTAAGTGAAAAACACTGTTTTTGAATAATGGCACTTGTAGCCTTTTCTTCCCTGTGTTTTATGAAAACTGTGAATTACGAAAGAATATCTATAAAACTGATTAATAATTTTTTTATCACGACAATGATAAAGCGCATTCGGAAAAATAAAATGTGAACATTAACTCTTCGAAAAAAATGTATATCTGAATCTACATTTAAGTAATACGATTCACAGAAATATTCCTTTTTCAGTTTTATTAGAATAAAATCGTGAGATGATATATTCTTTGCTGTTCAGAAATTTTTTTAGCCATATTTTAAACGAAAGAGTTAGGGATATTACGCGACCCTAACACGCTTAAATCAATCGATTATACTTAAGAAATTAATGTCACAGTTAATAGCGTTACAGTGATATATATTCTACTTTCGTTCGTCTATATATATGTACAAAGCCTTATAATATAAATCGTAAGGAAAGAAATTATTCGTGCTGTGCCCACAAGCATCGATACCTATAATAAATACACGAGGTACACACGCCGATCCCCGTCGATCAGACTAATGTTCTAATTAATTGAATCATGATTATTTGCGGAACCATTTTATCATTGACAGTAGCAGTAAATAATCACATTATTAATAGAAAGTATCGCGTTTGCTACAATCTTCTCCATGCCAGCCTTATAATATAAATCGTAAGGAAAGAAATTATTCGTACTGTTCCCACAAGCATCGATACGCGATTCCTATAATAAATACACGAGGTACACACGCCGATCCCCGTCGATCAGACTAATGTTCTAACTAATTGAATCATGATTATTTGCGGAACCATTTCATCATTGACAGCAGTAGTAAATAATCACATTATTAATAGAAAGTATCGCGTTTGCTACAATCTTCTCCATGCCATTCGAAAAATGATTGAGAACGTTTATCAAAATATTATAAAAAGGCTCCGCAAACATTCCATTTTCAATGCGACTTTCTTCTTTTTTTGCAATATCCTCTTTGGTCTCGTATATTCAAATAGAATATTAATAATAATGTAACGCTACGTGAAGATTTCCGTCTGTTTCGCGTCATGTTACATGTTTCCATAATTTTTGTAGCACGCTTGGCGGCTAATAACCAGTTTCGAGCACCTTATTCTATTTGAAAATCGACTAACATGTAGTATGGCATTACAAAAAAAATATACACTCGTTTATAACGATGTAAAATCGAATATGCTAATAATACTATGTCTCATGCAATATCGGTACGTAACATATCGTGCTTGACGATCGTAAAATTCGCCCCTTTATCTTCCTTTTCTTTTTTTACGCTAATTTTAATCACCCTGCTATAAAGACTACGATTTCGTATTTGTACCTTACATTTAACGTCAGATCTGGTCGTTTGATTCTGAGATTTATTTGTCTCATCATTTGATTGGATATCTCAGATTTGGAGAATCAGGATTTAGCGCTAAATGTAGGGAGTTTAAATACAGTATTCTATACCACAAAAGTTTCATTTATCCTTATGTTAAATCGATTCATTATTGGCAGTATGAAAAAAAGAAGTGTTCGCCAGATCGATAGACAGAACATTGAGACACCGAAATTGTGAACTGTGCATCTCTTTCCTTTCTTAGCATTCAGTATCGCGAGAATGTATTATACAGGATTTTTCAGACGTGTGATGAAAGCTTAATTTTCTAATCTGCAGATTCGAGTCTTTATATATTTTTTTAGCGTTCTACATATAATTATTTATTGTTATATATTTATTATTAAAGTTTTTCTCTATCGATAGATACTTGTTTGTGCTCTCTTTTTTTAGAAGCGTCTTGTACATACGTTGAATCGGACAAATCTATTTTATCTCGTTATGGAAAATGTTGTTCGACGCATGATTTCATTCGTTTCAATGCAAGTAGTGTCAATAATTCATTCTTTGAAATATTATATATCACATATTAGCGTCGCGCAGTATTACAATCAGTATCATCTTTACTCTATCTTTACTTTAACTCCTTGATTTCAACACCAGGCCGCTGCAATGCGCGACATGTTATTATCATTTCCAACGTCATACTTTGTTAGCCGGATTTCTAACTATAGATTATATATCTTGAATATCATATATAATATGAGTAGACGAATACCACATGATTTCTACGTATAAACTCTTCAGATACAACATTCTTCGACAAACATTGGAAACAGTGAATGTCGACATTGCGTTTGTACAATTAGCTTTTTTTTTAATCTTATGTTTCAAAGAAAACGAGAGAAGAGATTACAATTCGAGGAAAGGTAAACCCCCGTTGCGTAATCATATCTGTCTGGATGACAAGATATTCCCGAGTATCCATTATCGACTGTAATATTCATGTGCCTTTAAAGGTCTCGATATGATTGTCATCCAGCGTAAGACACTAATACTCGACTAAACATCATTTTTTTCGCAGTCATAGTTAGTACAATTTACGATGTACTACGTATTGATTATGGCTCATTGTCAGTGTAAAATCTTCAAGGTGTCTATTAACTTTGTTTAAATCGAAGAAGAAAATTAATATTTATTTCGTAATTTTCTTAGAACAAAATATAGATCACATATATATGTCACATGTATATGTCGATCATGACCAAAACAAAAATTAAAATTTACTACTTAATATTTGATCGACTTAAAAAATCATAGACTACTGTAAGATGAGAATGCGCTATTGTATGAACAGAAATAATTTTACATATAACAGAGAAAAATTTTAGAATGTTCTTAAATGTTCAAGAAATCGTCAACAAGGTATGTAACCTTTGGGTGATAATGAAACTCAAATTTGCAAATAATTATGCAAATGTATACAACACTAGTATAAATTAATTAGTAAAAATAGAATTCCAATGTACATAAATTTTACTATTTAATTATAAATGTTAAAATAAAATCAAATTTTATTATTGTATGCTATTAAATCATTTTCTCTTTATAGAGTAATAAAAAGTAAGAATTACCTAGAATTAGAAGCTTACTTCGTATGTGTTTAAAAACAAAAAGATGTATATTATTACTAATTTTGTTCAAAATTTTCTTAAGTATTTATTATCCAGTGTAAAATTTCACCCTTTTACTCGCGACTGATGCACTTTGACTTCTCTTTTAAGGATATCAGTTTTTCTACGAGACGCAACGGGAACGAGAGTTAAAATACAGATTAAACTCTTTATTTAGTAACGTCGGTGTTCGTCAATGCCTAACGTTCATTTCTCTGAACGTTTATGACAGTCGAGTTCTGAAGAGACGATGGATGATTGCTTGAACGCATCATGTTGATTCATTCCCTCGGCTTCCTTAGCCAGCTTCTTCGGCCAAGACTGGCGACACTCATCGAACTGGCAGTGCTCGTGACACTCGTTAACGAGTTGAGGCTTACCGAATGTTAATCCTGCAACATGTGCACGAAGCTGATCGGAAACATTCCCCGTCGTTCTGGTGCTCGTTCCAACGCGCCCTCCATCCAATTGTCATCGTCGGTCTGCTCGTTCGTCACGATGATGATCTCACCCTCACGAAATGACAGCTCATCCTCGTTGTCGGCCACGCAATCGTACAGGGCTCGACAGCGTCGAAGACCAGTCAAGGTGGACGATGTTGGCTACACGAGAAAAAATCGTAGAATGAGAATCGGAAAAGTATCACAATTAACGTGCGCGTTTCAGTCATCTCGCAGAAGCAAGCACTTTTTGTTGCTTGTATCTTTGTCATGGGACGACAAGCGCGCAAGAATATTTATTCTTCAGAAAAACATTGGAAATTCTAGGAAAGTTATTATAATTCGTGAAACACCGTAAAATTATTTTCATCGGCGTCGATTAAAATTCATTAATTCGTTAATAATTAATTTTATTTATAAAATTTACTTTCTAATTATTTACATTTTTTTCAAATGAAAAGATGTAATAAATTAGTCGCGCGAAATTAACTAATGTTATAAACCAGATTATAATAAATAAATATAATTTTATTTTAATATAAATATAAATTTTATTTTAATATAAATATAATTTTATTTTAATATAAATATGAAAAACTTTTAATAGAGTATAATTTTATGTGTGATATACATTTCTGACATTTTTAATACATACATGGTTTTTTTATATACATGTATAATTCTAGAATTTCCAATATAAAACATTAACATCATGCTAGTTATACGTTTGTTTAATATTCGAATAGCTTATTACGATAAGAGAGTTTTAAAGGGGATATCACGATTTGGAGGAAGTAGTATAACAGATGCATTAAAGTGTTGCCAAACATAAATTCATTCGGGGAAATCCATGCGAAAATCAATATTTACAGTTATATTTTTTACATTTTCGTATTTCCTAGATATATGAAAGTAGTTTAGCTACAAAAGTCATGGAAAGAATACAATTTTTATTAAGAAAGTCACACGTAGATTAACGAATTGGATAGGATTTGATAATCGGTCGAGAAAAATAGATGTTAGTTGCACACAATGCAACGCATTTCACATTGTCAGCGGTCAGAAGATCAATATGCATACAGAGTTATTTATAGTTCTTGCGGAAGAAAGATATTGTTATGATCGAGTAGTATCTTAACCGATAAAAAATATCTTTATACTTCAACTGCAGCAAGGTCGAAATGATTATAACGCGGAAATATCACATCCGAAACTTCGATATTATACAAATAATGATACGAACGATTGATCATGCAAAACAGTGTTACACTTGAAAGTATCATTGACAGAGAGAGAGAGAGAGAGAGAGAGAGAGAACGAGAGCATAAAGCTCTTATAATTCAGATTTTATCATTAATTATCACTAAGTATCGATGTGATACGATTGCATTTTTCGCAGAGATTACATTTTTAAAAGCAGGTAATTTCAAGTGTAACATGCTGGGTAATGTGGGATGACTGATGTTTACCAGATTCAAATTTAGGAGCAAAGATGAAGGCTCTTCGGCGTAGCTCTCTAGCCTGGATCGGTCCCTTCGCTGTACCAACAATGGTTAATGACAAACCATAAAGCACACTGATTTTGAAATTCATGCATTCTGATATCCATACACCGTAGGTAGATATTTTACATCTGACCATGTATTCATTTCAAATTGTATCGCAGCGAATTTTATTTCATTTGCAATAAATTGCTTGATATTCTGCAAATTCCTCTCTTAATAATTTATTTGATCGATTTTATCTCGAGAAATATTCCGTGAATTTAAAACGAACTTGATTTTGACACGTAATGCATGTAAAAATTAATCCACTGTTAAAGATATTAGTATTTTATCTTTGGGACGTTATTTTTCGCAATACTTCTATTAGCGAATTAGCAGTGATTATTTATATATGATTTGATATGAAGTGACAATGAGTGAAATGATTGGAATAATGAAATGATAATTTTTCTAGTTATTATACATTAGAGATTTTCTAGTTATTATACATTAGATAAATTTTTCAATTATTTTATGTTCACAATTAATATGAACGAGGGTCAATTATATATGGTATTGTAAATATGAACGAGATGAGTATGAATAAGGGTCGATGTATATGACGTATGGTTAATACTACAATATGCGAAATACTCAAGCCTGCACGAGAGAAAACTACACTACGGAGGAAAACAACCTGTTAGTTATACCTTCCCCTACTGCATTAGTATAAACTTCGATTAAACGGCCATCCGGTATGTGTGCAAACAGGTAAGGTGTGAAATAGTGCGATAGTTGTATAATGTTGATATCAAACACTTGTTAGAAAATATATAGATGTAACATAAATTTTAATGTATAATAGTACCACTGGCAACCTCTTTCGAAGATAAATTAGAGAAGTGAAGAATCATATATGAGCGAGAGCTTTACATATTAGAAATATTTTTTTTTCAAAACGTTACATTCGCTCAACTCTTATCATATACAGGGTGTCCCATTTTAACTTGGACAGCAAAATATTTCAAAAACTAAGCCCCATATACAAAAATTTTTCAGACAAAAGTTGTATGGTTTCAAGGGGGACATAAGATGTTACCATTGGTTTGACCTTGAAGAGTCATTTGAAAGTCACGCGAAGGTCACTTCAATTTTTTTAAATGGAACACCCTATATATTTTTATATATTCTTGTAGCTCATCTCGAGATCTTTCCAAAACACTATAATAAAGTATTTCTTCATTGAATACTTTTCGAGTTATGAGGCTTGAAATAATTTCTTAATTTTACATAAACCATAAAATATCTAGTAAAATATTCATTTTTCGATTATCTTACCTTAATACTTTTATGTACAAAATAATGAGAGAATCAATTGGTGTAAAGAAAACATACAGTTGTTTTTAAGAAAAAATATGGAATTGTTAATTGCAAATTCCATATTTTTTCTTAAAAACAACTGTATGTTTTCTTTACACCAATTGATTCCTCTCATTATTTTGTACATAAAAGTATTAAGGTAAGATAATCGAAAAATGAATATTTTACTAGATATTTTATGGTTTATGTAAAATTAAGAAATTATTTCAAGCCTCATAACTCGAAAAGTATTCAATGAAGAAATACTTATTATAGTGTTTTGGAAAGATCTCGAGATGAGCTACAAGAATATATAAAATATATAGGGTGTTCCATTTAAAAAATTGATGACCTCGCGTGACTTTCAAATGACTCTTCAAGGTCAAACCAATGGTAACATCTGTCCCCCTTGAAACCATACAACTTTTGTCTGAAAAATTTTTGTATATGGGGCTTAGTTTTTGAGATATTTTGCTGTCCAAGTTAAAATGGGACACCCTGTATAAGAATATTTAAGAATATATCTTTTCATAAAATGACATCTATTTTAATATTTTGCATTTGTTAGGATATATTTGCTAAAGAACCTTGTTATTTTTTTCATCGAGATATATTGAATTATTAATGGTATCTTGTGCTTTTGCTGAAGCAGCTACAATCTTAGAGATCAATATACAAAACACTCGCTCAACTTCTCTTTTAGAACGATGTAGATAAATCTTGTCAAAATCCTAAATAAATTTTCATTTAGTATTTTGTTAGCTTTCAAATCGCCAATGAACTAAGACGTACGTATCAAATTCAGAAGAACGCAATCTTACATTTAGTAAAAAAGAAAGATACCTATCTCGTATATAAAAACAATATTTTCCCCAATTTTTTCAAAATCGCGAAATTCCTATTGAAACAATTTAAGAACAACTTACCTTTCGCGGTGGTGGAATAGGATTGCCCAGACCGTGATCCGAACACATGGAGCTCAGAGATTCACTGCTACGTCCATTGCTGAGTCTGGACGTGACGCCGGATGGTGCTGGAGGCGGTGGATTTCGCGGTCTCTGCAGCGTCGAGCTGTTCATTTTATCCATACCTATTCGCAGAAAGAGACAGATACACATCAATATAGTAATTAGAATATCAGCAAGCTTCGCCTGTGAGATTTATCTATCGAATGTACCGTGTCCGGTTGACGAGTCGCCACTCGGTGATCTCTTATGATGTTGGCTATTTAGTGTGTTCAACGTATGCGGTAGAGTGTGTAAAGTGTGGCCGGCTAAAATCGGCTCGCTGGTCGTACGACTGTGCGTCGACGTAGCCAACGTAGGTAGCGTACCATAGTGCGACGACGGTAGTACAACACCGCTTGCGGTAGCAGCATTTCCGGTGGATGGCGGTGGAGGTGGCGCTACCCGCTTCTTCAGCGAGCCGTGGATGTTCAGTGAAATGTCCGGCGCCATGGGTGTGGGAACTACGCGAAAATATTGGCATAATCAAAATACTAGCAATATGAAAAGAAATTTAAAGTTGATTATAAGGCTACTATAATTATTATAAATGCGTTCGGCGAAAGAACTGTTCTTAATTGTTTTGTTAATATAAAATATTAATATATGATATATATTATATTATTATATATTAATATCAAAAAGTAATTAAGCTCTCTGTAAAATCAAAATTAAAGTGATTAAGTAGGCATAGAGAGTTAATGATCAATATCAATAATATAGATTAGTTAAAGAATATATATATTAATAATTCATAATTACAAGTTTAAAGAAAAAAGATATAATACATATAGATGTTTGCGATATGTGCGGACGTTTCGACTTATTTTTAAGTCATCTTCAGCGCAAAGATTGTATCAAGAATAGAGAATTTCATAGAAAAGTTCGCAGAGAAAGTACGCTTGTAATTATGAATTATTAATATATATATTCTTTAACTAATCTATATTATTGATATTGGTCATTAGCTCTCTACGTCTACTTAATCACTTTAATTTTGATATATTAATATATTCATATATTATAATATATTTTGACACATTGAATGTGTATATATTCATTATTATAATATATAATATATTGTAATAATGACTATATACATATTCAATATGTCAAAATTTGCTGGATTTAAAGATAAGCAGGTTTAAAGGTAAGCATTCAATGTTCTTGAGTGATCAACTATTATTATTACTTTTGCTGAATGCAACTTTATTCATTAATTATTTTAAATCATAGTGCATTTAATAGATTTATTATGTAATATATGAAATATTAAGATTAAGAATATGTTAGCTTACCAGCTACAGGCTTTCTCGCTTGTGGTGGCGGCGGCGGAGGCATTTGTTGGCGATTCGTCGAGGCACTCGGAGAAGATCCGCTTTGTAAACTATCGCAGGTGCTACTCCGACTGCGCAATGTTACTGGGGAATCACCCGATCCGGTACCACCACCTCCGGCGTAAGACGGTGGTCTGCTACGTGATTTCTTTTCAGGCGTTAAACATCCGTTCTGCAAGAGAAACATTTGCAATTGTGAATATATAATGATAAATATGTATGTGAATTATAAAATCAATATAGTGATTTAATCTGTTTTAAATTAATGCACTCACTCTGTCCTCTATTATCGTTTCGTCATCAGAAAAGTCCGTGGAACCCTCATCATGAGAAAGATTCCAGTCAATGTTTACATTGTCAAATAATGTCTTCTGCCTCTGGAGAGCATGACTGAGCTGAAAGTAATGCATTAATTTTTTATTTTTCGATTCTTCAAAGGAACCATCAGCAATTGTTTTAAGCGTATTTTAATTAATGAATATTACAAAACAAGTGGAAAGAAATATATTTCAAAATGTTAATGTTAAGCGAAAGTAAAGTGAAAAGTATTTATTTCGTCAAAATAATTAAATTACCAATTCCTTGCAGGTATGGTGTCCCATTTCCTGGGCAATATCCAACGGAGTTTTGTCCTGTTTATTCCGATGTGAAGGATCCGCACCAGCTCGTAGAAGTAGTTTCATTGCTTCCGCTCTATCATGCCGCGCAGAAAGATGTAACGCCGTTTCGCCATCGATAGTTGCTCTATCGATGCCGCCACTAGGCATGTTTTGCACTAGAAAGTCCACAATGTGCAAACTACTGCCCATCTCGCGCAGAATGGCCAAGTGTAACGCCGTTTCGCCTACGTCCTAATAAAAATAAATATAAATCTTTATAGAATTTTACGGAAAACAAAATAATTTTATTTTTTTTTGTATAATCAGATGAATTATTTTCTAAAGAATTAAAGAAAAATTATTTCGACGTAAATTATATATTATAATTACAAAAGAAATTAATTATTAAGAGATTAAAACACGTTCTATCGCTATTATTTATTTCTGCAACCATAAAAGTTGTTTCTCTTAATCATCCACTCGAATATAGTCCTATAAAAAATGTCAATAGTGCTCTCACCGATGTTGGCAACGGCGCAGCAAGATCTACGTTTTCGGCGTAAACTTGTAAAAGTTGTTGTAGGTCACGATTATTAACAGCATGCTCTAAATCGGAAAGCAAATCGCGCTCATCCGCGCATGTATTCATCACATATCTCTTGTCCACATATTTGGCGCGTATAAATTCGTATCGCTCTTCCCTAAAAAAGCAAAAAATAAATATCGAATAAAACGGAAATTTGAGAAATGTCGAGTGTAATTAATGGATACGAGTACATACATCGTCAAAAACTTTAATAAGTTTACTCACATCGTCGACGTCGGTGACGGTTTGAGATTGTGACGTAACGTCGCTTCCATCACTTCGTTAAATGCCTGATTGGTCATGTGTCGAGCGAGCAACAGTTGAGCGGTGCCGACGTTATCCAACGTCAAGGATTGTATTCGCGATATGTGCACGCCCAAGTCTCGGTGGATGCCGCTGCACTCTATGCACACTATTATGCCGAAGTTCGTCGACAGCCACGTGGCATCTGAAAAGGAGACAATTGTCATTCGACAACAAAACGCATCCGCGAGAACTGGAGCGCTAGCAAAGTTGCCGCTTTGTTATGCGGAAACATCCGCGACAATGCTCCTACGGCCAGCGAACCGGAGAACATTCGTGTCATCCGATGACAAAAACATTCTTTCAGCGTTGAAAGTCTTAATTTTAGTGTCTGATGAAGATATCATACTTCGAAATTAATTAAAGACAGCGATTACTTAATAATTCCAATAAAAAACTTCTTATAGAAGTGCGATTTAGACATAATCGGAGAGATAAATTATCTCTCAAGAAAAGCTAAATTAATTCTCAGTTTTCTAATACGTCAATTTGATGGAAAAAGGCGCTTTAGTCACGCGTCGAGTATAACGGAGCGGACTTGGCACGCGTTAGAGAAAGGCCAGTCGCTAACAATCCACGACATTCAAAGTTTACCGTTCTGCGAGGAGCAATCGCAGCACTGATCGTTTCCGGGTAATCGCATAACGCATCGTATGACTGCCTGCTGCAGTTCCACGAGGCTAGGATTGCCACTGCCGGCCTCCGCCTTGCCGCTCGCATCGAACGCCCGCAGTAGGGCACGTTCCTTGCAATTCACTAGGACTGACATCCATGCGCGCTGGTCCGCCTCGTCCTCCGCTTGAAAGTGGTACGTCCTATTGTCTGAAATCGAAACAATGACAGTATTACGCGGCGTCCGTCGTATTGTGAGGAAACGACGAGAACGGAGTCGCTTGAGCATCAAGCGTAATACTTACAACTGATGAGATCGAAGCCTCGTTTGTCGTCCGGCACCAATTTGATCTGACAGGTCAATAGATTCACCCTGGTGGGCGGTTTGTTCTCATCCGCGTGACAGATATCGAGGTATCCCTCCGCTTGCACAGCGCACCGCCTCTTCTGCCAGACTCGCCTCATTTTGCCTTCGCTCTTCTTCAGCAGGTGGCCGGACCGCGTGACACCGTGTTGCTTGTCACCTTGCAGCTGATGCAGCGAGTAACCAGCGTTTGCGTTCGCGTTTAACTGTGAAATACATCATAAATGTTGTTTAAGATCTACATACGAAATACAGAAATTTAAAATAAATAATTCATAAATTTTTTTAGAGATGATAAAGTGTTTTATTTAAAAATATTAGCAAAGTGTTCTAGCATGTAATTTGATATTAAACAGATTGAAAAATACGATAATGCTTAAAGAAGAACATTATTGTTCCGATGAAAGTGAAGAAGTCATGGTAGCAATTAAAGGCTATTAAGTCTACTTCTACAATCGCGCTTTCCGTGACGAATTGATGTTAGAAAGAGACTTGGCTATCGGCAATGTTACCTCTTTGTCACATCCAGAACTCCTAAGAAGACTCCTAAGTTCCGTTAGTCGTCTCCTTTCTTCATCCTGCGTCTGTCTGATTTTTTGCAGCTTCACGCTGAGATCGGCTACGTACGAGCCGAAGTGTTCAATAGTCTTCAAACCATCCTGAAAATAACTAAAATCCCGAACAGATTAAATCTCGCCGGAGAACTAAATTAATGGCTTTGATCATTCTTCAATATCTTATATTTCAAAAATTAAGATTTAGAGATAGATAAATATTTTTTATGATAATAATTCAGAATGAATTTAATATTATAATCGAGATTAATACATAGATCAATGGATTAATGCATTATACTCACTTCGTTTGCGCGTGATAATATTCGACTAGATGTTGTAACAACTCGATACCCTTCTTCGTTTTGATCTCATTCACTTTGATCAGATACTGCAAGCAAACAGAAATAAAAAAAAAGATTGACACAGTTTGGCAACTCTATCTTCTCGCTCGTGCGTTCCTCAAATACACTTTTATCATAAAAGCAATCTGCAAGCTATCTCTCATCATTTCTTTAATCTTCATAAGCACAACTTGATCGAATTCCATCCATTTTATGAAGAATAAATTTCAGCATTGAATATTCTGTTAATCAGGTTTTCAATTACAATACCTTTTATATAATTGTTTTTATATTTAATTATTTAGTTTTCTAAAAATTTATTATTTTTATCTTCTATAATTTGAAGTTCTATTAATATTTTGAATATTGTTAAGAGAGAAAGGAAAATAGATTAAATAAAGTTATTTTTAGATTGATGGAAAAATTTTTTCATCTTTTTACATATTTTTCATCTTTTTACTTATTTTTAATTATTAATTTTAATATTTACAATTTAATATCTACGCTGTATTATTTTTCAGCGATTTTCAAAGAAAATATAAATGTCTGACATCTTGCACAGATTTCTATCGAATACAAAATATAAAACTACGTAGATTCCGCTGTCTAAGATATAAATAAAGTTGTCACGTTAGAAAATATACATTTTTCAATCCGACACACGACAGTTTCTAAATGATCGGATTTCGATGCACGTACATACATTGATAGTACATATATACATGTCGCTGGGGTACGACCATTTATATTTTCTGTTCGGATTTTTCTTTACGTCACTTACCTCGCACATTTGCAACTGAAACAATCTTCTCTCCTTCTCCATCTCGTCGGCGATCTCAGCGGGTGTGACTTCCGTACGAATCAGACCGGCCTCTTTCGCGTGCTGCTTCTTCTCCTTCTCGATTTTCGCGTACTTAGCCTCATAATCCTTCCAAGCCTTCTCAAAGGGCCTTTTCAAATCTCCCTTTACACCCCTTAAATCACCTTTCAGCACTGAATCCAGCGGAAACATGACGATGTTATTGATATTTTGCATCTGAAATTAAAAAAGGATTGATGATTGAATTCAGTGGATAGAAAATATATATTATATTTTTATTAATTAAGTAATATTAAAAGTTTCTTGTAATAAAATATTATATTTTTATTAATTAAATAATATTAAAAGTTTCTTGCAGTATAAATTTTTTAAATAATTTGGAGAGAGCAGTCTAAAACTTGAATATATTTTTAATTACATAAAATTAATATATATTTATTTATTTATAAAGTAGAAATTAATATATTTATTTATTTATTTTTATAAAATTTATACAATTCAAAATATAAAATATTCAAGTTTTATACTACACTGCACAGTAGTTACACGATCCAACAGCGCGGTTGACACTGCGATAAAAATACCGCCGCATCAGTATCTATTAGATAGACATGAAAATATTGGTTCTTCTTATCTCTGCGCCGCGAGAAGAGCAAGAATTATTTCAGATTAAGTGAGGCACGATATTTTATCTATTTATCGGAATAACCAGCCTGACAGGACTTGGATGGAAAATAGTGATGAAGAATACGAGCTTTCAGGAGTCTGGAACGGTAATCACGATCACCGTCTGATTCTAGCCAGTCAGTAAACAGTGAATCATCGTCGATTCACGTCAGCACTTTGCTTAGCCTGTCGCCTCGCCCCGAATAGAATGCAGCTTCCTCTCGGAACCTGCTCCATCTCTTTCTTTTTCTTTCTCTTCCTCTCTAGGACGATCCCTCGACCGCTTCACGACTCTGGACTCTTGTGAAAACTCGGCTGGAAAGCTCAAACGCGCCGCATAATGGGACACAATGGTGGATCTGACCCTATTCCGTAAAGAAAGTGGCAGGAAACACAAGTGAAAATGATGAATTGCATTTTCTTTATTATTATTATTAAATCAGATCTGGAAAATAATAACAAGGTTTCATCTAATTAATTGTAATCATCTTTATATAAATAAAATATTTAATTTTTTTAGCAGATATTGTGAAGATTAGCAGGTCTTTCAAAAGATAAGAATGATCAATTTTAATCTTTTTAATCGTATAATTGATTAATCTATTAACATTGCTTGTCTTTTATTCAGGAAGAAAGAAAGATTACGGAGGTAATTACGAGATGTACGATAATCTTTGTATATTTTTGCAAACATTAGAGTGATTGAAGTTATTTATTAAAGAGACAATTCAAAGAGATAAATTCAATATTTTTTAATTCCGTGAAATTATCTCGAGAACGTAAACGTCAGAGAGAAGAAACTATTCTTCTGATTCCAATTACGGTTAATCGCATCGATCAGAAATGATATCCGATAATCCGAGTTCAATTTGAAAAGGCTCGCAGTATTCAAGCGTTGGATATTACTTCCTGCTCTCGTTGGATTCAACGCGCGAGTTAAATTGAAGCCAACATCGATTGCAAATAAATTCGAACCAATTGCACGTGTGACGTCATCGCGATGCCCGTAGATGGTCGAATGCAATGGTTCGAAACTCCAGGCGGTCGGCGGTAGAAAAAAAAAAAAAAAGTAAGAATCGCATTTAAACGGCAGAGTTTAGATTCAATCCGCGATCGGCCCCGATACGTCAGGAACGCGGAGAGCCATTCTGAAATCGCAACCGAGGCGAGTGGCACGTTTAAAGCCCTGATAAATATAAATTCGCGGTCGCTCGTGCGTGATAGAATCTAGGAGAGTTTAGTATTTGCCCCCTCTCTCTCTTTGTCTCTCTCTCTCTTTCTCTCTTTCCCATGGCTTATAAGCGTGCACGCTTCACTAAACGTAATTATCCCACCGTGAGACGTTCCGATTTACGCTGCATAGACTAACCGCATAGCGCGAGCTTAGGAAATTGTCGGAAGATACGCAAAACCAGTTTAAATCCGCATCGTCCGGCTTTTAAATCCACGCCCGGAAATGTGATTACACCCTTTTCTCCATCTTTCTTATTTTTTCGCTAATTCATCGGAAGAGATGTTTTATCCAAACACATTTATTATTATTATTATACACTGAAAAAGAAACTTGATTGAAAAAGTCAAAATTTGTTTTGCCCAACTAAATATATTGTCCGATACGTTCAAATAAATATAACTAAAATATTCCGAAATGTGATTACACCCTTTTCTCCATCTCTCTTATTTTTTCGCTAATTCATCGGAAGAGATGTTTTATCCAAACACATTTATTATTATTATTATACACTGAAAAAGAAACTTGGTTGAAAAAGTCAAAATTTGTTTTGCCCAACTAAATATATTGTCCGATACGTTCAAATAAATATAACTAAAATATTCCGAAATGTGATTACACTCTTTTCTCCATCTCTCTTATTTTTTCGCTAATTCATCGGAAGAGATGTTTTATCCAGACACATTTATTATTATTATTATACACTGAAAAATGAAACTTGGTTGAAAAAATCAAAATTTGTTTTGCCCAACTAAATATATTGTCCGATACGTTCAAATAAATATAACTAAAATATTCCGAAATGTGATTACACCCTTTTCTCCATCTCTCTTATTTTTTCGCTAATTCATCGGAAGAGATGTTTTATCCAGACACATTTATTATTATTATTATACACTGAAAAAAAAACTTGGTTGAAAAAATCAAAATTTGTTTTGCCCAACTAAATATATTGTCCGATACGTTCAAATAAGTATAACTAAAATATTCCGAAATGTGATTACACCCTTTTCTCCATCTCTCTTATTTTTTCGCTAATTCATCGGAAGAGATGTTTTATCCAAACACATTTATTATTATTATTATACACTGAGAAAAAAACTTGGTTGAAAAAAAATCAAAATGTGTTTTGCCCAACTAAATATATTGTCCGATACGTTCAAATAAGTATAACTAAAATTCCGAAATGTGATTACACCCTTTTCTCCATCTCTCTTATTTTTTCGCTAATTCATCGGAAGAGATGTTTTATCCAAACACATTTATTATTATTATTATTATACACTGAAAAAGAAACTTGGTTGAAAAAGTCAAAATGTGTTTTGCCCAACTAAATATATTGTCCGATACGTTCAAATAAATATAACTAAAATATTCCGAAATAATTTGTTGAGATAAAAAAAGCTTATTCAAATCATCAAAACAGAGAGTTCAATACAACGATGTACAGTTGCTACAACAGAATATTTTTTTGACAATATTCAACAAAATTTTTTTTCAGTGTACCGTTCCTTTTTTGTAATAAAATAAAATTTTTTCAATAAAATAAAATACCATGCGTACGATTAGAATTTAATATAAATTATCAATTTTTTATTAATTTAATATAAATTATTAATTTTTTTAATAATATATCCTTATTGTATTATATGAAGTGTACTTTGTGCATAACTACAACTTTCTGAACTTTCTTTTTGCACAAATGAAATATGATTAAAATAAAAGATATGTTGTAGGCACTAGGTTGTGTTCCGGTCTCGATATTATACTTCTCTTTACGTGGAAGCGCTTCTTCCGCCTCTAATATTCGCGTCTTCCGGACCTTTTTACGCGGGACATTCTGTTAACGTGGACTTGCTGTATAATACGCAAGTCGCTGAATCGAGTTTCTTAATTCAACGAAACGACGGGCAACCTCAGGCGAAGCTTGAAGAATAAGAGAGAAGCCACTGCGGCAGGAAATTACGAGCGAGCGCACAGAGGGTCCTCCCCGCGCACAATCGTGTCAGCGTATAATAATGGGGATAGCTAGACGTCAGAAAAGTGAAAATATACGAGCACGGAGAGATTTTTAGTATTTGTCGTGGAATGATATAATAGACGGAGTGCATCTTGCGAATAAAAAAAAAAAAAAGTAAAAAAAAGTCTCTTCTTCTCGAGAAAACAAGCAATTTTATTTTTGCTCAGGAAAGAAAAAATTCCAAATATAATAACTTGTAACGGGAATATTTACTTGGCATGTAAAAAAGGTGCGGTATAAATATTTCGTTCTGTACACGATGCGATCGTCGATGTTTCACCATGTGCATGCATTCTGGAAATTCACGATGCATGAAATTCTCTAATTTATTTTATAGCGATACGAGTACCGCGATCTGAGTGCAAGTCATAAATAAATATATCAAGCTGACAAGTCGGGAATCCAGAGACAAAAAGTCTCGTATGTTCGACAGCTGGGGAGTTAGCTGAATGTTGGACGAGAAGATTAAGCATCGAGAGTCGGGAGTTTACCGTCGTACAAATTTACATTCATCCTGTATTCATCATTCATCGCGACCCAGATATCCGTATACGATGCTGTACAATCGCGAAGAGGAGGAGGAGGAGAATGAAAAGGAGTTCAAAGGTATAATCCCACGGTGATGGAAAATAGTTTCAGCGGAACAATTTGCTTCTCTGACAGGACGCGTGCCGCGAATGTCATACGTTCCCGACGAGGAAACGCGGCCGCAAATCCGCTCTTTCTCGAGCAGCATGATCGATCGTTAATCGGGAAAGTTGAAAATCTCTCGTGCAACCGATGCAATCTTACCGCGGGCGCGAAATTTTATTTCGTCGCGCACGCCAGCGCACGACCGGCGCACGCTTTTCATATTGATCGCCGGTTTAGAGATTCTATTTTTGCACCTACACCAACGTACGTACGTACGAAGAACGTACTATGCTAGGCTAGGGTCGTTGCCATCGGTTGACGATGGACCGTGAAGAGATTTTTCCAATAACGCGCATACACTGCAATATATCGAGGGCGCATTTATTAATATCTCCGCCTGATGAATCGTAAAATTAAAGGAACGTCGAAACGCTTCGATGAAAGTGCCAACAATGTGCATTTTCCGGGATCCTTCTTCGAGAGCAGTCATTTGAAGATTTTTTTTATACGTTTAATTAGGCCAATATCATGCATCCTTTTAATTGTTTCATCACTTCGATGTCTTTTTCCCTGCGAAATTTGCTATTTTGAATTTTTGGAATAATTAAAAAAATAGCAAATTTCGCAGGGGAAAAGACATCGAAGAGATGACACAATTAAAAGGATGTATGATATTGATGTAATTAAACATATCAAAAAATTTTCAAATGACTGCTCTCGAAGAAGGATCCCGGAAAATAATTTAATCCGGTAAAATACACGACTAAAAGCGACAAGAAGCGAAATATTCTGTGGGTCGTGAAGGATCATCAGCACGGAAAACACGAAATATTCCGTGACTCGCGTATGTGACATGTTAACATAAATTTCGCTTGTGAGGCACGTACCAGAGTTTTCATGAGGGCGCTTAGTTCCTTCGTGACCACCGCGAATTTGAGGAAGGCCGCGCCTATGTCCGGTTCCTGTTCCTTTAGAGCGGCATCGCCGAGTCTCTCCAACGCCCTTCCTAAGTACACTTCATTGTCCACGTGAGCTGCAAAGAAACATATATAGTTAATTAAAAATAACGATTACATATTACTTAAATTAAAATATTATATTTATTAGATTAAAATGTTATAAAAAGAAATATTTTATTTAATCTAAATATTTTATTTTAATTTTATTTAATTTAAATACTTTTTTTATTCATAAAAATATCAAGAAATTTTAAAAATAGTACATATCATAAATATATGCAAATTTTTATACATTTAATACGGATGAAAAAATCTAAAAAATTTATATAAAATCATTTTTCCTCTTGAATCTTAACGAATCCTTTATAAAACAGACAGATCCCTCTCATTCATACGTATTAGCTTTATCGCTTTATCTTCAAAAGCACGCCGTATTTTTCTCCTCTCGAAATCGTTCAACTGCTCGTAAAATTTCTACGCATTACGCGAATATTAATTCAGACAAATATATAATTGCACTATTAAACGCCCGCAATCGAAGTTAATTCCTACGCTTTTCTCTTACACGGTCCGTATTCTGAATCTCATGCATTAGTCGTGAGAAAGATAGATAAAACGAGAGAAACACTAGGAGTATATAATTTTACCCTCTTCTACTGCAAGATATCACATATTTTACGCAGATCCCGCGCATTCCTCGCTTTGAATTACGAAGCAGCCTTGCAAGGCTGCACCGACGTTGAGTGGAATGCACTCGTGCATTAAACGTTGCACTCTCTCTCGCTGCGCGTTCTATGATGTCGAAAAGGGATCTCTCTTCCTTCCCTGTCTCCTCTCGCGCGATCCCTTTCGCTTCCCGAATCTCTCAAGATCTGCACAATCTCAGCGCGAGGAGAAGCTCGCATCCCGCTTTCCAATATTCCAATAATCCCTTCCTCTTCTTTTCTTGTCGCTTGCCAACTCTCTTCTCTTTTTTGTCTTTCCTGCCAACTTCCTGCAAAGTTGCTCGACCGATATCGCCTCTCGCATGCAAGTACATACATATATGATCGAGAGTATGGAATCTCGCTGGACTGCGAGAGCAAAGTGAAAATAAAAACGTTTCGCGTCCGGTTCGATGAACGGCTTCTCTTTCAGCGGGAGAAGCTCGTTTGTTTTTGTCGGAGACTTACGCGTGTAATTTTATCAGAGAATGATATAAACTCTATAAATTCCCAGCTTGAATAATTTCATATTTTTATTCTTGTAAATCGAACTCGTGTAATATAATCATTTTATTATCCTCCTCCTCCCCCCTTTATAGAATATATAAACTAATTGAATTTCTAGAAAGAAATATACTAGAATTTTTGCACGGAAAAAAAAGAAATGTCAAATCAAAACTTATATACTTAAACTAACGCGTTCATTGTTTCGTATATACGCAACAAACAATTTCTAAATTCTTCTTCGAAGAATTTAATAATTTTAAAATTCAACGATATTATCGTCTTATTTTAATATTGTAATTGTCACCTCAAGAATATATAATTATTTAATTCTACTTTAAGAAAATTATAATCTTTGATTTAAAAATGTTATTTTCTATCCAACATTGTTCCTTTTTCATTCAAGAAAATTAAATCTTAAATCATGAGAATATATTTCTTCTCGATTGAACTATATAAAATTGCTTCATTCAAGTAAGCAATTATTCAAGCAATTATATTTTTCTTTAATTAACGCAATATCATTTCGAGATTTTCATATTAAAACTAAATATATTTTCAAAACGAAAATGTTCTTCTGTGTAACGTGTAATGTTTTTCTGTGTAACGTGATTATTCCTTAAACTCACAGAAAAAAATAAGTGTCAAATCAAAACTTATATACTTAAACTAACGCGTTCATTGTTTCGTATATACGCAACAATTTATAATCTTGTTAGAAGAATTTAATAATTTTAAATTTCGACAATATTATAGTCTTATTTTAATATTGTAATTGTCACCTCAAAAATATATAATTATTTAATTCTACTTTAAGAAAATTATAATCTTTGATTTAAAAATGTTATTTTCTATCCAACATTGTTCCTTTTCCATTCAAGAAAATTAAATCTTAAATCATGAGAATATATTTTTCTCATGAACTATATAAAATGGCTTCATTCAAGTAAGCAATTATTCAAGCAATTATATTTTTTTTAAATTAACGCGATAATCTCATTTCAAGATTTTCATGTTAAAACTAAATATATTTTCAAAATAAGAATGTCCTTTTCTTCTGTGTGGGCTTTACTTTTGAAATAGTTTCAAGTGTTCTATCAACCTTGTGTCAGACAACCTTTTTCGTACTTGCAATAGAAACAATGCCATAGGTTGTTATTCGCCTTTTCAAATCATCGAATCCTTTGTCCCGTCCTTCTAAGCAATGCTTCAATTTCCTCTTCCAACTTGTTTCCAAACTCTTTCATTTAATATAACTGCATTCTCTCTCTCTTGAAGAAGAACTGCAATCTGATTGACTCCGAGTAATGTCGAAAAGCGTTTATCGTTCGACTGAAGGGAGCGCATCCTCTGGGAGAAATTTCATTAGCTGAAGGAAACTTCTCAACAGGATGTACCAAAAGACATGGCGACGAAAGGGACTAAAAGGTATTGTCCTCGTGTCGTCAAGTGATATTCGATTCACCCGCAATGCAATGAATATAATCGTGGTCCATCCGAATGGATAAGCTGGCGGGAGTTTGTTCACTTCCGGTTGATGAAACTTTCAATTACATTACGAGAGGAAGTAAAAACAATTGCTTTTATCGAAAACGTGACGACTACATGGAAGTGTTATATCGTGTTTCTTTTAAATTTCGTGTTTTTTTTTTTAAATGTGTGAAACATGATTATTGGAATACTTTGTTCAGTCATCAAATTTGTGCGTGAGACAAAATCTACGAAAGAAGAAAATTAAAAATTCCCATTTGAGTATGATATATATATTGTTACGAGTCTCTGTAAATCAAACTTCCGATTAAGCGTCCCGATATTTCTTCCCCATTTGGCATGGACGACTTCCTTTACACCGAGTCCATTCGTCTTCCGTGCATTTCTCTCCCTTTTAAAGTTCACGAAAAGTATCACATTTGGAATTTATCAGAGGGGGATAACTCTGTAGAGCTTTTCGCGAGCTATCCATGCGATTCGCGTTACCATTTCCTCCTCATTCTTGTTTTCAGCGTGAGATTTATCGCAACGCCTCATTGCTCTCTCAGCGTCGCCAGGAGATTATACGGAAATTCCCGGAGAATTTTGTGTGATCCTATGACCTAACAGCGCCGTAGCTTTTTATGGCATCGGGAACGCTAATGCATCGCCTCCTTGAATTTTTCAAACGCCTGGTATTACCCTGAAAATATCTGGAATTGTATCTTTCATGAGCAAGCATAAAGCAGAGAATCATACACTATTATACTTGTATTTTATTTGTCAACAATGATTATTTATCGCGAAAAAGGGAGCGGTAAATTAATTTATCAAAAAATTATTATATACACTGAGAAAAAACCGATGAAAAGGTAACGAACGGATATTAAATCGATCACTTTAATCGGAAAAAAAAGAAACCGATCAGATATCCAATAAAAATAAAAATAAAAATAAAAAAAAACGATCAATCGGATATCTGATCAGAAAGTTCAAAATTCCGAATTTTCCGATCAGATATCCGATTAAAATGATCGGTAATATCCGTTCGTTACCTTTTCATCAGACATTTCTCTCATTTTTCTCAGTGTACTTTACAGTTAAATATACGAATAATATCCAAATAATTTTTTTATACTATATGAATTTATTTATCTAATTTATTTATCTAATTTTATCTGAATTTATTTATCTGATTTTATTGTGATAATTTTTTAGAATTGTATTTTTTATTGTGACAATTTTTGTAGAATTGTACTTGTTCGTCGAACAGTTGAATTTCAGCACATTCCCTGTGTTTGTCAGCGAGTCACTTCCGCTAGAAAGAGTTTCGCGAATATCGGACCCCCCTCATTGTCTCCTGGGGACAACACGCGTCACGGCACGTGATTCGCACCCGGGGTATTCGAAGCGATACATCCTGCCCGTCGTCAGGTAGCCGGAGACAGGAGAGAGAAAGAGAAAGGACCGGTAACAGGTGAATGGAGAAAGAAACTACAGGCGAGAGGGAAGAGATCGGACATGTGCGTGAACGGTATCTGGAGAAATGTGGTCCATTGTAGCTCGACGCGGAAATAACGCTGACCGATCCGATACGGATGCAGTCGCGATTTCCAGGGGTCGATTGACGGGTGAAAAATGGCCGGAAAACTCGTGAAAAACATACCGTGTCACGGGTGACCGAATACAAGCGTTTAACACGGCGCGCTTTGCTCGCGTCTGCGACAGCCATTTGTTGTTTTGACTTGTTATTAATCCCGAAAAATTATACAGCTGATATTTTCAATGTTTTATTAATCCTGTAAAAATATCGCTACGTAATTTACTCGTGTTACATTTTATCGCTTATTTTTTTAATAACAAATTAAAAACTTTTATTGTTAAATATGATATTTATTTAAATATTGATATTTATGCAAATATTATAAAATATTGATATTTATAGAAATATTTAAATATCTAAAAATTATAAATTCATTGATCGTAATATTATAATTAATCCTTATGATAATGATTGTAATAAAAAGATATTAAGATAATATAATCATTAGCGAATGTGACTATTTTATATATAATTTAAAGACAAAAATTTATTTTTTGAAGAAATATACTCTTTTTCTATTTACTCTTTTTCTATTTGACTTTTATAAAAAAATATGAATTGAATAATTATGCATTGTTGTGCACGCAGTTTATTTTCATTTCACATATCATAAAATTATATTGTTATGCAATATTTAATTTATTTTTAAAAGATTAGTTACACATATAATATCTAACAATTTTTTTAAACAAGATAAGTGATAGTGATGCCGCAGATAAGATGACAATTAACAAGCTCCGGGTAATTACAAGCTAATGAAGCACACGGCGAAGATGAGAACCTTCATGACGTGGGGATGTCATGAAGAGATTGCGGAAGGGTTAAGTTAAGGACAAAGTAATGCTATAACATGGAAGATATTATTTAAAGGAAACAAAGAAGACATTATTTAAAAGACACTATTTAATTGTTAAACGATTAAAAATTGTCTTTAGTTTTTTGAAATTTATATATTTAAATTGAAATTGAATATTTGTTTTTATAACTTTATAAGATAAAACATTTTTTATATAAAAAAGATATTTTTTTCAATCTTTTTCATCGACAAAAATATTGTCGCATATTTTGATAAATTTCGCTTTTTATTGTTTACAAAAATATGATTTTAGAGATTTCATAGCAACATCGGTAAATAAAAATTACAAAGTAGAAATGTTAAATATTAATATCTAATCCATTTGCCTATTTTTGCTTTTAATTAACAATATAATATCATGTGTGAATTATTAATTAATTTCGTATTAATTTCGTAAAAAATAGGCGTTGCTTATTATTAATAAAGGATAATTATTTTCTAAATGAAATTAATCAAAAGCAAATAAACTGACACGTAATAATTATTATTTAACGAGAAATACTATGCATATGTATTATTATCGCGTCCCAGTTAGGGAATAAGACAAGAATAAAAGCTCTCATCAAAAAACAATTTCATAATACTAGCCTCTCACGAGGCATCTTCCCATTATGCTATATAATTACAAGCCATCCGCGGCTTCTGACAATTACAGCAGAATCTTACCACGTAGTTATAGGGTCTTCAGCGACGTTTCACGACCTGAGGAAGCAATTTCGCTCGGCTATCTACTCGTTGCGTCACGAAAGATCCGCAATTCAAAATTCAGTTCACAAAGGACAATGTCTCAGAGGCATATTCAAATTTAATTCTTGAATGTCGCCAGTAGAAAAAATAAAAGAACGTAATTTAAATCGACACACTGGCAATTTATTGATTGATAAAGTATCACAACGTTTCGACCATGAGTTTTGATCTTTATCAAGTGAAAGTGTCTTAGTTAACCAATATATATTGTGAGAAAAGAGGAAATTACTATGTCAGGATTCCGAAAAGACAGTCTTTCTCTTTGTGTTTGATCAAGAGGTTTGACATGACGGAATCCTGACATAGTGATTTCCTCTTTTCTCACAATATATTGGTTAACTAAGACACTTTCACTTGATAAGGACCAAACCCATGGTCGAAACGTTGTACGTTGTATACTTTACCAATCAATAAATTGCCAGTGTGGTCGATTTAAATTACGTTCTTTTATTCAAATTTATTTCATACTAGACATATTTATTTTCATAAAAATATTTGGTCTCGTACGAACATATGTAGCTCATGCCAATCTAAATATATACATTTCCTCGGCATGATTTACGAAAATATAACGTAACTTTAAGCTATGATTTTTTAAAATAATTTTAGGAGAAAAAAAAAGAAATACGTACGCGTGAAACTGTTTTAAATGAAAATATATTTTATATATATAGAATAGGATAACGAAAGAGCGATTGTTCGCCGTGGAAGGAGAGGCCTGAGCATGCAACTTTCGCGAAATAACACGAGCGTTATCGACCCGAGGAAAGGAAACGTCGTTTTAATCTCTCATTAGTCTCGCGACTAACGCTCGACACGCGTTGCCGCTTTATTCTTGTTAAAGAAACACTCAAGTCAGTATCTCTCATCAAGATCCACTATTTTTTGCCAATGTAAAGCACATTTTTATGGTAAAATATAATATCAAATTTTAATTCGTGAAAATTAAAGTACAAAAGATGACATCAAATATATTATATAATCATAATATTCATGATTATTAATAAAAATATATTTGTATAATCATTAATTATAATTATATCATTATTTCGATATTATTTCTAATAATTTAGAATGTGTATGATGCATTACTCTTGTTATTCTTGTAACAGGACTGAGAATGATGCAAGATTATTCAACCTATGTTGTAATCCTTTCATAACTATGAAACTTATAAATAAGTATATTTAACATGCGCGTAGAACGTTAGCGCGTGCATGATAAATAATAATATGAAGCTCGACAACAAAGTCTCGTAACTTCGATGTTCACATTAAGTTACATCAGTTTAACGCGCTCTCCGACATTTACCTGCTCCAATAAGCAAAAAAAATGTTAAACGTTTACACGAGAAATAACATACTTTTTAAACCAGTTAAAAACATTATCATAATGATTTTATAATGCTGGCTAAAACATCGTTTCTCATGACCGTGTACGTCTATCAACCTCTTCAAAAATAGAGTATAACAATCATTATTTTTGACACACTTTGTTTTTAACAACATACTTTTAATTTTCAATTATATATTTAATTTTCAATTATATATTTAATTTTCAATTATATATATTTTACTTTTCTTTTCAATCATTATCTTTTCACTTTTAATTAATTGAAAATATTAATTAAAAATATTACATAAATATTTTACGGAACTTTAGCGATTTTACACGTCGAATCACATATCGTGTATATTTTTATGACACACAGGCTGATATAACTGCGACGTATTTTGCGTGCAATGCAGCCTATGATATGTCGACGTTATCAACGACACGTTATCGATCGTCCGTTCGTTTATAGACTGAGGGCGTGAATATAACTACAGTCGTAAAGATGCCGATCGCAGAATCCAGAATGCGAAGTATTCGGAATATAAGCTCGGAATACAAGACTCTCCCGCAGGATGGCTTGGCCCCGAGGAAACAAAAGGGGCGCCAGAGAAATCGATCTGTCTGCGATGGAGAAGTGGCAGAAAGCCGGCAAACCCGACTCGTAAAAGTCAGTGCACACAATTCAGTTCGAGTCTATAGACCTTTCGGATGTTAACCTCGACAAGACTTCCCCATTCGAACGCAATAAAAAATCCAGACCACCACCCATAGAATTAGAACATAATATACATTAAATTACGTTCACTCGAGGCGATCAAAAAAGTTATTGGACAAGTAAACGCCCCAATCGTTTCGAACATACTTTTATATCTCGCAAAGGAATTCCTATTCATTTATTATTTCATTAATTTTTATAAGAATATGGGGGAATTCGAAATTATAAATTAATTATATTAAATATTAAATATTAATTATATTAAATATTAATTTTAAATGCTTGTACAAATATAAAAATATTTATAAATATATATATTTTTTAATTTGTTAGAAAATTTAGATAGATATCATATTAATTTTTATATTGTAGTATTAATACAAAATGTTTTCTCGCCAATTTTTAATTTTATGTGAAAATTAGTTTTCTGATTCAGAGGAATTTCTCACATTTAGTATATAAAAAGATAGGTATGTACGAGTATATCTCGCGATTATTGCTTATCGCAACTAATATATAGTAAGTATCACTAATAATCATAGATTTATTGAATGATTAAATTGCTATTATCAGAGCTGATAATGACATTCAATACCCATGAGAATCTAATGTCCTACAATATAAATAAATGGCCATGATATAGAAGACTTGTTCATCGGCTGTATCATCAGAATAATCGAAGCTAACTTTTCCGAAAATTCTAGTTTATTCAAGTGATGTCCATTTTCATAAAATGGAATAAAAAAGAATTAAGAAGACTAATAAATTTTAAAAAATTAAATGAAAGAAATTTAATCAAAGAATCTGCTTTAAGAATTTAATTATAGAGATTTAAAGATTCAGATAATGCATATATATATATATATATATATATATATATATATATATATATAGCGTAGAAATATAATTTTATAGTTTCGATTTGTTATGGTGATTGTTTCTAATCTGAGATGCAAGTTCATTTTCTCTTTCAAGAGAAAATTGTTTGTTTTTAACAATCGAGAATCAAGTTACATAAAAATTGATAATGATATTTAACTTACCATTTCCAGAATTATGGATAGCCTTGATAGCCTTTTTAAGCTTCGTGAGACCATCTCTATCAAAGTCCAAGGTCTGAAACAGAAACAATGATAATATTTATAACGTTATTTATAACATTCGCAATCTTATAAAATGATTTCTTAATCATATTTGCGAAGCTTTTGAATCAGGCTATTATAATGGAGTGTGGCATTTAAAAAAAATGTTTACGTAAAGAATGAATTACGGGAACGCGATATAAATATAAAATATATTTAAAGATATATTTTAATGATAAACAATTAGTTTTGAGATTTTGTTAAGAACTGATAATTTTTAAATTTATTTAGATAATATATTTTAATTAATTTTTTTTTAAATTTACTTGGATAATACACAACAAATATATTTTTATTTGATATATTTTAAAATTGTAATGTGTAATTAGATCCTAAAGTTTTCAATTGAAAGAATGTTTTCGATGATCGCAAGCTTTTCTAATTGAAATCTTAATTATAGAGATTTTATGCATTTGGCTTATAATTATAAAGAATACATAGATTAATTAAATTTTAAATATATTTTCCCGTTTAATATTAAATTAAATTATGATGAATCTTTTCCGCTTTTCAATCAGAATTTAATTATAAAATTGGGATATTAATACGTATGGCGTAGAAATATAATTTTAGGATTTTTGATTCGTCATCACGGTATTTGTTTCTATTTTGAGATGCATTTCATTCTTTAAAAAAAAATTGTTTTAACAATCGAAAAAACAAGTTATTAGTTTTATCAATAGAAAAAATAAAAAACAAGATTACGCTAGATTATGTCAATCGATTTTTATCGTATACTCACAATCAACATTAAACGTGATTCATCGTTAAATGAAAACGCATGCAGTTATCCGGAAGTGTTACCGTTCGTTTATTTACTTTAGTGAAGAGATTATAAATAAACAAAGATATTTGCTCCACTATAGCACTATGTATTTGACCTTTTATCTCAGTAACGATCCCTGAATCATCACCTGACATGCATTCACGTGCGATGCATCACATGTTATATTGCATCCTCGCAGGCTAAATTCGACATTCATGGTCGCGTCACTCTTGATTGCAGACTAGACGAAGAAAAAATCGAAGCAATAATTTGAGACACAGAATATTGAATATTGGAAAGAAAAAATATAGAGATCAGATAAAATAATTTAGATAAGATAATCTTTTTTTATGAATTTTCTTGAATTTTTTCTTTCTGTTTATAGTTTATATGTAATATCTAATGGATAGGAAAAGATGCTAAGCTGCAGCTTTCGAAAGAGAGAAGTACAAGATAAACTATAAACATAACAAACGCATCGAACGCGATATCTAAGAATAAGATAAAAATATCGAATAAAAAGCGTCGATAAATTAATTAATCGAAAGGCATATCTGATTTAAAGAAAAAAGCATCGGCCATCTCTAGTGCAAAGCAAATCGCGATTGGACGAAAAACAAAGAGACGAGAAAAAGAAAATGAAAAGAATAGAGGGAGATAAAAGGAGCGGGGGAAAGGGGGGAAAGGATCGAGGGCGGTCTGGGAATTCGCGCGGAATATAACTGGGAAAAAAAAAGATACCGAAGATGCTATACTGAAATAGCGACGACGAATGCCGATAAGGATTTAATAAGCGAGCGAGTGCGAGGAACGCACGTATAAATTTAATGCGCAGCGTATAATGAACAGAGTGCAGCGGTCGATGAGATGCATCGCGGAATGCGCGGGATTATCGGCGCATTAAATTATTTGTCGATGCTATTATGGACCCCAAACATCCATTATATCTAGTGGAGACAGTTTTATCTCCCGTGCAAATTTTCGCGATGTCGAAATATGCAGCGCGATATAAATAAACACACGTATGTTCTTATATACAATCGTCAAAGTATAGATAAAAAAAATCGAATGTTTTTATTTGATATTTAATATGGAATTTTTTTTATAATAATTAATCTTGAAAGTCTTTCATTTAATTATTTCGCGATTAAGAATAATTGGAATAATTTAATAATTAATAACCGAAACGTTTACACTTTCGATTTGTATAATATTTTGCGTGAAATTAATTTATCAAATTATAATTTTTCAATGTTATTAATTTTTAGTATGCTAACAAATAATATGATAAACGACGACCCATTTAAAGTGTATTTCTTTTATTAATTTTTACTATTCTTGCTCCTCAAGCCCGATTAAATATTGATTAATAATTAATTTTTAATTACATTTTTTTGTATATATTCGATAAAATTGGGCTCTTAATCGTTCAATTTCTACTTTGAAAGCCGGGTGCGAACAAACGCGTGACGCTCATCGTCGCGTTTATCGTTCAATTATTTTCGTCCGCACGGGCGCGATTAAAAAAATCCAAGTGGAAGAAATAGAATACGTTGCCGGTCGACCTTGCCGGATTCTCCCCCTCGGCATTCGGGCCGGCGATGCGTTTCGCCGTCCTTGAAGCTCTCAGAGAAGGCCGCGCGCACGAGCCCGCGGAGCAAAGTGACTCGTGGCTTCAGCCGAGATCGAGACTCGCCTTTACCACGCCCTGGAACCTCTCTCTTTCTCTAGCCCTTTCCCCCTATTCTTCGAATCGATTGAGAGGGGGTCCAGGAAAGCGATTGTTTGCACATGCTTCTGGATGCGGGCCTTATATTGTGCACACCAAGCCTTATATCGTCAAGGACGCTTGAATTTAGGATAGTTCATGCGCCTGTCCCGAAAAATTCTATCGTTACTTTTTCTAAATATTTATAGTTATTTTTATACAGTATCGTTGTTTTCTTTTAAAACTAAGAAAAAATCTTTTATATAATAACTTTAAGAAAAGCAACGTAAATGATCAATATCTATTATGAAAATACACTGAATAATAAATGACAAGCTTGATAAATCGAGGAGGCGTTTCAAAGTGTGATTTATTTAGTATGGGGATGAGACTTGATATATTTCTTCTTATCGGAGGCGTTTAAATTTTATCTCACGAGCGAAATAAATGAGCTGCGCAGATGACCAAACTTTGCGATCGGAATTTTGTGATTACCATTAAGAAATTGAGAAAATTGCTAAACCGATTATATCATAACTTTAAATAGTTCAAAAGGAGAATGATAATAAATAATATTATTAATAATCATTATAATGCAAAAAAATAATTTATAATAAAATAACACATTAAGAAATTTTATTATGCAATTAAAATTCATTATATATATTTCATTATACATTTATTATATATTCATTATATATAATATTCATTGTAAATTCATTATATATTTTTATAAAAAAAATATATATATATATTATATAATTTTATTATTTATTCTTTTATATTATTATACAAAGCAATAAATAATATATTTAAAAAGCTACCATATCGCAAAAAATAATGTGATATTTTATAAATAATCCCGAATATAAAACGCCAAGTAAATTTTCATTCTTGAATATTATGATCAACCGAGATTGATCCGATCGCGTGTTCGACAAATCGAGTTTCTTTCGAATCAAAAGGCAAGCACGTGTCTTGGCGGATAATTAACCATGTTGGCGCCCGCATGCCTGCGTAACCTCGCGTTCGACTGTAATTGCTTCTCTCTCTCTCTAATTAATGCGCGGTATGAACGGGTGTGCGCGCAAAGGTTACGCTGCTGGCAGCGGCGAAGCCAAGCATATGGTCGGCATACTGAATGTCTGGGGAATCGATCGTCTCTCTGTGGCCTTACGTGGTCCGCAGAGAGTATTCCGGAAGCGGTCTGACGTGGTCGTATACGACGTTTCTATCGTTTTGCGTTTTTCATTTTAAACGCCTTTTTTCCGATAATTATAAATAAGTAATTTTTTATATTATTATTATTAAATTTTTATTATCATTATTTAATTTTTGAGATCGCAGAATCTTCTCTTTCTTTTCTTTCTCGAACAATTGAAGAATAAAATGTAAGTTTGATTTTTATTTTTTAGTTTTTATAGAATGCTCAGATATTTATTTGAATATTTTACGGATGGGTATGTTTTATATAGAGAGAATATATCTATATTAATTTTATTATATACTTATTTATATAAATTTTTAGTTTATAATGGTATCAGAAGAAGAATAAAATTTAGACGCGTTGTTGTATAATATTCTATTCCAATAATAATTTAATACTGGTTATTATGCGTCATAATATTTATGGAAAGTATGGCCATATGTTTATGCATACATATATATATGTATATTTATATTTCCACCATATGCAAGCAATATTTTCTCGAAAATATTTCGAGATTGAATACGCATTCGATCGATTATATTCATTGATTCAAATGTTTTCTCGACCTATATCAAAGCTGGAATTTTCAATTCGTTAATGAAATTTGATATGTAACGCAATATCTCTCGATGCGGCGATGCTCTCTTTTCAGATTTATAATCCAATTATACTGGTAGGACTTATATAATCATTTTATGATAGAAAAATCTGCTTTTGTGGAGAATCTAATTTTGTGCAGAATCCTTTAAATATGAAGTAATAAAATATAAAAAGAAATTTCTTGATAAAACATGAACGATATTATTTTTTTCTCTACGATATTACCAATAAAATTAGTAGATTAAATTTCAAAATTACTGTGCCTTTCTAATCGCAAATAAATATAAAGTTACTAAAGTTCAAGTAATATTTTTTGTACGTAGTCGCGATAGACGCAATCGATATCTGTAGGAATTATCGGACCCCGCTGTGCATTTCTATCACTAAATTGAACGGAAAGTTAGAAACTAGGTAAGCCTGGCCAAGAATATTCATCTTCCGCGTGATATATAATCGGGAGATTAAGAAATAACTTCGAAACTATCTTTTCTCTCTCTCTCTCTCTTTCTCTCTTTTTCACTGCAATACAATATAAAACATATTGCAGCCGAGATATTGCAAGCTTCGTAAAGTTCCACAACGGGAAAACTTCCTCTCAAGTTGCGCCATAATTCTCGCACGTGCTTCTATCCGTTCGTCGCGAGTACATGTGTGTCAGTTTGTACACAATACATCGTGAAAAACGTTTTTTCTTGCGGCCCGTTTGAGAGTATCCTGTATAGGCTGGTATACCGCTTACATTAAGCGATGAATCGTGCCTGATCCCGCTTTGTGCGAGCCTCACAAAGCGCAATTAATGACCCCGCCTTTTCCCATCGTGTCGCGTGCCCACTTTTACATGTGTGCACGTACAACGCGTGTTCTTCTCAGAGGGTGCTAAGTGTTTTCTCCCGCTATTCTTTGAGAGAAGTTTCCCCTCGTAAAGATGATACACGCGCCCAAACATCATACGTGATGAAATGCGCGCCTCGTTTCCTCCTCTCGATCTTAGAAGTTTACCAAAAAATTCTTTTCGTCAAATACAATAATTATTTCATATATAATTTAATCTATCCGCCTTGAAAATTTAATATTAAATATACTAAATATTAAATTTTTAATTAAATTTAATTAAATTAATTTTAATTAAATTAATTTTAATTAAATTTAATTTAATTTTAATTAAATTAATTTTAATTAAATTTAATTTTAAATTAAATATTTAATATTAAATATTATATAATATATATTTTTTATATTTAATATTAAATATTATATAATATTTTTTATTAATATTTTTATCATAAGATTAATATAATAAAATAAATATAATAAAACAGCGAGCAATATTAAAATAACAACGCATTTTATGATTAAAAAAAATTGTTGAAAGGATGAGGATCGAAGAAAGTCGCGACGAGATAAAGATAATCAGCGGAATCTCATCATCATCGTCGACCACGCGATCGTGCGAGTGTTAAAAATTCTTAACGACACCACCTACGGCGTTGCAAAAATGACGGTGGACGATGACGAGACGAGAATGTGTTGTATCGCGTCCGCGCGAGAATTACCGGGTAAATAAACCCGCGTGTATACGACCTGAAAACGATTCCCGCGGCGGTTTTCTCGCTTGCGAACACGCAACGGACTATTACGCGCTCGCCGATCGCCGGAATGCAGCCTGTCTGTCTATGTAACTTGTGCAAGAACGTCACGTTCGCGAATTCTGGAGGATCGATGAACGAGCGAAATAGAGAAACGCACACATGCAATCTCGAATATGTCGACGATATTCGACAATTATTTCTAATCAGCGGAAAAATGCATCGGATTTCATCGGTATGGCACTCGCATTGAATTTCGCGAACCAATCAGCCTTGTAAAAATTTTTTTCTGCATTTTATAACGAAACAAGGCATGCAAAAATACCCTTCTAATCAGATTTCTAAAAAAATCTAGCTAACAATCCTAAAATTGTTTACACACAAATTCTATATATATTTTAAATAAGCAAAATAAACGTAATAATTTTCTGACAATTAACGAATATTGTATCTATGCCGTTTAATTGTCAAGATAGTCTGCAACATTTACAATGTTTACGATGTTTCTTGCCGTATTTGTACCTATGCCTCGCGCATACTTCCGGGATATATATAACACGTGATTATTCCTACAGCCATCTTAGGCATGTTTCGAATTTTTACGGCTTATTAGGCGTCGACGAACGTCGGGTTTTCCAGCTACATGCTCAAAGAATTCACTCGCGCTGTTTTGTGCGAAAAATAATTGCCGGTATCAAAGCGCGCGTTCACGTTTCCGCTCTGTTAAAGGGTTAATCTGTCGAGGAAGTGCGGTCTCGAGGAAAAATGAGGGAGGGATACTTATGCGAGGCCATTGTATCGGAACCAAAACTCAGAGCGGAAAGCTAAAGACAAAAAACATGTAACTCAAATACAAAAATCAGTAATATATCTTTACAATCGTATTAGAAATTACTTTTGTATAAATTAAAATATATTAAAAACGTATAACATTATTCTATATAAGAAAAATAAAAAGCGTTACAGAGAGAAAGAGAGAAAGAGGAGAGGAATGAGGAAAAGTATGTTTTATCAAGTATATCTCAAATTCATTGATTTTAATATTAAAAAAATATATGTATAATAAAAATATTTATAAAAGTATTTAAATTTTGTGATTTTCTGTAGATTTTTTTCTGAGTATTATACTATAAATTATTCTTTCCAAATTATTATATTTAAATATATCATGGATTCCATTTTTTAAGTCGTGCAAATAAATATTAAACGTAAATGCCAAACGTATTTGCCTTTGGCAACTATTTGACATTTGGATATATGCTTATGTTTCTGTTACATCGTTCAGCGCACTTTTAAAGATAAACGTTAAAAATGTCGGAAAACAGTATAGTTTAGTAAGAAAATTGCGCTATTATTCAACATGATAACGGCGAATAATAACAGGAAATAACAGCAACTGGGACGTTTCGGAGAACATTTGCATTACCGTGATAATTTCTAAAACTGATTAACGCTAGAATACTAATGCCATTCGTTAATGCAGATGCTAACCGCAACGCTAAGTCCCCCATAAAACTAAGAAAATAAATTTAAAGCCATATTATAACAAAGAATATGCTGATAATATTATGGAATTTATAATTAAAACTTTTATCCATATTTTGATGGAATTGTTTGTGAATAAATAAATTATTTATTTAATTTATAAAACAGAATGTATAATAATGACAATAATAATTATGTGCTTTCATTCGAGAGCGAAGTAACGAGGTAGAAAAAAACAAAATTAGAATAATCGCAACGCTCACGATAAGTATTCGCCACATGCTCTGTGTAATATATTCACGGTGAAAAATCGCCGAGATAAAACTCGCTATAGATAATATATCCGGTAAGTTATCAACTAATGCCTCGAATGGCAATTCTTGGAGATTACGATGGGAATTAAAATTCGTACATTATTTACACATGTGGAAATCCTTCGTTAAAGATTAATGCACATTTCTACATCCTCTTAAAATCATTTTTAATTTATTTTTTGAGAATCTGCGTATTCATAAAAATTGAACGTTAACGCATTTTTATTATTGATGAAATGCTCGGATGTTGTTATGAATAATTCATTCGAATTCACGGTCGAAATATTTTATCACGGATTTATTCAGATCGTGAAATCGATTTTCAATCGGTACTAATTTCCCTCATATATATGATAATATAAAAAAAACAGACCTTAGCTGGATAATATTAATAAATTAAATTTTTTGCACAAATACCTCGATTTATTTCTCTTATTCTAAATAATAAAAATTAATTTATTTCTCTCAAATAGCTTAGATTTTTTTATGCAACGTATTTTAGTTCAATGATAAATCCGTTTAGATGAATTTTCTTCGCATAAAGCGACAGATGTCGAGGCGGAGCGTTAAGATTGCGCATGACTTCCGGGAGCGCCGGAAGAAGTAAGACGTGTTTGGCTTAGGCCGTCCGTTCTGGCAGGCTGCTGCTGCCCGGGTCTATCCAGAACGCCCGTCGTTCCGGCGACGATGGGACGCGGACGCGTGATGTGACATCGATTTTCTATAAACCTATATCTGTAATAACGTTTCCGCCTCAGCTGAGACATTATTCCAGCTTTCTTTCGTATTCTCGCGCAATTTTTCTCGTTTAAAATTATTAGTTAAATGTTGAAACAATATTTCTCTTATTTATAACAAAGTTTTGTTTATACAAAACCTGCGACAGTCGATGAAGATGGATACAATTGAAGGGATAAATATTAAATAGCGTGAATTAATTAAGCAAAATTTCAGAAATAATAAAATGCTCTTTGTATAAACAAAACATTTTTTTTATAAACAAAAGAAATGTTTCAAACATTTAACTAATATTTTGCTTATTCTTCTCAATTTATTAATCAGCTTTTCCCTCCAGTGTTGTTTCAGCAAGTGGAAAATTAGCATGAGCCCGGAAAATTGCACTGGGAAGGCGCCAGCTGAGTTTAGTCCTTCTCCCTTTCGAGATTAGATTTCATCATATACGCGGATACACTTGGTGTCTTACTCGAGAAGCACAATGAAGCTAGAATTAGATTGCAGCTGCACCGGGAAGATGCATCACTGTACTCATTCTTCTTCGCCACAGCTCGTTTCGCATAAGTTTCTTTTCATCTTGTCACTATCGAACGATATTTTTCCATATAATTATTCTATATTATTATTATATAAATCCATGCACGATTTTCAAATTAAAAATTTCATGCAAGAACTTTCCGAAATTTTAACTTGCATTTTTATTTGCTTTCAACAACATTTATGTTTATTTAATTTAATTTGAACAACATTTGCGTTTATTTAATTTAATAAAAATTGCATGTAATAACTCGAGAATAAAAATGAACTAAATATCTCTTAAGCATAATATGGTAACTGTTGCTAAAAATTAAGCAGAAGTAAATAAGAAAAGGTCGCCTGGAATTTGAAATAGATTAATCGTATTTTAATAAGGATATTTATCACAGAAGACTGATTGAAGAGTGATTTAATAAAATCACATATAATAAAAATCCAGATAGATTTTTAAATTGAATTCATACATTTACGCATAAAACAATTTAAAAATCTTATATGTACAAAATATTAACGGAAAAATATCAAAAAAATAAAATATTAAATTTTAATCGACACAACTTGAATGTGTAGCCAAATCTTTATATACATATATATTGTATATTATCTTATTATATTATTGTATGTTTTTTTTACTTTAATATATTTTCTCGAACATATTATTTTATGATTCAAACGAGATATTAATTAGTAAATTATAAAACTAACCGTGTATATTATTTTTTTGAAAGCTTAATTTCACGCGTATATTCTATTTAAAACTTTTCGATCTCACGCTTTATCTTTAGATTTCAATATTTTGATGTGTTGGTCACTTATTCATTACATAAGGAATAAACGGTTGACAAAGCATTTTGAATGTGAGGTTGTATGTATATCGTCTTCCGTTCAGATAACCGTGAGTTGTTTATCGCATAACAATATCCGATGATATAGGATTACTTCCTCAGACTTCATTACACTGGAGCGGTCATTGAAATGGTTGTTATAAAAAGAATTTGTGTCGTAAAAACTTTTTAATATTTTAAAAAAAGCTTCTTTGCCTTTGTATTTTTTTTACAAAAGATGTAAGTAGTGAATTATAAATTGTAATAATGTTTTATTTTATTGAACCATATTTTTCTTGATTTTATTTTGTTATTTAATGTTTTTTTTCACTTAGATTATTATGAAAATTATTATAATAATACTATGCTCCAAATGTATTCCAATAATGTATAAGATATAAAATTTTATTTTTAGATATAAAATTTAATTTTTTTATAAGTTGTTCACAAATCTGTTCTTCATCGATCGAATTAATATTTAAATATATATATCTGTTTTATAAATCTGCATTTTGACTATTCTCTGTACTTTTAATGCGATTGCATTGAATGATCAGATACAGCAACATAAATTTAACGTTATGTATTGTAAATTCTTTTGCATGTCAATCCTTAGGATTTGCTCGCTATAACATTACATGTCTGTATTGAATTGCAAGTTATAACTGGAAGTTAAGCGAGCGAGAGTGCTCATTACATTCCAACGTAAATGGCTAAACACAATCTCAAGAAAGCGTAGCGAATTGAATTATCATTCCAAAAATCGGCGCGAGAACAAGTTCAATCACCTTCATAAATTAATGTATATAAATAGAAATGTTGTAGAGAAATATATATCTATTAATAAATCGTGACGACCACGCGAATATTTATAAAAATAATACAAAAGTATCTTATACATACTAAGTTTTAATAAGTCATTACCTTGTACAAGAGAAATCTTTTGTTTTCTCTCTTTTTTATATATTATAATATTTTTTAAATTCAGATTTCTTAGAAATATAAAGAATATTATCTAAGAAATAATTCAGGATTAATTTTTTCGACGATAACATTAAGATACTATTATATTTTTAACAAACTTATTAAATCTCAAGAGAGAAATTAAACGATGAAATTAGATACTTTAATTAATTTGAAGTGAAATAAAATTAAACGCTAACCAGAATAAACGCTGAACAGAATTTTAAATTTTGCTTTCTCGGATATATTACTTATAATAAATTAAAAAATTATTAAAATGATGATTTTCCTCAGTAACTTCGTTAAAAAAAAACTTTAAACTGATCAAACAATAATCTAACAATATAAAGCTTAAAGATATAAGGATGCATATTTCTTTATTTTTTATATTTTAGTTATATACTATATAGTTATATTTCTTTATTTTTTATATTTTAGTTATATACTATATAGTTATATTTCTTTATTTTTTATATTTTAGTTATATTTTAGTTATATACGTATATTTTTTATATTTTAGTTATATACGTATATTATTTATATATTACTTTCGTTATATTATTTATATTTTAGTTACATATATCAATAAAATAATATCAATACTTGAATAACATCAAGACATTCCGATTATTTGCGAACAGATGCAGACTCGTTGAGTTTTCGCAGAGAGAACGAAAGGTATTCCCGGCCATGTGCCGGCCTTGACAAACCGTTCATTCGTATTGTTGACGTTTACGCGTCGTGATTTGCAAGCGTTTATATGGCGCGCCGCGAAATCGCTTGCCATCTCTCAAACAATTCTACGCGTCGCGAATCTCGCTGCAACACAACGTCTCGATGTTTCGTAAAAGTTAAAAAAAAAAAAAGAACATTACCGCGGCGATATTACGCGATGACGTAAGAGCGATTATAAGACAAAGAATAGCAGACGACGTCGATAATTAAGTCGGCCGCTTTCGCCGCGGGCGCGGCTCGGCGCAGAACGATTTGCATGAAATTGCATCTTGATAGGATGCGCTCCGCATATCTTGCCGCTATATCAAGAAAGGTCGTGCGAGTGCTCGTTCCGCGGAAGTAATAATGCACTTACGGACATAGTCATAAGCGATACATTTGGGGAATGCACTTTTTTTATCCACGAGTGAGAGATATTTGAAACTTCACGTAATTATATAAATATTAATAATAATAAATAATTATATAAATATATATTTCTCTTTTTCTTTCTACACTTGCATAAAAAAAATTATGAGAAAATTTATATAATATATAATATATAATAAAAATAATAAAAATAAATAATAAAAATAATAATAAATAAAAATAATAAAAATAAATAATAAATAATAAAAATAATAAAAATATATAATATATAATAATATTAATAATAAAATATGTAATATAAAATAAATATGTAATATACAGGATGTCCCACAATTACCGCTCCATATTTTAAAGGTAGATTCTCTGGCCAATTTAAAAACGATTTTTCCTCAGCGAAAATGTCGAGGCACTAATAGTTTTCGAATTATAAATGATTGAAAATAAAGGGTTTTTCGCAAACTAAGCCTTATGGGAATAAAATATTAATAAAGTCACATTCTTTAGTTAATTTTAGGTAGAGTTTACTTTAATAGAATTTTAATTTAAGGCTTAGTTAGAAAGATACATCATGACAAAAATTGGGAATATGCAAAAAATAATGATCTTCTTCGACATTTTCGCTGAGGAAAAATATGGAGCGATAGTTGCGGGACACCCTGTATAAAATAATAAATAATAATAATATATAATATATATAATCAAATATAATTTTTTGTTACATATTATTATAATAATAAAATTTGTATAGCAAGAGAGCCAAGATTAATCTCTGACTACGAATCTAAATGCATTCGATTACTTTCAACACTAACGAGCGCGCACAATCGAGAGACCACTTTGGCGAGCGTCCTCGCGAAAGCAGCCTGTCGGCGACCATTATCGAAGTATGTACTCGTTTCGATTGCTAAGAACGCCCTACCACCACGTAACAACGACTTGAAGAACACCCTATTATATCGCGTTCAATTGCAAAATGTGTTTGCGCTTATTGGACTCACTTTGACGATATGCACGGATATTATACAACCAATGAACTTGATCTCGATAAGCTGTTGCTGAGATAATTCATAATTTTCACAGTAATAAAGATGTAGCATCAATGACGTACAAATTATCCTGGTAATGGAAAGAAATTTTTTTAAACGAATATCCCGATTTTCTTTATTTAATACAAAAAAATTTAATTTATATATTTATTCCTTTAAACAAAACTGTGAAAAAATATTTCTCAAATTAATATAAATCGTATAAATAATAATATAATACATCGCAAAATAAAAAATTAAAATTTTTTTTCAAATACCGAAAAAGATTTGTCTTTTCCAATTATTCATAATATCTACATAATATATACATAATATCTACTTTTTTATAGCTATTTTTTAGAGAAAGTAAAAAGAAAAAGAAAGCGCGTATTAAAGAAAATAATGTTTATTAATTAATTTTCTATTGTTTTATTTATCATCGATTACGATAATTTTTCAGATAAATATCTTATAACAACGTATAATGTCTCAATTACTATCAACATCTTATAACAATGTATAATATCCTAATTACTCAATTAATATCGTGATACTTGAATGCAATTTCTAAATGTACGCATCTTATTTCGAGATTTGTGTACGGGAAACAGCGTTGCAACGAGATGCAATAGTCTGAGTGAAAGTCACGGAGAGAAAGGAAGATTTTTCATCGCCAGCATCATAATGCGGCACGCGATTTAATTTCTAATCGTTAATAAACTTTATAAAACAAGGAAATGTTATCAAACGAGAAAAAATAATCGTCTCAAGAAAAATTATATATATTGTTTTTTTTTCTTGTAATTATATATTTTCTTATTTTCTTATTAATACATATAATTAAATTCGTAGCATCGTACATTGAACAAGATTGAACATGATTGTATAATTATACATATCGTAATATTACGTACAATAATTTATTTTCATTTTAGCGTTAAATTACTTTAATTTGATATAAAATTTTTTTCAACAAATTTATTTCGCGATTTTAAATCGTAAATCCGCATTTTCTGCTCTTAATTATAATGCAAAGATAAACGTATAAAATATCACAGCCCTTAAAATTTCCTGTTCGAAAGCTAGACGATGAACTGGGTCACCCGGGAAATCTTTAGCAGAAAGCGAGCTATTCAATCGCGCGGATGTCGACCCGAATTAATATCTTCAATCTAAAAGTTCGAATAACTATTCTTTCCCTAAAGTGTGATTCGTGACATTTATCCTTGATGTATTAATCCTGCACGTATTAATTCACTAAATCATTAAAATGAAAAATTTCATAATTAAATTAGCACTGCGCGTTTCAATAACTATTGAAATCTCTATTGGATTTTTTTCTTGCATTCTTATTATTTACTTGATTTCTTTGTATCACAAAAATTTCTAATCTTTACTAAGCACTTTTAAAACTGTTCTTGCATTTGTTTTATATGTTTTATAAAATAATATACGAGAAAATATTCCGCAGATATTTCATAGTCGTTGTCAGATCCCATCCTATTGATCTCATTTATTATTAAACGCAATTAAAATCATCTGCCATAATTTTTTATTTAACTCAGTTTAACCTTCATCTACACAACCTAATATACGCCCAATTCATTTCAATTCGCCGAATTCAATTCGATCGATTAATTTCATTTAACTCACCGCTTATTCGGTTATGCTGGTACAGTTATAAAATTCATGACATTGATTATTTTGTTTTGTTTATTTTTAATTCTTTACTCGTAAAAGTTTGCGTCATTAAAAACGTACAATTATACGTGTCGCAAGATATAATAACAATAATAATAATAATAATAATAATTATTATTATTATTAGTAATAAGATTCATAAAAAAATTATTTTGTTATTAATAGCACATTATCTAATAGATAATATATATAGTAATATAATTTCTATTTTTATTATTATTTTTTAAAATCAGAATTTGATTTTCTCAGAATTAAACATACATTTAACCTGCTCGAATTATTCACGCTTGATCGAAATTGATTGTATCGCACCCATCGGTCTAGAGCCTAGATTGTTCGCCAAACTACAATTCCGAGTGTCTGATGGCTCTTAAGATCATAAAATGTCGTCCTTACGAGCGGTTAACGCTCGCCTGATAATCAAATGCATGCAAGGTAATAGATCCTGCCAGTCTCCTCGACGCCTTCGAGTACCTGAATGACTCTTACATCATTCCGCGTTAATAGAATCGCTCATTTGCGATGCAAGGAGTGTTGCTGCTTTCGCGTAGCTGTTACCGAGAAGAAATTGTGAAATCGCTAAAACTACACGGCGCCCTACTAAAAATATTTTGAGTTGAGAGCAGTGTTATTTTTAGATATATAATTAACCGATTAAAAATTCTTTTTCATGATATTTTTTATTCAAATAAGTATCAGTCTTTTGTAGGTAATATACTCATAATTGTTTTTGGGAAAATATTTCTTTAAAAATTTTAATCACAAAGACAAGGTTACGCTTTCCATAGATTTATTTTTTAATGCAGATATTGTGCCTTTTTCTTATGTGAAAAAAATTATTCTAAAATATGTTACGTCGAAATAATTTACATGACGAGATTACTAAAGTAACAAGACACGTTTTTTGTGCTGCAACAAAATATATATCTATATCGATAAATATATATTTATATCGATAAATATATAGATATATCGAGCTTTCATTATTTATAATATAATTTTATATTTATAATATAATATAATTTTAAAAAGTCAGTCCGATCATTCCCATACTCTTGACCCTGACTGTCTTCGAGTTACCCACTTTCCCGTTTTAGCACTTGGAACTTATGACACCAGGGTCCGTACGAAATTCGAGCATCGCTATTTTAGAACCCATCACGTTCTATTCTCGCTACTAGTAAAAGGAAAAGAGAGAGAGAGAGAGAGAGAGAGACAGAGAGAGAGAAAAAAATTTAAGTAAAACATAAATCCATTTATCTTTAAATAATTTCGAAATTTGATTTACACTATTATACGTCAAATAAGTTGCTCATAAGAATAAGGTATATATGATTTAACTGTTAAATTAACTTGCAACTTGTAGAGTATCATATATTTCTTATTTACACAATTTTTACTGTTAATTGTATTATTCATGCGTAATGATAATATGTAATGTAAGTTAAAATTTGAGATATTAAAAAATTGAAAGTTGACCAAGAGATAAATGTCAAAATTTAAAAACTGAATACTGAGAGAGTTGAATATTATTGAATATTAAAAACTGAAACAACATTAACAATTGAAAATTAAAATATATGTGCCCTAAAAACCAATTCACGCATATACGTATATTTCAAAAATAATGATAAAGCAAAATTTGAATTTAGCACGTATTAAAAATGTAAGAATGTCGCCAAAAAATTAATCTCACCGCGACGATTATACTGTCTGTTAACACATCCATAACTGTAAGAGAAACGTTTTACCGTGTTATAATTGTCATCATGATAAGGAAAGAATCCTCGGCGAAGAAAAGAAGAACAAGAAGAATGACGAAAAGGAAACCGGATCTACGAACATGCTTCTAGCGGAATTTTCTCCTCGCGAAAATTCTTTGGATCGTTAAAGAGATGTAAACGTTGTGCATCTCTCTTCTCTTTCTCCTTCCTGCAGGAAAAGAGGACGAGTGACCCGGAAATTCCGACACGCCAAAGTGAATATTGAACATATTTTTTCAAACAGAACTAAGGCAGAGCTTCTATGTTGCTGGTCGAAAAAATTTTTTATCTCAAGATTACGTAATAATATTACACGTGATTTCCAGCATTCGATCATAGATTTACGTTTGAAATAAGTATATGTCAAAAGGTAGATCTTATTAAACAGATACTATTAAAATTGCTGCATATTCATAAAATGTATGATTGATGGGACAATGTTGAATAAGATTTCTTCCAATTCAATACTCAATCTTTAAGACTTTTTTATCTTTGTGTATTTTAACTATTAAATCTATATCTCTTTTTAATTTTTTGTATTTTTTATATTTTCTAAAAATATTTAATTTAAATTTTATGCTCGAATTAAATAAATAAGTGAAATTCAAATTATAATTTCTGGAAGTAATATCAAAATCAAAATAGTTTAATTCCAATTCCTGTTAAGTAACTTTTGCAAAAACAATTACTAACTGTTTCTCAATCGAAAATTCATTTTTTTTATGAGCTTATTATACATGTATAACTCTGTGAAAGTCCCGCAATAGTTAGTCTGCAAAATCGTCCTTGAATTTATTGATTGGATCGATATGTCTAAAAGTGGTACAAATTATTTGTTTCAAAAAGAATTATGTCTGCTACTTTATCTCGAAATTTATCTTATTCATTAAATATATGAGGTCTATTGTTCATTAGGTATTTAAGGAAAGAGGGAGAGAGAGAAAAAGAGAGATGTAAGAACAAACCGGAATTTTTAAATCGCTGAGTAGTGGCATGATATTGGATGAGTAATAAAAAGAAGCCGTTATTTTTGATTGCTAGTTTTGTGGGTTACGTATAAAGTCTGCGAGCGCTCGATGTATTCAGTAATTATGCGAAATGTCATCTTATAAAGAATTTCATTTGCTTTCATTTTTCTCTCTCTCTCTCTCTCTCTCTCTCTCTTTCTCTTTCTCTCTCTAATATATCTCTCTTTGAAATACATACACATACAGACACATTTATCATTTTAATGTTATTATTATACCATTACTGTTATTATCTTTTACATTGTTTAACACGAATTTAATTGACATATTAGGAAATAAAGCATTTTTTAGTTGAATAGTTATTTCGATTAAGTATTCCTTCCTTTCATTTTGAATGGCAAGATATTATATTGCTGGCTATTAAACTAACATTCCACCACTGCAAATGAATCAGCCATGTGAAATAATAGAATACTACACATATTTTATAAAAGCATCTAGAGCAACGTTCAATAAGAATAATTACAGAATTAATGATGATGTAGTGTAAGAATTTTTTTTCTCATGTACTATGTATGAAATTTTATTTCTTTATCTAAAATGAATCTTTATCTATTATATTTTTTATCTTTATCTTTATCTTTATATATTTATTTTTATATTTTTTTTATTAAAGGTCATCTTTATTTTGCTTAATGTTGAGTTATTTTCAATTTTTAAAAATAAAAATGCGTTTTTAACATGTAAAATTTATAACAATTCAGCGATATATAAATTTAAACAATAGAATAATTTATATTTTTATATAAAGTCCTTTTGAAGGGGAGAATTTTTTATTGACATACATTTATTTTTCAGCGTTTTTTTTATACTAAATTAAAATTAATTTTATACTAAATTAAAATTAATTTTTTATACTAAAAATATTTCGTTAAAATATCACAATTTAAATAAATTTCATTGTCGCACTTTTTATTATACGAAAAAAAAGAGATTTATTGAGCTCAATATAATATTTGCTCCATTTTTACTATATGCTAGTTATATCTTAGCATGGGATTTTACGCGCGGACTATTAGTTGGATTCTATATGACAAAGATATAGTATCATAGTCATTCACGCATCCGCAAATTAAGAACGTCGACGCGAAGCGATAATCATACCGGCAGCTGGCGAAACGACAGTCATACAGATGTTTAACGACTTTAAAAAATGTGTCCATTATTTCTATGAATATTGTAATTTTTTTACATCCAGTTTGTACTTATTGGAACTTCTTTAGAAGTCAATTTAGTTTTTATCTTCTTCAACATTTTATCATGCCTAAAATGATGACATATCGGACATGTTTGTTAGAAATATTTATGTTGCGTTGCTAATACTTATTTCTAAGAGAAATGAACCATTGAACAGTGAATACAAGCCGATAATGCAACTAGTTTCTCGGTAAGGAAATCGGATTTCAAAGCACGTGCGACGTTAATAATAATAGCATCATCATCGACTACTTCGCAGCTTAAATGCCTCGGTATTAGCATCATTTTTAAAGCATTAACGATAACGAAAGATAATAAAATTTGTCATACTATTTCTCCTGAGGAACTTTTCACATTAAACATATCGAAATACAGAGAACAAAATTAACCGCGAATAAAAAATGAAAAATAATTCTTATATTTATTACATCTTATATTTATTATATTTACGTAAATTGTATAATTAGTATTCTTATCAAATCGATCCCAACTATAACAAAATATTGCAGAAAATATTAGTAGAGTATTAATAGTATTTTTGTCGCACACATAAATACAAATCATTATTAAAATAACTTTACGTATTATTAAATTAACTTTACGTATTATTTTTTCGATTTTTATTTTTACGTAGAAACAAGTTACCGCAAGAGTGTTACGAAAAGTGTCCAATCATATCCTGATGATATCCACACGTACGAATTATCACAATTATCGGCATCCGCAAGATTGACCGAGGACGTTCGCGATACATTCCCGGCGCGCATAATCACTGTGCGATAGTAGTGCGTACACACGCCCACGCATAGGAAAACACGCGCGCGATCCGGTACGTTCAACGTTGACACCGAGAAGGAAGAGAGAGAGAGAGAGAGAGAGAGGGAAAGAGAGAGAGGAGAAAAGGACTCGAGGCGAAGGACGAACAAAGATGGAGAGAGAAGCGAGAAAAGTCGATGACAGTTCTCTCCCGAGAAAAATGTGATTCGCGGATTAAAATACGACAAGTATGACAGGATAAAAACCGATCGGGGCCATATATTACGCCGACATTCTCATAATTATTAATTAACGCCGGTGATAATTTACTCTCCGTCACTTTGTAAAGACGGGAGCCGGGGTAACCCGCGATGGGAGGGCCCACGGAATTAAGGCTGGCAGGCTAATTTGAATGGAATATTTATGAGAACGTCGCACAATAAGACGATGTTTGCTACTCACCTCCTCGAGGGACGTGATGGTCTGCCTGCACTGTGGCATTCGCGAGACGAAAGTGGACGTGGTGGGCGAGTTATAGTCCTCCCTCGTCTCCTCCACGAACTCGCTCACGGCGATTAGGCCCGGCATCTTCTCTCTCTTTCTTGTTTTCCGTCAGTTGTTCCTCCCGCCGTCCCACCCCGTCCAGCCGCCCCCAAGCGCCCAGCTGCAACCGAGGCTGTCCCTTCGGCGGATCCCTTCTCCCCCTCGCCCTCGTCGACGATCGCGCGCACTTTACACCGTTCTTTACACTTCACCCGTTGTCTGTCACCATGAATAACCGCGGGACACCCTGATCAGCCCTCCTCTTTCGTCTCTCTTATCCTGCTTCCCGTGATCCGCTTCACGCGTCCCGGTGACAAGGAGCGAGCGAGGCGGGGAAAAGCGAGCCCGTGGGAGAAGGAGGGGAAAACGGAGAGGAAAATGAATGGCCGAGGGGCCGAGGAAGCGAGACAGACGGCAGGCTCAGCGTATCCGGCGACCACTTCTTCGTATTTTACGCACCGGGGGGAGAGAGAGAGAGGGAGGCACTCGCGAGACCGGCGCGATTATTTTCGCGACATGGTCGCGGCGAGCTTACCAGTCGTCGCGAGGAGGATGCATAACAGTGGCGGCAGCAGCAACGGCAGCTCGCTCTCGGCGAAGAGCGCGGGTCACCACGCATACGTCCATGCGCGCATATTATGCATATCACCGAGCGGACCGACCGACGTACTACACTTGTGCACGCACGCACACACGCACGAAAGGACACTCGCGCGCGGGCGCGTACGCAGCTGCGTCCGCGAGATGCTCCTTCGTACGCCAATCTCGCTCGAAATCGCGCATCAGCCACTGATTCGGTCGGTGCCGAGTACCGCCGAAACGCTCGCGACTGCGGCCGAAGTTTCACTGAGGCGGCGCTGTCGACGCGCGCGCGACCAGGCCTCTTACGTCATGAAGCAAAGCGTATCTAGAGGGGGGACGCCGCGCGACGTGATTGATGGCGCGTCGAAACTAAATTCGAGATATCGAATTAATATTTACAGCGGCGATATGTATGTATATAGACGTGTTTTCGGCAAGCAACAGAGGACACGGTTGATACGGTGAATCACTTTGTCCTTGTTGATTGTCGAATGTAAACAAGAATAAAATGATTCACTGTGTCCTCTGTATTTGTTGAAAAAAAATGTACATACATACATACACACACATCCCATATAGCACAGAATATTACTGTAATATTCTGTGCTGTGTGGGATATATATATATATATATACATAAAAGATTTTTCAATAAGCAACATAGAAGTATAATACAATCAATCATTTCATTCTTGTTTACATTCGGCAACCAACAAGGACGAAATGAGATCCACTGTGTTACAAAAAAATATATATTTGATATGGTCGTAAGAAAGAAATGAGATTAATATATTATATATTATTATTCATTAAGATTTATTAAGATTTATATATGTTAATATATATAAATATTTTATATATATATATATATATATATAATATATAATATATTAAAAAAATACAATTTATATGAAAATATTTTTAGATATTTTCAAACCAGTCAATAATTAGATCTTTCACAGACATTAATTTCTGTTACAGTTTTGCAATAAAACATTTTTTTACATAATTTAGATAAAATTATTTTCAAATGCATACATACATCAAATTAATGGAAATAAATAAGATTACAGTCATTCATTTGGTTCAATAAAAAATCTGATAAAAATATAAATTTGATTATAACAATAAAATTATATTATACTGTTACAATAAAATTATATTACACTGTTACAATAAAATTATATTATACTGTTAAATAGAACTCAAAAAATCTGATAATAAAAATATAAATTTGATTATAACAATAAAATTATATTATATTGTTAAATAGAACTCAAAAAGCAGAGTTTTCAAAGGTTTATACATGTGTTTTTTTATAAAAATTTTATTATAGGAACATGAAATTATATATTAAAGTACAGTGTCTTGAAGCTTAAGCTGTTTTTTGCTTTTAGCTTTAACCTGTGCAGCTATTCGATCCAAATCCCTGCGTCCTTGACTAGTTAATTTACGTCCACCAAGAGGTGCCTTTTCAATTAATTTTAGTTGTTCTAAACTTTGAAGAGCCTTGCGCGCAACACTACCCGCTGATCGGCAAAAGTGGCTGGGATGAGTACCATTGCGTTTGCGTCCACCAAAGATCTTTGTAACAGCACCAACTCCAATAGGACTACGAATATAAATGTGACGCACCAAGGCTGCGCATCTGATGTAATACCAATCGGGATCGTAGGGAGCCAGTTCCTTGAATTTGGCCGTTTTCACAATGTCTACCCATTCTGGCACACGCATTTTACCAGTCCTGTAATAAAGTATGACATAGAATTAGAAAGTATCTTTAAACAGTAAATTATATGTAAATTATATTTATATATTTATTATGAGTAGTATTTATCGAGAACTTTTAACAGTATTTTTAAACTATATATTTCAGAGTATATATATATAATAAATGATATTAATGATGATATTAGTATGTCTTAAGCATAATAAAATGTGTAATGTTATTTAGATTAAATTCGAGCTTTATTTGTTACTCACTTTTTGAGAAAGGCCGCAAAAGCCTTTACAAATTTTTGCTGATCCACGTCTTTTAAAGTTACAGATGGCATCTGTGGAAAGAAAATTTGATTTATAAAAAATAAAATACATCAACACATAAAATGACAATTGTATGTATACACATGTGTAACATAAATGAACGAATTAAAGCGATGCTCCAAACATTCTAGGTTTGACATTTCGACCGGTAAAAGTCCGACAAGTCATTAAATCGATTGCATACATTTCTGTTAATTTCCTGTTTCGTTTAAAAACAATTTAATTCGGCAGAAAACTGTCACCACAACGCACCTTTGTGAGAGGACGTTAACCGGAAAGAACATAACCTCGCAAAACGACTAGGATTATTCAATCTCTCAAGATGGACAACCTTTATCCCAAAATGACACGAATGACGTTGACAGCGTATTGTTGAATGACAGCTACGTGATTCAGAGCAAAGTTCGTTCATAAATGAATTTTTAATTCGACAATCAGTCATTAATGCATTGTGACACGACAAACAGCTGTGCTTTAAAAAAAGAGGTTACACAGCCTTTTTGTGCGGAAAATATCTTTATCTCCTGTACATATTGCATAATGTTGCTCAACAGATACGATACGCGAATGAGTTGTCATCGTCATCAGTCATGTTCAGATCTGTCGTGGGATTCGCGGGACGAATAAGTGCGCGGTGATACGTAAAGACGTTTGTTTAAAGAATGATTCGTAACCTCCGTCGAGTGTTGACTTCGTCAATAGTCGCCCCGAGAATTGGAACGCGCCCGAATCACACCATGTCCGACATTCTAATGGAGCGGGTGCCCTTCTCAAGGGATTTTCTGTTTCGCCAGGTAATTCGCGCGATCTACGCATGTGTGTCAGCTGTCATCTTACGGGCGGTACCTGGCACTCGCAATCCGACGACAATAAACGCTTTCCGCTTACCGGAAATAAGTTGGCGCTGGAATTTTTTTAACGAACAATTGCTCCAGCGATTGCTCTGAAATTGCTCAATCAAAATTCAACAATTGCTTCCATTTTTGCTCCCCTTTTACGATTCATATTTTCTTGCAATATTTATATGAAATGTTAAATCTATCTATTTTTATTGAGAAACATATTTTCTCTCTGCAACTATGTCTGACGTAAAATGATTGTGCCTATAATTGTTCAATTATTACTTTAATAAGATTTAGTGAATTGTTCAAATTAAAAATTAACAAGTTAATCATTTTATAAGCGATGACGTCACCTGTTAGAATACAAAGCAGTCAATGGCGGGAATATATAAACGTAATGTAAATTAATAGAGCAAACGAAGACTAATTATTCTGCCAAAAAAAAAACAATAAAAAATGTTAGTCAATCTCTTTGATGCAAAGTTATAAACAATAGAGGTTCTATTGTTTTTTTAATATTATGTTTGAATATTCCCACCGTTGATTGAACCATGCAAGTTCCAATAGATGGCCGATAGGTGATGATATCATCACTTGTAATAATGATTAATTTGTTAATTTTCACTTAAACACGCAATAAATCATTAAACGCAATAAATCATTAATGATGAAACTATGAGCAATTAAGGAGCAATCATTTTATATTGAACATAGTTGCAGAGAGAGAGGAGGAGGGAGAGGAAGAGAGAACTATTAAAAATATATTTCTCAATAAAAATTATAAATTTTACATTTTTTTATAAATAAATGTCTTTAAAAATATTAATTTTATCGAACGAGAGCAATTGTTGATTCTGATGGCAATTAAGGAGAAATCATTTGAATCATTTATTAAACAATTTGAATTTCCAACGCCAACTTATTTTTGATTTTCAATTTAGTCAAATCGACTTTAGTGTCATTTGAATCAAATTTTGATTAATTAACGGAATTATCGACAGTGCTATTTTTATCATAATTTATTCATCATTCTATGTTCTATTCTAAGTTAATCAATAATTAAGTTCATCGTGGTTCGCTCAATAAATAATGGATAGATATATTCCATAAGAATAGAGAATTATATCGATTATATATATCTTATAAATGGAAAACACTTAATGGAAAACTGGTTTTTTTTTACATTTTGTGTAATATATGCTAAAGATTGTGGAAAAATTGCCAAATTAAAAATCAAAATTTTTCCGCCTGACTCCAAAGTTATTATAACTATTTTTCTTGCTTAATTTTATATATTTTCAAATTATTATATCGAGATAGTTTAAAAAGTATAAATCGATATATAATTATAGAATATTTTAATATATAATACATAATAATATTTCTCCCATCTTTGTATACTCAAGATATTGAAATAGAAGGAGAAAATAAAATATTTGAACAATATCATAAAAGAGCGAGATGAACAGATATAAAAAGCACAAATATAAATATTTCTTTTAGTTGTATTTTCTCTCATATATTTACTGTATTTCAAATAAAATTTATGCGAATTCTATATTTCGAAAAAGAGGAGAGATATTGTATGAAAAAAAATGCAACTAAAAAGATCATATCTAAATTCTGTTCTTTATAGTTGTATAAACAAAATAGAATATATAATTTTATGCTCTATGTGAAACAAAACAGTACAGAATTTCGAACAAGATAAAGAGAGGAAAGAAAGAATTGGTAGGTAAATGTGTATACGTATGCATTTTTTCAAATTAAGCAGAACATACTGAATATTAAATTAAAAAATTTATTATGATTTTAATGTAAAATTTATGAATGATATTTTAGGTTAATTAAATATTTCAAACGAGTTTTTTTACACATGGATGCAAATTTGAAATAAATAGTCTCCTAACGAAAATATTGAGAGACATTATTAATTATACATGTTTTTGAAATATTTGTACATGCAACAAACAAATTTATTTTGATCAATTAGATGTTATATTCATTTTTCAACGTTGTTTTTATATATGGTTTTGATGGTGATTTGACGATGATTTTAAATCTGTTATGATGTGTTATTGTTTTTGTTGTTGTTTTTGTTATACATATGTATTGGTATACTGTATTGGTGTATACTATATTGGTTAATTTTTTTAATGGATACGTTGATACAATTTTTTCCATTTAATTATAGCAAATATTTGAAAATAGCTTGGACGAAAATTTGATTTATCGATCAAAAGATAATTGGTATCGGATTCATCTTGAGAAATATGAAATATGAAAAGTAAAACATTTATTATTATTTTGATATTTACTGTTTTAATTTATACAGCACAACAAAGTTATATATATATTTTAACAAAATGTAATATAAGGTAATAAGTTATAACGTATAATGCTATTTATTTGGAAATTGTCGAATAAAATTAATACTTGTTTCGACAAAATGTCTATAAACGTATATTGACTTAACAAAGAAATAATTTTGTGGCAAAAATAATATTATAACATTTTCGTTGTTTATACGGATTTATGTGTAGCGAGTTTTATTTTTACTTAGAGTGGTGTACGGGAATGTAAATGAAATATTTCAATAAAAAAAGAGAAATATTATACATTTGAATTATTCCAGAAAACATTTACTATTAACAGGATTAGTGAATATGGCATATTAGTGAATATGGCATATTAATATTGGATAAGATAAAAAAATATTTTATATTTTGTGATAATGGTTCCGGACAATCGCACATTTTCGAAAAGTTTTATCTTTAATTATTATGCACGCACATGTTATAGATAATCAAGAGTCAGAAAAAACAAAATATATATATAAAATCTAAAATATATTTTGCTCAACATTTTAAATGCTTGTTATTAAAAATGCTTGTTATTATTAAATTGATCAACTATTATTTAATGTGTCTAGAAATATAGAAAACGTACTAGTAAATATAATCGAAAAGTATTACTCAGAAATTTTTTTATCTTCTTTATATTTTTATCATCTTATTAACTCTATATTTTATATAACATGTGATAAGAGATAAAAGATTAGTATTAAAAAGATTAGTATTACCTCATCTTATCTTTTTGCATTTGATTCTTGAATTAATTAATACATTAATGCATTGATTAATTATTTATATATTTAATTTTATTTTTTCTACGTATTATTTATTATTAGTTATTTTTATTTTTATTTATAATAATACAATTATGAAGATAAAATCAGAAAAATGATATATTATAAACGACAACTTATTATTTACAATGTAATTTCGTTGCATATCCGCATTATAATGCTAAACAATATAAATTACTTTTTAAATTTCCAGCTTTTCGATCCAATATCGAGCACATATACATATTTGCTAGCCGATATCAACGATAAGGAAGCAGTTTTAATCGATCCGGTCATCGAATGGGTTGACCGTGATAAAAATCTCATCGAAGAACTGGGATTAACATTAAAATACGCCCGTAAGTTGTTATCTAACATATTATTATCTTGCAAATAAATATTGCTCTTTGAGAAAATCGATATGAGAGAAACAACATCGAAAAATCACATAATTTTTCAAATTCATTTACATTCATAGTTTTCATTTGATATTATTTAATCAAAATTATTATGTTTTTTAATTAGATTATCCATGCACGAAGTATATTTATATATTTTGAAAAAAACTTTGAATGTTTCAAAATACACGTTAAAAAAACATATGAATTTATAGTAGCAATTTTTGAATTTTTGAAATTTAATTTGTGCCGAATATAGAAACTGTTAGAGTAGATATATTGATTTTGCGTCAGTCATCTTTGCAAATATAATTTTAGAGAAACATATTTAATTGAAGTATATTAAAGTAATATATTTCTAACATTCTTATACGTACTTTCTTTCGAAAATCGAATTATCATTTTTATTTGAGAAAATTAATTACTGAAGCACGCCATTATCGCGATAAGATATCAGTTTTTTCTTAAGCTATATATATATATGCAATTTTAAAGACATTTAAATGTCAGATGTATTAAGTGCATATTGCATATAGCATTTATTTTTGCAATGTTTATAACTCTCAAAATACTAAACTGATATGTATTGACAAGTGTCTCTCTTTTTATTTTTACAATATTATATCTGTTTTTTACAACTTTTTCAATTTCCTATGCTTTTCTAATTTCCTATATTTTTAAGTCTCATTGAATTTGACACAACTTTGAAATTTGAACAAATTGTCTAATAGTATCGATTAGATTATAATAATCTATAAAAATGAGATAGTTATAAAAATTATACTCTTTTATGCACGCGATACTTGTAATAATAATTAGGAGGTATTTAACATTAATTATGCGATATCAATTATATTCCAATATTACAAATATAACATTTTAAAATTTATTGACATTCTCCATAAAACGCTTTAATCGATAATTAATTAATTATATACTTTACTTTATACGATAACAAAATATATTATCTTATTATCGTTACTCGTTCGTCGGAAATGTACTTGTCGGCAATTACACGATGCCACGTAATGTGATTTACGAGCCGAGCGCAGAATTATATTGCAAACTATCCTACTAACCGACCAATATTTGCCGAACTTCATAATGAATTGGCATGCAATCCCACCATGCTGCCTAAGGACGGTCGCGCATAGTTTTGCTATTGTTCCGGGGGTTAACACGGGGCCATGGACCATAAACCCGGTTGAGAGTGTGTCCAGGTATATCATTGAACTTTACCAATATCGATAAAGAACTTCGACTTTAGATTACGATCCAATTTTGCCATAATATTCGAAAATATCGCGTGATAAATGTATTTCATTGATCAATTGTGCTTATCGCGTATGAGAGCGGATCTGCATGGAAATTAATGAAGTTTAATTCTCAACTTTTTCTCAAAGTACTTTGTGTTTGTCTAATACAATATGTCTCTTTAAAATCTTATAATTACAGAAATATTATATTTATTATTAAAAATATAACAATGAAAAAAGGAACATAAATAAATTACATCAAAACGTTATAAGAATCAAGGATAGATTGATAGTCATTATTGCAAAAATTTTTTTTATAATATTTTATTTTATATTATATTAATTATATTTTTTTATCATTATTTTAACTTTGAGAATATATATATGAAAATATGTATTATAAATATACACTATTAATATACACTATTAAAACACAATATTAAAATTTAAGCATGTGTTATGATTTTTATTTAAAGATGTACACAATGTTTTTTTCTTTATTCAACATTAATTTTTAATTATTATTAATTATGCAGATTCCCTCTCTCTTTTTCTCTCTTTGTCTTTCTCTTTCTCCGAAAAATCAATAATCAACGTTTTTGTTTCGCGAAAGATATTAATCCTTTTCAGTCGAAATTTGTATCCTCAATGGCAAAAACTTTCGGTTCGGTAAAAAGATACATAATACTGTATCGTATATCAGGGTAGATAGAATTAGCATTACTTATTGTGTTATCAGACCGCGAAGTGGTTTTTGCGAGGAATCTCTTTGGCCAAGTGGAACATATGCACTTGTTTATGCGAAGCTCTGCATATGCCAATTCTGTTCCGAACAAACGAACATTTCCATAAAGCATCTCTCTCTGTTTTCCAATAATGCATACACTATTAATATCATTCAACTTCCATAAAACTATGCGAATTATTCGTAATTCAACTGTGTAAAGAGCAGAATAACTAATTAATTAAATAGATTATTTAACATAATATAATTATTCTCTATTTAGACGTTTGTACAAATATTTAAAAGAATAAAATATTCCGAAGTTCTTTTGACATGAGTTTAGAATGTTCGATTAATATCAGAGCATCATAAGCTTTTAAGCAAGGTCGATATTAAATATTTAAAAATTAATTCTAGGATTAATTAATAAATTTATATTTACGTCAAGGTATATATGTTTTTTTTTAATTTCCTATCTTAAATCGATATTAAATATTTAAAAATTAATTCTATAAATAATTTTCTATCTTAAATCGATATTAAATATTTAAAAATTAATTCTATAAATAATTAATAAATTGACATTTACGTCAAGGTATATGTTTTTTTTAATTTCCTATCTTATATAATTTTCTATGTCATCTTATATATACGTGTATGTATATGTGTGTTGAGTTAGCATATCATGAGCTATTTTTCTTATTGAAAAGCATGTTCGTCGGTTCTGGGATGTTCCGTAGCGCATTATGGAAGCACGATACAGCGGCATGATCTCGGGCGAGCTCGGCAATACTTATCGATTATGCATTTACGGTAACAATGACTAGCATTTTTGCTCCACGGCAATCTTTCTCGCTGTTACAGTCAACACGCACGTGCACGCAGACCATATCACCGGGTCGGGTCGACTGAAGTCGCTGTTACCTGATTGCAGATCTATGATATCACGCAGAAGCGGTGCCGAGGCGGACGTACTCCTGGAGCCATACGATCATGTCCAATTCGGCAAATATCAATTGAAAGTGCTGCCTACCCCGGGTCACACCGAAGGTAAGATTCTCCTTAAATCAACTAATTTACCATAGATTTTAAAATATTTATACAGGATATCCGGATATTTATACAGGATATCCGGCAATCTTATTATATTAACGTTGACAATTTTAGAATAAATATATAATAAATATATATTTAGATATTTACTAAAATAAAATAATGTGAAAATTTGATTGCAATTTAAGTTTAAGAGAATCGATAATTTTTATCATATTTTTCTTTATTATATTTTTTAATGATTATAATGCTTCCAGTTATTTATTTTATATCTTAAGTACAACAAATGATATTTTAAGTATTTCGCAGGATACCTTGTATACAATTTTATTTTTTGCAACTTATTAATCTTCAATCTCGAAAATAACTTGCAAAAACAATAATTATATTATCGAAGAAGTATATAATGCACGATGTTTCTTGTCAGACAGATTGCGATAGTAGTTTCTGTTTTTTATTTATTTATTTTTGGATAGTAAAATATACCATTGCCCATTTAGCATTTTACCATCGCCTATGTGTCAGTTACATGGTGTGGTAAAACAGCGCTGCTCTATAAAGGGCTAAGTGCATAGTGTATCATATTTGATACATATGTGGATTTTCAGCATTTTCTCGACATGTTCTGTGAGCTATTTCGCGTTACGATAAACATACATGATATATGTTGTTGTCTCGTCGAGTCTAAATGAAAAATGAATATTCATTTTTTTTTCTCTGTTTCTCTTTTTTATCTTTTCCATTTTTTAAAATTACTTCTTTGATGTATCTTTTATAAATAATAGGTATTTTTGAGTTCTAGCTTAATCTTTCGCTCAAAAAGAAGCTTTATATTTATTAAAAATATCTAGTACTTTTTAATCTTTCCTTTCCATGATTCACTATATATGTATTTTATATTGTGTATTTTGATACTATATATATTATATTTCGTGGACTTTCCACATTATACATATTTCATATTTTACGTCTTTGTAATATATTTAATAATCTAGTTTAATCAATTCTTAATACATTCGCGTGATAATACAGAATACAATTTTCGAGTGACGCAAACATCTCGAAATTACAACAGATAAGTTACAGATAAATTCATAATTTTATCGGGTTACATTTCTTGCGCAATCGATCGCGTTCGTCTGGTTTATTATTTTATTAATTGAGATGCCGAGAAAAGTGGTGAAATACTTTCTTGTGAGAATGGTGAGAGGCGGCGCTATTTTATACGTGGATTGAAAAGATCAAGGATATAATGCGCGTCTTTGTTGAGAAGATGAAGTTAAAAACTTAAGCATTTAAAAATATGACATAAATTCAATAATTTCTAACATGAAATAAAGATATTTAATACAAACGCAAAGAAAAGAGGACAGAAATATGAAAAATATTTATGATTACGATTTTAATTCGAGTTGTAAAAAGCTGATATTAAATATTTATGTAAAAATTTATATTATTATTGTAATTTTAATACTTTAATACATTATTCTTTTATATTATTTTTATGAAAGCATATATATATATACTAACGACATAAAAATATAATTTTTCCAGACTTTTAACATATTTTTTTCAAGATTAAAATTTGATCTCAGTGTTTTAATTATGTCTAATCTGTCTCTCATATGCTTATCTCTTTTTTTCATAATCTTTTCAGAACAAAATGTTACGCATTCTGAATTTAACATGTGTATTGTGTATAAAATATAGTATTCCTAGATTAACTTGAAAGTTTTTCTTTATTCGGAAAATATTATAGATGCAATATTTTTGTAGCTTTTTAACTTGCATATTCGTAGCTACTCCAATATCTTTTCTTATAATTAAGAAAGTATTCTCGCTCAAGCCGAGATGATCTTATTCACCGGATGTCCCAGAACTTACTGCTCCTATCGGAAATTATATATTTCCTGATTAACTTAAAGTTCATTTCTCTTTAACAAAAAATTAATAGAATATTATTTTACTCCCGGTAATTGTTTTAATATATTCAACTTAAACGTTTCGTAATTAATCTAAAAATTTAATTGTCTAAAGTAATTATTCTTGAAATTGTTAAATTGAGTTATACTTGAAATTCACCAAACTTTATTGTGAAATAAAAAATAATTTTTTATTATATTTATATTATTTCGGTTTTAAGACAAACTTGCGAAACTGTTTTTGAATTTATTATTTCTAATTGGTTAATAAATTAATTTTTTGACAACAAATAGCCCTTTTTTTAAAGTTTGATTTTTAACATTTTCGGTAATTTTAGAATACTTTATATTTATACATGTGTATATTGCTATCGGAACTTACACGATGGAATGGGCCAAAAAAAAGAGGGTTCTTATTGATCGTGCCAGATTTGCTCGTCGTGACTGACTCAATCGTTTGTCCAAAGGAAATCCTAAAGGCGCCTAAGCTATCTCGATATCGTATCTGCTCGATAGGCTCAATTTTTCGTGCTGAGCACATGAATAGCATACATTAAATATCTATAAGTTAAATATACCAACTTCATCCCCTACACTAAAAAAGTAAAGCTCATACGATGTGAATTTTTATACACCAAATTCTTATATATTTCAATTTTTTTTTGCAATATAAATGAGCAGCATTTATTGTACGCATTTAATGTACGAGAAAAGAAAATCAACAAATATTTGGTAAACGAAATATTTATATAAAGAACGTAAATAATTCCGATATACGCAGAATGTTTCAAAAACTTTTTCAACAATTTATAAATTTAAAATCGCTGAGTAATTTTCTGTATTATTATTTTTGATTAAAATATCGGAACGTTTATTATTTTGGAATTATGTCATCAAAAAAGCAAAACGAATCACAAACAATCTTTTCCATAAAATAGATATTACATTATATTTATTATAAAATTATCGGAATATTAATTTAATCTTTAGTTAAATCTATTAAGGAAATGGCTATTGTATGTAATTTTATCATTTAAAACCCATTATATGCATTTATGCAAGCATATCTCATTTTACCTCAATTCTCTAGGTACAAATCATAATTTCTATGTTATAGGGTAGCTATTCATCTCATTCAACATTTTTCAAGCGAGTGTAATATATCTGTTCGCAATTCCCTTCTTTTCTTTTTTTTCTGCCAACGCAATATCGCAAATAGGATGAACGAGCTGACGAACGAGAACTCAATTTATCGTGCCGACCGATTACGAAGCGAATCGCCGCGAAAAGATAGATATTCCGTTCAAAAAACGACGCGATGCTTGCCGGATGGTGGTCGTGTGAAGTGAAGCACGATATCGTAAATATTCCATCTGATACTTGTGCAGGTTGCGTCACGTACGTTTGCGATGAGCAGGCAATCGCGTTTACGGGTGATGCACTCTTGATACGAGGATGTGGCAGAACTGATTTTCAGGTAAGCCTGACCGAAAAATCCGCCGGAAAAGTCGCGTATCTTTGCGAACACATGGAATTATCGCACGTTTCATGAATATCCACCTTTAAACCGCGTGCAAATCATATTTTTGTTTTTGAAAAATTTACGATATTTAATGTAAAAATACAATTACATTATTAATAATATTCTTTCGCGATCATAAAAAAGCAAAAAGCAAAAGAAGAATCTAAATTTTTATATTGTATTCTATATAAAAAAGATTTTTATATATTTTCCGAAAATGTTTTTTAATCTGTCATTACTTTAAGCTGTACCAATTTCATTTCAGCAATTTGTCACGAGATCTAATCATAAATAGAAAATAATCAGCAAATGAAACTTGCAGTTTGTTAGCGTTAAACGTGCGGTGAAAATAACTCTAAAGTTTCCCCGTAAAGTTGAAATTCCTTTCCTGCAGAGAATATGCAATCTCTTGCATGTTAATATTATATGCATGTTCTTATTCTGCTTGTAACTTTTAATCAGCGACACTTTAATTAAGATGTGACAAATGTAGAGCATGCTGAAATTATTGCAATTTTTCGCATTCTTTAATTAATTTAGAAGCAAATCTTTTTTCTTTCGACAAAAATAAAAATATGATTCAATTCTTTTTATTTACAAACTTTATTTTAACTTTATTTTAAATATTTCTTGTTTGCTTGATTTAAGGTTTGTTAAGATTTTATTTATTTTTAATGAATTTTAATATTGTAATTTAAAGAATTGGAAAAAATGTGCAATCTCTCTCTCTCTCAAAATATTTCAAAGGAATTAACTATGAAATTTATCAAAAGAATCGATGTATGAAAAAATGTGATAATTTTTGACAAACTATATAAACGATAGATTGCACGTGACTCGTAAAGCTTTTTTCCAAATCTACACTCATGAATTTATTAGTTCACGCATTAATTCCTATCGACAAGTTACTACTGCATCTCTTTCAACAAATCATTGTCGCTTAATCAAAACGAACGCTTTCTTTTTTAACCGGAAATATCGCTCGCGATTTGTCGCCGATATAATTGTCGGATGTCGATAAACGGCGTTTATTTTGTACGTCATAACTAATCGACGATCGATGCCGACCTGGAACAGACACGGACGTCGCGGCAGCATCCTGAATTCTCATTGAAACGTCGACGGCCGCGCGCAATAACATTTTCTCTCCATCTCGCATGTAGCACAAGTAAACGTCGATATATCAACCGGAATATGAAAGACTTCTTTCCGCAACTCGCATGTGATGAATAGCCGTCCGTCATCGCGTTCGACCGCATGCCGGTGCATTTTATAAACGTGCCTTCTCCTTGAAGCTCGATTAAACGATCTTTTAACATGGAAGAAGCGAAGGAAATTATTTTTGTCCAATATGACATATTTCAAATTAGAGTAATTTCGTTTCATTGCCTGACAGTGACTTGATACACAGAGAAAAATATCATTCTACTGTCAAGAAAAGCGATCACTCGGTTTATTTTTCTTCTTTTAAGTAATAGTTTTCTTCGACGGAAACTATATTCTTGAATAATCTTAAAATATACTCATTCATCACAAGTGTTAGAAAATTCTCATTATCATGTACTCAAAAAAAGAATTTATTTTCTCTTCAAGAATATTGTAAAGTTGTATCAAAGAAAAATCAAACTTACTTTACGCCAACTCCAAGTAGTAAGCAAACCAAATTTTTGTTTTAATTTAATATTCTTGATTAAAATACTTATTAAAATTCAGAATATATTCAATTACATTTAATGCTTGCGGTGAACTTATGATATATTTGCGGATATACAAACTTACGATATACTTAAAATAAATAATATTTACTTGACTACAGTATACATTTTTCTCTGTGTAGAAATTAATTTAATCTCTGTCAGTTCTAATTTTATAAGTATACGAAAATGATTCGTTCCAAATTTATCGAGAATGAACATCCAGAAACATCTTAATTCGATTAAATTAATTTAAAACACCACGTACATATTATTTTAATTTATTTATTGATTATGTTTGATCATATACATTTCATTTCCGATCATCATCGTGTACAATTTCACAAGTAGTCTTCTGACATATTGTAATTGCCATCCGGTCGAAATGCTTCACCATCTGCGCGCAGGGCGGATCCGCTAAGATCCTGTACAAATCTGTTCACGAGAAGATATTGAGTTTGCCGGAATATTATCGACTGTATCCGGCGCACGATTACAACGGCAGAACCGTCACCACCGTAGCCGAGGAGAAGGCTTTCAATCCCAGACTATCCAAATCGCTCGAGGAGTTCGTCAACATTATGAATAATCTGAATCTTCCTTACCCCAAGATGATTGGTAAGTTTTTTTTTTATATAGAAAGAATCTTTTTCTTTTTTACTAATATTCTTCTTCTTACTAATATTTATATTTTATTACCATAATTATTAATATAAAATTCATGTCAAAAAATCTGATGGTATGTTAATATAAAAACTTACCAAATTTGTTAATTTAGCATTTTTTCTCTTTTTATTTAAACGTGCATCATAAATTTTTGGAATATGTTTCATTTAAAATTTTGAGCCACCTAGATTCTCGTGGTATTATAAATTCTGTTAGTTACAACGCTCTCGATAATAGTCGGAAATAATTAATGCACCAACAGAAGAGAGGATGGAAGGACTGTTGCACTATCTATGAGGCGTTATCAAAATGGTTCTCTCGCAGAAGCTCGGTTGCACAGATTCCGTTGGGATTTGCATTTTATTTTTGGAGTTGCTTATTACTATCAGCTGATAACCTAATAGCTGTCTTTGAGATATTACGTAGAGTCTTTGAGATATTATGTAGAGTCTTAGATAGACTGAAATGAACGCTGAATCGGTGAGAAAATAGCGTCGATCGTGCAGACGGAGCGTTCGATCACGTAACTTTTTATGAGTGAAAAGTGAAAACTCTCGAATTCCGCACAAATTTGCGGAAACAGTGTAACTTTTTTCCAGCACGAAACGATGGGATATGATTGGATAAGTGAAACGACGCAGGGCAACAAATTGAAAAAGTTCCTTGACAATTATGTGATTGACATAGAGAATTCAGTGATAAAAAGAATTTTTAATAAAATAAATAAAATAAAAAAAGATTTTTAAAAAATAATCTCTTTCTTTATGAACGTATGAATTTCGAATGTTCGATGTTAGGAATTGATTTCAAGGTATTACACTTTTTAAAGTTATTTTTTATTTCAGTTTCTTTATTTATGATGCGATATTATCGAAAATCAAAGAAAGATTAATAAAAATGATTTCACAGAGAAAGGAATATTTTTGTAGCAACTATGTCGCTTTCGTATAAATCGTGGCGCGCCTAAATATTAGATGAGCAGAGACGCCGTTACATCTTGTCGGTGAAGCGAAAGGAGATCGATGAAATTGCATCCCATCGAATGTGGAATAAATAAACCCTTTATCTCACTTGACAGCGTCTTGGGTCAAATTTTTAAAATTCTGTTAAAATAATAATATTTTAATAAAAGAGAAGAAATTGTTAAACTTAATTATAATAACGATATGCACACAATGACTAATAGTATAATAAGTTATACATATAACGTACAATCACAATTATCAGTCGATTATAAATAGAACGAATAAAAGAAATGGAAACACTCTCATCGTGCCATTTTTGCAACAATGCGTTCAAATGTAATATGACGTTGTTTCAGATAAAGCTGTACCGTCCAACAAAGTTTGCGGCTTGTACGAGGTTGAAGAAGAAAAGAGCGAGTGAGAATCATCGACAGCATTCTAGTCAATGCAATAACACGTCAGTATTGTTTATTTGAATAATAGTATATCCGGTATATCTAATAACTAATATTTATACATCACGAATGGCATAATTATTCTTGATTTTTTAAAACTTTTATAGAGAATGATATTATTAATGTTATATCAAGCGGTATTATTAATATTATATAAACATATTATATAATCAGACATTTTGTAAGTTTACAATATCTCGTAAACATTAACTTAATGTAAAACAATAGGCTTTAAAATATTATTACAACATATAATGATTTTTAATGTATAATTCACGTTGCTATATCGTTGAATTATTCTTCCACTTTGTGTGATGAGCTTGAAAAATTCAAAGCTTGCTTGTTGGGAAGTACAATGTTGAAAAGACATGAAATGATATTATCTTGAATAAAATAGTCAGTCAACAATTTGTCAGCAATTTATTGTGCAAAAGATTTTTTCACTAAGCTCGAAGCACTCGGTGTTAAAATATTCTATGCATTTAGTTAGCATTGTCATCCCCCTTCGACTGCGTCGCGTCGTCGCACTTCTTCTTTCTCTCTCTCTTGAACTATTCAAGTTCTCCGTAACAACTCAATTTCACGAATTACATCCGTCTTGAGTTATCACTTACTTTGTCGTACTCGACAATGCACTCGTGCAAATTGCGCACAACATCCTCTTTAACAATAGTTGTATTCTTTATGATATATTTTATAATTTTTAATTTTTTATGATATATATTTTATTTTAATATTTTTATTTTTAATTTTCTATATTTATACTAATCGATTTTTTTTCTAAAAAGAGATTTTTAGATTCGTAATATATACGATTGAATATACACAATCTGCATCAATAGTTGTCAGATTTTATAATAATATAATAATATAATTATTAGACTTTTTCAACGTCATCTAAAATAAAAGCTATTATCTTGACATTTATTTAAATTGTTTCACCGTTTTAAGCCTTCAGCTTATCATTATCACTGCATGTAATCGCATGATCCATCGATAATATCTCAATTATATACACATAGAGCCGATACTCTCTCGGCTGCGATAATGCAGTTGTAATTAGGAAGATTCGCGAATCCATCATCTGCTATGAGAGAGTCGAGAGGCTATTTGCAGATGCAGTTTGCGATGCTCCAATAATAACTTTCGTAACGAACAATCGAGAGATAAAGAGAAAGAGAGAGAGGAAAGGGATAAATACTTTTATTGTTACTTTTATTCGTAGAATAAACTCTCAAAGGATTAGAACAACACAGAGAAAAAGTAACATTGCGGGTGGGAAAGGGGAGGGGGGAAGGACGCGTGAGAGGTAGGAAGAGCGGGAGGGAGAAAAAGAGAGACAGGGGCTCTTGTAATCGGGTTGTCGAAACGGGCTCCGTGCGCCTCGTCGAAACTCAGGGTGAAGAGACCCCCATGGTGTGGTGCTGGTTTCCTACTGCATAGCTGAGGGTTGAAATCGATACCGTTTCCAGGGTAACCGGTACGGTGCCCGACACACAGGCGAAGGCACACGGGCCAAGGCTACCTACTCATGCATTTTCATGTGCCCGCCGAAAAAGACCAAAAGACAGGAGGCATTGTTGGTACGGGACGGTCAGTTCGCGCGAGAATCGCGCGATCGAGTGACGAGAAATTCTCTGGTCTTAAAAAACTCAAAAAAATTCCGTTTCCTAGAGGCGTATTTTTTTCCATTTATCTCTCTCTCTTTCTCTCTGACACCCTCGTAACACAAGATATAATTAAATTAAATCTTTTCATTTTTTCTCCCCATTCAATTTTTTTTTCATTTCTATCATGTTATTAAATTCACTGTGTCAACAATCATAATATATAATAAAGTTTTCGGTTCGATTGTTTCCTCTTTTTTTTTAAAGTCAGAGAAATTTTTAAGGCAATATTTGAAATTTGTATAATACTTTGGTGGGTTTTCATTGTTTGATTACATAAAGTTGGAAAATTATATATACCTAACGAATCTTGTCTCAAGTTTTTTTGTTAAAGTTAGTGCAAGAGAAAGAAATTATTTTTCTGTGTTTGTAACATCAAAATCGGATTTTGTCTTGATAGTTTTTTACTACTTGTTTAATTTTTCACTAGTAATCTTTTCATATATCTGTTTTTCTTTTTTTCATTGCATGAATTGTAATCTCTTAATTCGATTTACGATTAAAATGTATCTTAATTAATATTAAACTAACATAATTATCGAATGTAAGTTTATATAATACATTAATTATATTAGTTAAAACAGCTTACAACTTGATGTATGATGTATATAAAGAAAGACGCAGAGAAGTTTATCTCATAACGTTTCAGAGATTTCTGTACATTTACTTCTACATAAAACAATAAATAATACATAAATTGTTTTCTTATATTTTTATATTTTCTTACATTTTTGTCTACAACTTGTTCAATTGAATAACATTGCAAAATTTTAGTTTATTAATTAAAGTGACCAGGGATTTTTAGACAATAATAAACGGTAAAAAAGAAGAACAAGTCTTTCGCGACGGGGCCTTCGCTATCTGGGCGGGTCCGGATGGCATCTGCCCCATTTGTCCGCAGTGGTATCACGGATTGTTCGCCACGTTTTATCGCCAGGACGGCCCTCACGGTGTTATCACTGAAAAATGGTCGCGTTGTTGCGAGGAGAACGCACTCAGCCCGGAACTTAATGCGCTATTTTACGCAGCGGTGGCTCTCTTTCTACTCTCATTTCGCCTTCTCTGCGGTCCTCGTCACAAAGTTCGTCTTTTCGAGAAAAGACCGCAATATGAGAACATCACAGCCTTTGAAAATCAGCGCTGTCCGTTTTGACGACTCGATAATTGTCATTAGTCTTTGAGAGAGAGATATTAAAGGGTCTCTTCTCTCTTTCTCTTTCTCTCTGTACTTTCCATCAGCATGAAATAACAGAAAGAGAGAAAGAGGAAAAATATAAAATCGCGCCATAATTTTCGGGCTCGCAATTGATTCTGAAACGTACGGGATCCCCTGCAGCTGCGTTAAAACGTATTATTGCAGCGTCGTATCGACGCGATGCTGTGAATGCGATACATCGAATGGCAAAATTATTATTTCGGCGCGCGGAGCCAATTACCGTGACCAACGACGTGTTGTAACGATTGCATGTAGTTACGCATGAGGGAATCGACAAACATCACTTTTTTCGGATACGAATGCTGTAAATAACGTTATGTTTATTTAACCGCGTTTTGCAAAAAATTTCAACGAGAAGTCCCGCAGTCAAATAATTGTTAATCGTATTTCTTTTTCGGACACAAATATGGTGAGTTAATTAATGGTCATTGGCGTAATCGCAAGAGATATAAATGATATATGATAAAGATGTACAAATAAAAATTATATTAAAAGATATAAAAGTATTAGCTTTTGAATTTTGTAGCTGTGGATTAACATATTTTCAAGCGGATTTCTATCTGACGACTGGGCGTTATTTTTAGTTTGCAAAATAAGTTATGAAAAATCCGGGCTTATATTTTTTTTAAATCACCTTTCAACGAAATATGCATTTTTAGTTAATGTTCAAAGCGGCTATACAAGACCGCACGCGCGGTAAGTTAAATTATATTTTAGATTAAATTAATGGAAGAGTCGTTATTGTAATTTGCCATTTCCCAGAACCTTTCAAGATTTATTTGCAGCGAAAGTCTGGATAATATAATTTGGATCAAGTAATTGGTGACTTGTCTTTAATTGGTAATTTTTTGTCATTTTCTAAATTATTATATTATATGCAGTACATATAAAAGAGGGCAGGGAAAATAAAATGTCTTCTAATAAAGAATATTTGACAGTTTTATTTACGTATGGACTAAAAACAATCAGAGATGTCTTTATCACTTAATAATTATAAATAATATTTGTTTAAAAAATGTCAAATATTCTCTGTTAGAAAATATTTTCTATATACATTGAAAAATATGACTGACACCCCAAAAGAATGAGAAAATTGTTGTTCTATATCATAGACATGTATAGAATAAATTTAAAATTCTTGTCAGAATTTAATATAGTTGTTACATCTGCCATCTTTGTTCTCGCAAAATTACATACTTCGATAAGCGGCAAGATAAAATTGAAAATAAAACCTAGAAGAACAAGATTTCGTTATCAACTCTCTTTCCTTGGCCAAAGTTTCTACTTGTAATCGTTTTAATTCAGAAACCATTAAAATACATCATTAATCATTTTTCTAAAAGAAGGATTTCTTTCTCCTCTTATTACCTTACCAATTAACTTTGGAGCATTCTAAAGAGGGTTAATAATGAACGCGAGCGTCATGTAAAAGAGAGGAATTTAAGTTATGTTAAGAACCGAGGTGCTCGTCGTAGAAACGACTTGTCGAGCAAAACAACAACTCCTAAAAAACGAATGTCACCCTTGTACACATGATCCCGAGATCTCGCATAGGAATATTTGCACATGAACCTCTCGTCATCATTGTTGTTACTTTCCTCTAATGGTGCTCTATAGAGCAATAACATGATTTCTTTCTTCTTACCTTATTGCCGCCGTGATAGCGACAGCCGTATTCGTATCTACAGGTTGTTGATTTTGTCATTGATGCAGACATTTCAACTTCCGCTCCGCTGCAACCCTCTTGACGCACCCTATCCCGCTGTCTCTCTCCCCTCGCCCTCGCTCCTTTTCTCCTCATCCCCCTTCTCTCTCTTCCTCGCATCTCGTCTTTCAAGATACCCTCCTCTTCTCCAAGTCTTCGCCTCGATTTCTTGCGTAGGTTCGGAAGATCAATTTACTGCAGCAAACTCCGTCATCGATTGGACGGTCTTTCGTCCTCCCCCGGCACAAAGACCGAGAGTTTCTTTAATTAGCAAAAGGAGTCGCACCTCGCATTTTTACGATCGACGCGCGCTCGTTTCTTGAATTACGTAGAAATCACAGAGTTTCGCTCGGAATGAATTATGCAGCATTAATCAAGGCGAACAAACGATCACGCGTTTTTAAGCAATTAAAATATTACGTTTCCTTTTGTAAGGAAATCAATGCAGTCAATTGAGAAGGAGCTTTTTATTTATAGAGATCAGTTTTATAGTTCGAAGGTGTAGCGGATATTTAAATTGTTTATATCGAGATGTATAAATAATTCGTTAATGTTACTGGCAGTGTTTGCTGTAGATAATTTCAAAATTATCTAGATAAAGATAAAGATAAAAATCTGTAAATTTATCTTAGATAAGATAAAGATGATTTTGTTTTTACTTAATCTAGATGAAAGATGAGATAATTATTGCGATAATCTAGATAATTATCTAGATATTTTTGTTTATTTTAGAAGACTATAAATATTTGTAAAAAAATGTGACACAGATTATAAATGGGATATTAAAATCGTAAACACATTCTTTTTCTTTTCCTAAAGAATATTTAATATTATAAAGAAATAATAGCAAAAAGGTATATAAATAATATGATAAATATTTATTTATTAATTTATATTTATAATTTATATTTATAATATATTTATAATATATCAATAACAATAATATAAAAAATATATTTTAGATATTTTAGATAGATTTTTAGAAACTTGCCTAGAAAACTTTTTTGCATAACGAAAACGTCATCTTAGATTTTTAATTAAGATGACATATATTTTTCATCTAAGATAAAGATAAAGATACTTTGTATTTCTTTATCTAGTTAAAGATAAAGATGATCCATTTCTTTATCTAGATGATTATCTAGATAATTTTATCTAGATACCAGCAAACACTGGTTACTGGATACCATTTAACCACTTAAATATTGCATTATGTAGCCAATTAAATATTCCGTGAAACAAATGGCTCTATTAATTTCTTTAGAGTTTGGCAAAGCATGATATATAGCACAGATAACAACATTATTCCGGGAAACGCTTTAATTACGCAGGAAACAAAGTTGTAATAATTTTATTTGGGATATTTTACCTGTCTGCAGACTCACGAGATTTTCGCAATTCTAGTAATAACAATTGCAGCCTCTCTTGCACCTCTGTAATTTAGAACCACAAATAAATTCATTAAATGCACGCATCATTGCGCTACTTGAACATCGAATGCGATTTATTGCAACGATAAACAGGACGTACTACGTCACGTAATGAACGTCAAAGTTCCAATAAATCATAGATATCGACGCGCGAATTGGAAATTTGTTGGAAATTAGAATTTACAATTAATTCTGTATATGCACATGAACGAATTCATCGTCAATTTCCAATATCAATTTTTAATATTTTTCCTATGATAGTGAAAAAATATGAAATTATATACGTAAAAGAAAGGGAGAGGGTATAATCTGAAAAAATAATTCCATTAAAATAAAGAAGAAAGAAATCGAAGAGTACAATTGTATAATTAATATACTTCATGTATCCTCTCGGGAATATCTTTCCACGCAATTGAATTTTTCAATTAGAAATATTCAGACATTTATTAGTTTTATTGAAAAACAATAACAATGACAACAAGTCGATATAATTAAGCGTCACCCGATTATTCAAAAACGATGCATCGATGTCATATCTTATCGCAAATATTTTTCCCAATAATTAAATTAATATCCGCTAAAATTTCTTTTTACTTCATAATTACATTTTATGAATTCGTTTTCAGAGAGAGAGAAATCAAGAATCTGTCATCATTCAGTAACGAAAATTAAATAAGGCATCTCACAAACTTATACCGAACAATCGAAATCAAGTACACCTCCCGGAAAACACATTTATTTATCGTAACGTCGAACATATCAAATTACATTTTAACAGAGTCAATCGGAATCCGGCAGTCAGCGGGTGTTAATCAGTTAATCCAATCGGGAAAATTGCGCGATTCCGGACGGCGCGCGCGACACGGGGTCGTTTGAACCCGCGGCGTTCCCGCCACGTTATCGACTGGCCGCGGCGCGCATGCGCGCGCGCCGCCGAGCGAACGGCGCGACGCGATTGGCCGGCCGGGTTAACCGCCGCCGCCGCCGCCGACGCGCACCGCCATCTTGCTTTCGCGGCGAGCGAGCGACCCACCCAGCCACAGCGGCGGACAGTAGTAGTTCGCTGCGCTCTCCGTGATCTACGACGAGTGAGTATCGTGCGTCGCATAAAACTCGTATCGTCCCGTTTCGTCCTCGATATCGTTGACGGCAAGTCGTCCTCCTCGCAGGGAAGAGAGGCGACGGGAAGAGGGCTCCTCCGCGGGATTTTGCGGAGAATTCGCCGAGTATCTTGGGGCATTCTCAACGAGGACGTGGGACTGTAGGCGGGCCGGGAAGAGGAAGAAGAGATGAAAGGGATGCTGGCGCTGGCCGCACTGCTCGGCGTCCTGTCGATCTGCCGGGTGCAGGTGAGAATTAAGAGTCCCATTGTTCGTCCTTCTCGCTCTCCCGCTTTCTCGCGCTCTTTCTCTCTCTCTCTCTCTCGCTCTCGCCACTTGTTCTCCGTTTTGAGACAAGTGTGCGAGCGCGCGCCGCTTTCACCCTCGAGCCAGGCAAATGTCAGGCGCAGCGAGGCGCCCTGCGTCGCGCGATCGATGTAGTGTTGCCGTCAACTTTTCGCTCTTTTTCCTTCTTTTCTTTCATCGAAAATTACGTGCCGATATGCTGCGCTACGCGATTCCGGCCATGGCGGCTGTCAAACGACGTCCGATCAATGACCGTGACGCCGCATGCAGCGATTGCTATCGCGGGCGACACGAGCCTGCTTTTTCAATCGGAAACCCTGTCTCGCGAGACTCCGATTTGTGCTGTTAAATGTTACGATGTGGCACACTTTCTCCGCTCGTACATCTAGCATTTATACCTGGCTAAAAGACAGACCTAACGTTAATTATCGTATTTTATAACAATATGTTTATTCGCAAATATTATCATATAAATATAAATATTTAGTCTAATTTTAGCGTTACATGTATGAGGCGATTGGTATTTATCGATGTTACAAATCACGAGTGTTTTTTAACAACGTTAAAATGCGAATATATTTACTGTTGGAAATGATCGATCATAATTATTTATAGCAACTAAGGTAAATAGCGTTAAAAGCATGACGTATATTTGAAAGCATGTGTATCGACAGTCTGATCGAGCGATTTATTTTCCAATTATTCATTTATTTTCTATCATCATCACTGAAAACTCATCACTTGAAATACCATCGCAAGTCGCGTAATTTTTCGAGACCGGCACTCGATGACGCAAATGACAGACGCGATGTTCGATGTATCATTCCGCTGGAATATTTAACACCGCCCGCGATATATTTCGCGTGTGTAGGTATTTAATACGAGTGAGAAACCGTGGGTAGTAAAGAGGCGATTCGAGGTAATCCCCGATACCGATCGATTTGATTCTCCGTAGCACGGCTATATTTTTTACTTAGGAGCGATTTATTCGAGGATGGGAGAAATGCCACGAGTTTCTATCGCAAAAAAAAATGTCAGTATGCGTTTCTTTGGTAGAAATAGCATGTGTTTTATGAGAAAGACATCGCGTAAATGTCAGATCTCGTTAAAAAAACGCGGCTTTTTATATATTTCGTTGTACAAGTGCGACATGCTGTGTAATTGAGAATTAAGATGTTCTGCAAGTATAATCAAAAAGTATTCTAGATAAGGACATTTCTAGGCTAAGTAATCTAAATTAGTTTCCCCACATTTTATCGCAGCCGCATATTACATGTAACACTGTTACTTTCACCGTGCTTGTACATTTTTGCATTCACTGATTTTCTTCCTCGGAAAAATTTGACTCTTTCACATTATTTGTATAGCGTTTTAATTCTTTTTTTCTCTCTCTGTAATTTTATTATAATCATCTAGTACCAACAATGCATCTCTATTAATATCGTTCCATTACTCACGTTAATAATTAACAATGCATTATGTAACAATAATGCAGTTTTGAAAGCAACCACTTCTATAATAAAACATCAAAACATAAACGACAAAGTAACAGTGTAAACAATTTACATATCCCGATACTATATCGCTATCGCATTAATCGATCGTTTGTAATTCGAAAATGATCAGCCATGATACGGCTATCGACTACATTAGTGAATATGCGTTAATTGTCTCTTGTATAATAGAGCCGTGCCTTAAAAAAATATGGAAATTTTTTAATTGATAAGAATGTATATTTATCTTAAATACTTTTTTCTTAATTTGAAACATTATATTATCACTGAAAAACAGTGAATTATTACTGATAATTTTAATTGTAAGTAATAATATCGCAGTAATATCTTATTAAAGTAATAATTATTTCAGTTAATGATACTAAAAGTTAATGATACTAATCTTATATATTATATATTATATCTTATATATCTTATATACTATATAATATTATATATGAGATGATTTTTATAGCAATATATTTTGTTGAAATATTTTCTTTAATTTGATTAAGATTCTTTATTTTTCATATTTCAAGAGTAATATATATATAATTTTAAATTTGAATATTAATTATACGTGTTTTATTACAAATATATATAGATTTTCTCTAAAAAAATAGCAATCTAGAATAAACATATAGAAAAGGCTTTAAACATTAGATCTTGTAAATATGATCATCTGATTTTTCAGCAAAATATTATTATAATTAATAAACCTGAAATAGAGACGCAAAGTATTCGTTAAAAATCAATAAATATTCATTGATTTTCGGTAAAATCCTGTGTCACTGTTTTAATCAGTGACATTTTCCCTGTTTCTATTTTAAGGAAACATATGTAATCTAATACACAGTATTTTTGATAGAATAGGATATTAATAACATTAATTAATTTTACAAAAATTTAGATTTATTGACACACGTATAATTCTGTACTTTCAACATTATTTTAGTAATATTACCTCTCATTAGAGAATTTAATATTTGTTATATTATAAATTAACGGAGGCATTTCAAAGCTGATATTAATCTCTGCTCACGAAAATTTGAAGTTTATCGCATCATATAGAATTCAACGTAGAGATTTCAATAATATTAGCTTATAATTTAATATGAAACGTTCGATAATGATATAAATAATATTAACTAAAATCTGCGAAAATTTAGGCTTTGTTATATATAAACAATTATCAGTAGAAACTGATTCGTAAGCCGATATTAATACAGAAATTTAGTGTTTGTCACGCTATATTATCGAATATTGTGGGTGTTTCAATGACATTAATGACATTATGAAAATTTAGGATTCTGTTATATGAGACTCTCTAATAATATTCCGTTCACATAGCTAATCGATATCGATAATTTTTTTTGTTTAATTACGAAAATGCATTTTCTCGGCTTTATTACATCAGGTGTGTTTAATGGCCGTCAATTTTTTCTGGTATCACAAAAAAAAATTCGCGTTTAAATCTACTCTGGCTATTTAAAAGCGTCATTTAAATCAATCAAGATCATTGCATTAATACACCTTGTGTCTTGAGGTGTCACACCCGTTTCACGCACGCAATCACGCATGCACGCATGCAATTTGTATTGACGCATATGTTGTATCGTATATGTTTTTTTGTCTAAAAGAAATATCTATAAGAAAAAGCGCGTTTGTACATCCAAAAACATTTATTGGATATTTTTCAATTTTGTGCCATACAGTTTTTCCCTCGAAGGATACACATCAGGATACAATCATAATTTTTTTAAATTGTAGGAAATTCTTCTGAGTTTCTCTGGTCTAAATTATCAATTTAATTCGAATTAAATAAAAGTTATTTTATATTTCATCAGATAAAAATGTCTCAATATCATTGGACTGATATATTTAAGTAATAATTTTTTTTTAATCAAGTAATAATAATTTTTTTAATCAAGTAATTAAGATAAATTTTAAAAAGGATAAATTTTAAGCTAGACATATTTCTTACGCGTATGCAATGATAAATAATTCCCTGTAATGTTAAGTTAATAGCACAGTTCAGAATTATGGTGTACTCTGTTCCCATACGTATACCTAAATAACTTATCTCATACTATGTAAAGAGGGTTTTTCAAGGAAGTGCATTCCGGATGAAGCTCACATGCCACATATAATTAGCATTTTAGTGTCGTCTTCTAGTAATTTCGTAACCTACATGAAAAGAAAATTTAATTTATGTTACAAGCGATTTTATAAAATGGAAATTATAATATTAATATTAATTTTCTTATGTGTTTTTCAACAATCTCACGATCTAAATAATCTTTTTCATAGCATAAATAATCATTTCATAGCATTAATTATTTTAAAAATATATTTTTAATTAAGATATTTTGAGATAAAGTCACTATTACAATTTTTTAATTATTCTATTTTAGCAAAAGAATTAATCGTGCATTATGCACGCGAATGTAATACGTATTAACGCATATATATTAATTTAAATTATTCTCGATGGGCGAAACAAGAATATTGATGACTGCATTATAAAATTTTTAATTCATATTACGCGAAATACAATACAGAGATATTAACAAATCATTAAACCGATTATCCCGTAGCTAATTTTTTCTTTTGCTGGTTGAAATAAATTTATTATGGCATAATTACACATTGTATTTATTTCATGTGTGACATTATCTATTTCTAATTTAATGTCATATTTCATTTGGTTCGTGTAACGTAATCTACTTTTTCAAACTAATCGAATTCTTTCCGTATGTGTTTTGTATGCACAAATTAACGTAATATCCAATTTGCTTCGTATTAATCGTATAATATAACAGAACGCATGCAAATATTTGTTCATATATCATTACAACAGTAATTCATATAATTCTGTCAAAATTCAATGTAATATTACACTTGAATTCATTTTCTCTTATTCTAAATCCATTCTCACAACATTTAGCGTTTAATTGCATGTGTAATTCTACGCTACAAAGTACGCTGTGTCAGAAATCTCATTTCTCCCTTAATTTGGATCAACTAGGAGAAAATACCTCGGATTATTCTCAAAATCATTGAATACGAGATCGTGTATAATATTGTGAAATTCCTTTGTGAATATAAAATTGATTCGATTTATAATATATTTTGCAATATATTTGAAATATAACAAATTAATATTAAATATTAATATCAGAATTTAAAGTATAAGCAATTTATTTCATAGAGAGATCTGTCTTATGAAAATGACAATACTCGATAATAATTTTATGGTAGTTTCTTCGCATTTTGCAGCGAGAGTAAACGAAAGTAAGTCATAGTGTGTCCGCGTTTATACTGTAATTACGTTGGCAAAACTGTCTTTCGCTCAGATGGGTAATTAAACGCGATAGAAACTATTTTTTATCTCACACACACGGTTAAAATAAAATTACGCGTGATTTTCTGGGATTCAACGATAATGATGGTTGAATTTAATTCTTTCAAAGGAAAGATTTTATTTAAAATCGTTGTTTTATCGATCCAAGCCATATGGCTTGATTTAAAATGATAAAATGAATACATTAGTATTTAAAAAGCTAAATAATTAAAAGTACAATTAACGTTTGTGTAGCGTCCACGTTAAATGTTTAAATACTAAATAAATAAAAATCTAAATAAATAAAAAATAAATTTAAAAAATTCGTCTTCTAAATAATATTTTATTTATTTAGAGAAAGTACAAAACTTTTTTTTACTTATTTTTATTGTACAGTGCACATAAATGTTTTGAGAATGATAGAAATAGCTTTAAATTTTTAGTGACCTCTTTTTTCGAAGAAAAATGTTTTCCCGCGAATATTTCCATCTTTTTTATGTCAAGTGGAATTAACATATAAATGATTACTAACGCATGAAATTAAAAGAAAATCCGAAAGGATAAAATTTGTCGAAAATATCCGCAAGCATGCGCTTTTTAAAATCTACCTCGCAACCGCTTTTGACAGCTTTTCAGCTGCACACTATAATGGATAGGAAAAAAAACAATGAGAACTGACGGCGGAAAAAATTCACGTGTTCGTAAATGCGACTAAAACGTTTACTTTCTATCGACAAAAACGAAAAAAACGAGATGTGAGATGTAAATGTACAGATGATGAAATTTGTATACAGGAAAAATATGCGTTTAATCCGTCTGCGATACTATGGTATGTCATGTGACAGATGAAATGCATTCAATATAACACGTGTAAACTCAATTATAAATTGAACGCTTTTTCACTTCGAATCATTTCAATTTTAGAGCAAAATTGTCAAGTTTGTTTTCATTTTTAATATTTCCCTCTTAATTTCTTAGACGATATAAAAAAAAATTATTTTTATTATGTACACACATGAAATATGTATTGAGAATGCACTATTAATTTTTGTTCGCTTTTAATTATTTATGCAGATTTCTTGAATCTTATTGAATAGATTATATTCCGATTCTTGAATATATTATATATTATGTTGAATTCATTACATTGAATATAACATATTTTCTTCTATTTTAAAATATTTTTTTTCTAATTGATTTTTTTTTAATATTGATTAAAATTGTCTTATAAATATATTATGTTGAACTCATTGAATATAATATATTTTCTTCTATTTAAAAATTTTTTTTTCTAATATTGATTTTTTTAAATATTGATTAAAATTGTCTTATAAATAAGAAATGCAATACAATAATATAATTATATAATATAATTAATATTGATTAAAATTGTCTTGTAAATAAGAAATGAAATACATGAAGGATTAAAGAAAATTGTGTAACATTTTGAAAGAAAATGCAGTTGATTTTTGTAATTGTTGATTTGTAATTGTATAAATAATTATAAGAAGAGTTATAAAATGAAATTTTATCGAGCCACTTAATTCTTTCCGTGTAATTTTTTTATTCAGTCGAAGGAAAGAGATATGTACACCTGGCTGTTTTCGCGTGATTCATTCTACATACATACATGTAATTTATTTCGACTCGGTATTCTACGGTGCATAATTTATCTCGACATGCGATTTTATTCCGAGGCTGAAAATTATCGTCGGCGAAAAAAGCGTTAATTTTGCGAGGTGTTCTTTTACTATTGATTTTTTACACTATATCCAATATAAAATATCGACAAGTCTGCAGTTGCGGAAGTAGCTAAAGAATGGATAAAGCGAATCGGAGGGAATCGGTGCTGATTGCGCCGTAATTTATTCATCGGCGTAGTGATTGTGCTCTCGATTTATTAATTATTCGCAATGCATCGCGGCATTATGTGATTTGTACTATGGAAGATTTTCTCACTAATTGGACGCAAATCTAATAATAACTAACTTATATGAACTAACGTAACGTAGTCTCTCGAAATAGCGTGAAAAAGAGAGAGTGAAGCTATTTATCTTATTTATCTATTCTGTCTATTCATTGCACGGTCGATTAATTAATAAATGTAGAGTGAAAGCTGTAATTATTCACCTTTGAAGTAATCCTTTCCCAAAATCGAAATTTGATATTCATATTAGTCTAAATTATCGTCATAGTGTACTTCAGGATTAAAAATTAAATAATCCACTTTACGTAAAATTAAACGAATATTGTGGAAAAATATGGCTGTAGAGCTGTGAAATATATTAAATTTACAGTACATAGTATTTTTTATAAATTATGATATGCGATTAAACAGACAGAGAAAGCTCAATTAAAAAAAACAATAAATGTTATTATTAATAAATTTTAATTGATAAGTACAATTACCATTTTAAAAATTTCTTTACATTTTTAAACTTTGATAAAACGTAAAGAACAGTTTACCGAAGGTACTATAATTTATCGGAAAGCAAGATTTTATAAATATTGAGATTGTATTCTTATGATATGCGATTAAACTAGAAACAGACACAGAAAGCTCAATTAAAAAAGCAACAAATGTTATAAATGCTAATTGATATTTAAGTACAATTACCATTTTAAAAATTTCTTTACATTTTTAAACTTTGATAAAACATAAAAGAACAATTTATCGAAGGTACTATAATTTATCGGAAAGCAAGATTTTATAAATATTGAGATTGTATTCTTACGATATGCGATTAAACTAGAAACAGACACAGAAAGCTCAATTAAAAGAGCAACAAATGTTATATTAATAAATGCTAATTGATATTTAAGTACAATTACCATTTTTAAAATTTCTTTACATTTTTAAACTTTGATAAAACGTAAAGAACAATTTAGTGAAGGTACTATAATTTATCGGAAAGCAATATTTTATAAATATTGAGATTGTATTCTTATGATATGCGATTAAACTAGAAACAGACACAGAAAGCTCAATTAAAAAAGCAACAAATGTTATAAATGCTAATTGATATTTAACTACAATTACCATTTTTAAAATTTCTTTACATTTTTAAACTTTGATAAAACGTAAAGAACAATTTACCGAAGGTACTATAATTTATCGGAAAGCAAGATTTTATAAATATTGAGATTGTATTCTTATGATATGCGATTAAGCTAGAAACAGACACAGAAAGCTCAATTAAAAGAGCAACAAATGTTATATTAATAAATGCTAATTGATATTTAAGTACAATTACCATTTTTAAAATTTCTTTACATTTTTAAACTTTGATAAAACGTAAAGAACAATTTACCGAAGGTACTATAATTTATCGGAAAGCAAGATTTTATAAATATTGAGATTGTATTCTTATGATATGCGATTAAGCTAGAAACAGACACAGAAAGCTCAATTAAAAAAGCAACAAATGTTATAAATGCTAATTGATATTTAAGTACAATTACCATTTTTAAAATTTCTTTACATTTTTAAACTTTGATAAAACGTAAAGAACAATTTACCGAAGGTACTATAATTTATCGGAAAGCAAGATTTTATAAATATTGAAATTGTATTCTTACGATATGCGATTAAACTAGAAACAGACACAGAAAGCTCAATTAAAAGAGCAACAAATGTTATATTAATAAATGCTAATTGATATTTAAGTACAATTACCATTTTTAAAATTTCTTTACATTTTTAAACTTTGATAAAACGTAAAGAACAATTTACCGAAGGTACTATAATTTATCGGAAAGCAAGATTTTATAAATATTGAGATTGTATTCTTATGATATGCGATTAAGCTAGAAACAGACACAGAAAGCTCAATTAAAAAAGCAACAAATGTTATAAATGCTAATTGATATTTAACTACAATTACCATTTTTAAAATTTCTTTACATTTTTAAACTTTGATAAAACGTAAAGAACAATTTACCGAAGGTACTATAATTTATCGGAAAGCAATATTTTATAAATATTGAGATTGTATTCTTTGAAAAAATACTATAGAAACAATGTCTCGTTAAAATGTTTCAAGAATTAATAGCCCGCGGCGCGTGCATTGGAATTGATTAATAAATACATGTTTGTCGCGTAGTTGATCTTTTTGTCGCGACTATTTCTGCAGGATATACCAGGGCGAGATATATGCAGTTTTATCATTCGCCATCGGCGATTTAAATTTCAAAGCGTCACTCCTGTCGTCCCACATTATTCGCGCGAGAAAGCGCGAAACTACTCGCAATCGCCGAACGTAATCCGCGAAGCAAACGTTCACGGATCTTCGCGCATCCATACGCAGGTATGTAGCGACATAATTCCTGCTACAAACGTGCATCGCCAAAGGGAAACGACAAATCCGTATTAAGCATGCCGCAACGAATTCCTGAAACCGACTGAAATAGCGTTTTAATAACGTCGACGTTTTCTCTTTGATCGAATCCGCTGCGCGTGCAATTGTGATTAATCGCGCGCGAATCAGATTATGGAAAAAAAAAATATATATATTTCGCGGTTGGAGAGAATCATTTATCGCTAGAAGCGACGCATTTTTGTCATTTTGTTAAACGAGATATTTTCTCTTTTGTAAAATCAAAAATCGAAAAGAGATTGAATGCAAAATTGATTTCATTGCGATCATCGAGAAAAGGTCTCTTCTTTTAATATCGAGATTTTCTTAGCATATCTGACGCGTAGACATATGCTAGATTCTCGCTAACAAGAAACATATTGCGTATGAACGGTAATTTTCCGAGTTTATGCACATAGAAAATTTATGGGCGCGCTTCTTTATGTCATACATCGAGAAAATGAGAGATGTTGGAGTTCACATCGTGTGAGAAAATTTTCAGAATGGATTTCTTTAACAAGTATTCGTGTATGCGTATTCTTTCAATATATTCTATATATTATATTATAAAAAAATATATATGAAAATATTTAATATAACTTTATTTGAATCTTTTGATTTAATATTATTTAAACTTTAATACACGAAATTCTGAAAGATTATTAATATAGGCATTTTTATAATATTGATCGCTTGAATAAATACATATTTCATCCATTTTCCTCAAGTTTTTTAACTTTATTTGAACTAAGAATAAAAATACCATCGCGCAATAAAAAATGCAGGGGAATAAAATACATTTCGCGTGCTTTTGCGACTTCATCGATCGTGACAAAAATGTCCAGAATGCAAGAGGGCAAGAAGGCGTTAGCGAAGTCGCGGAAAATGCAATTCGTAAATGCGAAAGATGCAACGGTGCATCCAAAGGCACGGTGAAAGGATGATGCATAGAGTCATGACATCAGTCGGCAATGATAAATATGACTGGGTCGCAGCCGATTCCGCGATCTTCGTCGCAACTTTGTCGAATCCCTAAACGGATGCCGAGATACTTTCGCCTGATTTCGGCGCGCGCTTTTAAGTGGATTTCAAAGTGCATCCGCGCATGCCGTAATGCACGTCGACGAGCGTGCATCACCGTTATCTGCCCGACAAAGTTTGCTTAACCCCCTTAACGTCTCCCGCCCGTAGTCCTGTCGGCTTAAGCAGCATTCGCAGACTGCGAGTGCAACCTGGTTAGCTGTCGCCGGTTAATTCTTTAAGACTATTAACGAAGCTGCTTTAATAAATCGTTGGAACGGCCGATGAGCCAGTTCTTTAAGTAGGAATGATGGCGTATCGTATTTTATTTAAAAGAATCGAATCGATATTGCTCCACCGAGAGATGGACTCTTGGATTGATTAGAACCTGAGACGCGTAAAAGCCAATTTGGTCCCTCTTTATTCGTTGCGAAGAGAGTCTCGGTTATTCTGGAAAGCTCACGAAGCAGACAAGGATTTAAGAAAATCGTTTTATTTTTATTGTCTTCCTCATAATTTATTTTATATTGCTTTTTTTTAAATAATTATTTATTAATTTATCGATAGCTGTTTTTTTGAAAGATCGTATTGAAAAAGTTAATTCGACGTTTTTATATCGAACTATCAGTTTTGGTTCTTCCAGATTGACCCAATTATACGTGATGAGATTTAATTTTCTATCGAATCTTTTCGAAGAATTGATATCGTCTGTGGACGATTTTTCGTGATACCTTTTTTATTTTTTATTCGATTTTATATTAAATCCAGATATTCGAATCTCTTCTTGATAATTTTGATAAATGTAGTGACTTGAAATCTAGTCGCAAAATTAAGATTGTTAAACGAAATTGAAAAATAATATAAAATATAGGTCACACTATAGTACTTAACGATATTCTCAGTATCGAATTGAATTTAATTGTATTAATTGGTTTAGTGCCTATTGAATAATTTACGTATCACGTCTTGCTCCTTTCAGTCTGATTATACTCGAGAGTAACAAGTGCTGTTATATGCTAATTTCCTTAAACTATACGAAGAGAACTATAATTTATTCATGAAACTAAATACTATGTTATGTTGTAAGTAATTACTTTCACCTCCTTTCTGCTCCCCCTATACTTTTCTGTCTAATTTCTTTACGCTATTTTATATAATTTTTACTGTTGGTATTTTTATTTCCATTTTTTTTTATATAATATATTTTTATATTATATATTTTTTTTTATATCTTTTTACTATTTTCTACATTTTTTCCCCTTTTTCTATCATCACCGTTTGTAGCTTTATTTTTTCTTTAGTTTTTGGGAGGAATTATATTTTCTGTCATTTCCTGTTTTTATGTATGTTATATTCCTGTTCCTCTTTATTACAACATTTGTCTCCTTTCGATATTTGTTACATGTCCATCAGAATATTGCATGTCTCGGAAGCTCTGTAAGGCTTTCTCGGCGGTCAGATTTGTCGTAAATGCATTAAGCAAATCCACTTAGATAATATCTTATATAAAACATCGCATAATCGCAGCTTTTCACGGTGTTGCGGCTATTGTTTACGGAAGAATCATGTTAATGAGAGCTATTCGTGTTGCTCACTGGGCGAAAATCGCGCACGTTAATCCTACCACCGCTGACGCTATGAAAAATAGCACCATTCTTTTCGTCGCATCGTAGTGTTTTATAGTTTTATCAAATAACCGATTACATAATAAAAATATGTACAAGTTTTTTATTGAAATTTACCTAAAATTATATATAAGATTTATTATATATAATTATATATATAATAAGATATTATATAATAAGAATTATATATATAATTATATATAAGATTACGTTTCGTGTATTTTTTTTACGCGCAGAACTCTGCATATATCGCAAATTGTCGGTAGTTTTCTCCCTTTGTTTTTCTCGTCAAAGGTCGAACGACAAAGAAAATCGTGCACTTCCTTCCTTTCGACAGTTGCAATTGGCATGTTGCGGGTTCAAAGTTGCGAAAAGGCAGGGATGACATACGATTGTCTCCTTTTCCCTCGTTGCATTATTGTGCAACGAAGCAATCTTACTGTAATTATCGCATACTACGTCTTTATAATTTATTGCGAGACTAACGTGGTAAATTATGTCTTGGAGAAGAAGATACCATCTCGAGTAAGAATGGCTTCTCTTTATCTTGATGTTATTTGAACCTACCTTGAATTATATGTTAGGTTAAAGTTTTAATTATTATAATTATTATAATCTAGCATTAATAGTCTTCCTTGATATTAATTAATAGTCTTTTCTAATTGCAGTATTATAATATTTACAAACATCATTATGCTAATTATTTAATAATGGAATATATAATTTTTGGACAGATAGAAGATGAATACAATTGCGATTCTTCAGTAAACAATCCTATTTTTTATTTATTTACAATCATAATTACAGTCAACAATTACAGTTTATTTGATAAAGCAAATGAAATATACGAATATTAAACTTGTTATGATCGATAAATAACTAGAGCACAACATACTATGATAGATGAAATTATAGCGACTGTTTCCATAGTTTATCGAGACAAACAGCACGTGTATGTACAATCAACATTGCATGTAGATATATGTGAAAGTCATTTTCCTAATAGAAAATTGCATGCGCATCAAGTAATTAACAATATTTCTGCTGCAAGTAATTAAAAATATGCAAAATTATAAGGAAAATTATAATTGTAAATTGTAATTTGCTCGTGAAAGAAAATTCTTTTAATTGTATCATACTGCATCATCATATTTTTCAAAAGTATATCGGCGTCTCTATCTGAAATGTTAATACAGTTAAAAGATTGATGTGAAATTAAACTAATATATAAAACTCGCTCGCGAAACGCATGTATGTCAATGCAATGCAAAAGTGCGCAGTAGGTGTGGTTTATGGTGATAAATTACAGCAGTTGCATCATATTGTAAATTCGTGTCATGATCTTCGTCTAGCTGGCATCCTTTTCTGTATCTGTATTCTTTGAGATAGATCATCGAAGTCGACTTTTATGATGTCCGTTACGTCATGAGGAAAACGCGCGCGTGGCAACGCCTGTTAACACGTCACGAGGGTCATCGATGATCGGCACACCTACACTTAACTCTATCAACAGCGTTGTGTAAACGTAGTAATACAGTGTAATAATAGTATCATTGAGTTTTTCAGAAATACATAGATCGCAGTAAAAAACGTGGAAGTGTTCTGGAAATTCATATTTTCGAGCATATAATTTTAATAAATGAATAATATTATTTCTTCAGATATATCTTTGGATTCAAGTATGTTTTATAACTTTTATGTCTTTCTTAAGCACGACTATTTATATTTGAAGATCTACTATTCATATATATGTATTTAAATTTTAAAATGTATGTTTCTCGCATATATATTGTTCCATTCAGAAATCTTTAAATATTTGTTTTTTGAAGGAAAATTTTTCTACGTATAATTTGAAATAAATTTTTATGTAATAGAGTTTTTTTTATACAAAAGTTCAATTTATATTTAAAGTGTTTTTAAAAAGTTAGAGAAATTTTTTTAGAAAGAACTGAAAAAAAAAAATTAAATAAAAAAAAGAGAAATTTAATTATCTCTAAAAAAAATGTCCAAATAATCGAAATGATATTTCTCTCTTCTGCCATTAAATGATGTAAAATAAATGAGGGTACGGATTCGTATCTCTTTGATAAATTGAATTATATTCGATCTGAACCAAAAATATACTGTTATTTTATCACTGTCATTCTTTCGGCGAACAAAACGGCTTAACTCGATAAGGTAAACCTTTTAATTCTTCAATAGCAATTTAATCTCGACATAAGTATAGACGCAATTCTACTTTATGATATAATCTCGCGACATGAAAATCTGTGCTGTAGGAAATTGAACATATGAATAATTTTTTCCCTCCCTTTTATATTTAAATACTGCTCCGACGGAAAAGGATTATTGTCGTTCTGGAAGATCACCGACTACCGCAGAGTTAATAACCGCGGTGATTACCGGTCGCGGAAATCTCGAAGTGTACGCGACGAGGTGTTTGACCTCGCCGAGGCGTATTCTTCGAGGAAGTGGGTCGCCCGCGCGTTTCTTCTCTTCCGCTTTTTTCCTTCTCTTTCTCTTTCTCTTTTCGGTCGTCGTCGGAAAAATCGAAGTCCGCGATAGAGACCCCTGTGTTGCGATCCGGGAGGAAAGTAACGGTGGAAGAAAGCGCGGCAAGAAAAGCCGCGCGAGTAACCGGAGAGAAAAGGCCGTTCTCTAAAGGTTAAAAAATAGACGAGAGCCCTTTGACGTCAGCTTATGTCTGAGCGGGGATTTCGTCCGTACGTGATTCGGCTCTGTCTGCGACACACAGATATATCGCTATTAGATTATTGCCGCTCGCCTGCATCATTTACGGTGGACTCGCGTAAATCCTCGAATCTCACCGGTAACCGTATCAGTGGCTCCTGAAAAATACATTCATGTTTCGACTTTAAAGTCTACGAGAATCTGCAATCCGGATCTTCCAGCAATGTACCAAACGTTAGAAATGTGACACGTGCTTAATTTCTCTTGAATCTTAAAAAGAGAAATTCAGACGATTTCTCTCAAAAATCATTCGATATTATGAAGGACATAAATTTTTTTTATATTCCTCGTACATGTTTTTTAACTATAAAACTAATTAGAATTAATTAAAATTTATCTATGAAAATTATCCACATTATACGATGTTAAATAAATAAAAAATATATAATAAAATATAATAATAAAAAATATAATAAATAATAATAATAAAAAAATAATAATAATAAAATATAATAAATAAAATATAATAATATATAATAAAAATAAAAAATAAATATGTATAAAAAAGACTAAAATATGTAATAAAAAAAATGTATTCAACCTCTATTATATCCGAAGCCACGACGATTAGTTATTTTTAAATAACTTTGTTGAATAATTTCCACGTGGAACAACTATACATATCTTTTCTGTCGATCGACGAGCGAATAAAATTATAAATGTATACGTGAACAAGTAATCTTATATATCGTCAGGACGAGAAAGATATTTTAAAGGCCGAGAGAAACGAGACATCAGCTCTGTTCCCTCTCTCTGCGGGTCAATTTATTAGTCTCCCCGCAGCTTGCTACGAGAGGAGGATTATCGATTTTACGGGCGGGCGGTGACCAGCCACGAGTGTGGGGTCGGTCTTGACGCGAGGTGTAAGAAATTCGTGTTACGTCAATCGTTGAGCGCGCCGGAAGCTTCCTCGATGGTTGCTTCCGTCGCATTCCGCACACGTTTTTTAATAATCCCGCGCAACATTCCGTCCCCGTCCTGTCCGGTCTCGGCCCCGTGGAAGCCAGATCGGAGGAAGCATCACCGCGACAAGCACGAAACGGTTCCGTCGCGACGCGTCGGGACTAAAAATAAGACGCTATCGATCGACGCCGCGATCCTGCGCTGCGAGTGAGTCGATGAAGTGGTTACACATCGCGGATACGTTAACGAAGAAAGAGTAACCGCAAAATCAGTTTCTTCGTCTATTTTTAGTCCCGCGATATTGGAACTGAATTGTGTGTCAAATGTTATGACGAAACATCAATCACAAAACATTGTTAAGTTGAGGTGAGAATTGATTCCGGAGATATGGGAGGTCAGAGTAGTCAAAATTCATTAACTCGTCAGCCTGTACGCTTTAAAGCACGAATTTTTCTTTCGGTCCGATAATTTAAAACTTCGTACCCGGGGGTCTTGCTAGCTGCTGACAATGAATTTGAAGTCGGATTTTTAAAATTCATAATGCCGATTTAATATGGCGGATCATGTATTTAAAAAATGTTTTAATTTCTTTTTCTTCACCGAAAAAATTGTATTCTTAACTTAAGAATATGCCACTTATCTTTAGAATATATACTACTAAAATAGGCGCCAAGAAGATCCTCTTAAGTTAAGAGGCAAATCTTCTAAACAGATATTCTTAATACACAGAGAAAAATTTCTTTGGATTTAATACATTTTATTAAAATCAAATAAATTTAATTATTGGTCTAAAAGTTTTTTCCGCCTAATTTCAAATAGTCTTTTAATATTCTGAATACCAAGGAATCTAGATTAAATAAATTATTTTAAAATTCCTTGAAATTAAACTGATAAATAGTGATGTCAAAGAGGACTCACATGCACACAGAGAACCTATGTGTGAGAGCGTCCTCTCTGTCGCACCACTGCTAAGGGAAAAAAAGTATACTTTAGGTCTTACGTTAATACAAGTCCTTTATATTCCATTTCATGATAAATATTGAATACGAGAAAAATTAAGAATGGTGTTGCCGCGTAGCGGCAAATGAAGAAACATGTCGCGCACACGAAACTCGAGTTGTGATGTGTAGAAGTCGCAAATTAAGAATATATTCTTATTCATTAAGAATATATTCTTATAAGGATTTTGATTTAAACGACCAAACTGGCAAGTAAAGCTTTATTTATTGAAAGTTTGACAACGTTTCGACCTTAGGTTTAGGTCCTTTTCAAGTCTATAATAAGAAAAATTACAAATAATTTAAAATGACGCATTAAAATTATAAACGAGTTTATGGAAAAGAAAATTATAAACGAAAAAGAAAATTATAAACGAGTTTATGGAAAACTTGTTTATAATTTTAATGCGTCATTTTAAATTATTTGTAATTTTTCTTATTATAGACTTGAAAAGGACCTAAACCTAAGGTCGAAACGTTGTCAAACTTTCAATAAATAAAGCTTTACTTGCCAGTTTGGTCGTTTAAATCAAAATCCTTATAATTTTATTACTGGCGATTTATAACAAGAATTAAGTTATTATCAATATATTCTTATTTATTAAGAATATTTATTAAGAGGACTTATAAAGTATACATTTCAAGAATACAATTTTTTCGGTGTTGTTAAGTAAATCGATTCACAAGTATGTATGAAAACATCCCCTTCACATGCTGGCATAAAAATTCGTGCTTTAAAGCTATGAGCTGACATGAATTTTAATTATTTTGACTTCCCATATCTCTGGAAACAATTCTCACCTCAACTTAAAAATGTTTTGTATTTTGATATCTTGTCATAAGGTATCATTTGGCACACAATTCAGTTCCAATATCGCGGGACCAAAAATAGGTGATTTTTGCGGTCACTCTTTTCCCCTGTCGGAATGTCCAAGGAATGTTACTCGTGTTGCTTGACAGTTAATTCGCGAGAATGTGCCACGTAAGGTATGATATCGAATTAACACAGGTTGAAAGTTCTCGGCGTAATTCAGAACTCTCAAGTTGTAATAACTTGTACGATATCCCGCATCTTACAAGTGCCTCTCGCACCCTTTTCTTCCGTCTTCACAGATTCTTCGATTAATATGAAGTTTTTACAGGATTCGAGATGGGGAATTAGTTAAAAAATTTATGAGAGCGAAGAAACACCCCGAAGTATAATTATTTAAATTATAATAGATGTGATATATAGCTGTTTAAAGGATATTCAAATATATTCTTTTGATTATATATATAGAGAACAAAGAGTTTTTCATGTTTAAATTCACGATGAATAATTCAAGTGGATTATCTCTCTTGTGCGTTTCGGTCTTTTATATTCTCAGGCAAGCCAATAAATACAATTTTATACATTCATTACTGTTTGACTGAATACACTTGATTATTTTATCATTTAGCGAAAATATCGAGAAGAATCAACAAGTTTTAAATATTCGATAATTTTTTAAATGTTCAATTTTAATAAATAAATTGCAGCTTAAAATTTGTATTTCGAAATTTAATTTTCTCCGAATAGAACGAGTAATGTTATATTATTCAGTTTTGCCGCCAAAGCTTACGAATTCGCGAAAAGCCCTTCATAATTCGATAGCCTATATATTTCAATAGCACGAAAATGATTGAAGTGCCTAAATAACAAATATCGTTTCATATCGAATAACGATTGTGTATTTTCTGCCAATTGTACGGCACTCGGTATTACAATAAGTGGAACGTAATATTCTGTCTGAGTGTCTCGTGTTTCAAAGTAATGAATAAAAAATGAAACGAGAAATCGATCTCATATTCTGCGCGCTTGCACGACGCGGTACTACATATTTCCTGGGAAAGACAGAATCTCCTTGCAAAATATTGCCGGCGAAATCAAGGTTGGAATGGCTTGCCGGCGATTATTGAGATATTAAAAATAGGACGTTGTACGCGCGGAGGTAAAGGTTCCGAGAAGGATGATTCGCTCGCAATTCCGCACGGTCGACCGAGGGGTTGCGACAAGAGGGTCGCTTGATTTAATAACGCGGCCCGCTCGAGCGAAGCACCCGTTCGTCGAGCGGGTGCCGATAACCACTACCGTACCACGTGCCTCTGTGTCTTTCCGTGTGCAAGGGTGTGCCTCGTACATATCGTTCGCAGTGAGCGCACCGCATAGCTCAGTGATTCCCAAATTATTCAGAAGCAGACGGTGAAGAAACAAATATTTTCAAAATATATTTCGAGAAAATGCAGAGCTGTCGGTTGAAGGAAAATTATAAGGGATATAATCTAAATAGAAATTTTATAGATGTCGCAAATATTGGAAAGCTTTGTTGTATTCACACAAAAAAAGAAGTGTCAAATCAAAACTTATATACTTAAACTAACGTTCATTGTTTCGTATATTCGCAACAATTTCTAATCTTCTTAGAAGAATTTAATAATTTTAAATTTCAACAATATTATCATCTTATTTTAATATTTTAATTGTCAAGAAAATGTAATTATTTAATTCTACTTTAAGAAAATTATAATCTTTTTTAAAAATGTTATTTTCTATCCAATATTGTTTCTTTTCCATTCAAGAAAATTAAATCTTAAATCATGAGAATATATTTTTCTCGATTGAACTATATAAAATGGCTTCATTCAAGTAAACAATTATTCAAGCAATTATATTTTTCTTAAATTAACGCGATATAATCTCATTTCAAGATTTCCATGTTAAAATATATTTTCAAAATAAGAATGTCCTTTTTTTCTGTGCATCGAAAAGTTGGAATATGTCATAATTTAACACGAAAACTGTCGACAGCTGATTTCTTTAGCGTGTACATTATTTATCTTGGAAATTTTAATGCTGTTTAAAATTTGATTTAATTGAGAATTAAATTGTTTACCTCGCGACGATCGATGATCTCGAGGTGCCACGAAGTTTGGGAACCCTCGAGACGATTATGGATGATCGTAGGGCGTGTAACGATCGTGAACACACGCCCACGCTTTGCGCCGTGCTTTGACCCCTTGTCACGGACGGTGAGTAAGTGAATATTAAAACCGCGCGCGCATCAGAGAAAATCGCCACTAGCTTGTCAGGCATCTGCGAGATGAGTTTTAATTTTAGAAAATTAATTTCACCCGGCGCGGCACACACAACTCGGCAGGAATTGAATTAATCGTTAGTCTATTCCGGAGCTACGTTGCTCCTCGAGATGATATGCGCTCGCTGTCGCTGAGATTATTTAAAATAGGATAATATTGAAATACGCAGGCGAAACTCTCTTCGCGCGTGAATCTGACAGTTTCGTAAATTTTAACGACATGTTTAAATGGTTGGTAGATTTAATTATAGAGGAATTGCGTAATATACAATTACAAGCCGCTCTCAGCGTAATTATAGGAATTATTCGGGTGAAGAAATATTTTGTAATACAAGAAAATTAATTAATCAAAAATTATATCAATTAAACGAGGAATTTAATAACTTTGGATTATATTGATCGGGAAGAAAAAAAATTAAATTACCTTTGAATTTTTGGATCTTACAGTCTTGAAATATATGGAGATCCACAAATCATAAAGGAAATATTTTAGTCTTAGAAGCTTTAAAGTTTCAAATTCTTGAATTTTCCGAAGCTTCCCGAATTTTTCTGAAGCTTTTGGAATTTAAATCTTCCAATCTCCAATTTTTCGAATCTGTAAATACCTTAAAGTAAGATTTTTTATGTTTTCAAGTCGTTCAATTCCTTAAATCGCGATATGTATAAGTTCTGAAATATCAAAAAATAATCCGTAACGTGACGATAGAATAATAACTTTAATTAAAATATTCTCGATTTTTGTATAACTGTAATTAATCTCGATATTTGCACATGATTCTCAATCAAATGCTATTGTTTCTCGTGTTTATTTAACCTAATGCCAAAATCGTATGAAATAAAATTGACCAGATCGATGAATTCCATTCTATTTACCTTCCACGAAGAATATTCATTTTTATTCCAATGCTACGAAATTATATTTTCTCGTTAATATAGCAGTGTTTAATTTCCATCTGCGTTTGGATATTATAACGTATTTTAAAAACAATAATGGAATATATATGTGAAAACAGAACAGCTAAATCTAGTACATCATTGAATTGTACAGATTGAATTAAAATCTTTTTCTGAAGTGTTTTTATAATAATATTTTTAAAAAATAATTTAAAATATTGAGAAAAATTCGAATATGTGAAAACAAGAAAAATATAATAAAATTTAAAATTTCCTTTTTTTATTTCTTGAAAAAAATATTTTAAATGGAAGCTTTTACCATTACTTTTCATGCAGACTAGAACAAATAGTATTATTTATATAAAAAAATAGGATAGAATATTATAACAAATATGTGACAACTTTATTTATAATAGCTCTTACGATAAATTATATCAATGTATAGCTTCTTTTCTAAAAAAAATTTTAGCTTTCTTTGAGACCAGAAATATATCTGAACAGAAATAATAATAAAAATTAGAGCGTCTGATTCCCAAAACTATTCAATAATTTCAAGGTACAAAAAATTATTACGCTCTCTTATTTACATATTTAAAAATTACTAACGAAAATTGCTCCATATAAAAATAATGAATGTAATAATAGCGAGTACAATTGAATGTACTTATAAACTAAATCATGCGAAAAGTGAAGAGATTAAGAGCGCGACCGCTAATTAATGCGCTCGGCAGGTGCGCACGCGGCGCTTAATAAAATAATAAACCACTGAATAGTGCAGCAGTTAATTAGGTGTTCAAGCGGCGTGAAAGTTGAATGTCAAATGCTTCGGCGCGTGCCCGGAAATTTAGAGTCGCCTGGATGTTTATTGGCCTTTTACTCCTCTCGTTTACTTGCATGAGAAAAAAAAAACAAATCAGTTAATGCAACGGATATTAGACATTATAATAAACTTTGACATGTGCATTACACATAGATTTTTTTAACTATGATAATATAAATATTTGCAAAACAATATCTTTTCTTCTATTTATATAATGGTTAAGATATGGATTCCATCTCCAAACTTCAGAATTTCTTTGCCTTATTTTGTAAAATTATATGGATATTTTTGAAAATCTAATATTTAATATTTTTCAAGTTAATAACACTATGAAAGAATATTACATTTAAGGCAATATTATCGATAATATAAATATTTGCAAAACAATATCTTTTCTTCTATTTATATAATGATTAAGATATGGATTCCATCTCGAAGCTTCAGAATTTCTTTGCTTTATTTTGTAAAATTATATGGATATTTTTGAAAATCTAATATTTAATATTTCTCAAGTTAATAACACTATGAAAGAATATTATATTTAAGGCAATATTATTGATAATATAAATATTTGCAAAACAATATCTTTTCTTCTATTTATATAATGATTAAGATATGGATTCCATCTCGAAGCTTCAGAATTTCTTTGCCTTATTTTGTAAAATTATATGGATATTTTTGAAAATCTAATATTTAATATTTTTCAAGTTAATAACACTATGAAAGAATATTACATTTAAGGCAATATTATCGATAATATAAATATTTGCAAAACAATATCTTTTCTTCTATTTATATAATGATTAAGATATGGATTCCATCTCGAAGCTTCAGAATTTCTTTTTGCCTTATTTTTGTAAAATTATATGGATATTTTTGAAAATTTAATAATTAATATTTCTCAAGTTAATAACACTATGAAAGAATATTACATTTAAGGCAGTATTATTTTAATTATTAATTTATATATATTTTGTTCCTAACTTTTTTTTATATATTGTATTTTACATGTTGTATTTTCAAGTCATTTCATTATATTTCAATAAGCTTGATTTATAATGAATATTGTAAAAAGATTCACTTTAATAATAATTTTCTCGTAAAATGCATGAAGAAACTATCTTCTCATTTCGTTCCCTCTTATGTCTTAGTAATTGCGCGACTTTACGCACAACTCTATACTCTCGTGATATTTTTCTCGTTCCTTTGGCGCGTATGGCTTCCCTCTTCCTCAATGAAAAGTGGCTTTTCGACTTTTTACATCCAGGAAAAATTCGATACCGGAGATTGGAAGGAAGCTTTGTGAAGCGACTGGCCGCCGCCGTCTCGCTAATAACCGGGAGATAACAAGGAGATTCTGTTTATTCAGCGGAATCTCTCTAACTTGGGTGCAAGCTTGCTTCTGCGAGGTGAACGTCCCGTGATGAAATCAAACGCCGTTGTTTATGCATCGAGCTTTCTTTTGTATTCGAGATGTCGAAAATCGATATATATTACAGTTCAACAATCATTTCTTTTTCGTTTCAATCTCCTTTTCAATATAAAATTTGCACATATATCTCTTTTATGTACGTAATATTTTTGCATCTCATATTTTTTTCGTATATAAATTCTTGAAATAAATTGGTGCAGAAATTTTTTTCTTTTCAAATTTATCTAAATATTTCGATCTATTATTAAATATCTCGACAATTATATCTTTAACTAAGATTCTATTCAAAAAAGATTCATGCAAGCTAAACTTGCGAATAAGTGATGAGTGATTTATTAATTAACGTTTAAAATTTTCTTGTTCTTTTTTTTATATATTCGTAGTTCAATGTAATATAATATTGCCTTAAATGTAATATTCTTTCATAGTGTTATTAACTTGTGAAATATTAAATATTAGATTTTCAAAAATATCCATATAATTTTATAAAATAAAGCAAAGAAATTCTGAAGCTTCGAGATGGAATCCATATCTTAATCATTATATAAATAGAAGAAAAGATATTGTTTTGCAAATATTCAATGACTATTCTCGAGACTTTTCATAAAGGACAGTTGTTTCAATTTTTGACGAGAAATTTCCCTCGCCAAAAATATGAGATATGTATATCAATTATCGAATATTGTGTAGTTTTCATATCTTATTATTGTTCCATTATATTTCGAAACTAAGCTATGTGAAAGTTTGTATACGCAGCTTAACGCGCGTTTCCTCGTGAGAATAGTTAGCCCGTATTACAGTTAGTGCAACGTCGCCAACCCCCTAAATGTGCGGCTCTGAGGTGGTGTTGAGCAAGCCGCGACGCCGACCGCACACATCCCAGGAGATTCTGTCGCTGATATCGCCAAGTAATTTCCGCTAACGAGGAAACCATTTCGAACGGAAAGTCGCTTTTTCGAGAGAAAGAGAGAGAGAGGCACCCTGATGAGGAATATTGATATTTCGAGCAACAGGATGTTATTTTAATTGAATCTTCCATGTCGCATGTTGTGTAAACGGATATGTGATTACAATGACGTATTTTATTTTTTGTAATCACGATTTTCAGAGAAAATGTTGCTTCAACTTGAATTTTTTTTTACTTTCTATATTCTAAATTCTTGAAGAAAAATACATCCTAAAAAAACTGATTGCTAAAACACAAAAGTAATATCTGACTTTTTTGATCTGTTGAGAAATATTCATGTAAAATTGCCTCAGAAATTTTGAAAATCTTTGAGAAAGAAGCTAAATTAGAGTAATCATTTATTATTAATTTTTTATTATTATTTAAGATTTTATTTAAAATTATTAATATTTTGTTATTATTTAAAATTTCAAAATATAAGGGCTAATTTTATTCAGATTAACCATGATATGCAGGAGATTGTAGTTATTTTGAGAAAAAGGCGAAAATATAATTGAACAATTGTTAAATTTTATATAAAATAAACTACTGGAAAAAATTTAGATTTTTGACAAGTAACAGACATGTATTATTTATTGATATACATTCAAGATATTAGCATATTTTAATATCTAAAGTATGAAACTGCATCTATAGGAAAAAAGCAACTTCTAAATCATAAAAAAGCAATAAAGATCACTTTTTATCGAGCAATTTATCCCACAAATATTCAAGGTTATGGCAGCTGCTTGATCCCACTCTCCTTTCATTTCCCGTAAAAGCGAACGTAAACCACAGGATGCGAATATCACCGGCGACCAATTCGGAATATACCAGACACATCATGTTCGGCTAATCGATAAGCCGGCCACTGCAATCTGGATGATGATCATACCGTGCTCTGAAAGTGCTATTGCAACGTGTCGATCTACCGAAACACAAAGCCACCGCTAACAGCTCACGACTAAAATCACATACTCATCCTCGCGACCAGTGTTAGGGATACCGTGATAGCCTCTTCTAGTCTCTCTCGTGTCAAGAGGAACTTGATACAATGTGATTCATATGATTCATATATATGATTATATAGTTATCTGTGTTTTTTTCTCAAACATGTAGAAGCAAAAAAATTATGATAGTTAAAGAACTATTATAATAATATCATATTTAATCAATAAATTATATCTTTATATTTATATTTATTATATTTAATTTTATTTATAAATAAAAAATACTTTTTAAGAATATATTTTTTTATTTTATTAAAATATTAGAGAGATGAAGATTATACTAATGATGTTATTATATATTATTTTATCATCATTTGGTAGATGTAATAGAAATATTATATATTCGAATGATATTCCGTTTGAAAACAATACATGAATACGTACATCTGTTCATACAAACAATATATTTTATTATTACTTTTATTATTTGATTATTATTTTATTATTGTACGCAATCAATTTTCAAAAACTTGTATTTTGAAAATAATCGGATCCCGAAGAAACGTCCCGTCTTAAAGTCGCGAATACCGATAAATTTGCATTTAGATACAATCACCGAAATCTGTATCGGCTGTTTAGCCATGTAAACAGGATTCGCGAACTTTGCAAGAATCTCCTGAGGAATATCTATATGTTCGATCGTATAACGACGAGCAAAAATGAGATGCAATTATTCATCGAATTTTATCTAGGGCATAGCTTGAAATTCGAGTTCCCAGTCGTTATCCTGAGGCTGGGGGGGAGTTTACCGTTCCTGCCACAGGGTAAACCTGTGTACGCCGGGGGTTACCGAATCGCTTCCGTACATAATGGCGCGCCATGTCGCGGATCTGCCCCTGACACAGCGACGTGGATCGATGAAATGCAAAGCACCGACGGGCGTCGCGACGCCCCGCTCGCCCTCATCTCGCCGGATGGCCGGCCGGCCGGCGTCGCAATTTGCGAACGTAAACGAAATTATCGGCCGAACGGGGCAAAATGCCGCTCGTGAACGAGTAATTGGGTTAGCGCACATTTTCAGGGAACGTATCGCTCTATAATAAACGATCGTGATGATAGTAACGGCCCGCGTCGCTCGCGCGCATAGCTAATACCGCAGTCAATAATGCGACTAGTCTCGTGACGCAGTTGGGACTGTGTATATAATAGTACACCCTCTGCATGTTTTCAGAGACACGTCATATAAAGCCTTGCACTATATCTATTCGTGTTGAATATCTAATTGTACGAGTTATCAGAATAATCTTTTTTCAAAACGCTCTTGGAGCTTACCTCGAGAGAGCTTTTCAAAACGCTAATAAAGTATTTTTGCATCGAGTACTTTTCGAGTTGTGAGGCTTGACATAATTTCTTAATTTTTATACAAATAAAATATATCTAGTAAAATATTCATTTTTTTTTTTTATTATCTTACTTTAATTCTTTTATACAAAATAATGAAGAATTAATTGATGTAAAGAAAATAACATAATTGTTTCGAAAAAAGAATGTAATTGTTAATTGCAAATTATATATTTTTTCTTTTAAACAATGATGTGTTTTCTTTACACCAATTGATTTCTCTCATTATTTTGTACATAAAAGTATTAAGGTTTTCAAAACATTAATAAAGTATTTTTGCTTCGAGTACTTTTCGAGTTGTGAGGCTTGACATAATTTCTTAATTTTTATACAAATAAAATATATCTAGTAAAATATTCATTTTTCGATTATCTTACTTTAATTTTTTATACAAAATAATGAGGAATTAATTGATGTAAAGAAAATAATATAATTGTTTCGAAAAAAAGAATGTAATTGTTAATTGCAAATTATATATTTTTTTCTTTTAAACAATGATGTGTTTTCTTTACACCAATTGATTTTCTCATTATTTTGTACATAAAAGTATTAAGGTTTTCAAAACACTAATAAAGTATTTTTGCATCCAGTACTTTTCGAGTTGTGAGGCTTGACATAATTTCTTAATTTTTACACAAATAAAATATATCTAGTGAAATATTCATTTTTCGATTATCTTACTTTAATTCTTTTATACAAAATAATGAGGAATTAATTGATGTAAAGAAAATAACATAATTGTTTCGAAAAAAGAATGTAATTGTTAATTGCAAATTATATATTTTTTCTTCGAAACAATGTGTTTTCTTTACACCAATTGATTTCTCTCATTATTTTGTATATAAAAGTATTAAAATAAGATACAAATTACATATTTTTTCTTCGAAACAATGATGTGTTTTCTTTACACCAATTGATTTCTCTCATCATTTTGTACATAAAAGTATTAAGGTTTTCAAAACACTAATAAAGTATTTTTGCTTCGAGTACTTTTCGAGTTGTGAGGTTTGACATAATTTCTTAATTTTTACACAAATAAAATATATCTAGTAAAATATTCATTTTTTTGATTATCTTACTTTAATTCTTTTATACAAAATAATGAGGAATTAATTGATGTAAAGAAAATAATATAATTGTTTCGAAAAAAGAATGTAATTGTTAATTGCAAATTATATATTTTTTCTTCGAAACAATGATGTGTTTTTTTACATCAATTGATTTCTCTCATTATTTTGTATATAAAAGTATTAAGGTAAGATGCAAATTACATATTTTTTCTTCGAAACAATGATGTGTTTTCTTTACACCAATTGATTTCTCTCATTATTTTGTACATAAAAGTATTAAGGTTTTCAAAACACTAATAAAGTATTTATGCATCGAGTACTTTTCGAGTTGTGAGGCTTGACATAATTTCTTAATTTTTACACAAATAAAATATATCTAGTAAAATATTCATTTTTTGATTATCTTACTTTAATTCTTTTATACAAAATAATGAGGAATTAATTGATGTAAAGAAAATAACATAATTGTTTCGAAAAAAGAATGTAATTGTTAATTGCAAATTATTTTTTTTTCGAAACAATGATGTGTTTTCTTTACACCAATTGATTTCTCTCATTTCATTATTTTGTACGTAAAAGTATTAAGGTAAGATAATCGAAAAATGAATATTTTACTAGATATTTTATAAAAGACATAATTAGAGGATATTTTACTAGATATTTTATAATTTATGTAAAATAAGAGATATTTCAAGCCTCATAACTCGATGAAAAGATACTTTATTATAGTTTTGAATCAAGATAAGCCACAAGAACTTTTTGGAGGAAGAGATTGCCCTGATATCCTGTATAAGAATAACAATGAGTCATCCAATTATCAATTCAACGATTATATACGATGATCTTTGGATGAAACACACAGAAATAAAATCTATAATTAGACAATTATATTTATTAATAACGTGTTAACTTTTTCTACTTTTATATAGAGATTGTCAGGATATATTAAAAAAAAAGTTTTTTACACATTGAGATTTCTCTTGACAATCCCAAAGAGTTCTTAAATATACATCTTGCATCGTAATCACGAAGATGTTTCATGCAACTGGGTCGACGTGCAAATGGAAAGTGAAAAGATATGTAAGAATACTTACAATTTTTTTGTTTCAAGAAGCAATATACTGTAATGGATCTTTTTCGTTCCCCTTTTGCGTTTATCTATAAATGATAAAATATTTAAAAATTAATACATATTTAATTCGTTTTGAATTTTTACATTTGAAGATGTTGATATTTATTTTATCGCGTTTATCGCGTAAATTGATGCAAAACCAACGCGCGATTTTTATTCGGGCGGGGCCGATATTTTTCACCGAGACACGTCAATCGCGAATCCCGAAGCGCATACTTGAAGCGTGACCTCGCTTATGGTTGCAGCGCACACGATGCATGCCGATATTTACCAGGTGCAGCTCTGTAACCGCATGAAACGTTGTCGCACGATCAAAACAAGCGCGTCGATGGCGGCAGATGTGCGACATACGTATTTCTTCGTGTCTGTTTGCGAAATTCGATATCTGCCCGAGATATTCGATACAACCGAGTGGAGACACGACCTTGTCGATGGAACGGATTTAGACGATGTAAGTGACTTTGACAAGATCACATGCAATCATATATTATTCAAATCTGGAAAAAAATTCGAGAAAATCGGGAAAATTGAAATCAAGATCCCAATTGAAAGAAAAAGAGGAAATAATTTTTTTTTTCCCAAGGAAAAAAAATTATTTGCTCGGATATCAAGCATTATAGCGAGTTTTATTCAATGTAATAATCAACTACCGAATATTGCGTCTGTTATAAATTATGAAAATGTACTATAAACATAATATCACGTAACCAGATACATACATATAGGTATCTCGTTTCCTATTATATTTTAATTTCTTTGGGAAAAAGTTTATCAAGTCAGCTTATCTTACAAATCTATATTCAGATTTTAAAAAATAATTCTCGATATAAAATATGAATAATTCGATATTCATCTCGATATTTATAAAGGAGAGATCTTTTTATTAGTCGAACGGAAATAACATGTATTAAAAAAAAAGATAATTTATTCCGATATATAATGTGAAACTAAATCACATATAATTTCTTCTATTTTTTTGTATCGTCAATTATTATTCAATTATAATGATTATCAGTGTTTGCTGGTATCTAAATAAAATTATCTAGATAATCATCTAAATAAAGAAATGGATCATCTTTATCTTTAACTAAATAAAGAAATACAAAGTATCTTTATCTTTATCTTAGATGAAAAATATATTATTTAAAAATTGTCGAAGATGTTTTCATTCTTTGCAAAAAAGTTTTCTAGGCAAGCTTCTAAAAATCTATCTAAAATATCTAAAATATATTTTTTATATTATTGTTATTAATATATTATAAATATATTATAAATATAAATTAATAAATAAATATTTATCATATCATTTATATATCTTTTTGCTATTATTTCTTTATAATATTAAATATTCTTTAGGAAAAGAGAAAGAATATGTGTTTACGATTTTAATATCCCATTTATGATCTGTGTCACATTTTTTACAAATATTTATAGTCTTCTAAAATAAACAAAAATATCTAGATAATTATCTAGATTATCGCAATAATTATCTCATCTAAGATAAATTTACGGATTTTTATCTTTATCTAGATAATTTTGAAATTATCTACAGCAAACATTGATGATTATATATCGGAGCCTCGAATGACACTGGCAATCTTCTGCATTGTAGTACAAAATTATCCCTTTTAATATGATATAATAATCGTTGAGGCGCTTGCTGAAAATAATCACTCGATATAACAAAATTAATATGTTATCTACGACGATAAACGAGCGCATAACTGTCCGCAACTACCGCCATGTCTCCTTGATGCGTTAACGTATCAACCGAGGATCGTCTGTAATTATCGGACATTATCGAGTGATATAATTAGTCAGTTGAGTATTATGGAACGACGTAATTACGCTGCTACCATCTCTAATATGACTTCCTGTCTCCGCGAAATATTGATGTTTATATATCTCGCCTCGTAAAATGTGTAATTTCTCAATCGTCATCCTTACGATGAATGTATATATGATTTAATAAAATAGCTCTTAAACGTTTTTATTTCATCGTGATTTTAACAATCGACTTCTTTATTACATTATTTTTAAAAATTATTTTTTCTTATATATTTTGCCAATTTTCTTTAAAGATAAATATAAAAATAAATATAGAGAGATATAGAATAAAAATAAAAATAGATTCTTTAAAATCAGAATTAGTAAGCGAGCGACGACTTTAATGAATTAATTAAAATTAATATATAACTTTAAAAATTAATATTATTAAAATATTATGGGAAAAATTTTTAAATTGGGAATTTTTGGAAGCATCTTGTACATCTTATATATTGGTATATTAGATATATGATATATTTAAAACACAGTGATGTGTGTCATGTTCTTATTATATAAATTTCACATTAAAGATTATTTTTTTACTTGCTTGAGATAACGAAATAAAATGATCCCGGAGATTTCATTGTGAGAACGTTGACATTAAATTATTGGACGACATTACAAGCTATATTGTTGAGCAAGTAAAATGAAGGATTTATGTCGTGGTCTTTAACGCGTTTTAATCGAGTCAGCATTTGTTCCCATTACGTTTTCCTCTTCAAAATAATGAATTGGTCTACAAAATCGAATTAGTAGAAATCATGCATTCAGGACAAGTTAAACTAGCAAAATAAAAATAAACGCAAAATAAAAATAATATGAAAATTAACTTTTAGTATATTACGTAAGAAATTAACAAAATAAATTAATTAGCATAATGTAGAAGATATTATTTGACTTGTTATTAATAATTTATATTAATTGATGAAAATAATCTCTTTTCCCTCTGGAAAAATAAATGTAAAGCTTTACAAAATATTGTATATGCATTTTTATAATTACGTTTTATAAGTAAATATTTGTCATACATAAATTTACTTGGTGTTTTAATTACAAATTTACATTTAATAAGAAAAGAAAATAGATGTTTATGTTATCGAAAAATGTATATTCTATTTTAAATACATCATAGAAATAATTCAATCATCTATTTAGCCGCTTTTATTCGTAAATACTTTTTTTTTTTAACGAGTCAAGCATTTTTTCGAATCACGTAATTCTGTAATACGAATAAACTATTTGCTTTTTTCTGTATGTCAAAGATTTGAATTCACGCGAGTAAGTACACGTTTGTAAGTAGTTTATCGAGGCGGAAAATGTTTTAACCACCCGTTTTCTCCTCCCGTTTGTATGCAGCTCAAATATTTTCTCTCACTTTGTGTTGCAGGCGGTGTCGGAGAGGCTCGAATTGGCACCAGCTGGCGGAAGATCAGAACCGCAGGTGAGTATCGTGAGAGAGTTCGCTCTAGCCTTTCTGCTTCAAAAGGAAACACTGCGAAATTATATCTTCTTGCGAAAATCGTTATCGTTGCTCTTCGTTTATAATTCCCGTCAAAGTTCGTTATTTTTTTTATTTTTGTTCGGAAACTAAATAAAATAATTCCTATGCTTAATTGAGATTATTGAATTTAAGATTTTTACTGTTGTACTTTTATGAAGTTTATTAAATGTTTATTAAATGTTTTATTAAATATTGTAATAGAGTAAATTATATAGATTTATATATAAGATAAAGTAATGAGAATTTTGATATTTTCTTTATATATTATTTTATATTTCAAATTTTACTCTGTTATACAAAAAATATAAGAATATATATGTATATATATATTTCTAAAAAAATATTTTATATTTAAACAAAATACAACTAGAAGTAAAAAGTAGAAATTATTCAATAGGAAAATTTAAAATATTTTCTATAAGAAAAATATTTGTAAATGATTATAAACAAAATAATTAAAATAAACAATTTATAAATATACGTTATATAGATTTTGTCTTTAATAGATAATTCGCAATGATTAAAATAAAAAGGATATTGAAAAAGCTTGTTGACTTTTTTGTAATATCTTTTGTAAATGAAAAACAAAGATTTATTCAGTCGATAATTAAAATGATTTAAAGGATTATAATTTCTTGAGAAGCGAAACACTTTGATGAAATTGTTGACTGTGCCAAATGTGTTTTCCGCTTTGAAACTAATACATACTTTCAATGACCGTATCTTTCCTTACCTAAGGTCGCTACCTTGTGCGAACCTGGCGAGGTATATCTTGCTCAGCATATGGGAGAGCAGGGTCGATGGGTCTCCTCGACCGACAAGAAGAGCTGCATGACGGATAAGCTCGAGATCCTGGAGTATTGTAAGAAGGTAAGAAAAAAAAGGTCTATAAGATCACGCAACCATTAAATTGTTTTACACGTATAACACTGACGTTAAATACGTATAGTCGATTAAGAGTTATATATAGACATTAAAAATAGATCTCTGACATTTTTCTGCTATCATCGAACTTTTTATTCCTCTCTTTTGCATCATTCCTCTATATTTTACAAAGGATATGAACGCGTATAAATATTTTGCTCGTGAGTTCCCTTAAAGCTTCCTTAAAAACGTCTCCCATTGATCCCATTTACTTATCATTATTATATCATACGCGAAAAATACAATACTTGATTTTTGTTAATAATAATTAAATCTTTGATACTTTGAAAGGATTGAGGACGCATTCTAAAATAAATAAGTGAAAAGAAAGAAAAATATATTAAGATTGTAAAAATGGATAAAACACGAAAATGAGCACGCAATTCTATTCTAGATCTTTCACAAGTAGAGCACGGTGAAAGGCAAGACTAACTTTATGGATTACCGGATAATAACATTCTCCGTCTCGTTTATACGACACGTTCGCGCAATCCACCATATGCATAAGAGAAAGAAAGATAAACGTGCAGCTTGCACATGCGTACGTGCTCGTATTTGCTTATGCACGAGCACGAAGAAAAGTGACTGTCATTTCATGCGCCGGATATGTTGATCGATAAAAATCGTCGCCTCGCTCTCTCGTCGCGAAAACGCGAAAGTACATTATTTGAGACGATTAAATTCGAGATATTTAAATTATCGGCACGAAATCGGAGGTAATAGAGACTCATTTGATTGAGAGTCGTGTCTTGAAAAAAAGAATCAAACTGCTGCGAGAGATTGATGAATTAATTAATTAAGACTTGCGGCGTGTTATTTAACATCGCGCCCGCTGCAGGCATGATTAAGAAGTCATTTAATAATCTTCCGGTTGCCGTATAAATCGAATTTTCATCCCTTCGTTGATGCGCTTCAGTCACGACAAAACACCGAATTACGCGGTTCGTTACCTTTCCTGTCGTGAAAATAAAGTTAATCTTCGCCGATGACTTTATCGCGCGAGATTGCACAAGTCGAATTGTTGCATCGTGAATTATTTATTTTGACACACTTTGTTTAAATTTCTTGACGATGTATAAAAAAAATCGAAATGCATCATATACAAGGTGTCCCACAATCATCGGTCTATATTTTAAAGTTTAAATGTCGAAGAAGATCATTATTTTTTGTATATTCCCAATTTTTGTCGTGATGTATCTTTCTAACTAAGCCTTAAATTAAAATTCTATTAAAGTAAACTCTATCTAAAATTAACTAAATTAATATCTAGAATGTGATTTTATTAATATTTTATTCCCATAAGGCTTAGTTTGCGAAAAACCCTTTATTTTCAATCATTTATGACTCGAAAACTATTAGTGCTTCGACATTTTTGCTGAGGAAAAATCGTTCTTAAATTAGCCAGAGAATCTACCTTTAAAATATGGAGCGATAGTTGCCCTGTATATCAAATATTCGTGTAACTACTCGATATAATATTTTTTTCTGTAATATTCCACGAGTAGCATGATCTTATTATATTTTTTACACTTTTATAAATTTAATTTTATAAATATATCTCTAATGAGCTCCACATTCGACTTATAAAAAATGTATTATATGCTGAACTATTATCGATCCGCTGCAGAGAACTATATAATGTCAGAAGCCGAGTCTATCAGATTTAATTCGCACATGAAGCGAATATAACGTTGCAAAACAGCTCGCATAATAGGAATACGCGTTTTTATGGCCTTTTAAATAAAGATTAGCAGATAAGTTGCTGTTCATTCGCGGTAATGACAGACTTGCTTAGTCTGTATGCTCGATAATTACCTTTACAGATGCGCGATTACGATCTGGTCAAACTATAATACTTGCTAATGATACTTTCTAGGCTTACCCGAAGAGAGATATCACCAACATCGTCGAATCATCGCACTATGTCAGAGTCGGCGGATGGTGCAAGCCCGGAAGGAACAAGTGCAAACTTTCGCGATGGGTGAAACCTTACAGATGTCTGGGTGAGTAATAATAATGATATTTTTGTGCCGAGTAGCATGAAAATTATGACACTTGTGTATCGCAATTTTTCGCAAACTTCTTCGTGTCTCAGTATCACAGATATCTCCCGCAAGATTAAAACTTCTGTAATTTTAATGGATTGAATTTTGTTAAATCCTAAATATGTGAAAAAGGAACTTACATTAATTTTCACATATCTTCTCGGGAATGTCACGATGTACTAGGTTTCTGGGTTAACATAAAGTAATAATTTAACGCGAACGTATCGCGACATAAATAAAACCCTCGGGGAAAACGGGGTGACATAAACGGGATGTAGATTTATATAAGCTTCAATATTTATTATATTGATATCTCGGTTGATTGATAGTCAGATAGAAAATTTTTGTACATAAAAAATAGCTCGATAGTCGTGATGGAAAATCTTTGCGGTGAATTTTGCGATAATATCTGCTTTTTGGTCTGCTTTAAAACTAAGAACATGTTGGTTCCGATGGGTCGTAAGCTCATCGATAATGCGGTAGCGGTGACCATGAGAAATGGATAGATCGATCTTCGACGGCGAGGATTTAGTTATAAATTTAGCAGGACGCTCGATCTGTTCTGGAAAAATTCAATTTGTAGAGTCAATACGCTGTGTAACGGGCAACGCGATATTCTCTGTCGGATTGTCTGCTCGGCTACCTTCCTGATCAGGCTTTTTATCGCGCTGAAAAACGGAAGAACTATCACAAACGTGACATCGCGTAATAGCAGAATTCAAGAGATCGCACTTATTTTTCTTTCTTCCCTCGTATGATTACTCACTTCCGAAGTAATTGACAAGTGTAGCGAATATCTTCATTTGACCTTGTAAATCTTTTTTCCGTACAATTAAATGAGTCACTGCAACAGAGAGATAAATTTATAATCTTGTAACATCTATCTTAGATCTCTTTTCCTTCACGTTAATTAAAGTGCATCTTATAAATTATGAACTGATTCCGTTCTTACTCTGATTTCTTCAATTTACATAGAATACTTATATAACTGTGGAATATTCTAAGTCAAATAACGCGAAGTTTTGATGAAATCGGTAAAAAAAGGTATTAGATAAGATTCATTAAAATATAAGAAAATGTATTTGTGCAAGCTTTATTTTACTATTACTAGATGAAAATATTGCATTTTTTAATTTTACATAATTTTATTTTAACATATTTTTAATTAAAGTAGTAATTGCAAATATATATATATATATATATTCGATATTGAAAAATTGCAAAGTTGCGGAACGATGATAATTTACTTTCCATCCGCTTCACAAGTTCGTTTAAAAAACCACCATTAAAGTTTGACGTAACACTTGTATATTTGCATTTTTTACAGTAAAAAGTTACTTAAAAGACAGTGATTTTTTTCTAATTGAGAATCTAGACATCTAGAATATATATTTACATCATTGAAATAAATAATTATATCAAAATGTGAGTAGTGTAATGACACAAAATCGGTGATATATTTTTTAAATGAAAAATCTTGTAAAATACAAGTTATTTATATAGAATATGTACAAAAAGCTGTGACAGATATAGGATTTGAAAAATTTCAAATTTTATTTCATTTTAAGTGCTCTATTAAACGTTAAAAACTATATATACTTTTCATTTTCTAATTATATCATACAAACGCTATTATTCTGCTTGGTCATACGTGTATAAATAATCATGTCTCTTTAATTATGTCTGCAATTGTCTTCATTAATTTGTCTGTCCACTGTTCTTACGTAAAACTGACTATAAAGTATCAAGTTTTTTTTATATTCCATTTAATCTTTTGTCTTGTGTTATCATCTTTTTCAACAATACTTATAAAATAGAATACGTTCTCTTTTAGATAAAAATATATCTGTGCGTTTATAGCTTTTTATTATACTTTTATTCTGATAAGAATGGGAAGGAATGACACATATATACGAAATATACTGGAACAAATCAGGCAAGTGGTTAATACCCTCGAAGGGGCTGCGTGACTAGCTCTATTGATCAGCCCTGGTGAATGTACCGATGCGTCATCCTCTAGACGCATTTCCATTCCGCTGTCTGTCTTCTTATTTCTTCCTTTTGCATATTCTTCTATTGCACTTATAAAGCTCTGCACAAAGGAACGATACAGGCAAACAAATACACTATCGGAAAATAGTCGTTGCTTATTTTTTTTATATTCATCTTTCTTACACTGAAATGTTCTCACAAATGCAGACATACTATTATACATATATAATGTATATTTATACACATAATTCTTCTACTTTAATATTACATTTATATGATAGCGCATATTTTGATATAGAAAATCTCAAGTAATAATATTTTAAAAATTACTTTTTAATAAATTTTATGTCGATTTATCTTTAGAAAAATCATTATATAAGGGAACCTGTTATGTTGACTATGTTATGTCGAAACTTTCTAATATTTAAGCAGTATAATTAAATCCGGAATTAAAATATTAATAACTCAAAGTTTATTTGAATTTAAATGAAAAATAAAATTTTGTTATTTGTTTTTTATTCTAGTTTTTGACTCGTGAAAAAAACAATTTTATTTTAAGGAAGAACTAGACAGAGAGATCAGTTTCGTCAAAAGTTAATAAATTTTTAACCATCACTTTTAAAAATGATTTGTACCTTGAAACTTTAATTTGGGATAAATTAATTCATCACCTGTCATTAACCACCTGTTATAGTTAAGAATTCTGGAAAGATAGCCAATATAGATAAAATAGATAAAATGTATAAAATATATAAAATGTGTAGAAATATATATGTTGGATGGATTCTATCGATTTTTATCTAAAAATGTAACGATTAAAAACTAAAGTGGCAAGATATATAAAACTTATTTTAAATAGACGCCTCGTGTTTGAAGAGAGTCATATAGGTGGATGAGAACTATTGATTTCATATGTGTATATAACATACATATCCATACAGATGTATAAATAGTCGTCGACAAATTTATACTTTAACTGCTGTCACAATATAATTCATAGAATTTTTTCTTGAAGAAGAGAGAGAGAGAGAGAGAGAGTGCATCGATAAAAAAATAGCGAATGAGAATAAATACTGATACAATACCCGACCTTTACTAGTTTAATCGAGCCTCTTCTTGAATTCGAGCTACTGCAATATGTACCATTTGCTACTTTCAGAGGGTCCCTTCCAGAGCGACGCACTTCTCGTGCCGGAGGGCTGTCTCTTTGATCATCTTCATAATCAAACAAAATGTTGGGATTCTCACAGGTAACAAACGTATATACGCGAATACATCTCCGTTAAACGAAATTATTTCTCGAGTGAGTTTAAGCTTACAACATCCGCGTACAAAGCGATTTAACAATTCGAGCAAGAATAGTTTAAACGTAGCCTTTTAAAGGAAGGAAGCAAAGGACTTGATTTTTGATCCCATTGAGTTTGCTATTGCATTGTTAACGAGTCGTTATAAATACCGCGTTTACCGCTCTTTTGTCTTTACATGCGCATCTCATAAATCTTCTATTAATTATTCCACATCTTATTATCGCGTACTTAATTAAATATACAATTACTTTGCTAATGAGCGACGTTAGTTATTCGTCATCTTCGCGAATCGATGTTGCGAGTCGATGTAAAGATCGCGATGCTGCAAATCCGTTTATCGTAGGAGATCAAGTGCGTCCTTGGGTACACATGACTGCAACAAGGGGATTTATGTTACAGTTGGAACACCACGGCGGCGGAGACCTGTCGGGAGCGAAACATGAACCTGCGTAGCTTCGCGATGCTGCTTCCGTGCGGTATATCCCTGTTTTCCGGTGTCGAGTTTGTTTGCTGTCCGAAACACCTGAAAGGTACGTAACGTACGTACGCTTGCTTTATCACTCATACTTTTCATTCATTCATTCATACTTGGCGTTTTGCACGAGCGAGAGACGCAGCGAATCGCAACGTCAGGGATAAGCGAAGATCAGGACGCGCGAAGAAGTCGCTTTCGCGAGCTTTCGAGAGAAGCGAATAATTATATAACGTTCTCTACGGTGCGAAAATCGCACCGGCTTCATCTTCATGCATATTCCATCGGTGCGAACGTTTCGCTGCGTCTGCATCTCGTACCACGATATCCTTTCCAGATGCGAGCTCGAGCGTCTCTTCTTTTTACCGTAAAGTGGGAGTAGGTATTTGCGGCGATTTCCTACTTGGAAACCTAACTTTCGCGAATCTATCTCTATTAAATATATTAAATTTTTAATTACGACGTAAAATCCAAACGTACAAAATTGTCATGTATAGTATTTTTAAGCAAATAATTTCACAAGTTGAAACTTATAAGTTTTTTACTTATTTTTTTTAATAACTTATAATTTATAATTTAATTTATAATTTAATTTAATAATTTACTTATAATTTAATTTGAAAAAGAAATTATTCTTGGTTTTATACATTTATTGTTCGAAATAAGACTGTAATAATACGGAAGACTACAATCACTAAGTACATAATCCTATTTTACGGTATAAGAGAAACAATGAAATATTAAATAATCGTAGCGCAACATTGGATAAATTCATTATGCAAAATCCATTGACTTTTCTCACTCGCATTTATTATTTACTTTGATAATATTAAACTTATACATTCTTTTCTACAAAGTCTTGTATCGTACAGCTTTTACTTTGATGCGATGTCTCTCGTAATATCATAGTATCATTTCGCCTTTATGTTATTTCATGTTGTACAGCGGTTAATGGAATGCGTATCTAATCAAAAAGCATATCGAAAAGGAGAAAATCAGAGAAGCATGAATATTTACGACGAATTCGCGGCGTATTTATTGCGCGGTAGAAATACTCGGCTGTTCGTTTTCAATCGACTGTCATAAAGAACAAAAAGAGAGGACTATAGGAGGGTGCAAAGAGAGTGTATTAAACGAGGGGTGCCACCTACTTCGTCTCGCTTCCTTCCTCGTCTCCTTCCAACACCCTGGCTGGCTCGAGCCACCCTCCGCAAGCTCTCTCTCTCTCTCTCCCTCTTTCTCCTCCCCTCTCTTTCCCTCGTCACAAGCTCTCTTGTCTTCTCTCTCTCGTGCAATCAATAATGTTCGCCGCCGACGTTCCCGACGACTGCGCAACGTAACATGCCGTAGCTTTCGGCGTCGCTGCGCAACTTTTCTTTCCTATACATCATATATAATAGGCTTGATTAACACGCACGAGGGGCTGTCCGTTTTATCCGCTGTGTGCGCCTGCTTGAATGTTATGTTCCATTATTTTCAGGATAGGTAATGTTACTCTGGGATGAGACACGTCGTCCGGAGAATGAAAAAAACTATATTAAATAAAGTTAAGGTATTAATGTTCAGGGAAATAGATATTGGAGCGGTAGATATATTTGGCGAACATGAGATTTTTTTATCTTTGTTTTTTTTGAAACATTAAAATGATATCTCTTCATTGAAACAATTTTAGAAACATTATCATTTAATGTCTTAATGATTAAGTTTCCAATTTAAGACTCTTACGATAAAGCGAGTTATTAAAGTTGAAATAAAAAACTCAAGTTGCTAGAAAAATGATTCTTTGAAAACGTGCTTTAAACTTTGATTTAAAAAGTTGTTGATTTAAAAATTGTTATCTTGATATTTATACATTTTAATTGTTGAAAAGATCTAATTTTAGATCAGCTTCAATATTGGTAAAAACGCTCAATTTATATAAATAAAATACGCTCAATTTATATAAATAAAATACGTATGAACGAATTTATTATTGAAAATAAATTAATTATTTCAAAAATATATGACACAAAATGCTACGTTTTTTTTTATAGTAATACCTATTCAACAATATCTTTGTTACATTGGTATTGATAGCTTTCAATTTCTGTCATCTTTGTATACTTTTCCGTTTGACATTTTCGATTCCGGATAAACCATTCTCGTGTGGTATCTATAACTCTCTATGACGAACAATCGTGACATAAGGCAACCTCTGGAGAAACTGCCAACGCTTGCAGTTACCGCATATCTATCGTGTGACCCAGATAAAACGACGACGCAGGTGGATATGGTCAAAGGAGACTTTTGTCTGTCTTTGCAAAAGTCGAGAAGTCGTCTCATCAGAGTATCTATTCTCGGCGAATGAGACACATCTCGGGAACCTAGTTAGCCAAGATGCGTCCCGCTTCTTCTTCATGGTAACTCGGTGAAATTAGAAATTCTAAACAGGAAAGATGCGACACCGGAATGAGAATGAAATGCGTTTTAACGTAAACGCGTTAAAATACATTCAAATTTCATGCTATTCCATCGACGGAATCTTCTCTGATTATCCCTAATAGAATATATCACATGGATATTTCACGAGAAGCGTTTAACGAGAATTTATCGCGCGTGAATTTCTAATTTTTTCAAATTAAACTAACAATTTAAAAATATTGAAATATTTATAATTTTTACAGGATAGATATTTACAATTTTTAGACTAAATAAATTTTTCTATCGATCGGTTTATAGATTTACCTTTTAGAGAAGAGATTATAAGTGTCCATTTGTACAAGTTATTTCGATATTCAGCTCGCTATTTGTTTACATGGAAGAATCGAAACCTGCTTTGATTGTCGTCAATTATGTCTGATAAAATTATCAAATTGCAATGCATGCACAATCGTATTCGACTCCCCGTTCTTTCCGAGTATGAATATCGATAAATAATCAAGTGGCAGTCCACTGCCAGTGTATCACTGGTGCGCGCATTGATTTAGATTATAGGCCAGAATTCCGCGGAGCTATCTGCGGCCAGCCCAATCCCGTCCATTTACTATTCAAACAATGGCAGTCGATATACTGGAATGTGCGCGCAGACAGGAATTCCAATAATTGCACCTATCGCACAGAACATGTATGTGTGCGCGATGGATGCGAGTGTGTGCGTGTGCACATGTGCGTATACTAAGTCGTTAGGTATTGTTAGAGAAACGCGAGAAAAACGTGGAAAGATATTTTCATGATGGACGCAATAATATCGTGTGTTAATAAAATGTCCTCTGTTTTTTTTTTTCTACACAAGTTTCGCGCAACGAGAAATCCATTTATTTAGTATTGGATCCAACGCGTATTGTTTTATATTTGTGTAATGTGATTGAATTGTTTGGATTTGTAAAGATGCATATCGAGGGAATGTAACGCGTGAACTATATTTCTCTTCTTGCAGAGAACGTGAAAGTGAAGAAACCGATTGATTTGCCCATCCCGAAGAGCATGGACGACGATCTTGATGAGGACGAGGATGATCTTGATGATGAAGATGATCTGGACACTGACGCTGAGGACGACGATAACTCTGACGGTGATCTCGACGACGTGCTTAGCGATCAACCCGACGAGGATGAAAGTGAAGAGGAATACGATGATCTTGACGATTACGACACGACTACTAGGTAGTGATAAATACAGATCAATGTCTTCGTTTTAGAGAGATTTACATTTTTTATATTTATTTTTATATTTTTTATATTTATTATTTCTTTATACATTTATTCGAATAAATATACAGCCAATTAAAGCTCTGTTTCCTTTCAGAATTAAAAAGAAAATCAAATCTAAATGGCTTAAATTATAATTAGCTTAAAGAATTATAAGTAGCTTAAAGAGTTTAAAAAATAACTAAATAGCTAAATAGTTTAAATTATAATTAGCTTCAAGAGTTTATTATAATTATAATTAGCTTCAAGAGTTTATTATAATTAGACATAAGTATAATTAAACATATTATTATAATTAAACATAAATCATTTATTATATATTTATCATATAAATATTAAAATATTATCTTAATATTAGTCGACCGTCAACGACCGTTTCCACGACGGAGAAAGCCAAGCAGGAGGCGACGGCGATGCCGCTGCCAGTCAGCACGAGCACGCAGCAGCCATCCCAACCGCAGGGTACGCCTGATCCTTATCTGACACACTTCGATCCGCGATCCGAACATCAGAGTTACAAGCAAGCTCAGATGCGACTTGAGGAGGTACATAAGGAGAAAGTGACGAAAGTAAGTTCGTTTATAGTAGCAATAGAGAAAATGAGGCAATCTTAATGTATACCTGGTAACACTATATTGTATCATATCTTCTATATAAAATAGAGAAAGCAAATATAAAGTATAATCAATTAGATTAAGCAGAAATTTATATTTGAGAGAAATAAAGTAAGAGAAACAAACCGTATATATTTGCAAGAGGAAATATTATGGCGCGGGACATTGGTGTCGAAATCTTTGTGCTACAACGCTTTCAGGTGATGAAGGATTGGAGTGATCTTGAGGAGAGATATCAGGATATCAGGGCCCACGATCCCGTCGCTGCGGATGCTTTCAAACGCTGGATGACGGCGCGATTCCAAGAGACAGTTGCCGCGCTCGAGGAGAGTGGCGCCGCCGAAAAGCACCAGTTAAGCGCGATGCATCAACAGAGAGTGCAAGTACGTGGAAGTTATGTGATATGAATCATGAATGTATTTAGAGTCAATCCGTCAATTTGAAACATTATGAATTATGGCAACAAGATCAATTTTAATTATTAATTAATTATAAATTATTAATATAATTATTAATATCATTAAATAATTAATTAATAAAAATAATAATTAAATGATAAATAATTAATTAATAAAATTAATAATTATTAATTAATTATAAACTTTTCTAAATTAGGTTTACGTTATTTTCAAATTAAATGATTTGTCCATATTAAAGAATATTGAATGAAAATAGATATTTTTAATTATCTCTAATTATTATTATTTTTTTAATAAATGGCAAGAACTTGTAACAGTATGATATCTTTTTTTCATATAAAGGAATATATTTAATCTAGACAAATGTGAAAAATATAAATTAAAATATAAACAAAATATATATTATTATTGTCCAAAATTTTATCATAATTATTATTCATTACATTCTTTGAGCGATAACAGCCAAATTATTAAATGAAAATTATATTCTACAATCATTTTATTTTCTTAGGAGGCTGTTAAACAGAGAAATGAAGAAGCCATGGCATGTTACACAGCGGCACTTAACGAAACGCCGCCGAATGTAAGTTTCCCCATATTTTTGCAAAAAATAATTTTTACAATTGTTGTATATGTTTTTATAGATGCATCGCATTCAAAAATGCTTGCAAAAGTTACTCAGAGCCCTTCACAAGGACAGACACCATACAATCGCTCATTACAAGCATCTCCTCGATAGCAGTTTGGAACAGGCGCAACGAGAGAAACCAGCCACTTTGGAGCATCTGGCGGAAATCGATAGGATTACCAACCAGAGTCTCTTGATGTTGGAACGGTAACGTATATATTTTATTCTATAGTTTTGCCTTGAATACGTTAAATACGCGAATCACGCGATACGACTTACACGCAAAGCGAAAACCGCGGTCGCAAAAACTAGAGACTCATTTTTTCTTTTCTTATGTTCAGATATCCAGACCTAAGCGCGAAGATTGGCCGTCTCATGGACGATTACGTTTTGGCCCTCAGGAGTAAAGATGAAACTCCGGGATTGCTGCTGGCGATGACGCGGGAAGCGGAAGCAGCCATTCTAGACAAGTACCAAGCTGATGTTGCCAGCAAGCAGCAAGGTATTTATGATGAATTATCAAATAATTATTAAATTTCTACAAACGAATGTGTTTTGCTATATTTTATACTTTACAGAGAAGGAACATCAGAAGCAGCTCGAGCGGGCGCGCAAAGAGCAACGTAAAGTGGAACGCGGCGAATTGCGCACAGAGCAGGAACAACACGAGGAAAATGATTCAGCAATTGATACCAAGGATATTCCTCAGCAATCGGAGCAAACCGTCGCGGTCGCTGCCATGCATAGTGAAGGTGTAATCAGAGCAGCTCACAGCATGACTCATGATGTTTCTCATTCCGAGCCGGTAAGAGAATTTAGCGCAAGTAATGTCTAAAACATATCAATTTTTAAAAATTTATTATTTATACTTATTATTTATTAACTAAATTTTATAGATATATTAAATAAAAATAAAATAATATATGTATGATATATAATATATTTAATAAAAAATATCTTTATGAATTTCTGGTTACAATCAACAAATCATATTACTTTCCCAGGGTTATTCTGTAAGACGAGAAGTGTATCATAGAGAAAATCGATCCGTATATTTCACACTCGCATTTGCTGGCATAGCACTCATGGCAGCTGCAGTTGTAGCAGTCGCGATATTCAAGAGACGCAGTGCGAGAAGTCCTCACAGTCAGGTATGTTATCGCATTAAAAGACACATTGCAGGAATCAGTCGGTGATCATTCTTTGCGCACATATTTATGTAATATATAATTTCTATTTTATATTTTCTAACTTTATAATATATATATATATGATTCAACTGAGAATATGCGTAATGTAAGAAAAGTAATTCTAATAATAATGTCATGTCAATTATTAATGCGAATGATGTTTCTTGATTTCCCACAGGGTTTCATCGAAGTCGATCAAGCAGCCACGCCGGAAGAACGGCACGTCGCGAATATGCAGATCAACGGTTACGAGAATCCTACATACAAATACTTCGAGGTGAAGGAATAATTTGGCCGTCGCCTCAGTTTTCATTTCTAAAGCTGGTCGCAATCGCGTATTCGTTCTCGCGTATTTCTTCAAGAATCTTATAGTATTTTGTTAGAGTAAGATCTATAAATAATATGTATATCTCTAACCCCCCCCCCTCTCCCCGCGAGATTCTTCCGAAGATCCGGAACATGTATATTTCCCGGAGATACGCTAATTCAGAAAATGCGTTTCTTAATCGGCAGATCGCGCTTGCGACGAGACATTCCGCGTATATCGCGTCCACTTGTTACACATCTCGGCTCTATGCCGTGATGTAAATCGATTTTCGCAAAGAATTGACAATATGTGTAAAATAAAGTTTGTAGCAGGGATACACGCTGGATGGGAACGAAACGGATTCTACGGGAGATAAAATGATGTAGAATTTACACTTATGTGCCATACAAACACGAGTGTTACACGCTATCTTCGGAAGTATCTCATGCATATATTATTTTCACATTACGTTGTCATATACATGCCGGTATAAAAACGCAGGAAGGAGCGCTCGCGTTGTGTAAAAGTAGAAAACGCCGTTTTTAGACTTACCTCGATGTTCCTCCGCCTCTACATGTTGTGCACTCGAATTGGAAGCTCCATGGATCGACGTTGATCGCTAAACGATCGCTCTGATTCCCTGGAGATGAATCATTCGAATGACGACAGAAACATGCGTTTACACGAACGATGTAAACATCGGTAAACGCGTTGTCGTTGCGCTCTTTGCTGTATTTTTAGGTTCTGATATTTTCGGAGATAATCAAAATGGCAATAAAACATAACGCAGCTTAAGCACTACATGAAAAAAAGCGATAGCGTTTGTAGTAGCTTGTCACTGGGAGCAGCATATAGACGTAAATACTTCGATTATAATCGCGTAATCGTTATCGTTATGCTAAAATAAACGCGAGCGAGCTACGCGGCACTCTTAAAATATCAGAACACACGCCCCATGTTATCGTTGCACGTTTCACTCTTACCTTCGTGATGCAGCTGTTTTATTCTCTCCGTCTCCGTTCGATTCCCACTGCCTCGTTTTCTCTCGGTGACCTTTTTCAGTACTTAACGTCTACTTTTAGATGATAAAGAACCTTAAGATGTAAGGAAACTAAGAATCATTGACATATATCTCGAAGTTAATGACGATTATGAGGAAGCAAGCATTCTATCATTCTACGCGAAAGCTCATTGTTTTTGTCGAGGTGCTGAGAACGCTAGCATGGAGAATATTCGACAGCTTTATTCGATCTCGCCGATGAGAAACGACGATCGTCGCATCGGACAGATCACGCCGATGCTGCCGAATAAGAGGAACAGTTCAACCGGAGATCATTTTCGAGTGGCATTAGTACCTCCGACTATGTTAGGTCGAAAAAGAAAAAGAGTGGCGGCTGTTGAAGTAAGAGTTTCTCTTTCGTTTCCGCGTTTTGCGTTCTCGGGATAAAAAAAAAAGGGAAAAAAAGATCGTTCATACAATAACTATCTTAGGATATATTACTAATTATATACGACGACGACGATGATGATATAATATATATTACACGTTTAATGCTTATATATTTGTATATGGTCAAACGAAAAAAAGGTAGTAGCCCGCACTTTAGCGCCAGGGTCGCGTGGGGAAAAGAAAACACACACGGTTCTTGATTTTTTTTTTTTTTTTTTAATTCGAAATCACGTTACGCGCTTTCGTCGAACTTATTTGATAGGAAAGGAGCTTGCGATTGTGACGCGGTACATTCAACGCCGGCGCATGCAAACGCGCTGCCACAATCTACAGAGCCATTACCGTCCATTAGTGGTTGTGGTAATGTGGTAATATATAATCACACACACCACAGAAGTCTTAAAGACATCTAAAAAAAACACACACACATAAAAAGTTCACGACGTTTTTACGATGTCTGAGAGATTAAGATATCTCTACGTCTATGAAAGATTGCAATGTATTTTTAAACGTCTCAGAGATTAGAAGCGTTTTCTTTTCCTTTTTCGTCTTTAGGACGTCTAATCCTATGGCGGAGGCACGATAAGAGCGTAAGCATCGCTATCGTTTAATGTACCGTATCGTACCTTGAGGCATTCGGGTCAGTCGATCGCCCCGACGAATCTCGATATATCTAATAGGAATAATCTAAGGAACGGATTCAGCTCGGCGGAGCGCGATAGTTATTATTATGATGATAAATAGCAATTAAAAGTCGCGTTCTGTATTCTTATGTGAAACGTCCCGCACGAATGTCCACGCATAAGTGCATACATTCCCGATTACGTGCTAAGGTGGCCCTCCCCCTTCAATTGCGCTCACTTTGCTACAATTGTGTCGCATGACACACACGATAATCGCCCGCGATCGAAGAGCGATTAAAAAGAAAAAAAAAAGAAATCCTTTAGATATTATATTCCTAAGCGCACTTGTGAAGCAGCTGCCTTTCTCCTATCTATCTAACGCGAATCACGTGCACACACAGCGATCGTTTGTCTTCACGCAACTCCGGTGGAAAAGAGTGTGTATAATCGACAGATGCTAGACACAGACACACACATAAACAACACACATCGCTGAATGTTAAAAATATTATTTTAGATATATCATAAGACGATAGCAATTATACCAGTGAATGTATTATGACTATATGAATAACAACAGATAGCATCAATGCGTTAACAATAATGATATAAAATATCGATTATATATGTATATGTGTGTGTGTGTGCGACGTATGAATAATATATAGATATATATATATATACAAATATATATATGAAAATATACACATGCATATACATGTATACATATTAAATTAAATATTATGTACCTATAGCGTATATAGTCGTTAAACAACACATTGATAACATCGCATATAAAAGAACCTGACCTTGATACGGATTCACAGATGCTGAAGACCTTCCTTAAAAAAAAAAAAAAAAAAAAGAAAAACGATTGTATGTACTTATTATTTTTCTAAGAATCTCACGATGCTGGAGCCTCCGCTCTCGCACGGAAAGATAGTTTGCGATTGGCCGGTATCAGGACTGATTTGATCGCGTATACATGTATCGTTCGTCAAATTCAACGCGATTGAGCGCAAAGCAAGCAGCAAGATTTGGCACATTGTATCTCGCGTATATAAATATGTAAATCTCGAGACTCGCCGATACGAGGATATTACGCCATACGCAGGCAACAACGGTCCAATGTTCTCTCCGATGACTTTTGTAGAAGACGTCGGGGTGGTATCAGTATTAGCCAGTAGTCGGAGCATATCATGGTTTCGGTGATTCGATTGTGGCGGGAAAGGAAAGAAAAAAAGAAGAAAAGAAAAGAGAAAGATGGAGAAAGAAAAGTGTGCGCTTCAAGATACTGTGAATTTGCATCGGGCCACCTCCGTATATATAAGTTTAAGAATTGATTTTTGTAAAGAGGTAATAAGTATATATATATATATTATATATATATATTATATCGAGGTAACTGAACTTAGCTTAAAAGCCATGTGAGATGTGAGGAAAAGGAGAAGAAGAAGAAGAAAAAAAAGAAATATACGTCCTTCAAGCCGCAGTCCAGAGATTAGCAAGTCCAGAGACGGAGAAAGAGTATAATAATGAGACTATAAAACACACTAGACTTTATTTTTATATTTTTTTTCGGTATCTCCCCGCCGTTATTCTATCGTATTTTGATAATTAACGAGCAGCGCGAATTACGTAGCCACACGCTGCCATTTCCGAAAATATCTTTTTCGTTGACTTTTTGTTCGATTTATTCGACGTTCGAATAATTATTTGGAAATCAATTTTGCTTCCGCGCGTTGTAAAAAATAATTTGACGCAGAACAAAATTATTGTGACATTCGAATCGACGTTTCATCTTGTATGTGAAAGGCTTAATAATATGCGTCATATTATTTACATATAAATATAATGCAAATGTGGAAATCTATCTATGTGTGACGCAAAGATAATCCCAATTACTCTTAAAATATGTTTCTCTCATAGCAATGAAAATTGAAATTCCGAAAAATACTATTATATTAAGCACGTGAGAGATTTTGCTTTTCTCTTCTGTGAACAATGGCAATCTTTATTAGCGGAAATACGGATGCAAATGAATTAATTGTGGCAATTATAAAGTGAGACTGCTATAAACAATCATTCCATGAGATATTTATGTCTCTATTTATTGTTGGAATTTTAATCACATAATTATATGGAGAACTCTGCGCACAAAGAACGGCTTTATACATTTCTTTTAAATATATGGGATAATAAACCCATATACCTTGTATGTAGGGATTAAAGGGCTTAATGTGAGGCGATTCCATATGGTTTGTGAGAAATTTTATTTCAGATACGATTTTTTTTTCATACTTAAAGTATATATCTTATGAATTCCATAATTATTTGAAATCCTCAATCTTTTTCTCTTTTATTTTATTAATAATTGTGATTGAAAGAAAATGCCATGATTCGCCGTTGTTCACGAAAAATATAAGAGCCAGTGTCGAAAGACTAAGGAAACAAATTCTCCTCGTCCCTCTTTCTCCTTCGCAGATGTTTCTCCTCGCCGCTCACAAGTTTTAACGCATTATTACACCCCATTGAAAAGAACGTATTGTGTTTGTGGATAAATGTAATTTTACTTATCAATAAAAATAAATTATAAAGAATCTTGAACCGCGCGTTTCATTACACTTATCTCGTTGCAATTTCGCGTGTTTTTGATTGAAACAAAAAAATGAATTAAATGTTAAAATAATGCCTATTAATAACAATTTTCTGCAAAATAAAATATTGGCATAATAAAATATTTATATATTTTTTGGATATAATATTAATATTATATATATTATTGCATTAAAATATATATATATTATTATATTAATATATACAATTTATAGTATGCAATTTTATATTATGTACAATTTATAGTTTTCAATTATCTGATCACAACGCTCACAAAGTTATTGACAGTTTTGAATCAGAATATGCATGTCAGTTGAGACAAAAGTCCATTATTGCGTGCACAAGTGATTTAATCAAGAATCAAAATAGAGTATATAGTCTGAATCCAATTAAAACTTGATGATATCAGGAATAACAAAAAATACATATGCGTTATATTTACAGTAAAATAATGATAAATCAACTATCTCATGATAATGCTGCATCAGCATCAGTTTTTATCGTATATGCGTGTTGCTTTTATCAATCATCTATTTTAATAAAATACGGCCAATTAACATATTTTTTTCTTGCAACTTCCAGGTCGTTTTTTTTTGTCATCGCGATTTTATTAGTAATTTTTATATATATATATATAATATATATATATATATACAACTTTTAATGATATTATTTTTAATTCGAGAGCGATGATAAATGAGTACAAAAGTCTCGCGACAAAACCATTATCGTTATTGACGTAGTGTCGTTGAGCAGTGAAACATTCGATTGATCATCGCTTCTTTGTGAGCGTATCATCGCTTCTTTGTGAGCATATCATTTTTGCTTAATCCGAATAATAGTTTTAGTGAGTTTGATAGTTTAATTTTTACTATCGATGACCTATCATTCGTACTATCATTAGATCTCTCATTATTTATATAAATTTTTTAAATTTGTGTTATAATTTAAGTAAGACTATAATTGAGCGGAAATTGGATATATCATACGATTAGAAATTTCATACGATTATAATTTGATAATGTACAGTAGGAAGAGAAAAAATGTTAATTATATAAATTTTAATTATTGCATTTTATCTTTGAAGCTCTTATCTTATTAATACTTAACAATGACTCATTATTGTTACTTATGAAATCTTAAGTGTCTTTCTTAAGAATGTTTAAAAATCAATTTTTAAGAATGCTTAATCAACAAACATATCAAAAGATACTGAATATTGTAAATAAAAAAATTAAAGTTGCTAATTTGCTAAATTTTTTATATAACTTCGCGTTAATAAAAAGTTAATTCCAAATTTATCATAAAATTTTTTCGTAGATATCCTACTAAGCTGCTCGACATAAGAAGCTTTTACTTATAAAATTATTCAATATATTACTCAATATATTTTAGCATCATATATTAACTCATCGTTTTTTTTATTAAATTTACAATTATTATTCGACAAGACCGACGATAAAAAATTTAAAACTCCTCGTATATCGCATCTAATATAAAAATATTTAACTATAATATAAATCTTCAATGATTATACATACAATGATTACATACATGTTAATTCTTAATCCAACAATTTTATGTAAAAGGAAATCAAAAAGAAGCTTGCGCAACATAGCATGAATCATGTCTATTTGCATATATATATACATATGTACATATACATATATTGATCTTCATCGATGAGCTTCATCCTTTGATAGAGAATGTTATTACTCATTCCATTTTATCAAAACTTTTTAAAAGCAAAGAATATACAAGCGTAAGAGAGAGAGAGAGAGAGAGAAAGAGAGGAAGGGAAAGAGAGAAATAAACAGACAACTGTCCCAGAAACTGGAACGTGCTCTCATTTCACATCGTGAAGCGCGTCTGCTAAGCGCGAGCGTAAACCGCTCGGCGAATGTCAAGTGTCAAGTGAAATTTTTTTGCGTCACAAGTAAGGCACTGCATCAGAATTATACTGGAATAATTCTGCAATTAATTAATTAATATCGTTCTTCGCAAACTTACATTTGATCTACGCTGAAAGTGCAACGTGTGATATACGTCTTATTGTTAGATTAACCTTATCGAAACCATATATTAATCCATTCATTGAGAATATATTAAATGTCCCGTTGATATAATTTGCCATTTGCTACCTTGACCTTGTTGCGTATATATTGACTAGTATGTTTGAAAATTCAATCAGTCGGTCAGTAGCTAAAATGCACAATGGTACACAGTTTGTTTCGTCGTTAAATTATTTTAAAGTTAATTAATCTGAGAAATCAAACGCACGGAGAAAGAGAGAGAAAGAATTTTACATCAGTCAGTATTATATGTCTAGGATCGTTCAGATGTCAACGTCCAACGATGACTTTGACAGACCGTTCGACCAACCAGAAGAAGATGAACCGTTGCAATGGAGAGGTTTGCGAAAATTATGTCGTACCAGTGTGGAGCATTTTGCGTCCGACGAGAACGAAAGCAGTGTCAGGATCAAGGCGACATTACTGCTGATCCTGGATCAATTAGATGAATTACAGCCACTATACAATGAGATAGTCAAGTTCGCGCCACACTTTGATTTTGATGAGGAGACCCCGGGAAATGGATACAGAAGTTTTCTCTCGATGGTTGACAAATGTATCATGCATTCCGAACAGATCTGCCGACAGATGTATCATCAAAAAGATTCCATGTTCTCCCGAAAGAACCATTACATGAAGTAATTATAATACTATGAAAACCGTATACATTGTACATTTATTTAATGTATAACATTCTGCGTTATATGTTCAATTTCCAGGGAAATAGAAGCATGCTTCCAGCTATTGGTATCGTTACAGACATTCTTGCAATATCTAAAAATATTATATTCGTGGAGTACAGAAGTAATGAGCGATGGAAAACTGTCACTGTTCGTACTAGACCATAACGCTCAAGAATTTCTCCACTGGACAGAAAATATTAATCAATACTGTTTCTTTGGTAGATGCACAGGATTTCAGGTATTTGTAAATAATATATAATATTTGTTGGATCAAGTTTATCTAAAGTATTATCTTTTTCAGTATGGCCATAGTTTAAAAAAGGTATTAAAAACAGTAGGATTTGCTATGGTTTCTTATAGTGAAATGTATTATAATAATGATACGATACTAGGACGATGCGCTAATTCCATCAAATATTTTTTGGATCCTGAAGCGAGAGCACGTCGTATTGTCAATATATCACAATATGCTGATATTTCTTTTGTCCAATCATTTTGGTTCCTCAATGAACTTGGTAAGAAATAAGGAATTAGCAGAATTATATCATTTATAATTGTACCTTGAAAAAAAACTATTTACAATATTTGTTTATAACAGATGCTATTTAGATATTTAAACTATTTTTTAATTGTACATATTACATATTTAAATAATAAAATTTATATATATATCTGTATTTTAGAAATACTTTCTATAGTAAAGCCTTCGTTAACCATCAATCAACTCATATCTATTCCACCTGAAGAATTAATTCTGCCTACTTTGGATGGTGGAATTGTTTCAATTCCAATACCAAATAGCCATATTGGGAAAAAACCGATCCATGTTAGATTATTAAGTTCTAAACGACGTCTAGGAATGGTAAATAAAATATAATTTGATTATTTTATATACATATAATAAAATATATGATTCATTCCACATTTTTTAGTGAGGATATAAATTATAGAATTTATAAAATAGAGAGATTTAAAGTTATTTAACTAAACGAGTAATAATATTTTAATATAATTTTAATACAATATTTTATTAAGGTCGGATCTGGGGGTATAGAAGGAGAATTACATGGTCTATGTGACAAACTAATTATTCATACTCATGGTGGTGGATTTGTGGCACAAACGTCGCGATCGCACGAAATGTATCTATATAATTGGGCTACAACGCTCGGAGTACCGATCTTAAGCATAGATTACAGTTTAGCTCCAGAAGCTCCTTATCCACGCGCGCTTGAAGAAGTGCTGTATGCTTACGCATGGGCGTTAAAGCATGCAAGTACATTGCTCGGAAGTACAGCGGAAAAAGTGATATTTGTCGGTAAGGTAAAAGTAAAGTCTATCTTTCATATATTTATATATATAATAGTCAATCTGATTATTCAATACAGTAAAACTGGAAAATTCATAATTAATATTTTAACAGGTGATTCTGCAGGGGGTAATTTAAATTTGGGGGCCATTTTGAAGTGTCTACAATTAAATATAAAAAGACCAGATGGTATTTTTATAGCTTATGCGCCAATATTCATCGATATCATTCCATCACCATCTCGCATGCTCTGTCTTACAGACACGCTATTACCATTTGGTTTTATGATACGATGCTTGAAGGCTTACATAGGATCTGATAATAAGAAATCTCCAAAGTAAGATTTTAATTAAAATTACAATTTTTTTTCTAATCAACGTATTTTTTCTACTCAAAGTATTCTTATATGTGATGAGAGATATATTTTAAAGAAATTTTTTTGTAGTAGATTTTTGGAAAAAAAATAACGCATATTAAACGAAAATTAATCGTATCTTTTGTCATTTATCACATATACATTTTTTTGTAGATGTGATGAAAATGATTATAATATATGCATACACAAATAGAATTTATTCCATAGGGAACATGAGACTGAAGAATGCACTAAATCGGATACAGAGTCTTTTGCGGAAGTGAGCGAAAGTGACCTTATAGCATTAGCTCTTAGTCCAAACGGAGACGGCGCGAATGGTGCGCAAAAATTAGTATCTCTGCCATCTGATTCGACGTTAAATTCTGTCAGCTTAACAGAAGTCGATGGTACATACAAATCAGCAATTATGGCCTCATAATATATATTCGTATTATATTTTATTCATTAAAATATATTTACTTCTCTTTTGAGTGCACATTTTGAAAAGATCCTTTAATGTAATAGGTATTGAAGGTCCGAAAGCGCACGTGGAGCCTCGAGAATATCTCAGCAGATTTTTAAATATGTACAGAAATTCCGGCACAGCTTCAGTATCGTCGCCTGTTGTGGAAAATGGCAGTGTCAGCAGAGATGGTAATGTTTCAGGACAAAGTGACAAATCATGGTCTTTGTTTGGTTGGTCTCTCGGAAGAAATAATAAGGATATCAGGCAACTCGATATGAAGAATGCTAAGCCTCTTTGGGAAGAATTTACAATATCAAAAGATCTGTTCTTAAGTCCTTATCTCGCATCAGATGATATGCTAGCTCATTTACCGCCCATGAAAATATTGGTACTTATTTCAACTTCTATTATAATTTTCGATAATATAAAATACGATGTATTGCAATCGTTATTAAGATTAAATATTTTACAACATCTACATAATATTTGCTTTTAGACGGTAGAGTTTGATCCTTGTCTCGATGATTGCGTCATGTTTGCGAGAAAACTTCGTTCGCTTGGTAACAAAGTTACACTGGATATATTGCCAGATTTGCCACATGGATTTTTCAATTTCCTACATGTAAAACTTTTTTTTATTTGTTTTATATGAATTAATTATCATGTCATCATCATATCAATCGTTGATTTTGATGTTTGTAGGTTTCAAAAGAAGCGATGGAGGGCGTAGAATTCTCTGCCAAAAGAATAAAAGAATTGCTGGAATTAGAACCATAATATGAATAATCACTGTTAAGATATATATGTTGATCTAAAGTAAATGGAAAATATTCAATATTGCAGCAATCTGTATTTATACAAAATATGTAATTGTGCAGTCTAGATGCAATCAAATACCGTGATATCGTTTTCAATGGCTTAACTATTTATAATGTATTATTATGCATTATTATATATGCATCATTATGCATATGTAAGAGATAATGCTTTGCACTAATAATTTTCTATATGTATTAGCTATTTTAATTATTTCACTATGCATTATTATATATGTCATACATTATGAAAGCAGCTTTATCTAAAACAATTAGAATATAGAGTGTTTTGCATATATTTGATTAGATTTTAAAAAAGAAAACGTCCTGTATATAAAAAGACAATTTTACAGATATTTAATATTAAATGTTATTTAATATTATATACATTTTAATTTTTTATATATAAAGCTGTCTACTTTTATAATTACAATTTTCAAATATGTTACATTTTAATATAAGTGACATATTAATATATTTATCTATATAAAATATTACATAATAATAGTAATTACTATGTAATATATTACATTAAATTGTGCAAAATTTTCTTTGCATATTTTTTATGTACATCCTAATACTTATTCCATATAATGATTCTTAATATATAAATTAGAGAGCAATATTTATTTTTTTTTGTATAAATATTTTCAATATACATACAATTATTTTAATTGTAATAATAATTAAGAAAATTTTAATTTAAAAAAAATATGTACAAATTTTTAAATATGTCTAAATAGAAAAAAAAATTGATGGACAATAAAGATATACAAAGAAATTGCAAAATTGGACTTTTTCTTTAGATTATAATCTTTCTCTAATGTATGAAGAACAATAATTAAAGTTTTTAGAATTGCAATGATTAAGAAATTTTAATTTATACCATTTCCTCATACCAAAATCTTCTGATATTGTTTTAAATCTTGGAAATTAAAGTTAAAATTATATAGAAATTCTTGGAGTTATAACTGTATTGCAATTTTAACTAATTTCTTATATTTTTCTGATACTTCACACACAAATCTTTTAATTTAAAATTGTATAATATTAAGAAAATTCAGATAGAAAGTAATACTAATTAAAATTTATAGAAATGTATTTTTCAAAATTCTCGAAATTTATATAAGACCAAACTGTAAAAATTCAATATTTCAAAAAGGATTGTACTTTTTTAAATAACTTATTTTATGTGAATATATATTCAGATATTTAATTATTTCAGATGCATCTCAATTTGGAGTAATTTTATCTTAAAGACAATAATAATACTGAATCTATATAAATGAAGAAAATTATATTAAAATTACTATAACTAATGCATATGGATGTAATATAAAACGAATTGGTTTTTATTTTATAAAATGATTTTATTGACAGAACATGGAAACGTATGTAAATTTTAAATTATAAGATAAATTAATGAAAAATGCTACTTATTAGTTGACCGTTTGATGATTTGCTCTGGGACGCAGTGTCTTTTGCAACACATGAGCGTCCGCTGGTTCTATTCTCTTGTAATAATGTTCTTTAGTTTCAACAATTTCAAATCCAAATTTCTTATAAAAGTCAATCGCCCCTTCATTGCTTATCTGAACATGTCTGCGAACATTAGGACGAGTAAAGTTAGAACATAATTTTTTAAAATTGCACATTACTAATAAAACAACTGCAAATCATGCTTACAGGAAGATAGAATCAAAATTGCCATCCTTATTAACATAATTTAAAACATGCTGGACCATGACAGTGCCAATTCCTAATCTTCTGTAAGGATAGAGACAACCCAATGTCATTATGTATAAACGCCTAGAATTTTCTGAAGTATCTACACGACAACAAACCGCTCCAACCTGAAAATCAGATATGAATTAAAACAAGGTCTTATTCTCTTTAAATTAAAGCTTAACATTAGATTATTGACTGTCAAACTTTCTTTATTGCAAAAAAAAGCAATTCTTTTCTATATGAGAAACACTTTAAGTAATCCATCGATATAATAGCATGTCCTTCCGATTTCATTCGTATAACTTTTTATTAAATCATAGATAATCATGTTATTCAGATCATAATAATCATGGAGATTACAATATTAGAGAAAAATCATTTCAAGAAAAATCATTTTTACCACTATGTCATTGTAATATGCTAGTTTGGCAAGTTCTCCCGCTTCCAATACATCTTTATAAAACTTTTCATTATAGGAGACAGGGAACACGACTTGATTGAGCAATTTGAGCTGCTTAATGTTGTGCGGTGTCACATCGCCTAATTCTATTTTCGACCTGTAATAAATTAAATACCCGATGAGAGATCGAAGGCGGGGGATGGCAATGGCACAAACAAATTATCGTAAAACAAAAAAGATCGCGATCGCGAATGTTCAGGTGTATTTTCGTCCGGAAACATCGGTCCGGGCAATTCGACGAACGTAAAAATTAACAATTACATATTACACGTGTGTAGAAAAATCTGCGTAAGCGGACATAACCTTCGAAAGTTCGTGTCATACCCTTACCTAGTCATTTTAACGTGTGCCGGAAGGATTCCACGATCTCGGCAGGAGTCAATTAAAACGCCTCTTTGTACGCTTCTACTTCGCATAAAGAGGATTAGGGGAAGTGCACGATGTCTGTCAATAATTTACATCCACGATGTTTCCCGACGAACGCAAATACCGAAAAATAAAACGACATATATGTGGAAGAGTGGAATGGATGATGTTCACGCTGGATGAATTCGCGCCCAAAACGACGAATGTTTCGAAATAGGCGACGAACGATTTTATTGGAAGAGATTGGAACGAGAGGTTTCCTTTTATTTGCGTGGATAATTTGAATACGAAATAATCCCATAATAATTATACGAATATGTGTACGATAATAAATAATAGATAATAGATAAAAATTAGATTACGACATCGAATATACACATTTTGAAGAAATAAATTTCAAATTATATAACTAGAAAAAAAAAATACAGCTGTAAATAAAAGTTGCAAATGTAAAAGAGAAGAGAATGAAATAAACGCGTGAGAGAGAAGCTTTCCGCTGGGTTCCTTTATGATAATATAATTCAAGAAAAAAATGTAGAATCATTTCCCGCAATTTTTTTAACGCCGAGTATTATAATTCAGGTCTACAAATTATTTTGTCACGTGACAATTCTGCTAAATTTGCAATTAAAATCGAGCCAATTCAATTTATCGCGTTACAATTATACGGTATACAATGATTTCTTGCAATTAATATAATTCCTTTTTTCGTATAAAAATTCTACAAAATTGCGATGTAAAGAACAAGTTAAAAGTTCAAATGTGAAAAATTGATGAAAAAATTAAGAGAAATCCTTTTCATTCTTTTATAGTGTTGGAAAGAAAATTCATTTCCTCGAGCAAGTTTTCGCAATTACCCATACAGCACAGAAAATTGAAATAACGTTGCTGAAACGTTGCAATATTGAAGTATGAATATTTTCACAACATTGCGAATCTATGTTTTGATTTTTCTACATTGATTCTTTATATTGTTACAACGTTGAAACAATATTCAAATATTTATTATATTATTCTTATTATTTATTTTTTTTATTTTATTTGATATTCAAAATAATTTTATATATAAATGAATATATGTGTATATAGTATATATATATATATATATATATATTTACATTTATATATAATTTAAAATTTATATTAATTACACACACACACACACACACACACACACACACACACACACACACATATATATTATACACATATATATTATATTTTTTAAATAAAACATCTTTATACAAATTTAACATTTTATTATGAAGTTATTTTATTATGAAATCGCATAATATATGTAGTTGTATATGTTAGTAGAACATTTTATTTACAACTATTAAAAGTTTTCTTAAATTGAGACTGGATTAATTTTTTAGACTTAAAACCTAACAGCAATGTTCGAAAGATGTTCAGAGAACATCCAGAGAATATCTGGGATATCCTGTGGATGTTCTCTGAACATCTTTCGAACATGTGTGCTGTTAGGAAAAATCTAATCTCAACACAGAAAACTTTTAACAGTTGTAAAAAAATGTTTTGCTAAGCAACCATTAAGTCAATATTTATCAATATTAAATCAATATTAAATCAACATTAAATCAATATTAAATAAATGTTTTTTGAATGTTGAATTGCTATATTTACAAGACATTGCGATTCAGCGGACATTAGACGGTTCTGTAATTTATTTTCAACGTTGAATCTATATTTTATAACGTTGATGCAACATTGCAAAATTGCATTGTAACGTTTCTGAGATGTTTATTCAATGTTCATGTGCTGTATGGGTAATATAATTCAGCTTCTTTTTTCGTATATTTAATTTAAAAAATTCTACAAAATTGCGATGTAAGGAACAAATAATTGAAGGTTGAAATGTGAAAAATTGATGAAAAAATTAAGAGAAATCCTTTTCATTCTTTTATGGTGTTGGAAAGAAAATTAATTTCCTCGAGCAAGCTTTCGCAATTAATTTCCACAATTAGCGTTCGACGCGGAAAACACGACGTCATCGAGTTGGCGCGACGTTAGATGGCACGTGTGACGCGCGCCGCCATCTTATACGACCACATGACCTCGTTGCGGTGTCCCGTGACCAGCTCACGTGAATTTTGACAAATTCAAACGTTTTTTTTTTCCCCGTGACGAGGGATGGACATCTTGGAGCAGCAGCTCGAGCAGCAGGATGTCAGGTAGCGTTTACGTTAAGTATCGACCGCCTGATATCGCGAACACCTATCCCTTCCGTCTCGCCCGAGGTCTCCTCAAGGTCATCATCACTTCGTGCACAGTACGCACTTACTTACGCCGTAGGACCGACACACACAGTCGTCGAAGTAATACGCATAGCGCATGCAAATCCATTGAGATGACATGATATCGAAGCGTTTGTTTAATTTTTCAGCGTCGTGAAGGACGACGGTGGTGGCACGGGCATCGTTATAGAGGAAGCAGAGATTGTGGATTGCGAAGGTAAAAAATGTGCTGCAGCTAGAAAAAAATCTCGAACACATATATTGTTATCGATATTTTGATTTACCATGATTTATATCATTTGATATTGTCACTAAGAATTAATTTTCATAGATATATATTCTATCTGTCTGATAGGGGAGCCTATTGGGGAAGATGAAATGCGTTATCAAGAAGCCTTAGCGTATCGAGTTGTCCAAGTGAATGGCACAACAGCGATACAGCCAACCAATGAGATAGAGCTACCAGTGTCGCAACCAGGAAATAATACTGTACAGGTTTTAACGTCACCTTTAAATGGGCAGTTTTATGTTATTGGGAATGCCAACGATGTCTTTACCACTGCGCAAACATCCAGATCTCTGGTGCCAAGAACAACCACGCTGCAAATAGAAACTCCAAGAAATTGCACTAGTGGCTTGAAAAAGGTTTATTTTAATATACATTGTTGTTTTAATCATCTTAAAATAGTGCGTATGATAAATTTTTCTATTCCGTTCTTTTTTCTTAGAGAGACGATAGGAGGAGAGCGACACATAATGAAGTCGAGCGTCGACGTAGAGATAAAATAAACAATTGGATTACAAAGTTGGGTAAGATCATTCCTGATTGCAATGCTAGTACTAACACTACTGCTACTAGCAGCAGTGGAGAAGGAAAAACCAACTATGAGACTCAGGTAAATAATCAAGTTAAATTTATCGTTTTGCATAATTATGATAAAACAATATTTGTCATTATTTGTCTGGAAATAGAGCAAAGGAGGTATTTTAGCAAAGGCCTGTGAATACATAGGGGAACTGCGTGTGGCTAATCAAAATTTGGGTCAATGTCTGCGAGATAATGAGAAATTACGACAAGAAATTACAACACTGAAACAGTTAGTCACTCAATTAAAACGCGAAAATCATCAACTCAGATCACAAATATCATCCTCATCGGCCACTAATGTCGACGTTGTACATTTGAGCCCTTAAGCTTCCTCTTTTGTAAGTCAGTGAATTTTCTCTGTAAATATTAGGATTGTATGAATAGTCTGATACATATAAAATATAATTTTCTATTCTTTGATGAATGCGCTGAATTTAATAAGACATTTCAATTTTACTGTTCAAAATCAAATCTGGAACTTCTAGTATAATCATAACTGCACATTTTTAATTCCATGACACCACAACATATTGTTTCAATTCATAGATTAATAATTCATTAATAGTATCATAATATAATTTCCATTTGAAAAATAAAATAAAATTTTGAGTTTGTAGAATAGCTTGTACAAGTTTCTAGTCACAGTTTTCAATCAGGGTGCATGTAATACAATTGGAAATTATAATAAAACAATAAGTTTCTTGTTTTATTATATAATTATTTTATAATAGTATGCTGCACAAGATGTAATATAAATAAAGTTGTTACATGAAATACAACATTAATGTAATTACATGAAAATATTGGAAAATCAATTTATTCATATCAAATAACTTATGTATAAAAAAACGTTATACTTAATATATAATTTTTCAGACTTTTGAAGACATTTCTATAGATACTTTGTTTAATAATAATATCAAACAATACAAATCATTACAATTGTGTAGTTATGATTATATTGTGTAGTTATCTGGCAGATTTATCTACGAATAGATAGAAATATCATATATAGATTTAACAGGTCAATATAAACTGGCATACGTTGGAATATCGTGGCTGTGAATATCAAAACATGGTACATCTTTTTTTTTTGTTTCGGAAAAATTATTCGAAACTGTGGTATAGAGGCGCAGGATTAGTTTGAGGAAAAAAGATATTTTTGTTGATTCATATATATATACATAATATAAAGAATTCACCAACAAACGAATGACTGCAGAATTCATGCATGTTATATATTTTTTATTTTTAATACTGTTTTCATATAATTATAGAATATTTCGTAGGATAAATCAGGAAATTCGAATTGTAAAATAGATCAATTCTACACATACAGGTGTTATATTGTAATATTATATTACACATGTATGTGTACATATGCATAAACTTGCATATGGCAATAATATATTTTTTTCAATATGTAAAACAATTTTATGAAAAAAAGTGCATCTGAATTAATTTACTAAACGTTAGATATCGGACTGTAATATATCGTTAATGTACATACCGCGAGGTTTTATTGTTATATAATAATAATTATTATTAATAAAGAGCGAAGTTTATTGAGAGAAAGCAGAGAGAGATTGAGTTGTTCAATAATATTACCATCCATCTCTAATGTTTATATGATCCTTTTGTATAATTCTTGCATAATTCTTTTATTGTATTTTTTTTTACATATCATACAGTGGAAATGATATCGAAGTCAATGGAACACTAGTCGTGCAGACACATTCTTATTTCTCTCGTACTTATCTTCATCATTGAAGATTCCGCACCTTAATCATTTATCTAATCTATCATGTGTGTGTTCTTTTTCTAAACTTTCAAATTATGCAATCATATTTGTAACGTTTCATTGTTTAAAGTATAATATGCTTAATTATGTGTAACAGTTGCGATTATTACTTATCGCATTTTTCTTAAATAGTTACTTAATATACATTATAATGTATATATATGTTACAATACTTAATATATTCCACGATTCAATCTCTTGCAAGGTAAGAGCTACCGTGTCATCCACGTGCCTCGTGATCGATTATTAGGAGAGTATCTTTTCATAACAATAATTCTAATCTGCGCGCGTTAGAATGAAACGGGAAAAGCCGTTTTATATAATTTTCGTTTATATTACACATACACAGAAAACATATATAGGAATATTAACTTCCCGGTATTTGTTTGCACCTTTAACAAAGCGAACGAGACGAAAGTACATTTTTGCAAAGGATAAAATTACTTTCTCCGATAATATCTGATTAATTACAAATAATACTCTCGCGGATTTTGAGTCAAATTAACTCTCGAACACACGGAGTGTATTTTTAAATGTACGTTTCAAGCATTTAAGAATGTCCCACTTTATTGTCTCAATCATCATGTACATGACATGGCATTGTCTCGAACGATATTTCACTGCAAGGTAGTATCCGAGATTTCAACGCAACTTTTCTATTTACAATTCATTTGCTTTCAAGGATGATGCTAAATAATATATTGTATAATCGATAACACTGCTATATGCATATTTTCGGCAAGTTATTTGCACTTCGCGAGCTAGACCGGGACATCCTTAAATGTTAGGACCAAGATATAGAACAATCAATATCTTAAAATTGCTTTTAACAAGTTACAAGATAGAAATTTAATCTTCTAAATTCCTGAATGCCTGTTGTATGTCCTCATGTAATTGATCAAAGTCCGACCTAATTTTTGCTTCGCCATCCTTGACAGGATCCTGAAAATTTAAAGCAAATTTTTATAAGAAAAAAAAATATGTTGAAGTTATGAGACATAAGCTAAATTTATATTAATACATAATAATAATGAGTTACCCACCTTGAATTTCATAGAACTTAATTGATAAAGAATATTGCCCATACTGTCCCTAATGACATTCCACGTTATTTTATTATCTGATTGGGCTGTTGATTCAACCGCATGTCTCGCCATATCATAGAAAGCAATCATATTTCGTAACATTCCCACAGTTTTGTAGAATGGACAAAAGCGATCGTATGGCGAATAGCTATAACATGAAAAAAATTAAAAGAAATTAAAAAATTCTTTGGATCAACATATATATATATTTAACTTCGCATACATTTTGATAAAAAAAATATCGTAAAAAGAAACATGTTATACCTATTTTGTTGCAAGAAATCATCCTTTAACAATTTTGCTACTTCAAGCGTGATTTTATCTGTTTCGGCGAGTGAGGCCTTGCCTACCAACTGGACGATTTCCGACAGATCTTCCTCCTCTTGCAAGATTTCCTTCACTTTCGTTCTCAGCGGGACGAATTCTGGGAAGTTCTTATCATAGAAATCATCCAACGCTCGCAAATATTTGCTATATGATATCAGCCAATTGATAGATGGGAAGTGTTTACGTTGTGCAAGTTTCTTATCTAATCCCCAAAATACCTGTAAATTAAATAATTTGTTTAAAAAATCCTTCAATTTATTTTATGTATTATTTATATATTCACACAAATATCGTTTGTACCTGTACAATACCGAGTGTCGCGCTAGTCACAGGATCAGAGAAATCACCACCTGGTGGTGATACAGCACCAACGATACTAACGGATCCTTCACGATCTGGATTTCCCAAACATTTAACTCTAAAAATTAAAATCCAGTATTTTATTTGCACACTCGCATTTATATTATCAAAATGTTATCTCAATTTTTTCATATAAATCTCTCATAAGAGTTGTAAGTAAATTATAAAGTAATATATATTATATAATATATTATGTAATTAATTAGAGATAATCTCAGTAAATAAGTAAGGATAATATCAGTAAAGATTTAATATGTTTAATTATTTAGTTAATTATAGTTAACTAAATAATTAACTATATTTTTTGATATCTCCAGACAGAAAAGATTAATATTATATTATATGTATAATATAAAATAATAATTGTGTACCTTCCGGCACGTTCGTAAAAGCTGGCCAGACGAGCACCGAGATAAGCAGGGTAACCAGAATCAGCAGGCATTTCAGCCAAACGACCTGAGATTTCTCGGAGAGCTTCGGCCCAACGAGATGTCGAATCCGCCATCATCGACACATTGTAACCCATATCTCGAAAGTATTCGGATAAAGTAATACCTATGTGAATAATGGATAGATTACTTATTAAATAATATATGCACAGTTTTATATATTTATAACATTGTTATCTTATTATTGGTGAATTGTGATATATGATTTTTCTTTAATAATGTATTGTGTACCTGTATAAATGGACGCTTCACGCGCAGCCACAGGCATGTTGGATGTATTAGCGACCAAAGCGGTACGTTTCATAATGGACTCAGTAACACCATCAATCTCCACAGTCAATTCAGGAAAGTCGCGTAGTACCTCAGACATTTCATTACCACGTTCTCCACAACCGACGTAAATAATGACATCAGAATTAGAGTATTTGGACAAGGCTTGCGAAATGACAGTTTTGCCGCAACCAAAAGCACCGGGAATAGCCGTGGTTCCACCTTGAACGCACCTGAAACACACATATTCTAAATATTTCTAGGTACGTTTCATAACACGTGCTTTGACACTCGAAGACAAATATTCTTACGGGAAGAGAGAGTCCAAGACTCGTTGGCCAGTGAGTAGAGGATGATTAGCTGGCAATTTTTCAGTGACTGGACGAGGTTGACGGACTGGCCACACCTGCATGCATGTAACAATAAATTCACAACATGCACAATACACATTCAAAACTCTCACATATATATATGTGCTTGCTACAGAAGTGAATTTCGTACCTGAAGCATGGTATATTTCTGCCTCTCGCCATCAAATTCAGTCTCCAGAACGATGTCCTAAAGATATACACAATATTTAAATAAATTTATACGATACAAAGCATAGAGAGAATAAGATATCATGTGAGAAATATAATCTTACATCAACTGTATAATTTCCAGCCGGCGCAATATATGTAACCGTGCCTTTGCATTTAGGTGGCAGGATCATCCAATGCTTTACCAAAGTATTCTCATGCACAACGCCATACATGTCACCGCCTGTGATGTGGCTGCCGTTTTTTATATTGTGCGGATTGAAGTCCCAGGAAGCAGTACGCGAGAGTGCCGGTACATTGACACCCTTCGGGATGTAGATCGAGCTTGTAAGCTCGTTGATATCTTTCAACGGACGTTGAATACCGTCAAAGATGCTGCCAAGGATCCCGGGACCCAATTCAACAGATAATGGCTTTCCAGTGCGAAGTACGGGATCACCAACTGTCACACCACTTGTCTCTTCGTATACCTAAAAATATATTGTGGAATTATTTAAATTATCTTGATAGATCCAAGATTCAAATACGTCTGGATGTTTATGTACCTGTATCGTAGCCATATCACCTTCCAATCTGATAATTTCTCCTACTAATTCATAGTAGCCGACTCGCACCAGCTCGTACATAGCTGACCCAGACATTTTTTCAGCGGTAACGACTGTAACAAGAAACATATATAAATATATGTGTGTTATATAGAAGAAAATTTATGTGACATGAGAACTAACCAGGACCGGATACTGCATAGACATATCCAAACTTGCCCTCCCGCTCCTCATGCGCAATCTTAGCCAAACTTTGATTCGTCATCTTGAATGCTTATCTTAGTTTATCTGAAAAAGAAAAATAGTTTAGCAATCTTTGTGTATTTGTTAATTTCTTTTCTTGCAGACAACAGAATTGGAAAATTATCAAATCTTGAGACATGCAGGTAAACACATGCAGGTAATTATAATTATGCTCCTTTTAAATACACATTTTTTACATCTTTAAAATAAGATGTACATAAATTTTTCAGGCAGACAAGGGAAAAAGTTAATTAAACAGTCGATGCAGAGGAAAATCGACAAACTTGTATTTTCGCGCTCAACAGAGATAGAGAAAGAGAGGGAGAAGGGGAAGAGGAAGGGAGGAAGAAACGAGCTGTATAGCTCATCAGATTGATTAAAATAATTGACATATAAAAAAAAGAGGCAAACGTAAAGAAGAATAAATTCATCGATCCGGAATCTCCGGATTATTATTTACGACGAGCGAGCCTTCGAGTCGCTTCGCGGAAGCCGAACCTTCGGAAAAGTACAGCTGTCACACGCTGGCTACGATTCACGTGAGCAGGCCATTCAAAAAAATAGGCGTAGCCCCGCGAAGCCCGCGAGCCGTCTGCTAGACAAGGGAGCGGAGTATTTTTCTCGTAGACGGCCGCGAACGTCGACGTACGAGTCACCGGATGATCGAGACGCGTCGTCGCCGAAAATCTGCCGAAAATTCGCGGATTTCGCGCTCGATCGGGAGAAACGATGGCGCACGCAGAGCGGCACATTGGATCGATATCACTTGCATCGAGGCTCGTTCGATCGCGCGAATTTCCGTGGATCGAAGATCCATCCGGATGGACCGAGAGGACGGGGTCATCGTCGAGCTTCGACGCGATAAACTCGACGTGATACTCACCGACGAGATGCGACGTTCTCAAGAGCAATCCAGTCACCGACGTGAATACGTGCCTCTCTCGCGGAGTCCAGCCTAGCTGCTATCACAAGACAGGTCAGCTGACTGATCGCGTGCCGATCCTCAATTATCAGGCGCACGCGCATATTAAGATAGGTTCACATGAAAATTATACAGCTGTTACGGCGATGAGGCATTTTAGATTTTTCGCGTTCTTGTAAAGAGGGAGTAAATTCGATGAAATTAGATTATTTTGTATGTGATTACCTTTTTAGTCATAGTATATTCTTACAAATTCGTATTGTATTCTCCAAAGAATTATAGGTAATATATTAATTAAGTTGGTAAAATAACGTATGTTATTAGAAAGCAATATTATTCTTAATGACAAATGTAAAAAACAAGTAATGATATATATATATATATATATATATATAGCTAGAAAACAATTTTTTTATTTTAGAACTTACAATTTATTGCTTTATAAATTTCTCGCAATACTATACATAATCTATAAATATAATAAATTCAAATACAAGGCACAACGAATGAATATATTTTTTAGAGGAATTTATGCTGAAAGAGTTCAATATATATATATAAATATATAAAATACATATTTCTTGTTTTAAATATTTATTTCTTTATGTATATAATAATATTAATAATATATTAATATTAATAATATAATAATATTAAATGATATTTGTGGCAAATAAAAATATTAAAAAACTGCATACATATACATATATATATATATATATATATATAATCTATAAATTTTCAAAATTAACATAATTCTCATTTAAATATAACATAAAGTTGTTAATTTATATAAAGGTGATAATATATATTATAATATACCACATATATATAGGTGTTAATATATAATACATACTTTATAAATATATAGATAAAACTCTGACATCTTTCATAGTTCAAGGCACAATGTGTATCAGTATATCTGTATGTCAAATTCTATTAAAAAGAAGGCAATGCTTTATTTTAAAAAACTTCTATTAATCGATTATTTCACTTATAATATGTTTCTATAAAATTGCTTATTTCCACAAGATTATTATGTGCATTAGTTCTAATTTTTATTTTCTATATTAGAGTTTTCTACACTCAATTTACCTGTATTATCAAGTTAATTTCTATATATTATCTATATATATTACAAAGGCACTATAAAGATTATCAAGTATCATATCAATAGCTTCGAAAACAGCAGTGATAATGATCCTTTGTAAAATGTCGGAGCTTGAACTGCTTTGGATGCGATATTTTGTACATATACCCCATTTCTCTAAGTTTGCTTTACAATATTGCCAGACAAAGCTAAAAGCCATGAGCAAAAAATCGCCTTTGTTTCTAGAACGTCTCATTAATTTTTCAACAATTATAAACAATTTGTTCAGAGATTTTGTATCGATTCTCATAGAACTCATATCTTTAAGAAGTGATTCAAAGTCAGGAAGCAATGGCAGATTTTCGCTCTTGGGACAAGCATCACTTGTGTAGAACTTGCTTAATAAATCAGAAAATACTTCTTTTAATGAATCAGCGATATCATCATCGCCATTGTTCTGTGAAGATGGATTATTTTGTTTGAAAATTTCGTTAAATATATCCGATTTCATGAGACGAACAACATATTCAATAGGTGAGAATAATATAACACCATTGACTTTTAGTTTACCCTGTTCGTACGACCATACAATATGACTTTGAATCTTGTTTATTTGAGTAACAGACTGATTAACAGGTTGATTAACAGACTGATTAACAGGTTGATTAACAGATAAAAACTGTTCGCGATGTTTTATGTATTTTATCACATCCGCGTTTTCGGATATCTTACTTGTATTATTCGCAGCAGCTTTTCGCGCAACGCGATTAAATTTCTTACGTAGATTTTTCTTACGTAAATTTTCTTTGTAATCATTGATGATTTTACCTTGGGTCTTCTCAATGATATCATTGGCGAATTGAATATTTATCACAGAACCGGCGAAAAACATACAATGTACTGCGAAATTTAACACATCTATATACTCGAACTTACTCTCTGTCTTCCATTTATCTACTATATAATAACCTTGATATATAACACCAGCACCATTGAACAGTATATTGCCACTTTGCACAGTATTAAATATTGCTTTCACGAAGGTGGGTATTGTTTTACCTTGTGCAGCAGCTCTGGTTAGAGCAGCTGATCCTCCAAACGCTCCTAAACCAAATGTTGTACCAACTATACCAAGCCAATGAGGTAAGGCCTCTTTATCCCAAATAGATTCCTCATGGGTTACACGATCTGCCAGTTGTTGAGATGATCGGCCAATTGTCCAAATACTGCTTGCACCAGTAACAGCAAGACCTATAATACATATTGTAGAATATGTTTAAAAAAATATAATATTCCTATAAATTCATATATATTATTACATGTTGATCAAAGAAACAATAGATTATAAAATTTACATGTAAAATTTACATACAATCAATGCTTAATTGTATGACAAATTGATATTACATCAATTATATTCCATGATAATTTACCTGTTATAACAACAACTGGTGCAAGAGGTGTAACCATTCCTACAGCACATAAACCGGCTGCACCTAATCCAGCAATACCAGAAGCAAAATCCACTCCATTACAGATTGCTGATGCCAATCTGCATGCAGGAGATTCTATGATTTCAACCCAAACTGTGGAATAGTCTTCTGTTACTGGATAGGATACATCTGCTTGATAAAAGCCATCTTTGGGAAGAACCATAGTACATTTTGGTAAGTTATTGTTTTCTACATAATCTATCCAACTCTTATACACTCTGCCACCAATATCAATGTACCATGTCTCATAATCTGCTTTATTTTCGGTTTTTGTGTTTTCTTTTTGTTTTAAATTTAGTATTTTTTCCTCAATATTTCTTCTGATTGTAAAAATTGGGATAGACGATACTGGAAACTCTTTTTCTTCTTCTGCTTTTTCTGGTTCTTTTATTTCTGTATTTGTTTCTTTATTCTCTTCCTTTTTTACTTCTTTTTCTTCCTTTGGGTTTACATTTATCTTAGGAGAAAATATCACATTATAAATTATACCAAAGTAAATTGATTGAGTCTTATCAGTTCCTATCGTATAATCACATATTTTCTTATATAATATATCTATGACATTTTTAGCTTTTTCATCGTAATTTATTGTGTCAATAAAGTGACACAATGAATGTGTTTTTTTTTTTTTGCTATATCTGCTTCTGTATCACTTGAATCTTCTGATTTCTTATTACTTTCTATACTTTCATTCTCATTGCTCGTTGGTAATCCATAAATAGCATAGCTAATATTTTGTTTCAGGATTTTATGTTCGTGAGGTTTATACTCTATGCACTCAGGAACTATTTCATAGTAGCATTGTTGCTGTTCAATAGCAAAATTTTTCATTTCTTCCTGAAAAATAAATAAATATATATATAAAATATTTTTATATCTCTGTTAAGTAAATTAAAAAAAATAAGATCAAAGAACTAATTTATTTAGCATTAGTTAATTTTAAATTCTAAAAATTGTTTAGAAAGATACAAATAAAATACAAATAAACTATGATTAATAATATTGAGATAATGATTCCAAATTGATAAGCATTTTAATATAAGATTATATCTCTAAAATCAAACGCTCTAAACTCAAGAACTTACCCAAAGTGTATTTGTAGCCATTTCATTATTTGCAGCCATTGTATTCTCATATAAAATCCTCTCTTTAAAAGATATAAAAAACTTACAGACTGTTTTCTGTAAATAAAATTATATTTATTATTAATCTGTTTAATATGATTTCAATCAAAATAAGTTATCAATTTATATCAAATTAGAAATTGTAGGATTATTTATTGACCGATTAACATTTAAAAGTCTTTGCTTTTTAAATATTTCGTTAGCTGTATATATTTTTATAAATCTGTCAAAATACGTATGACATTTATGCATTCTACTTTAATTAATGAGATGACATCATCTCATTTCCTTAACCTCGCAAAATGACTCATGAGCTCATACTATTTCATGCTAATGTTAATGCTAATGCTATATACATGAAATGTTTAAGTAATTTAATAATATTATGATACTGAGTCGCAACATTCCTAATTTAATTGAAGCACTTATTATGAAGCAGTTATTATCATCCTGAGTATCATATTTTTCGCGCTTATCATTTGGAGTGGCTGTTATCATATATTTCACTACTTCCAAAATTCAATGAAATCAAGTTTATTGAAGATATTCTACAATAATCTCTGTAATTATAAATTATCTTCTACGAATCGATATGAATGAAAAGATTCTTGACAAATTATGTACTTACAGATATATTACAGAATTATATAATTAAAGATAAGATCTTTCAAGATTTAGCGAAATGATTACACAAAACATAGAATGAGACAGAAAATATTTTCATTACCTCTTTTTTATTTTTTGATGTTTTAACACAATTGTTTCTTCTTCTACGATTTAAACTAACATCGATTAAACAAAGGAAATAATCTTTTAAACAACATCTGTTGAACGAAAAATGATCGTACGCTCAGCTGGAAGTCAACTTTATGAATGTTGAATGTCGAATAAAGTCTCCAAGTAAAAATGAAATGCATACGCGAGAAACAACGGTGAATACCCGATTTCTTTGGGATTCAGTAGTATTAAAAAATATTGTAAGTATGACTAAAGGTACTTTTTCAATGACTAAATAAAGCTTTAAGCTCTGTCAGATCTGATTAATAATATGATGGAGCTTAAAGCTTTATTTAGTCAATGAAAGAGCACCTTTAAATGTATTTTAAAGTGTATATATAAATGCGTCATCTAGGCCCGATTGTACCAACGTTATTTTAGTTTTAAGCGAGACTTAAATATATGTTTATCTTTATCTTTTTTTCTAAATAAATAAAAACAGACATATATTTAAATTTCACTTAAAGCTGAAATAACGTTGGTGCAATCGGGCCCTAATTTCCTAAATTCAAAGTACTCCTTATCCTTATTAAATTCATAGACATTGTAGGAAGTGTAGACTGCGTGGATCTTTGTTCTTTTTAATTCAATTAGAGTTTTTAAATTTAATTGTAGCCCATATAGCACAGAATATTGCAATATTGCTGCGATATTGTAGCGATATTGTAATATTACTGTAATATTCTGTGCTGTGTGGGAGATATATATCTCCCTCATAAATATATTTTTCATGAGCTTTTATAATATTTTTTATATATATTTATTCCCTCTTATATTTAAAATTAGAAGAGTAGATAAAGCTTTTTTTCTTTTTCTTATTTCAACGCAACCAAAAAATTTTGATAATCTATATTTATATTTATACTATTACATCACTCAGTGTGTTCAAAAATCCTACTGATCATAGGGTAAATAAAATAACGTTTCCGAACGTATCTCTGAAAGCTAGGGAAATAATCAGCATCCGTGTATCGCGATAATCACTGACACTGACTGCTTCAGACTGCTTTCTTCCCGCCGCATATTTTTCAGTCTGTGTCATTCGTTCGTATCAAATATCAAGTAACAGATATCGTTATTGAGTATAGCAGTTATTGAATAAAGATTAGATACAAAACAGTACGATTTTCACAGTCGATCGCAATGCAAGACACGAAGAAGCTGCAAGAGTTTATGGAGCTAGTCGGACGGTTAAAGGTGAGACTGATGCTAAACTTGCCAATTGAAAATTCATTTTTCTACATATGTTTCAAAACAATCTTGTAATATTAGTAGTATATAACACGATCAAATATACAATCAAAAAAGTTGATGTAAATTCACTCTTTTGCTATGTCATTGAAAGATTTTGCAGAAACAGAATTTGAAAGAAAGAGAGGTAAAAAAAGGTATTATGTTTCAAAGGAATAATTCCTTGATATCTTGTGTCCTTTTTATCTGTGTATTGTCACCTGCCAAAAGTCTTTCATTTCTTCATTTGCATATCGATATTGTTTTGCGACAAGAGGTACATACCAATTGGATTATATAATATTTCACGTATTGATAATTATACGAACAATGTGTTTCTTTTGATGCTATTTTAATTTTGCTATGAATGTTATATTTCACATTCTCAAAGTGTCAACAGTTCTCAATTTTGAAAGTCATTGTAATAGCCCTGTATTATTATTGGTATTATTATTGGTATAAGTCTTTAAAAAATAAATAATGAATATATATGTAAATGAGGAAAAAAAGATTCAACATTTTGGCAAAGAAATTTTTATCTAGAAAAAAAACTAATTTGTAATGTTTTCTATCAATAATATTTTATTATATTTGTGCATTACTTTTTTTCTATTTTTGCTGTATTTATATAAAAATGTATATTTTTAAAATTCTAAACAGACAAGTACAAATAAAATGTCTTCATGTATCTTCTTTTGCTTTTGTTTTTCAGCATATGAAAAGGACAGGATGGGTCAAACGGAATATACCTGATCCTGAAACAATTGCTGGACATATGTATCGAATGGCAATGTTATCTTTCCTAGTGGATGGAAAAGAAAACTTAGATAAAACTAAGTAAGATAAAAATATTTTTTACCATCAAGATATAAAATATTATAATTATTTTTATAAATTAAATAGCTCATTTTTATTATGTAATGCATTAAAACAAAAGAAACAATATAATTTTTTAATTTGCAGAATAATGCAAATGACGTTAATTCATGACCTAGCTGAATGTATCGTCGGAGATATAACACCTCTTTGTGGTATACCACCAGATGAAAAGCATATGATGGAAGATAAAGCTATGGAGGATATCTGTAAACTGCTGGATGATAAGGGACCTGAAATACTGCAAATATTTCGTGTAAGAAAATTTATTACATAAATTTTTTTTCAGGATTTTTTTCTGAATTTTATTAATATTTATTTATTAATATTTTTTTATCTCTATCTTTTATCTCTATATTTTATTTATAAACCTGTTTTCTAATATTCAGGAATATGAAAAGCAAGAATCTGCAGAAGCACAGTATGTGAAAGACTTAGATAGACTAGACTTGCTAATGCAAGCGTATGAATATGAGAAAAGGGACAACATTCCAGGAGAACTTAATGAGTTCTTTGTCGCAATTAATGGTAAAATTAGACATCCTTTTATCAATAAAATTGCCATTGACATAACGGAGGAAAGAGACAAGTTATTAAATCGTAATTCAAATGTTACAAAATAACAAAAATTATATTTTAAGAATGGAAAACTGGAAGAGCAAGCTTCCAGATAGCTCAAATGGTATTTTATGTTATATCGCACGCGTCAAAATTTGTATTTTAATATACTTTATATTTTATAACACAAGTGATTATTAATTTTTAGTGTGTAAAATTTTTATAAGTATAATAGGTATAAATAATTCAATAATTGATTACTTAAGTTGAAATTTATTGCACAGTTTAAAAGTTATAAATTATATAAAGAATTTATGTATATTTTTTCTCGACTTTTAAAGTACTAAATGTCACATACTTAAATGTTAGAGTATAAAATGCTAATATACGAGTAAAATACTAGTACACTACTATGAATATACTATTATAACGTGCATACTTGTATATTTCATTTATATTATTTATTGATCGATATTTAAACACAAAAAAAGCAATTACCAAATATTATTTTTTAAATATTAGAGTTCACAAAGAGAAAAAGTTCTAATATATATACATGCATAGATGCAGACTAAATATTTCATGTATAGTTATTTTTATGTGCAGTTTTTAGCATCAAAGAGAAACGAATAAACACTGCCTTTACATTAAAAGACATATATGTACGTTTCCAATTTTTTTTTACAATTGTTAGTTCTTTATAATTTTAATAAAGTGATTATATTAAATTTTTAATTTTATATTTAGAGATAAAAATGTTAAGTTATATATTTTCACCTCATTATGCTTTAATCTTTTTTAAAACTGTTTTGTGAAATTATGTTATTATATATTATGTATAAGTTTAATGATTTATTTTAATATATGTCTTTCTCAAACATTCACAAATATATTTATAATTTTTCTATATCTCCTATTTTTTTATAACAAAGTTAATTATATAATAGTGGATATTTATAACAAAATTTTGGACTAAGTGAAATTATCGTTTTAAAACTTATTTGTTCTAGTATAAATTCAAACCATATTATTAATGTTTGCATTACATTATTGTCAAATAATCTTAATAATTTAAATATTAAAATATTTGTAAAATTGCCTCTTATGTAGTAATATGTATAATATACTGTATTGAAGATTAGATTAATTTATTTATGTATGGAAATGGTTATTATCATAATTTCTAACTGTATTAACACACCTTATAATTGATATGTACACATAACATAAAATCTTACATCTAGAACACATCTAATGTGTATATCTAATTTATAAATAATTCATGATATATATTTGATATACATATATCAATATTCATTTATGTTTATTAATTATTTATATTTACAAATAGATTTATATATTAGCTTTAGATACATAGATCAATTTATTAAGAAAAATAACAATTATAAAGAAGATAATTGAAACTAATTGAACTAATTTGATAGTAATCAAAAGGATTATTAAAACATAAATAATTTAATATATACATTAATAGATTTTCTAATTATTTCATCAAATAATCTATTTATAGTAAAAATATTTTATATTTCTTTCATCACTGTTATAGCAAAACAATTTGTTACAGCAAAATTTGCAGATTTAATTGGTGGCAATTCAGTTGTATATACATTTTCAATATAATTAAAAAGAGAGAGAAAGAGAGGGGATATTATTATATGTGCAAAAAATGCATATATATATATAATATATATTATAATTCAAATTTTTAAACAAAAAATACCTGATTCATATGTTAATATAATTCGTGGTTTCTCGCTGTAATCATATTAAATTATGACATTGGAAAACAGCGCATTTTTTTTATTTTAATCTTTTTTTTCTATAAAATCTACATTGTTAAACGCGATTAATAATACATAAAAAGAACTATTTATTTCGACATACATGATCTTTATGAACAATTTTTTATTTTATTATGACACTACTTGTGACTCATCCTTACCATTTTTCGAGCAAGCGAATGTTCTTACCTGAATGAGTCTGACCATCTGGTTGACATCTGTTAGCGCTCACAAGCTTTGATTTCTTATTCTCATTCATTCGCTTTAATTTTTGTCTTACTTTTATCGTCATCTCCTTTTCGTTTTATAAACTGCTGGGAAAATTTAAATTATACTTATATACATATATTAAAAAATATAATAAATTAAAAAAATACATAAAGGGAACGTATTACAAAAATAAATTATTTTATCTGATATCAATAACAAATTTTAGTAAACAAAACAAATAAAACAAGATAATGTATGTCGGATAAGGGTAAGAGGAACAATATAAAAAAGACCTTTACAGAGGAAGAGCAGATTGTCATTCTGATACAAAGAATTATGATGAAAAGCATACTGTAATTGTGCTGTATCATACTATTACATAACGAAGAATTATCATATTGGTGTGATGGCTTAAATCTCTAAGGTATGTAATAAAAAAATGTAAAGTGAATTTAAACCTAAGTTGCGAATATTTTATGATCTGAATTTTTAAAATATATTATAGAAATAGCTAAAAGAAAAGTTCTAAAAATAAATGGTAGAAAAATACTTTATCAAACAATTTATTCATATTAAAAGTTTTGCAATAATTCGCGAATATATTAAAAATATTTGAAACAAATTGACAATCATTAAGTTTAGTAAATAGATCTTTACATAAAAGAATAACATTTCAAGCATTTACTGATGTAAAAAAAAATCATTTACTATTTATTTTTAGCTTTTTTATTTATAAATTTCATGTGTATTAAAAACTAAATATCACAATTATTGTATTTATTATCAGAAACAATATTGACTTTAAAGTATTGTTTAAACTTCATAAAACATCTCACACGCATTGTATATCAACCTAATTATAAATTGAAAAAAAATTATAGTTTTTATTAGTTATAATATTTTAAAAAGCAATAAACACACTCCAAATAAAATTTAAGTTTTAATCTTCAATGTTTTTATTCAAAATATTTAGCAAATTTCATGATTACGAAAAGATAATTAATATGTAATGAATATAATAATTATAACATGTTAATCATAATGTTTTCTTTTTTTTAGATATTTTAAGGGCCAATTTTAGTTTTAATATAGTATCTTTACAATTAATAAAATTACATGTATGATACACAATATTTATAATTAATAGATACATGTATGTACATGTATATATATATATAAAGCTTATTATAAAATGTTTTTTATAGTAATATAATAAGCTTATTATATCCTTATCAAATATATATATATATATATATCATATATCAGATTATCCTTATCATATTAAGTGACATAAATTTGTTCTCTCTCGCTTTTAGAATAGAAAATTTTTATTAAATTTTTATCAAAATTTACATATATTTTATTTTTCTCTCAAGAATATTTATATATTTAAAAAAAATAATTTATTAAATAATTTCATGATAGAAGGAAAAGAAAATAAGAAGATTTAAAGTAGGAGATTTAAAAATTTTGAATGAAATAAAAATTTAAAAAAATATAAATTTTATATATAATAGAAATTTTTTTCGAGAAGCAGGAATATTTTCTTCAGCGACAAACGAGAGATTAAAGAGATTTTTTGTGTTGTAGAGACACAAAAGGTCTCCCTCACTCCTGCGGACAGATTTACAAACATTTTCCGTCGGCGACGTGGTAAGCAGTCTGGCAGTAATGGCAGCATCGATCGATGTATTTACCTGACCACCTGGCTACGAGCGAAAGAAACGACAATCGGTTCCTAGTACTCAAAGCGGCATACTCGTCACGATATAAATAAACGAGGAATACAAAGTGACACGTGAAAGAACATGACAAACATGGCTCAGACGAAGAAAGATATTTGGGCATCTCCAGCAACGATTCTATCGAATTTCGATGTCGACGCCGATGGAACGTTGAACTATATGGAGTTTCAAACGCTTTGTATCCATTTATTTGGCACGGACGAGGTCAAAGAGCACGAGTGGCGAGTACGAGAGATTTTCGAGCTATTCGACGTGGATAGAGACGGCACGTTGAACGAGCAGGATTTATGCAGGTGCGTGCGCAACACATCATCCCTCCTATGAAGAAAGAATAAATTCAAGGTGGGGTGAGAACACAAAACGAATGAGGGAAATAGAAACATGAAAAAGAACAACATTTAAGAAAATAAAATCGAGGAAAAAAACAGATTTTTTTGCTATTTCTTAAATATATTTAATTTAAAGATATCTCAAAGATATGATATTTATTTATTCGCACGATATCTATTTAATCAAAATGTATATCTTGAAAAGATAAAAAAAGAGATTAAACATAAAAATAGAATATATATTTTTAGCGCGAATACACTCTAATAATTATAGTTAGAAATCATAGTTAAAAAACTATTTAAGTATAAAAGTATAGATTTATACAGCGATTAGTTTTCTCCCCCTTCCCTCCTCCTCCTATTTGACTATCGACTTTATAATATTTTATTATCGCGTATAATTATGCTGATGCAATTTAAAATGCCAATTACTCCTTGTATGTAACGTTGACATACATGCAAATTCAGTAATAATTTCAAAAATAATATTTCTTTTTTCTCCTTATCTCAATATGCCACAAGTTTTTTTATATCAATTTTTTATATAAATTTGTAAATATTAAATAAGAATATATGCAAATGTCAAATTTTGATATTTAACTTTACGAATCAATATCATACGTGATGTGTGTATGATATTGATTTCTATAACCATGAATCAAAATCAATGTCATAAATGATATGTATATAATAATATAATATTTCTGGAATTTCAAGTTTTCTGGCTAATATTTTATTTTGCGTGAATAATAAGGAATCAAATATGCATTATTTAGAGAAAGTTCGTATTCTTTTTCATAATGAAATCCTGTTGCGCAGATGCTATGAATGGATACATGCGACGGTATATCCCGTAAATGTTTTATTGATCGTTGATGTTCAAAACGATTTTATTGATGGCACATTGGCTCTTCGAAAATGCGGCTATGGGCAAGACGGAGCAGAAGTAGTAGAGCCGATAAATCGGCTTTTAAAAGACGGTCGTTGGAATAAGGTAATATATTCGCAGGATTGGCATCCCGAGGATCATATCAGCTTTTTTGACAATTTGGCAATGCGCGAACTTCATCCCGAATCTAAGGTAATACAATTAAATGAAATAATCAAACGTTTTAATTGAGATAATAATTCTAAGAATAAAATAAAAAGAAACATATTTTATATTTTATATTGTGTTTGTGTATATGGCGTGTATATGCGTGTGTGTTTTAGTTTAATTTTTTTAAATATCGTATAAAATATTTGTTTTTTTTTCATATATTAATAGAGTTTTACTCAAAAGATTTTATACAAAATCATTTTTTTTACACTTCAAAATAAAACGAGTTCACTGTAGTTTTATAAAAACATTTAAAGAAAAATTTCAAACAACTCTTATATAAGGAATATTTTTGTTTTGTTATATGGTTTAGCTAATAAGTTTAATTTTTTATTATGGGTGAATTTAGATAACAATCTAAAATAATATTTTTTATAATGAATTTGAAATAGATTACTAAGAAAATGGCAAAACCTTTTGATACCATCGTTTTTTTGCAACCTCATATAACGCAAATACTTTGGCCAAGACATTGCGTTATGAACACTTGGGGCGCCGATTTGCATAAAGATTTACTGATCGTACCTTCTTCTGAACTGGTAATAAATTATTTTCACGGAAGAGATTATTATTGAAAGAATAAGAATGTCACTAAACATTTATATATTTTATATTTTATTTAAAACTTTTTAATTTGTGAAAAATTAATTTGCTAATTGTTAAAATAATTGTAGATATTTTTATTATTATAAACTTCTAACAGCTAATTTTTTAATATTTGCAAATTATTTTTTATAAAAGATTTGTGTCCTTGTATATAATTTTTTAAATATTTTATGTAATTATAGAGATAATCTTATCTATTATCTTATTTATGCTTGAATATTTTCTTCTCTTCTTTATGTTAGGTGCGTAAAGGTTGGCATTCTGACAAAGACTCATATTCAGCATTTGGAGAAAAGGATACTGATGGTATCTCAGAGCTTGTAAAAATTTTGTCGAATATTCGTTGCACGCATTTATATGTTTGCGGTATAGCTTATGATGTATGCGTGAAAGAGACATGTCTGAATGGTTTACGATATGGTTATCGGTTAGCCGTCGTCGATGATTGTTGTCGTGGCGTAAAACCCGATGATATAATCATTTCCAAAAATCTAATTACCGAGAACGGCGGTTTAATAGCGTCTAGTGATTACGTTTTGTCTTTGGTAAACGAAAATAAACAGAGCCTAATAATGGCGTATCATGCTGCCAGAAGCAGGTGAATTAAAGAGAGCTTATATAATTTTCCATTGTATTCCTTGATAGATAGTACAATTTCCGATATTAATCGAACTCTACGAAGACTAAACAATACAATAAATAAATATAATAAATCCAATTATCATATCTAACAAAATATCATAAATTATATTATCAAAATTAGTTTTCTTAATTTCGTTATCAGATAATGATTTTGTACAATTAAATTAATTTTTTTCTTTTTTTCCTGTTTTAACATCTTTTACAAACATATTCTAAAGCGAATTTTCTTTTATTTCATACGTTTGTCACATTATAATATAGTAGAATGTTGAAGTGGAAATGAAAAAAATAAGAATTTAAAGTTAACAGGTGAAATTAATAAATAATTACACACACATATACACTACATGCACATACGCATTTCGAGAAAATTAAAATTTTCTTTAATTTATTTTAATTAATTTTTTTCGAGAGATTAATTTGAATAATTGATAGTTTGCTATTCTTATAAAAATAGTACAATTTATTAAATAGTACAATTTATTTAAATTGATATTTATATAAGATTTAATTTCTATTTATGTAAATCTACATAGAGTAAATAGTATAATTAATATTAAGAAGAATAAAGGATGCTCTTTTTTGCTTATGATTAAAAATGTAATTAAACAATAGTTATTTTTATAAATTCTTTATACTATATAAATTACTAGAAAATACATGTAATATATATAAAAAAATATTCATGTGTCCTTTTTGTTCTATTTTTGCTCATTATTAATTATCCTTATCAATCAATCGTGCTATTCTTTCGATCTTGTTTGCTGATTCGTCATCGATTGTCAATTCACAGATATACCTTTGTCTCAAACTGCAATCCTCACCTCTGTAGGAATAAATCTTCGATGATGCATTGAAAGTTAACTTTAAGCATCTGTAAAAATATTTATAATGCAAATATTAGTTTAGTTTAACAAAGCCGGTAGTGTGAAGCGTCACGCGTTGTTAAAAAATCATAATTATATATTATTAACTATTCATTTCGTCCACAAAACATTGCATACACGATAAGATAACCGGTTTTTAAATATAGACAACTAGATTTTCAAGGTTCTATGAAATATATGAAATCGTAGCATTTTACGAAGAGATAATTTATTTTTCTCTGTTAATAATAATTCTATTTTTTTTACCAATGAGAATTTATTGTTAATTATTTATAATAAAATTATAAATAAAATTATAAAATAAAATTTATAAATAAAATTATAAATAAAATTATTTATAAAAAATTTAAAATAAAAATTATTTAAAATAATATTTTCCTATTTGCGCTTATATGTTTCAAGATAAATAAAAATAAAAATAAGATAATTAAATTTTTATTAATTAAGAATCATGTACATACAGTCGATATTTATTTGATTTTTTTGAGCACATTTTTACGAGCACTTTGCCATATATATATATATAAATTATTATATTGTATAAAAAGCAATATATATCTCTATATTCATATATTCTATTCAAGATAAATGATACGAACCTGCCATCACCAATGACAGACTGTTTAGTATCTAGATGAACTGGTCTAGCACTGTTAGCCCAGATCCATACAAGTCCTGGATTTAGACCTCCCGTCCAGAAATTTTTACCCTTTAATTTTGAATCTGACATCAAACCAGCGATTACATCTTGACTCTCTTCGATCGTATCGAATTCGACTAAATGCCCACCCATACCACGACAAAGACTGGCTGATGATTTCCAATTGAAATCGCGATTGCTAAAATGATAGCAATTTCGGCCCATTCTTGTGTAATTGTCAGGACATGGTTCTAAAAAAAAATAATAATAATAAATATGATATGGATATGTATTATAAATAAAAAATTATTTTTCCTTTTAATATTTAATTAATTCTTTCTAAATATTGAGAATTGAGAAAGAAATATACCTTTTAATTATAATTATTTATTAATTTCTCATATCGAAATCAACTCTTGATGTTGTTAATTAATTTACCTTTCATTTGATTGTTCCCAGAAATAACGTAATATAACAACTCTTCTGCTCTTCTTAGACGTTTTTTTAAATGATCCACTTCGTAGAACAATTTCTCGATTGCCTCTATGAATTTTCATTCAAGAATCTTAAATCTATTTTGTTTAATTACTAATGTGATTGCTTCAAAATTATATTAACACGTTTAGAAAATTATTTTTTCGTGTTTTTTCTTTTTTCGAAATTTTTATAGAACATACCAAAGAGCTGTAGATCAGTTTCAGAAACATCTTTTATTTTATTTGCCGTGGAGATTTTGGTCGACACTGTCACAGTTTTATCACCAATTTTTATTATGCGTGCGGCACGAGAATTGTTGGATTGAAGGGTGATCCAATTTTCAAGGACTTCTGCCCACGGACCATGATTCATTATAACATGTGATAACTCTGACTGGGAAGAGGATGACTCTAGCAAAATTATGATATCAAAAATATATATAAAAAATCCTAATTTAAAATTGGAGAATTTATATTTGAATTTACTGTTAAAAAATTAATAATTTAATTTAATAAGAATATAACGCAATATGCAAATAGCAGAATAATAATTAAAAATGAGATAAAAAAATAATATTTTAAATAAAAGAATATCTATGTTTCTTTATTAATTTTCTATTAACTTAAACCTAGTAATCCAAGATAACATTTATTTATTCTTTTGTTTTTTTTTAATATAAATTAAAATTATATAGCTAAAAATATAGATAAATTATGATAATACGTACCACGTACTACATTAATGATTGCTATCAACATGATAAGCATAATTGTAGAATATAATTGCATGACTGTCTTGCTCGCCATCGTGATTCTAAGATCAAAGAAATATAGCGCAGATGAAATCTCTGAAGATGCAGGAACTGAAAGGCCGGCATTTAATTCGCGAAATATAAAGCAAACGAAATAAAGGCGTTCTGTTTTTCACTTGAAATGATGTTTGCGGTATCTCTGACTTTCTCCAGGAAAGTTTACAGCGATATGTTGAAATAGCAAATACCCGGATGCAAATGAATACGTTGAAAAATCTCGATCTCATTATGTGTGTTTATAAATGACTAAATAATATAATAATATAATCTACGAATAAAGCAATTTTTGAAATATGTATGTATATATATATATATATATATATATATATATATAAATGTGTGTATATATTTGTATTTCGAGTATTTGTCTTTAAGTTAAGAAAATTTGAATGCTTGCATCATGATATAAATAATGAGAAAGATGCTGTATAAAAAAAGAAACGTCATAATAACAAATTATTTTTTTTTTTATATAAAAGAGAACTATTTTTTATAGTTGCATTAATTCTTTGTATTGCATTTGATCATTTAATCTTGATTGGTTCTCGTTGTGACAGTCATTAATTTACAAAATAATAGTTATATTTTTATCATAAATATTTACAGATCTACATATATATTATACGATATTCTGAAAAATATTTCTTCTGAAAAAAATTGATTCTTTACGATTCTTCATAGTATGTATTACGTTAATGTAATGGCAACTGTTGCATAATGAATAAAATTAGAAAAGCTAGTATAGTGGATACCGGAAACGGTAAACGATTGACCGTTTCACAATTCTCGTTTACGAGCATCATTTACTAAAATGACCGGCAACATAATTTAACCTTGAAAGTCCAACGTATATAAATACATTTGAATATATTTCTGTGTTTGTTATTAAAATGTACTGTATCATAACATTTAATATTCATTTCTTTAATTAAACATATATCGTAAGAAATAGATGTTATCAAGATGTTATCAAAATATTAAAAAATTTAGTAAAGAAAAGAAGATTTTAAATTTACATGAAGATTTAAATAAATTTTAAATTTAAAAAATTTAATTTTAATTTGCATATTAATAAGAAAAAATTTTTACTTTTTAGTGAAAAATATATATTATTAAAAGAGATATATGTATATATATTTATTTGTGTATATATGTATATATGTATATATTTTATTTATTTATTTTAATTGCATATTTTATATATGTACAATTTATGCATAAAGAACATCGAATTTTCGAAATGAAAATGCACGACAAATTTCTTTACAGTTGCATTTAGATATTTTAAAAGAATAAACGAATATTTCTCTAACGAATATGTCTCTGTGATATATATAAATTCACTCACATAGATAAATATAAATTCACTCACTTACATGGAACAATTGTTTTGATATTACAGTCAGTATTCCACATCCAATCGTTTGTCACAGACGACTGAGAAGAAAAGATTGGATGACGATGCCAGAGTCATAGCCCAGACCTCTCTGGGTCACTTTCTCCCTTCCTTAGAAGTCAAGTCACTTTCTTCGACAAACCCACAGCAGATGGAATTTGATGATCCATCGATCGTAACAGTAGTCTTGTTCATTGAATGTCAAAGAAATGTTTTTTTTACGTAATGAAATATTATGAAATACATAACTTGTACATAATAATACATATTAATAGAACAATTGGATTATTTATATTTTCGCGCTTATTAATAAGTATGATAACAAATATAAAACAATCTTTACGAAAAAAATATAATTATTAAAATTATTGTAAATGTTTTAGAATCAGAATAGTTTGTTATGACTTCTCTTTTGATATCATATTTAATAACTTTTATATATAATAAAATTTAAAAAAATATTTTATATAAATGTAACTTATTATCATATTGCTAATATCATATAACTAATATTATAGAAATTATTATGTCAAAAAAATTGCTTATTTACAATGAAAAAATTTACAATATATAAAAAATATTAAAAACGATATTTATATAAATCGATTCATCTTTAATACGAGATGCATTCTTGCAATATTATGTTTGCCGTTATTTTTTATTATCTTTGACGAAAATCGTAGATTTTCATAAATTTTAAATCTTGAGTGAATGTTCGTTCGTTTACTCGTTGTATAAATACTCGCTACAAACATTAACCCACTGACCCAATTTCTTCAATGTATTCAAATATTTGCAGCTTTAATAAAGTGCAAACAACTTCATTGATTTTTTTAGTAATAGCAACATTTATATAATCAGCTGTCATACTTTCTCGTATCAATATGCGATTTATACAAATTGCCATCTGTTTTCTTATGCATAAATCATCTTCGTGACATTTATACCATGACTTTGAATGTTTTTTCAAATAATCCTGACAAAGTGAAATTTCGCGGTTTAAAAGTTTGTGATAATTTAAATGTATAATAATAAGCGTAAATACAATATTTTATATATAAAAAATTTAATTACAAATGTAGGTTGTTAATTTTATTAACAAAATTTATATAATTTTATTAAAAATTATATAATATACTCTCAATATTGTTTTTTTTATGTATTAATACAAAATTACAATTACAAAAAATTTTATCATTTTTTTCTAAATATTAGTAATGTTTATAAAATGCCTCATTCAGATATATACTCAGATCATCTTTTCAGTTTATTTTCTTCTTTTTCTTCTCTTTCTATTTTAATATATATAATATTAAGTTTTTCCGTATTTTCTGCAATTTTTTTATTTTAGTATTTTTAATAATTATTGTTTTTCGCAATTGAAGATCGATGTCACGTCAAATAGATAACGGAGGTAATCTGTTTGGGATGATGTGAGTTAACGCTATGCTGCGCAGGATATAACGCAGGTAACACAGATGTTCCGTGGACCGAATACACGTGTAAGGTCACATGATTGCGATGCATCAGTTCATAGATAATTCCGATATCAACGGAATTTTATTAACTAAATTGGTCAAACAACGTTTATGACGGTCTTCCGTCATCGATATCGTTCCATTTACACAATAATTGATCATTAAAAATACACAGTGAGATTGAGTCTCTCGTTGCCCGCTTGATTGTCTCCGGTTCGTGTTTCCGCCGCGACTTCGACGCTGTCCACGGTCTGGAAAACAAAAAAATTTCTATCTCTATTGGTCTCCATTTATTTGCTCTTTATTGTTGCATCACATATTTGCATTCGAGTAAACGTAAATTTAATTATTCTTTTGTGCATATTATTTGTAAGCATATCATTTAATGAGTAATAAGTAGAAAGAAAAAGAGAGAGGAAAATATTGCTCTATTTAAATTATTTATATTAACAAAATATCTTTTAACAGTGATATAATTCTTTCTTTTAAAACAATGCCTTGAAATATCATTTTATGCATACAAAAATTATTTTAAAAAATATAGAATTTTTAATTCACTATTCAATGTGAAATTTACCTCTTTTTCATAGTCTATAGTTTATTTAGAGATAATTACCCTATCATCATCATCCCAGGACAATTTTTTAATTCTCGGCAAGGCTGAATTAGCAGGCCAGGCTGGCACCAAGGAATCTGGAGGATCTCCCGAATAATTGGAAGAATCATGAGATCCAGCATCTAAATTAGTCCTAGCACTCAAATCATTCATATTTTGCACTAACCCGCCAATATTGGGAATATTCGAAGTAGCTGATAAAGTTGGCGGATTCGGGGCGGGTGCCACTTTATGTTTAGCATATAATGGTAATTGTCTCGCTGATGCTATACCTATAACATAAGATGAGAAAGAAATTAATGTTATAAATGTTTGATGATAAACATGTAACTTTAGAGAAAAATTTCAGAATTTAAGAGAATTTCTCTTAAAAGAAAATAAATAACGTTGGCAAATTTTGTAGAAAAAAGCTTACTTCAACAATTGAATTTGATTTTTATTACTTTAATAGATGCATAAAAATCGCATGTAAAATAGATGTGTAAAGTTAAGAAATGGAAATAAAATAAATTGCGTTAAATTATTATAAATTATTATAAATATAAATATATATTATGAATATTAAAGACAGATTGCTTGATATTGTATCATTTATATGTAGATATGGACATACTTTTAATTGTAGCGCCGTATGAGCTTTCATTCGTTTCTCCGAAAACGGGATTATCGATATCATTACGGCTATCGTTATCATTCTCATTATCGTGAAGTCGATTTCGCGGGATCTCTAAAGCGTCTTGAATAACATTGGCACCTAATACCTGCGGCATCGGGCTCAGAGCCGAGGGGACCGGTGATTTCTCGCGATATGCCGTACCTACAGAACTGACCGAACCACCACTTTTGGGTCTTTTGCTTAAAGAAAAAAAAGTTAAATATGCCTTACGTTCTTATTAATTTTATAAAAATTTTTCAATTTGTGATACTTTAATTATATGAATGTATGAGTCTCGAAGATGCATCGAAAAAAATCATAATATCACAATCAATAATATCAAATCTGTAATAAGACTTTAGTTCTCCGTAATGAGATATATATAAATTTGATATATTATCTAATAATTCGACAATAAAGATGCATACTTATTAGTAATCTTTTGATAAATTTAATTTATGATGCTATTTGTAAAAATACATTATTATTCAGTGTTCTAATTAATCGATATAAAATTAGTTCGAATTTATATTAGTCAAATTTACTCACTGCTTATAAATATAAAGAATGAGGATGAGTATAACGACTCCAAGAAGACCCAAAACTGCACCAAAGATTGCAACTAATAGCACACTATTACCGAGCCAAGCAGGTGCAGCTCTTGCAGCAATAGGCAATGAGCCACTATTTGGTATATGTACAATCACCGGGACCGTACCGTATCTAGAAAAATCGCAAACGAATGCAGATTAATATCTAGAATGATCATTAACGTTGAATTAAATAATCACAGAATAATGTATAAATACTTGGACGGTTTTCCGGAATCGAAAGCCACCGCCATAAATCGAGCCACAGATCCATTAAATGATGATCGTAGCATTAATTCTCCGTTGTCTTTAATCTCAAAAGATCTGAAAGAACGATTTATGTAATTATATTAAAAATAATTATTTCATAAAGAATAAATAAATAAATATGTATGTATTTTATTAGAATTGAAAGATTTTGTTTTTTAGAATTTATATATCAATTATCTTATATTTAAAGTATAAGATTTTTATGTAATGTATATTGCTTTCTCTCATATAATATTGTTTTCATATATATATATATATATATAATTTATACTTTGCATCTTGTCCTTTGAGAGATAAACTGACTTTATCGCCTGTATCACCATCAGCTGCTATCAATCTTCCTGAAAAGTTATGTCAATTCAAATATCGTGCAATAGAAATTCGGTTCGATATTTACTACACGGTAAAAAACATTTTGTACTTCTGTGGAATTTTTCTCGTGTAAAAATTTTTGTGTTAAATTTTTAACATACTCTTATGTTAATGTAACATATTATCGTTGTGTTATTTTGACATTTCTGCGTTGAGTTAATATTCACCGTTTCTAAGAGTTAAAATAACACAATTAGTATGTAAATGCACGAATTTTTGATGAAATAAGTTATATGTTAAAATTAACAGATAAGTTGTGTTATTTTTCTCTCTATAACAGTTTCCATATGTTAAATCGACATATCTCTTCCGTTATTTATCATAAAAATGTAAGAATAACATTTTCTTTTAAATAAATTTAACATTATAAATATGTTAATTTAACATAAACTTTATTTCCAGATAAAATTTAAGTGTTACACTTTTGTGTTAATTTTTAAATATATTATTTGTGTTATTTATTTACATACTTGCCTTCTGTTAAATTACATTAAAATTAGAGTGGATAAATTGGGACATGTGAAATATGTTAAATTTAACACAAAATTTTTTACTGTGTACAATAAAGGGAAGACTTACCAACGATAGAGCCTTCTCTCGCGGAAGGAGCATGAAATTCGTAGCTGGTATATCGAAATCGAGGTTCCCACTCATTCACGTTTTCGACTGAAATGTTCACTCGTGATGTATCATTCTGAAAAAAAATTTACACATATATTGTAAAGATATGATATATAAAAAAGCTACGATTTATAAAAATTATGATATGTAAAAATCCTAAAAGGACATACATGATATCCGTCTGTGACGTGAACCAAGAAATTATGCTGGATCCGCTCCTCGTAATCCAAATCACCTTTGAGAATCAACTCGCCAGAATTAGTGATCGAGAATCTTTCCAGATCCTCGGCCGCACCCACCAACCAAAATCTTAAATCCTAGGATTAAAGGCTAAAATACTACGCTGCTGTGTCACAGTTTACTTACATATTCATTGTTAGAGCGAATTTTTATACTACTTACAGGATCGGCTTTGTTGACTCTCGTTGTTAGAAGAATGCTTCCGCGCGGTGTGTTTTCCGGTATGCTCGTTTGATGATCTTTTAGCACGAATTTCACGGGTAATCGACCACCTAGCATGCATAAGATAAACATCAATTTAATTTGATTTAATTTGATACAAGATACGAATTATTAAACCGATAATAATTGGATTCGATTATTATTTTCTCTCTTATTTTATATTTTAGTTTCAACCTTTCAATGCATACGAAATTATATATGTATAAATTAAATTTTGGGTGAAGAATATATAAATAATAAGTTTCTATCGTAATTATTTAATAATGCAAACTAATTGCAAACCAATTATTTTAATGATTAGATAATGATAAATAATATGTGATAATTATTATATGTGAATAAAACATATGTATGTCACAAAAAAAAACAATTTGAAGAAAAATAATTAAAATAATTAAAATTAAAATAATTAAAATATATATACCTGCTGTTGGTCCAACACCATAGCCATCTTCTCGCGATACGATAACTGTGGCAAGGGCATATCTGTCTAGATTATTTATTTGAGTAGCCTATTTAACAATGTTTTATTGTTATTATAATTTTATATATAATGTCAAGGATTTGATTAAATTGTACATTTAATGACAATATAATTTTTACCTTAATGACGATAGTGGCTGATGTCATTAGTTCGTGATCCTGCAGTGATCGTATCATAACGATTTCAGCAGTCTCAGGATTTAAATCCAGAAAGGGTAAGATTCCACCTTGAATGGTATATCGAACTGGCGCATTTATTCCAACATCTTGATCTACGGCTTTTATTGCGGCAGGACTCACTTTCAACGTTTTTCTCTAAGAATTAGTATTTATATTAAATTAATTCACATTAAATTTTTACTTTTTTTCCTTTAAAATTTTCTCTTTATTATTATATCTTCTTTTATGTTTTAAATATTTAATATAAAATAATATATGTAATATATGCCTGTACATAATTAAAATAATCAAATCTGTTTTTTTTTAATTTGTATCTTCTATTAAATAAAATCGAATCTGATGAAATGAATTTCTCAGCAAGAAAATAAATAATCAGTCTTACCCCCTTCACGTGATGGGGTACAGCGACTTTGTATTGATTACTCAAGAAAGCTGGATTTTGATCGTCAGCATCGATAACATTGACGTATAATGTCGTCATAGACGAACGTGGCGGACTACCTTGGTCCTATAAAAACAAAATTTATTACTGATATTAGGTCGCAATTCAAAAGTAGCTATATTTTACAAATATATATTGGAATGAGAGGGAAAACACTTTTTTAGCTTTTATTGTGGGAGTACAATAAGCGTGATATAAATAGCATTGTTTTGCTTGATCTTTCGATTAAGAATCTTTTTTTATAATTTCTACTTGCTCAGTGTTGCGCATTGATACGCATGAATTATAAATCAATTTATTTAAATCGATTTATTTAAATTTATAGCGATTCATTTATAGTACTACTTTAAGGTACACACTTTAAATTCTGTTATCGTTTTATGTATCTTTACAAATCATAAAGAATATAATTTTTGCTCAATTTTGTCAATCATAATCCAAATCATATTTTTGCATTAGAAAAAACGAAATTTTTATGCAATAAATGTATATTCGCTTTTGTGTAGTATAATCTGTGAAATTTATAAAATAATAATGAAGTTTCAAAGCCGCGTATTCATTTTAATAATGTTTATTAATTTTAATGCATTTATCAATTTTAATGAATTTATTCAATCTTTTAAAATAATAGGCAAATAAACTTACTTGTGCGCGGATACCAACAGAAAAATTGGTGAGAGTCTCGTAATCAAGCGATTTCCTTAGTACGAGAGTGCCTTCCAAAGCGTTTACAAAAACAAAATAATCCTGTGCATAGAAATAAAAATTATTTGTTTACCTCTCTCCCTCAACTACATTTTTTTACAAATAAAGTTATTATTAATTATTATTAAGTACAAATTATTATTAGTTACAAAATTATATTAATGAAATAAATTAATAATAAAGCAAGTAATAAAAAAGATTGTGAGATAAATATTATAATAAATACAGAAAAATGATAAAAAACTTATTAACGAGATAAATAATTTAGAACTGTATAAATATTTATAAAATATACCGAATAAGGTCCTGATAAAACTGCGTATTGCACAGTAGAATATGGTCCTGGTTGATCAGCATCGACAGCTCGAACTCCTTGTAAGACTCTCGTGCCGAGAACGGTCACCTGAAATATTCACGTTACACACGTCAAAGAGTAATGTAATAAATATTAAAATATTAAAATAAAAAATCTTACCTCAGAAATATTCAATACATAAGGTGCATTTATAAATTGCGGTGAATTATCATTTGCATCGGTTACTCGAATGTTCACTGGTATGATAAATCCCTTTAAACATAAAAAAAATTAATGTTTAATAAACGATAGTAAAAATAAATATAATAAATAATAAGATCCATCATTAAATAATATCCATCATTCAATAAAAATGGAGGAATCATCTTACTGGATCTAAGGTGTGTTTCTTCTCACAGATAACATTGATGTAGACGCTTGCTGGTCCCTCGACGCCCTCCTTATCGAGAGGTCTAATGAGAGTTAAATTCTTCGAATACGATGAAAAAGCGACGGGGCTATCATGCTCCTGCAAGCTGAGCTCGATGTCACCTTGCAACCCGGGGTCACCCAATACTCCTAGAACTCCCACGATGCCGCCGACAGGCAGATCCTCGTTGACAAAGAGATGCGCCGCAGTAGCTCCGTTTTCTAGGAAGCATCGCTTGTCTTGAATTACTGCAAAGAAAATCGGGCGATTGTTCGGCATACATTATGAAATATGTACATTGAACCAGAAATTAATTATTACTGAAAGTAAAAGGAATAGAGGATTAGTTTTCTAGAGGAGAAAGGAGTGGAATCGTTCTACAATTAATAAAAGTATTGCAATATTGCAAGTATTTCTCGTTTTTTTTTAGAAAATAAGAAATACATAAACTTTTTAGAACATATAAAACTTTTGAAAATTATATTATACTTTCTGAATTCTTCTAATATAACATTTAAAGAAAAACATTTAATAGGAAAATTATAAAGCACAAAATTATAAATATTAATAAAACAATATAATTAAATTTTATAAAAAGAGTAGCATATTATGAATTTAATGCATGTACTGTTCTCAGTTCTCAGTTCTCAAAAAAATCATGTTACTGTAATTATATGCAATAGATATAATATCAGATAAGTGCCTTTGGGATTATTGCAGTTTCCTGTTGAAATCGGATAACCGGTTTTCAATGGGTTACAAATTCAATGGACTACACAAGTTTCGGATCGCAGCGATGATGAAAGGACCGTGGGACAATGATCTTGTGAGAATCTTCATCTGGGGCTTCTCGTTCTAACGGTATATAAGATCGAAGCGAATATGACGACTGACCATTGATAAATTTATAATATATATTAATATTAATTAAATAATATTAATATTAATAAAAAAGTATAATTGTATTTATAAATATATAATATTGTATATATAAATTATATAATTTACTTCAACATAATTATATTAATAATCTAATAATTGCATTAAAAAATAGCACAAGAAAATATGTAAGTTATTATTATTATTATTATTATTATTATTATTATTATTATTATTATTATTATTATTACTGGTTAATTTACACACACACACACACACACACACACACACACACACACACACACACACATACATATAATATATACACATACATATATATAATAATAATAAAATAATACTTATAATATTAATGTATACACACATACTTGCTTGTAATACTCATTGTCCAGTTATTAATTGCGGATGTTTTAATGACTTTAAACGATCCTGCACAAATATGTGCATTCCAGAAGCGTTACATCGTTAATGCAGTTAAGTTTACCGTAAACATAACGTATCTTTGTAATTTAGAGCGTAATAGGAAAGCGAGAGCACTTTTCTAAATTACTAGAGAGAGCTATAAATATTATTTAATAAATATTATTAAATTAAAATCGTTTAAAAATAAATGTATATTAATAAATGTATATTATGTACATAGAGAGATATTTTTAAAATCCTTCCAAGAAAATATACATATCTTTTTGCAAAAAAAGACAAAGATTTTGTGGGAATTTAATTAAATGCATATTTTATTGAAAAAGAATATAAAGTATTTTTGTAGAAAATAAAGTATTTTTTATTGAAAAAATTAGTGAAATAAAAAGAGTTGCTATATGTTATCTACATAATGGAATAAATATCATCAGATATTCATATATTATTATTCATACATGTAATAACCGGATAACGCACGTTGGATAAAATGCATATAAGGGATGGCGAAGCTGTTCGTGCTTAACAACAGCTTTAGTTCTAATGCTAACATAAATCACGATAGCCGCTTTTGCGCCTCGTTTCGCTGTTATGATTTATCTTGTCAAAGACTTCCACGTCCGGTTTATGCATAATTTATCGATCATTATAATCATATGTAATCTTTCGAAGAGTAAAACAGTAAAAGTTTAATATTATATTTTGTATTTATAGAGCTTTACCAAATCTTTTTATTATCTTAATAACGAGCATATAATGAACAAAATTAATAAGATAAAATCGAACAGAACAGAATTAACTAGCGAGTCTGAATTTATATTATAACTGTAATTGAACATTTTCATATTATTATTATAATGGAACTATGTCGCAAGCGGAAAGAAAATAATCTTTTTTGTTGGAAGAAAAGTTTCATTCAACATTTCAAACATTTGATTGTGAAATTTATGCGACAAAAGTTTAGACACTATATCATTCAGTGACATCATTCGCTCTTCCCAATTGATTGACGGAAATTTGGACGCTGGAAAGACATATCGAATACATAGACGAATATGCGTGAGCTATTTAACGCGTGTGTGAGAGGGTAGATATACGCGCTTCCTTGGAGCGAAGTTCCGGTCGCGAACTCATGGCGTATCGTTACGGGTTTGCCTTTCGCAAACGTCTTTCCTGGCATAGACGAGGATCAAAAGTTGAGCGTCATTCGATCGTGCGCAAAAACACCCACGACTAATGCAAACATAAACTGCATTTTTCGATGCGATTTATGCAAAAAGACGTAAACATGTTTACTAATAATTTAGATAAAAATAGATCTGGAAGGTTTAATGAGAGAAAGTGAAATAAATATATAATTTGTGAAGTCTTGTAAATAGTTTAAGTGGGCTTATAAATTATAAATTTACTTCCACCTTTCATTAATCTTTTTTAATTACTGAAAAATTCTGAAGTATTGAATTATATTGAATTTATTGAATTATATGTAATGTATTCTTTTTTATATAAAACACTATATTATTATATTTTGCTTCATCAATTTCCATAAATATACAAGATGCAATAAGACGAAGGACAGAGATATGTGAAGGAAAAAATTGATGAAAAAAGACTTACATTGTCCGACATGCGGTCGCAGTATGCAACAGAGAAGCAACAAGATCTTCAATACGTTTCGTCCCATGGCAATTCAAAATCATCGTCCATCGATTCCATCGATCGGTACATCTATAAAAAAAATATGGATGAAAATCAATGACGGGAAACGAGAAGGATGATATGAGAAATTCAAGTTCTGTCATTCGTAACTAAGTTCTCTTTAATCTCCTCATGCACCGTGGGAATGAAATTTCTCAGAAGATATTTCGATTTATTTATCGTATTCGAGGAAATAATATTTTCTACGCTCCTATATTATATCTGCTTTCTTGGAATCATTACAGAATTTTTATTGGTTTTCACTCAGGAATTTCTCATTTGTCGCGAAAAGACTTTATATAAGATATCATAAGTATATATATATATATTTACAAAAATTATATAAAAAGTAAAAAATAAAAAGTTTTTAATTATAATTTGCTTGTTACTGTTTTTTTTTTATATTATGATTCGAAATATTGTAAATGTCAAATTTTAACTTTAATTAATAATAAAATTTAGTACATTTTTCGATCATCATTTGCGATCATTAAATAATTAAATTATTTTTAATAAATTTATCTAACATACATATTTATTATTAAGATTCACTTTTGATGTTACGACAACATATAATGTATATGTGATATAATAACATGAAAGTGCAAGAATTTTATATAATGCAATTTGTATACAAAACAACTATTTTATTATTTTTTTATATGTACAATTTTCTTTCTTTTTTTATATATTTTTATATATTTAATGTTAAGACATTTCCGGCTTTTCAATTTTAGAATAAAACTTAATTTTTTTCATAATTAAGCGAAACAATAAAAAATAACAAAATTTACGTATCATCAAATTGTAATTTTCTATTAATTTTCAATCAATGAAATAATTATCAGAATAAAGTAAGTAAATTATCAGAATTTCTTTTCGCATCAAAAAGATTATTTGAAAAATAATAAAATAAGTTTGGTAAGGAAGAAAATAATAACAAGATTAAAAAAATAATTACAAAATCGTGAAAACTTGGATGAAACTGAAATGATTCATGAAACTGAAAGTACGTTTCAAATTTTAGAATATTTTTTACTCATTTTTTATAGACATTTTTTGAACTTTTTGATATCTTTTGGAGAAGAATGATAGAGTAAAAATAATAATAGCGTCTTTTAAAGATAACAATTTCATAAGCATTGCTTATTTTATATTTACATATATCTTAGTGTTCAACAAGATGATGTAAGAACATGCCATTAAACGTAACAATTTATTACTAATGTGCAAGTAACATCAAGTTTGTCATCAGGTTAACAGACGAGTAGAAGGACATAAGTGATGAACAAACAACCACCTCGTCCGACGACGAAACGTGTCTGCAGAATGAGCATAACGCGTGGTTAGAAAGCATGTAGAGAAACTCCTTTATTACGTGGAGCTACGGCTATGTAGGACTGCTCGTCATCAGGACTAGAATGACTCGTGCAATTTAATTCCGGAGACAACTCTTCACACCTCGCACTGTCGCCTTTTGTGCAATCTATGTGTTTTTTTAGTAATGTCATATCGAAAGATTGATGATCGTTATTGGAGTTTAAGATATTGAAATTACCCAACGCAATGTTTCTTTTTACAATTGAATGACAAAAACGGAAGTAGATTTCTTCAAGCTTATTGATATGAGAAAGTTTGACCGACTAACGTTTATTTACATCTTTACATTTTGCCATTCATGATATTTGATAGCAAATAGATAAATATAATATTTGTATTTTAATATAAGAATTTTATTATTTAAATGTACAAGTATTAATTTATTATTATTAATTAAATTTTTATCTGGAAGTAAAAGATACGAAGAAAGTATACTCGCTACATTGAAATTCCGGAAATGCTCGTTAAGTATATAATGTTGATTTTATATAAGTAAAAAAATATTGTGCATTTTTATATATATTTTATTATATATATTTTATATATATTTTATATAAATAATAATAATATTTTATATATATTTTATATAAATAATATTAATAATATTTTATATATATTTTATATAAATAATATTAATAATATTAAGGAACATTTTTAATTAAGTTCAAAATATTTTTCATAATTTAGTATTAAATGCTTATAACTATTAGAAATATATAATAATAATAATTTAATTAATATTCATTATTATTTTGCTTGGAATTATGTAAGTAACAATTTTTTCCATATTATCTCAACATTATAAATTACTTCTTTTTTTGCGAAAAATTTTGATATAATCTTTGGGGAAACTTTTGTTATAATCTCTTGATATTTATAATAATTATAGATAGAAATGTTTTCAAGTTTCAATTCCGTTTTTTTCTCTTTAAAATGTTTTCTTATAAACTTAGGATGGCCTGTATTGTTCATTTTTCGCACGTTTTTAGTGTCATTTGATATAAATTGTTAAAAGGCTTTGAAGAATATAGAACAAAGAAAACAATGTAAGAAAATCTTGGTAAAATTGTTTATACGAATAAACTGAGAATTTATATTTATAATAAAAAAATATTAACCGGATACTTTGACCATATGTGGGCCGCAGTACTGCTTAAATTCACGGACCGTAAATTGAAACGCAACGTGATGGGCAACCGGCGTAAAGACCTCCGGTCTCGACTCCAACAAATATAACTACATAAAAGAATTGGTCAGATATTGACAGTTTTGATGATTTGAATTTTTTCATGTTGATCTCTTTTATTTTGATTAAAGTTTGCGATTAATTATTTTATCATTGCTTGAAAAATTAACAATCGTGACTTTACTTAGCAATATTCAAGATAATATTTAATTATTGTATTATTGTTATATGATCGTGCTTGATCATGTTATATTATATTGTTTGTTTAATTATACTTTATAATGTATAGCATAAAAGTTATGGAAGTTATACATAAGATAATGCTAGAAAAATGTATACTTTCTTACAATTTGTATTGTTCTTATATTTTTATATGCTTTAATTAAAATAATTAATTTAGTTATTATATTTTTGCTTCAGATGTATTTTTAACTGATAATCTGAAAGATTTTAATAATATTGAAAAGAAAAATAATAAATTTTAACAATTAATTAATAGATATTATCATAGATTGCATTTAATTAATATTGTTATATATAGTTTGTTACTTTTTGAACATAACAGTATTTTAAAATTAAATTAAATGATAATAAATAATTGTGACAAATGGTACTCACCACAAAATGCACTCGGAAAAATCACGTCCATGTATTTATGATTTTACGAAGACAAAAGACCTTTCTTAACACCACTAATTCTTCATTACCAAAGTAAATCCCCATGAATTGTTAATTTTTTCTTGATTCACCATATTCTTAATTATTGCCTTTTATAACGAAAAGCACAAAGAGCTCACATATTACACCCTCAATAGTCCTTATCGATCGCGCGACCAGTCATTCTTCTAATTCTCACGGTATCTTCATATACATAACAAACATAAGAACAAATTTTTCAAATTTTATCACAAATGTATTGATTAAGCTTTCTTTTTGACCGAATTTTTTTAATAAAAAAACGCGGCAGTCTTTTATCTTCTCTTTAAAGAAATTAAATATTCACAAAATTTTACTTAAACTTTTCGTTCACGATTTACATTTTAGTCTTCACATTTTTTTGCTGTGTTGAATCGCTTTCTAGAAAACCACTTATTCTTTCATGCAATTATAGACATTTTTTCCAGAGGTTTCCAGAATTCTTTTTTTTTATTTATTTATCTTAGCTGTTTTATTTTCCCGCACTAGTTTCTTATACATTGCACTTCATACACACCGATCTGGATCTATCTCGTATCAAACTCGGCTACGACTACGACGTGCTGTAGGGCTGTGGAACTTTTTACTATAAAACGGAGCCGTTGGGAGCAAAGCGGCCGGAGGGGCACTCGGGAAGTTGGCTGGCTCCCTATTGTGTCAGAAAGGGGGGGACTGCGGCGGCCAACAGAAACGTCCACCTGAAATTGCACCGCGAACAGGTGCTTGCTTTCATATACGATAGGGGAACAGACGCTATGCTTATGCGTGCGTATTCGAACGAGTACACACGTACACACTGACCCCTATCTTTGGAACCCTTGCACAGGGACTTGCATCGACCTTCCCGGAGCATGGGAGTGCGAATATTCCCGGTCTTCAAGTTTCCTTGAGACCTCCTGAGAAATAAAAAATTAAAAAGAGAGTAAGAAAAAAAAATAAAAATATTTCACACAATAATAAAAAATAAGAATTAATTAATAATTTATATAAAAAATAAGAATTAATTAATAATCTATATAAACTGAGGAAGATAAAAAGAAGGATTAATTAAAAGGTTGTAAAAGAGCAACAAATAGTATCACAATTTAATAATATAATAATAATAAGCTTGATAGATTTAATTTGAAAAATATATAAATTGCATTCAATTTTGCCTAACGGTGTTCTATCAATAATAATCCACATTAAGTAATCTACTTGACCTGGTGTAACATTTTTCATTTCAATTTTTTCCCTCTTAATCCCTCAATGTTTCTTAATAACGTAAGTAGTATGAAATTGTGAATACCGAAAATTGCATACTCAAACAATAGTGAATAATGAATAAAATTACGTAAGCATGTAATTTTTTTCGGTAAAATGCGCAGCCAAATATCACATTTCTTTTGACAATCTGTGATTTAACGTCGTGGGAAATGGTCAATGCCAAGTGGAACGAGACTCGTGCTGCGCGTTTCGCTTATGATATCGCGACGTATTTTTCGCGGATCATCGATCTGTGAAATTGCGGGCGTATTCCGTTCCTCCTCTCGTTTCTCTTTCTCATTACTTTTATTATGCACGGTGCTTGCAGTTAATAAACATCGGTCCGTCTTAAATCCTTTCCACTTTGAACCAGTTTCTGTTATTGTGCACGATTTACGCAGGATGACTTGCTAACGGTGCGTCTATCAGTTGACGACCAGAGCAGGCAATTTATCAAATATTCTTGTAAATGCTCAATCATTGTAAATGTCTTCAAATACTTGACTATTACAACGCAAATCGAGATTTATTTGCTTTGAAGTAGACTATTTGATTTCGTAAAAAACATTATGCTGAGTGCATATTCTGAATGTTTCAAATATTTTCACTTTTTAAAATTTTTTATTATTACATTAGGCCTTCTCTGCGTTTTTTATTTATAGAAATAACGTTTGCTTTTATTTTCTCTTAGAAAAACTGTTTTAAAATAAATAATTTATCTAATCACTTTTTTAAATATTAGAATGTCGATAAAATAATATACTTACTGAATTGCAAAAGTATTTTGCATGGAGTATTGTAATAGTGAAAACCACAGTACACCACAGTAAATCAAAATTTCTTTTGTCGACTTTCATGTAATACGTCCATCAGTATGAATACTGATAATAATCATGATATATATTGCGTGTATGAAAATTAAAGAAAACATATCGTTTCCCACGCGATCGCGTGATAACTTTAATAAAAGTTTATTAATCATTAACTAAATGAGTATTCCAATTGTCTAAGGATGACTAGTGTAGAAGATTTATATCATTTCAGATTTACACTATTATATATATGTTTGACTTCTTATAGAAAATAAAAGAAATCGAATTAAATTTAGAAATATTATATAATACTGATTACAATGATTTCGCGCTATTTATTTAACTCATTTATTATTTTAGTTATACTTTTATTATTTTAGTTATTTAAGTTTTGGAAATTATTAGTATATTATTTAAATGTTTAATAATATATTGTATAATATATAAATGTTTAAAAAATTATATCAATTATATAATTTTTTATAAATATCATTTTTTAAACATAATTTTTATTTAATTAAATGTACATATGTAAAATGTTTCTAAAACTATAAGTAAAAAATATTTTTTTTACTTTCCAAGTCCTTACTTTGATTTGATTTACAAATGTCTTTAATAGATTTTTTTAATTAAGTTTTTTTATTTTTTTATTAAGTTATTAACTAATAATACTGGTTTTATTCAAATAACGTCTTAATTTTTTAATATTTTTATTTGATGTATAATTTTTATACTTTATACTTTATATTTTATACTTTATCGATAACAAAGCAATATGCCGAGAACGAATTTGACTATTGATGGATTTGGCCGCTTTGCATTTGACATTAAAAGAAGTTGTCAAAATACCCAATCACTCTGCAATGATAATCTTTTAACATTGTTAACTCAATAACTGAGATGATATTCCGATGTTAATGTTAACAGTTATTTATTGATAATTAATATATTTTATAAAATAACAAAATTTTTCGGGATTAGCATACAAATATCTACTGCTATCTAAGAAAGCGTCAAAGATTAATCTTATCACATGTGTAAAATTATGTAGTGCCTAACATTGCGACACAAATAATATAATATCTACTTGAATATTGTTAACGATAAGTTTTTGTTTGAGATTAAGCGGGCGCAACAATCGATTAGCATCGTGTGGAATCACGGATTACATGGCTTAACATGAAAGAATTTAACACACATTTTTTTCGAATTCTTCACATCACTGGTGTTCCGTTCCATTGTATAAGGGCATCCTGCCACCTTTGATGTAGCGTGAAACAAATAGGAGAGATGATACCTTGAATTCTACGTCACTTAAAGTAACGCTCGAGCGATCTCGTAGATATCGCCCGATTATTCCGTAATTGAGAAAACAATAGTGATTTTAAATTTTTCTTTTTTATAGTTAAGGTTAATAGAGGAAATAAGAAATTTTTTAAATTAAACTATGTTCTATTATAAATATATAAAGTTTTAAGCCACAATTAGATACGTCATGCAATAATAAAATTATCCATCAAAGTAAGAGTTTACGTTTTTTTTAATATGTATAGAATCAAAAGTTTCGAAAAAAATTTAAAATTTATTTTTAAAGATAATTTATTTTTATTTTATATACTGACTTGGATCGAATGAGTTTCTCCAACGGCGTTGCGGCGATATCTGCGGCTTCCATTGTTGCAGCATCTGATAGCCCGGAAGTTTGGTTTGCCCTGGTATCTACCGTCAACGTAGCGTGACTGCCACCGCAGGTAAAATATTGGACCTCGAAACTTTAATACGTACAGGATAATATTTCTTTAGGGCCTCAAATGAAAATGGAAAGGGTACTATTTGTATATTAGTTCGTGTTTAAAAGTTTAGAAGTGGATCCTTTCAACTATCCTCTCAACATATAATCTACATATATAATATTTCTTATATTCGTCTAAACTATAATTTTTTATATTTTATATAAAGATGATTATGTGATATAATAAAAATAAAATATGATATACTGCAATAGATGAGTGATATTATGTACTGTGTCTAATATAATAAATTAATACGTTATTATTAAAATAGAAAATTAAGAAGTAAGTAGAGCAAAATAAATACCGTCGTTCTGCGTGATAATTTCTCAATAATTCTCGATTTGTATTGAAGAGCACGCCATGATGACCGAGGCAAAGAGTTACCCATATCGGTAAACTGGGTGTCTTCAAACGAGAACCTGGCTGTTTGCTTATATCGCCTTCGTGTATTAAAAATCCGACTTCGCTTCTTGTAAGAACGCCCCATTGTGGTACAGCCTTATTTTCAATTAATTGTATTATCAGCAAATACAAATATATATTGTGGATACTAAAGTATTAAATTAACAAAATAAGCTTACATATGTATTTTCATCGCCAACGTGAACTACTCCATTATGAAGATGCGGTGAAACACGACCAGTTAAAATAAGGACGACGATGCTGATTGGGCCTTCCTCTGAACATCCACCAAGAATCGATGCCTTTGGATCTTCCAAATCATTCTGAACTCTGTGATCAAATATTTAAATTTTATTATGAATTATTATTAATGGAAGTAATATGTATATGATTGTCTAATTAAAGCAACTTTTATTCATTTTCAGTTCAATTTGAATAAAATAATAGCGATGAAAAAATTAAGAATGAAATGTCTCACTTTGAGAGGCCTCTTGAAAGTACTGCGCTGTATAAAAGTAACTTTGCACCAGGTCCGCCTTCGTCATGAAACTAAAAATAAAATATATGTAAATAAAAATATTTTTTTATAATAAAAAAATTGTCTTTAAAAATTAATTTTAAATAAAATAATTATATTTTCTTATAAAAAAATTTACCTAAAGTGAAGGTGAAAAATAATAAAGATTTGAACTTGATATAGAATGAATATACATAATTTCTTTAAATAAGTTATGTCTAACATTTAATGAACCAAGTATTTTAATATTTTAGTATTTTCCAAATAAGTTATGTCTAACATTTAATGAACCAAGTATTTTCTATTTTGTAAACATACTTACCAGATATAAATATCTTTTAATAAATATCTCAAGATCCTCCAATGAATTGAATTCGAAGAGATGCAGCTAGAGTACAAAGCAGTCTTTCAGCGAATATGTACTTTTGGATCTTATATAAAATATTATAAAAAATAAATAATTGTTAACTACATGATTTCAGAGACATATAGGTCGTGCAATTTCGAGAGAATATTCTTAACACTTGGCGAAATACGAGCACTATAATTTGACAAACGCTATTTCCTCGCATGTTAATTATATGAGAAAGCACAGATTTCACTGTGTTACTCTTTTATGCGGATACACGTATTACTGGATAACTAAATCAACTTATTAATTAAGAATATTAATTTTGTCACTTTTTAGTATTATTTTAAATTAAATATAAACTTAAACTTTTGATTGTTATTAATTTAATGTAAAAAGGTGTACTATTTATGAATAATAATTAAAGAAAAATATTAAAACTATCATTTAGTAAATTATAAGTTATGCAATTTTGTTTATTATTTATCGGGAATTTGAATTAATTATTGATAAAAGATAAAAAAAAAAGGAAAATATATGTACCGTTTCTGTTAATCCGTCTTGAAAATATTGTACGCTATGTTGAAGATAAGGTGTATCCTGTGGTAGAGCCACTACGGCCTTTGGCACGGTGTTACTGACAACATTTGTGCACATGGAGCCGGAGAAGCCACCGGCGCAACGCCAGATAATTTCCGATATCGCGGAAGTCAATACTTCGATCTGTCGATCGTATGAGGGTTTCAGTAAACTGCGGTCATAAGAAATTCTTTTTAGAATTAAATTATATGTTTTTGCAGAATTTACAGAATTTTAATTATATAAGTTTATCCGATAATATTGTTATTTTTTTATTCTACTGTGTCATACTATACAAAAAAATTTAAGATTCTTCTCGTAATTTGACTAAATATTATAAATATATATCTAAAACAATAAAAAATTATTATTATTATATAAATTATTATATAAATTATTATATATATAAAAAATTATTCGACAAAATTATAGGGTTAAAATCATTTCATGATATAAAATATCTGTATGTGATAATAAAATAATGTAACATATGCTATCTCTGAAGGCACTTACGTTTCGGGCTCGACGCGTAAATCTTGTCTGTTGCATTTGAACAAAAAGTGTTTTAGCATGATAGCTTGCACTGTGGTGACAAGACCTCTTGTTGTATTCCTGGGAGTTCTTAATCCGAACGCCAAACTCTGGCCATACGGTCGTAAAGTTAACCCGGTTCTTGTCCATTCGATCTTAGGTGGACTTGCGCAGGAACCAAAGACCAACGTTCTCAGAGCCTGCAACAGAAGTAAGTTGTTACAATGATACATTAGGGAGCATAATAAATAATTAAAATATAATTTTTTATAAATTAATTTTTATAAATTAAGTTTTCACATATAAATAAAGAGATTTTTGAAGTGTTATTTGTTAAAATTTTATTAAATCCTTTCTTTCTTCTCTTTTTCTTTATTTTTCATATAATAAAAGTTATATATTTTAAGTTATATATTACCATGCATGTTTCTTCTTCGATAGGTTGCCCACCAACCACCGGTATTTTTGGTAGAGTTCTCGTGTTACGTGGATAAAGTATTCTTTCTGAAATACATCAGATAATATTTACGCTCGAGAAATAAAACAATTTCTAAAATTAAACGCCTTTTTACACCTGGGTGGAGTTCGTCCGGTTCGGCCATGAGAGCAGCGTACCGGGCTGCTCGAGTGGATAGCAACATCTTGCTTGAAATATTCTTAATGCTGCGATATTAAAGATACCGAAAAAATATCAATATTAATATTTTACAATGCGTTTACTGAAAAAAAATATTAATTTTAAGTGAAATTATATCAATCTGTTACAATTATATCAATCTCTCCATAGATATCTTCAGATGATGAGAATTTTTTATATATACATATATACTATTTTTTTATATTTGTATTATTATCTTTCGCATAATATTAGACAAATATCTTTCTTTCTCTTCTCGTGTATTTAAGAATTAATTTTGATGATTTAATCGTTCATTTATTTCTTTTCAATATCTGCTAAATGCAAGAACCATTCCAGACGAAGGCGACTTTCAGAATAACTTCGCGATCAGTTTACTCGATGGTACCACGTCCTTTGAAATATCAGATATCAATTGAGATCGTACTGGAATCCTCACGTTCCTTTATATAGGACTTGGTATGCGGCGCTTATGCGTGCAGGCATCTCGCGAAATATGTCGCGGCGGGGCGGCGGGACTGATCGCGCACGAAAGGTGTCAATTTGAATGTCCAAAAGAGAAGACATGCCGAGCGATAGACATGCCCTATTAATGTCTATTTGTCATGTCGTATTTTGAATTAGAATTTGAATGCACGTAAGTTTACTCCTGCTTTTTTGTGATAATTAAAACATTTGAAAATTTTTAAAAAAAAGAGAGAAAAGCAAGAAAAATAAAAAGAAAGGAAAGAAGGAGAAAATAAAAAAAAATAATAAATAAAAATAACAGGAGAAAATCAAAAATAAGGAGAAAGAAAAATAGGTAGAAGCAAAAAAGAGAAAAAATAAGAAAAAAATGCTTTCCTCCTTTTCTCTACTTTTTTAAGAAAGAAAAGATAAAAAAGGAAGAAAGAATTTTGCTACATAAAAGTGATCTCTAAGAGATAAGGTGTAAAATCGATGAGGTCAAGAACCGTTTAAGTTCCCCTGCGGGATAGCTGAGAAATAATAAAAACATTAGTCACGCCGTTGCATGTGGCTGGTTATAAATTACCGAGATTTTTATGTTATGTACGTTTCTCTGTTATATGGCAAATGCTTTAGAAGATGAAGTTTAACGCGAAGTGTTATACACAAGTGCAGAATAATAAATGCGCTCAAGCTCTTGCGTGCATGTCGTGTGTCGAGCGTACAGAGGGCAAGTCAGGGTGAAATCAGAGGGCAAGGTTCTTGTTTCCACAGAACAGCTTGAACGAGTTGTTATAACAGGCCTTGATGGAAAACTAATAAAGGAACGTGAAACATGAATTGTACAAGATTTGCAATCAAACTGGCTATATAATCTGCATTTAATCAGTGCTTTAGATAAAGCATTGAAGCGCCTGATAATAACTGATATAAAAACGTAATTACCATTTTGTATATTATGTGTATTTATGTATATTATTAAAAATTAATTTATAAAAAAAATAGAAGCTCACGTACCTAAAATTTATCCACTATTTATCTATATTTAAAATATAAATTTAAAAAAATCTATATTTATCAAGAAATATTTTGCGTATTCTAGAAAAATAAAATATATAGATGAATTTGTATAATATATGCTCTTTCTTTACATTTTTATATATTTGAAAATATCACATAAAATTTTCGTCCTATTTTTTATTTTTATTTTTCCTTTTACATGTATTTCACTTCTTATATATTCTGTATTTTTTCTTCACTTTACTAAATTTTCATATCAATAAGCTTGTAGATTAAGATTTGAAAAATTATTAAAAATTATTAAATAAAAAAAAAAACAATATATTTACTGACAAAAAATTATTTTTTTTTATTTTTAGCAGATATATTTTTATAAAACAGAGAATTTTAAAATCCTATTTATTTTCTGAGATCTTCCAAGATAAAAGTTCTTTATATATATATATATATATATAACACGTATAATATATAGGCATGTAAAAATGCCCTAATCTAATAGGCGCTCGATTTTAAAAATATATGCTCCAAAAAGCATAGTCCAACTGAATTCCGAAAGGATGGCAATGAAAGACGTCATAATCCGGTCATTTTCGAACGGTGGAGATGTATGCATCATTCGACGCGGCCTTTCTACTTCATAGCTCGAAAGAGATCGCGTGTTCGCGTGCAATCAAGATATCGTATTACGAATTCGCGCCGGAACGGCCATCTGCATTCGGCGATTACACACATACACACACACACACACACACACACACACACACACACACACACACACACACACACACACACACATACAACGATATATCGCATCCCTAATTTACATTCGCAAGACGCCTCTTGAGAAGGTTTAGTTATCGATCTATTCGAGCATTTACGCTCCTGCAGTGTAAACACATACATACATACACACACATACACATACACATACTCTCTTATATATTCTATAAAGTTATACCTACACTTGTAGGTTTACCCCGATTGAGCTGTGTTTTCTTTAGGAAGAAAATGAGCTCAGGCTAAAATGAGAAAGAGAGAGAGAGCCAAAGTTTTAATGAAAAGCATGCACGTGCAATATTTGATTAAAAGCTTTTACAGCAAAATGTGAATAAAAAAGTATTAATGAAAATAATTAATATTCTATTAATAATTCTACTAATAATTAATTAAAGTGTTAATGAAAATAATTAATATTCTTCTGCGCTGTTTTGCGCAAAAGAATATTAATAAAGAATAAAGAATTTTTGTTTTACAATTGATTATTTTTTCTAAATTTATTTGAATTTTGCAATACTAATATATTTTTGTGTGAAATTATTGATGTAGAACATAATGACATTTACCTAATATTTTAAAATATTCATAATACAATATATATAAAGAGAAAAAGAATAAAAATGTTTCACTTTCCAATTTTTCAATACTTTTAGCATTCAATATTTTTCATTACTTTAACTGTAAACTATTTATTAAAATTATTATTTAAATTATTGGTTCTTTATCTATTTATCCTTGTTTTGTTTAATTTTATACATATATTCTCTTTAATTATATTATTTAGAATATAACTGTAGCGATTTTCTTATAAAATTGACAACTATAATATATAATAAATCGAAAATTGTTTTTTTGGTTTAAATATTTTATTTCCTAAAGTTTAAAAAAAATATAACATACCTTTATCTCGAAAATAAGGAGGTAACTTGTCCTTGCGCATTTCCTTACAGTGTCGCTTCTCGCTGATGGGTGTCGTGTTCGCGGCTTCATTCTCTTCTGGTACGTCGGACGCGGATTCTGTCATTTCTCGATTGTATATAGCGCTTTAATTTAATTTAATAATTTCGTATTCTTATATAAAATTTATATTTAAGCCAACGTATTGAGGGTCATCGTTTTACAAATAATCAATAAATATACGAACAGATCGCTATTAAAATGGATATTATTGTCTTATGTCAACAATAATAATGCATTGAGTTTGCTAAAACTTTCCTTCAGAAAAATATTTATACAATATTTTTTTTCATACATAAGATTTATGATCCATAGCCTGACGCAGCTCTACAGTCCATAAAACGTAATTCGTTTCCACCAAGTGATTGTTCTTCAATAGGTATGACTTCCATAAAAACGTGTCGAGTCGCTCGCTGCAGTATATACTCTCACATTTTCTCATTTTGTCCATCAAGAATTGAATGATGGAATGCAGGAAAAGTGCATTCACAATTTCTCTGGATAATTCTTTGATAATAAATGTCAATCTTTATAATACCTCTACATGACAATTCAAACGCGAAACTCCGTAATCTTCAAGATGCAGATGATTTAAATATATCTGTAGTTGGAGAACTAGATCTTTCAAAAATTCTTTATTGAAACTATTCTTTTATTATATGAATTTATTATTTTATAGTAATAAGAAAAATATTATAAATAAGAAAAATATTAAATAAATATGTTAAAAAATTTTAATATGTTAAAAAATCGAAATTTTTCTATTTTTTTATAATTAATATTCATATAATTATTTAATTTTATATAATTATTCTAAAAAACATTATCTCCTGACTGCAATAATTTTAAATGTTTTAATTAAAATAGTTTAATTGATTTGATGCTCTACTTTTTTAATACTTTTAAATGCGTTGGTAATTAAATAAATAAATAAATAAATAAATAAATATATATATATATATATAATATACTATATATATATGGTTTATAAATACACAGTTTTTCAAAATAAAATTTTTCTTTCAAATAATAATTTATATATTTTACAAAATAAAATTAAAATCACAATGATATTGATGTTATGTAATTTACAACACTTACATACGTTTATATTAGCTTAAATTCCGAATATTTAACGATTCACGTCAAGTGTTATTATGTTTACGAAGAAAACAGTGTTGTTTGTACTTTCATTGACTTGCGATAACTGACAGACTGCCGTCAGACGTGCGGCTAGAAATAATAACCCTAACTAACACCCCCGAACTGACGTAGCACACCGAGCGAATCACCTTACACAGGGTGGCTTAAAAAGAGTATAAAGAACACACAAACAATTTAATTTTTGTTGAATAAATTATTATACTTTTTATCTTGTCGTACTCACTAATCATTGCTAAAAATTTCTCATTATAATCCAATATATTCCTGTAAGCTTTTTGAGAGCAGTTTATAGATTGATTTCTGGTCCATAGTCACTCGATATTTTTCTCACTTATAATTTTAAAATGTTGATATTGTATCGAGAGAGAGATTTTTTAAAATAATTTATAAATATTAATTAATTAATAAGTTATCAAGTTTAATTTTTTTTGATTGAATTTTGTGAAAAAAATAAGCTAAATATAATTAAATTAATTTTAATATAAATACAATTTTTAAATCTCTGAATTTTTTAAATGTCAAATGTAAATCGTTATATCTGTATATATGCTAAAAATCTTATTTGATAGATTGTGATGGATGCCTTATCGCGGTTAAAGGAAATTGTTCGTCTAATTGTTACACGTGTACTGACAGCCTCGATGTACTCGAATCGTGCTTTTATACCTGCGTAATACCTATTTTATACCTGAACTACTGTATTCGGCACGGATGTATGGATTGTCTTATCTTATAGATTTATCAGAGCTGCGCATCTTTGCATGCGTTTCGTGCTGTTCTCGTACTTACTTTATAGACAATCGGAAATGAAATTGCAGCAGAAACAGCTTTAATCAAATTGCGAAAAAATATAATTCAGCGTATAACCTTCAGTATTCTTTTCGTATTCTTTTATACATTAATAAAATTTATCGAAATATTGTGATGTAAAAAGAAATTGGATAAAATTTATCGAAATATTGTGATGTAAAAAGAAATTGGAGTATTTACATTTTTATGAGCTAAGATGAAAGGAGAATACGATTGCTCGATTAAATTCTATGAATCCCTTTACTATTTTTTGTAATATTATGTAAATGTGAAATAAAATACTTAATCACTAAATAAATTATTTAATCGTTTGATATTTAATTGTTTTGGAATAATTTGATAAACACATATATATCGCAATATATTTTATAAACAAAAGATTATTATTTCATTATCATTTTTCTTGTAATAAATTACTTAAAATATAATTTGTATTAATTTAATATATGAAAGATAGTAATAATATTTTTATTAAAAGATTTTATTATTAAAAGATAAAAAATAAAACTCAATGCATTTAATATCAATATTTTAACATTCAATGAAATTTATCAAAATATTGTCAATTTACATTTTAAATACACCAATTTTTTGTTGCAATTTTTTCACCTACAAAGAAAAATCCGTTCAATTAGAAACAACAGTTACTTTTACCATTGCGAAAAATTGCTTATAACTGACCCGAATCGTACGTGCATTTCCTTGCATGATTCTTTCGCTCCATATACGATAGACGCATGTATAACGTATTTATAATTCTTCCGCGGAAGTTTCTATTATATGATTAATTATTTCTATTACATAATATATATATATATACATAAACATGTTTGTTAAAGATTTAGAAGATGCTTGATAAATATTATATTTATTATGAGATATATAAAATATATAATATTTAATAAAAAAAAATAATTATTTTTATTTAAATTTTGCTTTAAAATCTAAAACAAATATCAATAGTATAAAATATAAATATTATTTAATATTAATACTTAAAATATAAATATTATAAAATATAAATATAAAATATAAAATATATTATAAAATATATATATATATATACTATAAAATATAAATATTATTTAATATTAATACTTTAAAATCATGAATGCAACTAGTAAGCTGTATATGCAAAATCTATTTATAATGATAAATGTGCAATATCTTTATAATTATTTTATCTTTGCGATTATGTCATATTTATATAATATTTTTAATTCAAGAGATCTAAAAATCTGATTATATAATAATATTTTTCTAAATAAAAGTTTATACGGAGAATATCGTACTAAAAGCTAAGAACTTTCGATCGGATCATCATCTTTTGACTTCTCGTTTGATTAAAGAATTCAATTAAGTGATTCGATCGATTGAATTTTAATACGAGGATAACAAGGAAGTCGAAGAATCGTTAAAATTGATTTCTCCACCGCTCTTACGTTTTAACTTTATCGCTCTCCGAATTTATCGTATCTTTAATTGCCAATTTCCTGATCATCCTTCGCTAGTCCGCGCTTGAACGAGTCTAAGTTCAAGTTCGCGTTTTGAAATAGATGCATTTCAAGGAAGATGTACCACCAAGATACTTGTGTGTATGTATGTGTGTAACACCCACACGTCGACTGACGCAAATATGAAATCGGACGGCTAAAATCGTGTGGCGTAGTACCAGGAGCGGTGCAATGCATGCACACGTGTACGAGTGCAGCGAAACGAACGAGAGGTGAGCTTAATGATCGATCAACTCTGCACGGGTTACACCAAGCGAGACGGAGATTATATATTTCTCGTGCGCAGATGATCGATCGTGGATGCGCACGTCCCGGAAAATGGAAAATTTCTATCACCAGAAAGAGAACATGCATTCTTGTGTATTATCGTACAAAATTCAGAATCTAAATGTGTCTAAAACTATATAATATGTAAATGTTATTATTTAATCACATAGAGAAATGCCAATTATTTGAGATGTATATATTATGATATATATTTATTATCAGGTACACAGCAAGATTATGTGATGTTTTAAAAATTCCATAATTTTGACTGTAAGAAGCTCATTTTCACGCAATTTTTTAGGAATTTTTTAAAATCGTCTGTTATTTCTATTATTTTTTATATTATCTTAAAAATTTTAAATATAATATAAAATATAGTAGAAAAATTAAAAATTTAAAGAGTAATATAAAAATTATCTTTATTTTAAAATATCAAGCTGTTTAAATTTAAAGTTTTATTAATATCTGTTGTGTTTAATATTTACTAAGGAATTTTTGCAATTCATTAACAATTTACTCTCTTCTATCTTTATAAATTTTTAATCAAAACTATTTGCTCGCTTTTCGATTCAATGAAATGTAGAATTTGTTATTACAAATCACATTTGCCACTGTGCTCAATTTTTTTTGCTTTTCAATGCATTTCTCTGCACTGGGTGAAAAATATTTGTGAGTCTATCTTCTTTAAATCTTTTTATATGTATAATTTAAGAAGAAAATTTATACAAACAAAATTATACAACAAAATTACTAGTATATATGTTTGATTATATATACATCTCAACAAATTTGATTGTATACTCCTTTTATTTTTAAATTATTAAAGCTTATTTATATATTTTTATTATGTAAGATATATATATTCTTTTTTTAGATAAATATTATAAAATAAAATAAATTAAATTATTTAGAAATATATTGTAGAAGAAAACATTTCTATATAAATTATATTATATTATATTTAGCTATAATATATATAATTTTTAAAATTCTATCTTTTTGAATTAAAATTGCATTAAGTGCAATTTATGTAAAATATTTTTACCTCTTTAAGATACAAGAAAGATTTATCTTTTATAAAATGTGTGAAGCACAAGCTTAATTTATGTCAAAGAAACTTTTTACCTTATAAATAATCCCTTCATTTTATGCAAACTTTTGTGCTGACTGGAATACAATATTAATAAAAGTGCTATTTTTTGATTAATTTTTTTGATTATGCTTTAATATTGAGATTCAAGGATCAAAACAATGCTCAGATAATGTCACATATTTCTACTGTACAGAATGGTCTTATTACAAAGGAGGAATCTAATTCCAAGTTGAATTAGGATAGTTTTCGATCCAAACTAGACGCTCCACTTAGTGGACTTAATTCATGTATATCTAGTAGTAATACTCCAATTTCTCGAGAACATTGTCTTTGGCATACTTCCATGAAACATTATTACATACATAGATAGATTATACTTAACTCTCTGTCTTCCCCGCAACTCTATTACATAAACGGATATGTTTCTCCTAAGTTGAACCGTGTAATTTTGAACAGATTATCTGTTTGAAAAACAAGCACAAATACACTTTATGACAGATAGCAGAGATTATAAGTAATAAATTAAATAATAAATCCATCGATATTCAACAATAATTATTCTATAAAACAAATTTGTATTGTATTTAATTAATATGTTATATTAAGAAAGTGAGTGTGTGTATTGTTATATATGTATAAATATTTTATATATTTTTTAGTAGAAACAATTAATTATTCGATTACTTTCTTGCATAAACATTTATACAATTTTTAAGTTATAATCGTAAATTAAAATTAATAAGTTTTAAATTAATTGATATAACATATATAAAAATTTCAAACAAATTAATTTTCTTGCAAGCAAAACAAGCTATTAATAGTTTATTAAGCATATTCAAAAGAATAGCAAGATTTATGTAATATTCTATTTTTCAATTGTTTCATGTTAGATAATTATTTTAAAAATTTATGGAATATAATATTCTTTTACCTTTGCAAATTGTTTTGTCATTGAAACAAATTATTCGTAGGGGTTGTCTATTCTTGACGATTATTAAATGCATTGATAATTTAACGAAAATTTGAAAGAATAATATTTACACGCAAATACTTTGTTTCTAGTATCTATTTAGGTAACAAAATATCTTAATAATGTTATAGGATGTCACTAAGCATCTTTGACGTCATCTTGTTACCTTGCTATTATGAGAAAATTTAAAAATTTGAATATAGTGCCCTCTAGTCCGCGATAAAGCGAACAATTCATGAAGGCCATCTCACACGAAATTGCATATCTGCATATGCATAACATAAGGTCGTATGGACCAATGAGCATTGAGTATTAAGTCGCCATATTGACTTACATAACATAATACTCGATGCTCATTGGTCCATTATATCATGCATATGCAATTTCGTGTGCGTCAACCTTTAGGAATTGTTCGTTTTATTGCGACCAGAGGGCGCCATATTATAGTTTATCGTTCCCGCGTTTGCAAATTGTAATCGTGTCCAATTGTGTTATCGCGACGAGCTTTGAATTGATTATAAGGCTGATCAAAACTCGAAATTTCAGGTAATTTCTCTATAATAAAGTTATTTATTATTAATATTAAAGTGTGTAATGTAAATTGTTGAGAAATCATTGCGTGAAAGAAAATATTATTAAAAATTCATTTCGCGCTATGGCTGGGCCTCAGTGAACTTAGGCCCGATTCCATAAATACGTTATTTGCTTTAAGCAAGATTTAAATTGTATTTTAAATTTATTTATTTAGAAAAAAAAGATAAAGATAGACATATTTAAATCTTGCTTAAATCTAAAATAATATTAATGCAATATCTGGTCTTAAATTCATATACATAATATATACTTTCCCATCGTTTTTATCAAATCACATCGTTCTTTCTCGAAAAAATTTGAAAATGATATAAAATATTCGAGCATTATTAATTAAACTTAAACAATGAAAAATAGAATATATGCATGATTGCAAAAAAGTGAATTTTATTGTTAGGCAGGAAAATTTATAGCTATATATATATATGTATATATATGTATGTGTGCACGCATATATGGTGTCTATACTTTATATAAATTACGTTATTTTTCATATTTAACATATAAAATAAGAATAAAAATAATATAAGATATATAATATTACAAATATATTTTTATATAATATTTTTAATATAAATTATCCTTTCTCTCTATATAATAATAAAATAAAATTTTTTTGACATATATATAAATGAAAGAAAAATTTTATTTTATTATTATATATAAAGAGAGGATAACTTTATATTAAAATATTATACATATATATACAATTGAAAATTTCAAATATTCAATATCTTTATAAGTTTATAATTTTTTATACAAATATAGTAGATATTAAGTATAATAGATATTATATTATTATATTAATATTTTTCAATGAATTTACAACGGAGTTAAGAAAAGAAAAATATTATATTACAAAAAGAATTTAATTTAAACAAAAAATACTCACAACCTATCAGAAAACAAAAAATCATTATTACTTATCTGGTTTATTATAGTAGAAAACAGTATTGTATATATAATAATGATGAAAAATTTATTTTAATAATAATTATCGAATCTATTAGTATTTAATATAATGATATCATCCAAGACAAGAATGTTTCAATTAACATATAAAAAATAAAATAAATATATACACATTCTATTATGCTTTAAATTTTTTTACGGCGCTTTTTCGTTGCTTCAAACGTTTATTCGACTGATCGGTTTTCGATTCTTCTTGGAACTCGTATTTTTGCGATAGTTTCTCCTTAATAAGTAAACCTTTAATGAGTTTCTTCCAATTGCCGTAAATCCTCTTTTCCCTTTTCTCGAAAGCGCGTTTAGTCGCCTCAACCTGTTCTGCTTCCCAAGCTTCTCGTAATGTATCTTCGTATTCGGCACATACAACAAAGCCTTCAGTGGCTGGCACGGCACCTCTGCAGCCGAAATTAAAACCGACTACGGCTGCTGCACAATCTATGTTTAGTTTACGGGCAATGCGATTTAATCCTGGAACTATAAAGATTCATTTGTTACATAATACTATAAATAACAATATTAGAATTTTATTTCTTGACTTTATAACGAAATAAAAATTTTTCCAATATTTTCCTAATTTTCTAAAATTATATAAAAAAGAGTAATATCAGCTAAATATTTATGACGATGCTCTTCATTTAATTTAGAATTAATAAAATTATGTAGAGATAAATTAATTACTAAAAATTTTAGAGTAAGATATTTTCATATTGTAATAATAGAAAAGATATATTATGCTTACGATTTATGTGTACTGTGCCTTTTGGAAGCATACATTTTTTAAACAAATCTACGTTTCCAAACTCATTACGAGGAACAATGCCATTTTTAGCTTCCGGTGGTTCATATTCTGTAGTTTGCCATTCTCCAAATAATTCTAATGCTGAATCTTTAAGCCTCATGCCTGAAAGCTATATAAATTCTTTTATTACATCTTCTAAATAAATAATTTTTATAAAACAAAATTATTTTTTGATTTTGTGAAAATTTATTAGTGTGATTTTACCTTATCATATTTTGGAAGTGCCTTAACTATCTTGTAAGGTTCTTGCTTCGGTTTAACTACTCGAGCTTTCTTTAACCATGTTTCTCGCGAACATAACGTGTGCACACAATATCTTGAATAAATAGCTTCGCCTGTTTTTAAATGTCCAAGTGGAACACAATCTGGCGGATATAAGGCTTCATATTTGAGTAAATGTCTGATGAGCACATATAAAGGGTGTCCTTTGCATTCGCCAACAGTTTTAGGCAATGGTTGTTCTAACTCTCTATAAAAACAATTGTGTTTTATAGAACAATATTATCTCTTGATATCATTACAGTTATGTTTGATTAATTATGATAAAATCTGATACATATATAAAACATATATAGTGAAAAAAAAAATAATTACTTTTGCAAAAGTAATTCATCTTCCTCTTTAGACATGTCTGTCTTTCTTTCTAGCCAATTACTTAAAGTCTCAGTCCACCATTTCTCATCAATACGCTGTTTACGAGTAACAGAAAGCCATTGTGGACAATAGCGTCTTGTGACATCTTTTATTAATCCTTCTGAATTATAAGCTATCACATATAGTACTGGTTTACTCGCTTTTTTCTAAAACATTATTACAAAATTATTATTAAATGTATGTTCATATACAATAACTCTCTTGTTATTATACAACAAACAATTACAAGAATCAAAATTAAATAACTAGTTTTTTTTACTTACATATATGTCAGCCACACAATCCACATTTCCATCCATTACATTTATACTTATCCAGCTTTTTTTGGATTCCACATATACTTCAATCCATACATTTTGTCTCTTTTTTAATTTATTATCATTATCAATTTCCTCATTATCTGACATTGAATCATTCTTTTCATCCTTATGTTTAGATTTAACAACTGTTTTATTGCATTTTTTCTTCAACTTACTAGGTGGTTTTTCATCTTCTTCTGAACTCAAGTCAGGGCTGAATGATAGTCTTTTAGACCCTTTTGTTTTAGATTGATTATTTTCTGAAGTCTGTGTTTTGCTTTGCTGTTTAGTTATTGTAGATGCAGCATTATTATTACATGCTTTACTAGATCTTAAACGTCTTGGAGATGGATCAGTATTTATCTTTTCTGAATTTAAAAAATCTGCTTTAACATCCTTTGATGTAGAAGCATTATCTTGAGGGGTTATATTGTTATTTAAAGTATTTTTGTTTTTTTTAGTATACGAATACTTTGAGCGAAGAATCTCTGCTGCTCTTTTCTTTGCCTCTACATTAGCATCTTTTCGTGCACTTTCACTATTTTGAACTATATTATTATTTTTGATATCTTTTCCTTTTGGATTTTTATCTTCTTTAGAGAATTCTTTCTTCTTTTTCGTTCCTTTTGGTTCTTCTTTAATTTTATTAATTTTTTGTACTGAATTTGTTTTAGGTAATAAATCATTATCTGTCTTCTTTTTCGTTCCTTTTGGTTCTTCTTTAATTTTATTAATTTTTTGTACTGCATTTGTTTTAGGTAATAAATCATTATAAGCTTTTACAAGAGGTGGATTGAGAGATACTATTAGACGACAATGTAATCCAATTCCTCTCAGTATTGCTACATATAGTATTACCAATTCTCTGTAATTGAAAATCTTCTTCTCTGCTATTCTTTTTAATAATGTTTCCTTATTTATAGTGACTTCATTGTCACTAGATTGTATCGTAAACATATTCCTAAACCAGTTTGTCAACTTTGATAGATATGTTAAATTAAAACTATCCTTTGGACAATTATCTGTTGATATAAGAGATGTTGTTATTGCCATTATTTCAGGATCATTTGCTTGATGATTTAGATAGAATCCATATGCCAACCAACAAAGTCGAGCTGCTTTCTCTATTATTATTTGATTAGCCTTTATCTTCCTTCGTAAAAGAGCAGTTAAATCTGTCTCCTTCTTACTGCCTGTTTTCCTCTTGAAAAGCATACTTGTACCTGGCAAAGTTATTTTAACACCTTCCTTAGGTATAGTATAATCGTCAGGACGTTTAACATCCTCTTCCTCGTTTTTCTCCTCCTCATCTGTGCTTTCATCATCATGAAACATACGTGTTTTATTTTCTCCTTGAAGTAAAACTGCATTTATTTCATCCGCTATATTATTATTCCTTTTTTCAATTTTAATTTTCTTAATATCCTGTGACTTGTCATCTTTGGAACAGTGTTGTTGCGCCTTCTCATCATTTACAAGAGTTCTCTGCGAGGCTTCCAGATTTTTGACAACTTCTGAGAACAAGTCGATACCATTTTCAACAGTTGTGAAATTGTCATCATCGCTACTGTCATCTTCGCTGTTGCTTTTCGAGTTCACTAAATTAGACTTTATCGCCGGCTTTATCGAAAAGAAACTCGCTGTTAGCTCATCCTTTGGTGTAATACCAGTGAAATCATTGCTACTATCAGAACTATCATCGTCTGAATCATTCATTGTTATTCTGCAAAATACCATATAAAGTTTTTGTTCTCTTTGTTCCCATCGTTATTGTTCATCTTTATTATTATACTTTACCTCTTAATGGATTTTCTTATTTCTGAAATATATTTTTCTTGTAATGCCAATAAATGAAGATTAATAACTTTACGCAATATGTCGTAATTTACATTAGGTAAAATAATTCATATAAACACAATGTGAAAACACTTGCCGCACATGTGCGCACATGCTTCCCAAGGATCATTCAGGATCAACCAATAATACGTAGTGAAAACCACCGCCAAGACTGAATTTTACATTCTGCCATGAAATACATGTATATATGTGTGTATATGGTATGTTTACATTTATATAAGATCTATTCTTACCTTTGAATGGTATATGAATCTGTCATAAATCCACGTGCGCTAGTTTGCCGATAATCGTAAATATAGTACAAATTTAAGATAATTTTATTATTAAATTTATATATTTTTGTAGAATTTTATTATTTCTGACAAATTATATTTTGTTTTTGATACTTTTATTGAATCATTTCGAGTTAAAAATTTTTAGTATATAAAAATTTTAATATTATAGATTTTATTAATTCAATAATTTATTATTTAACATATTTTTTTTATATAATTTCATCAGATATTTTATTGTTTTATTGAAAAAAGAAAAATATAGAAATTTTTCAGCAAATACAAGACTAATATCTGAAATCAAATATTATCAATATTGTATGTTTTCGATATTTTAAATAATATTTTTAATAAGATAAATTTATCGCAATACATATTTTTTTATTATCTGCTTTAAATATATTTTTTATGGATATTGATATGGATATTGTTATATATGATTATATTTTTACACATCTTTACAAATCTTTCTATTAAATATTACTTTCCTTACATATTCTGCATTCAAAAACATTATGAGAGAGGAATATCATTTTTTGCAAGATTTTATTATTATAAATGTTTTCCCTCTAAATCATGGAATTATATCCCGTGAGACAATTTTCTATAATATATTTGGTGCATTTATTTGTCTCGATTTATTTGCCTTCTCATAATCGTGTCATAGTCGACATAGTGTCGAGCAAACCGACTTTTGTGGATATGATGGATATTAGTATGTACGATCGATAAGAGAAATTTATTTACGATATTTATTTATTCTTTATCCTATATGTAACAGTGAAATTTATATTCATATATGACATAAAAACTGAAAATTTTATGAAATATTTTTGTAAAAAAGATTTTTTCATGAAAAAGTATGGTAGAGATATAACCTGATGGAAAAAAGAGAGATTTTAAATATGAATAATTAGGTGTACGCGATGTGTGTAATATGAATTTTTTTCAACAGTTTTTTATTGCATCATAAGACATTGGCATTCAAATTCACTGATTTCTGGATAATTTTCAAAAAATCATAGATTATTCGATATTGGATTATAAAAGTGCGTTAGGTTTGAAGGATGGGAAAGAGAAAGAGAGAATAATTATAAATTATCGAATTTTTTAGAAAAGAAATAAGAATTTAATTTAAAAATTTCACGCGTTTTTTAAATAAAATTATTTAATTTTATTTAATCGTTTCCATATATTTTTAAAAATATGATAAATAGTGGTTTGCGATTATATAATTTAAAATAATAAAAAAAATGAAAATATTTTTTTTACGAAAAGAACAAAAAAAATAAATTGTTAAAGAAATTACGAGGTAAATTGCGTACTATTATTAGTATATAGATTTTGATGATCAAGCTTTTTAAAAATTAAATAATTTTTTAAATCAAAAGTTTAATTTAAAATTAATTTAAAATTAATTAAAAAATTAATTTATAAATAATATTTGTATCTTAATAATCTTGTTACATTTTATGTCTTAAAACTTTTACGTTTTTAGAAACTTTTACGATTTCTAAAATTTAAATTTTTATTATAAGTACATAACTCTCTGCAGTTGTCAACGGATTGAGATTAAAGTGATTGCTTTTTTTATTATTTTAGTTTCTGCGTCTATGTTGGAATTCATATGTGTAAAATGCAGTGATGGATTCTGCATATTGCATAGAATGTATGCAATATAGACTGTATAGAATATATATTTACAATTTTCCAAATTGTAAAGGGATTTACAAATCCCTGACTATAAATGATGAATTATTTCGATAGTGGCATACGAACGCTTATAAATAATAGAAAACAGGTATATGTATATATATGTACGCTCTTTTGACTTTTTAACGATTTTTTTCTGCATTGCCTGCGGCAATTCATCGGAATGAATTACAATGAGTTTAAGCAGATGCATTTCGTCTACCTGCATTCTTTATATGGCTTGATATAATGGATTGCTACAATTAGAGTAAGGACTAATATGCAATAAGCAAGTGCATTTACGTATAAAGCCAATGTAGACATTTACCTCATTTGAAAAATGTTATTATGTTATTATTGTTATTTATAAATTGCTTACAAATTAAGTCCAATGTGCCAGGTTGTCCATTAAATCGTAAATATTATTTATAATTATGTATAATTTAGAATATGTTCCAATCTCTAGTTGAAACTCTTGTGATAAATTAAAATTTGAAATTGGAGGAAAGGAAAGAGAGAAAAAGAAAGAGAGAATGAGAGAGAGAATAGATTGTATGTTTCTTTACAACTTTGGTAATGTTAAAATAAATCTTATAAATCTTATTCTTGTTTTGTTAAAACGAAATTTATTTAAATGAAAAATCGATGATTTGTATGATCGTGAATGGAAAAAATGTTTTAATATTTGGAAAGCAAGAGAGATATTTTTAATATAATATTCTAATATTTTGATATTAGATAAATCTAATATTTTATTAGAAATATATTATAACAAATCAAATATTTTATTTTCAGATATGAACTGACTTACTTATCTATGGGAAGAATTTAACTATTTAAGAGGAAGTGAGGAATACTACATCTGGAGACATTTGGAAACATCTGGAACTACATCTCAGCGTAAGTAATTTATAATAAAATACATAAAACTGAATTTCAAAATTTTTCAATCTTTAATTTTGTGATTTTTCAATCTTGTGAAATTTATATATATAGGATATATATAGGAAATAGATAAAATTATAATTATAATCTTCATAAATTCATATATAAATTATATAAATAATTCATATACATGAATTTATAAAGACTTATTTATAAGTATTGATTATTAAAAATTTGAGTTGCATTTCGTTTGAATTGTATTCAAATCATCATTACGATCTTTTCACGAATCTTACATTTTCTCCAGAAAGAAAGAATGAAACAATCCGTAATTATTATAATGTAATTTTAATAAAATTATAGATATTATACGCGGAAGGGAGAGAAAAATATATTTTTAATTTTGTATACAGGTCACGGGTTTAAAATGTATTGTGATTTTTTTATATTGCAAATTTTAAATCTCTTGAGAATTTTTTTACATTTTTATAGTGTTTTTACATTTTTCAGTAGCTTCATTACATCTCATTATATAGTATATTCTCATGATTCTATATATATCCTTTTGTTCTTATTATGTAAATTATATTTTCAAGATTTATATGTATTTTAAAAAATTATGACAATATTATATACATAAAAACTACAAATAAATTATAAATTAATAATAATAATTATATATGTATATATATATATATATATATATATATATATATATAAATTGCATAAAGGTTTAAAGCATCGATATTCGTCTATTTTTATAGAATTTTTTATCTTATTTTTATTTTATTTTTATATTAATATATAACATTAAAATCGCATATTTGTAAAATTATATTTTAATAAAGATGCAGAATTCTCTCTTTTCCTCTTGAAAAAATCTTGAGTTTCATTATAATGATTATAATGATCATTATAATTATTATTATAATGAGTTTCATTATAACAATTTTTTTAATAAACGTATAGCAGATTCTTTTTCATGAAAAATTTTTTTTCATTTGATAGAAAATTTATATTTTATAGAAAACTTTATAGAAATATAAATTTTTGATGAAAAATAGATACTCTAATTTATATTTTAATGACACTTCGCGTAATAAAAACATGAGCATATTTTACAGCTATACATATATATGAAGCTTCATCTTAATATTATTTTCTATATGAACATAGAAGATAATTATGGTTTGCAATTATTTCGAGTTTATTCGGAAGCTGAATCGAGATGTATCTAATTCAAATTATGTTTCCAATAGTAGGCATTCGTTAAGACTTTTAATTACTCTCAAGATACTTTCAAATATACAGTTTCTAATTAAACTCTCTCTAATTCAACTTCATGAAATAAGTTTCAACTCTTTTCAGGATAAATGCATATGGGGTCAAGTTGCAATAAAGCAATTATAAGATTCCTGACTTTCGGTTTAAAGATACTAAGACATTTTAAGTTTTAATTTGCTGATTCTTCAAATACAAAAAGAAAAGAAACTAAATAAAAAGAAGCATTGCAAACATTTGCGAAAAAAATCAGTTTCCTATATAAATAAGAATGATAAAAATTAGTTCTCATTTGTATTCATGCTTGACATTAGGTATATTCAATAGTAAATTAATTGAAGATTAAAAGTTTAGTGGATTTTAATAAATTAAATTTCAAAGAGAAAAAAGCAAACATATATAAAACTTACCTTTTATTGAACATTATAGACTTTATTTTTTATTTTTAATAGATTTTTAATTTGCATATTAGGTGAAAGATATCAGAAATTAAGTGTTGTGAACAGTGTTAAAAAAAGACGATTTAATTAGATTATTATGCTATCAGAAACTTTAACTTGGTCAAAGAATCCTTAAATGCAAAAAATGCAAATAAGCGTGAACAAGATAGGGCATTCCATACATTTAAAATTCAATATTTAAAATGCAAAACTATCATATTGATATTTTGATATGTGAGTTGTTTAAAAAGTTTTTTTTATTTTTAAACGATTTTTAAAAATTTTTTATATATTTTTATTTTATAAGAAAAAATTAGACAATTTTCAAATCAATCCATGTAATTGTATTAAAAATAACATTATCTGCGATGCATACACTGATGCACATGGTACATCAGGAGTTGCAATATGTATATTGAAAGTAGAAAGACGTCGTGAATCGCGACACGTGTCCCGATTTAATTTACCTCTTTGTCGTTAGTTAAATATTATGATCGGTAAAACAATAGCATTGTTTAAATAGTCAGGTCATGTGAAAATGAAACGTCATTTGTAAGCTTAATCGGAACCGAACAACCAATAAAAGCGATGTTTGCTCGCGCTTAAAATTATTTCAACATATCAGAGATAATATAAACTTTACACTTTATTTCTCTCTCTCTTTGTGATGTCATATGTAGCATATATTACATACGCTTGATGCATAAAAAGGTTATACATTATTAGTAATAAAAAATAACAAAATCCTTTGAAACAATTTCATCATTATTAAATTGTTATATAATTTATAATTATTCTATATATAGTAGTTCCAGTATGAAGGAAATAATATTGTTTCCCTGTAAACACAATGTCGCTTTATTAAAAATTCGATATGTCATAAATTTTACAAGGAATATTAAAAAGTAATAATAAATTTTTAATTTATTAACTGTATGTGTGTGGTTGTTGAACGAGTATAAGAATATCAGCGAGATGAAAATTTCGATTATTTTTACTTTCTAGCTATCGCTATGTTATATATTTTTTTCATAGTACTTTTTAAATTTGTTTTTGATCTTAAATATATCTTATAATTAATAAATAATATATATAATTTATCTCACTCCTATTGTTATCTTTAAATATAACATAGAAATTGGTCTAAGTAAAGCCGATTATTAATATAGTAAAAATATTAATTTCTTATAATATATATTAATCTCGTAGGTATAGATAAACATCACGTTATAACGTAATATTGAAGAGCATGATGCGTAATTTGATTAATAAAACCATATTGCACACAAAGTCGAGATATTACTACACTGTTTCATGTAAAATATAACTGAGATTTACAGTTTATATAAAACAAAATGTCAAAATTACACATACATACACGCACACATATGTAATATAAGAAACTCGTATATATATATATATATATATATATATATATATATATATATATATGGTTTAATAAACATTTATTATGTTAGACTGGAAGCAATTTGGTGGGACTTATAAAAAATTTTTCTCATGCTTTATCTTATAAATTCTTTTGTTTCTGCTGAATATTTTTGACAATATTAGCTGTCCCTTATTTATTTTTCTTTATTCCGCGTTTCTTCTTCGCTTCTATATTTTATGTACTTTAAATGCTATATGTTTCTATTTCACTGCAATTTCACTTTCAAGAAACAAAGGGCCAGGAAATCAATGACATCTTTGAAAATAGGAAACGTTAGCCTTTGTTAGCGCGCATAGTGAAAAGGCTTTTAGAAACATGAATCTTCCAACTGATCCCTGTTAATTTAGCTTCCAACCTAGCATCATCTTTTTGATATACAAAACATGTTTCTTCAAACGAACGTAACATATTTAGAAGAATCTAAAAATACTTTACAACATATTTTAGACATGAATGTTCTTTGATCATTGTTTAGATCAAAGGATTATAATTTTTTGGTTAATTATCGACTACTCTGAATTCTTCCAAATAGATCAACGAACATTTTGCTATCCGCTACAAACAACATGCAACAAATCCATTGGACAAAATCGGGATACTATTTTTGGTTTATATTATATTTTATAACTACATTTGTGTCATTTTTTCCTAATGAATACTTATCACAAAAGAGAAACATAATTTGCAATGTTTGATATTACGTTACTCAAAATTACATTACTATCTAATATTACAAAATTATTTGGGGAAATAATGTTTCTATATCATTGCCAAAATATCAATATAGTAAATAATTTTTTATTCAAATATTTTTTGTTTTGTTGATGGGGGAAATTATACATTCTGTAATTTATTATAAATAAGTTTGAATAAAATGAAAAAATTGCAAACAATTTTGCTAGAAGTCTAAAAATTAGATCTTACTTGTTTTATCTTAATCATTGCTTCATATAAAAGTACATTCTTCAATCTCTTAAGAAATATATTTCTTAAATTTATGTTGGAAAAAAATTAATACAGTACTGTAAATTCTTGGGATGGAATCAAATATTAAATCTTTGCGCTTTCTCCAACATTTACATATATTGTATAAATTAAAAATTATTAATTTTGTTATTATTTAGAGATAAATTTTACCTCTTTCTTCTTAGAACAATTTCAATTATAAAATAAATTAGATAGTAATAAAATAAGATAAATTAAATTAAAGTGTGTGCTTTGTGCATTTACAACAGAAATAAACACAATAAATATAATTTTATTACGAAAAAAATTTTGTAATTAGAAAATGAAATAAATAAAAATTATATTACACTCCCGTGAAAAGATATTAAGAAATAATTGTGAAATTAAAAGTAAAATTATATAAGAATAGAATACATGTGGAAAAATTGGTGTCTTTTAACAATGTCAGACGAAAAGGAGTATGATATAAAAACTTAATGGCTGAGAGATGGACAAGCCTGTAGAAATAAAATCTGCAACGGCGAGAATTTATCGAGCCCACGTGTAGGCGAAGATTCAAATAAATAAAAATCTGACTTTATGTGCTTGTGCTATATACATAGTGATTTTATACAGGACAATAAAGTTAGCCACGAATAGAAGACAATTAATCGTAGCAATTTCTTGTAACAATTGCGGCAATTCGGTCTAGAAGTACTTTATCAAATAGACGGACAGATTTAAGAGAGCTCTAATTTATTGCGGCGACGTGATTCCCGTACATTTTTATTTCTAAAAAATAAAAATAAATTAAAAATCAAAATAAAATTTCTCGCCTTTTCACGGTCTCTGTAATATCAATAAAACTATCAAGCGTATTGAACGTATAGCTCTGCAATAAACACAAACACGAGGTTGTAAACAATTTGATTATTACACCCGCATATGGCACGCGTTTTTTAAATCGAGAACTATTATTTTTCTCTTGTTTTATGTCGGATGTTTGATATTACAAAAATTAATTAAAGAGATTCAAACTCTTTGTTTTGAACAAATTTCATCAGATGGTTCAATTTATTTGCCCGATGAGAAATCAAAATGCATTTTAAACAATTTTAGATATACTTATAAAAATTTGGAAGAAAAGTTTGCATTTTCATCTCTTAAAAAAATATTGCTAAATATATATATATATATATATATATATATATATATATATAATTGAACATTTAAATGAAGAAATAAATTGTATCTGTAATTTCAGAATATATTTCTTTGTAAAAAGTATAATTAAATTATTAAAATATATATTTATGAAGAAAATAAATATATAAATTTGTTGCTTCAATAAACGCAATTGTTTATGATATTAATGATATACATAAATCTTGATTAGTAATAAGAAAGATGATATCGTAATTGTCTTTATTTTCTTTTTACAATTGTAAATTGTCATTAGAAAATTAATATTTCAATTACAATAGTCTTCACACAACGTTTCTCGCATTCAAAGAGGCAAAAATAGTTAAAAGAAAAATACTTTGTGTAGATTTTTTGTTACTTTTTAAAAGTAAAATGCAAATTATGAATGTAATTTGCATTTAGCTAGAATAAAGGAGGTGGAAGTTGCGTCGAGGAAATTCTTTTTTAATATTTAATTGCATAAATATGAATCGCAAAGCAAGACTGTCCTTTAGCCATAAAGTTCTACTTCTCGCATTGCATCGTTAATTATGTTAATTATTGTGCGCGTTTTCATGGCTCAGCCTTCGAATAATTCTATGATGAAGTCGTCTATCTATTTTGTAAGTTGGTAAAAACAGTAAGCCAACTTTTGTGTTAATCCACACGTAATGAAAATGAATATTTAATTATTCTATGAATTATTTTCAACCCTTTGTCTCTCGATTTTGATGTAAAACTAATTTGTTATTTACGTTTGTCATCCTAGATACATATTTTCACTAAAGAGTTTGTGATAATATTTTTGAATAAAGTTTAGATCACGCACAAAGACAATTAAAAATTGTTTCAAACGAAACATAGATTTAATTAAGAACGTACATACACGTACTTTACTTTAAATTTTATTATAAAAAATTTTCTCTCGTGAAATATTATGATGTAATTGAAATATTTTTCAAACAAATAGAAGATATAGAAGAAGATATAGAGATAAATAAATGCTACGCGTATGTTTTCAATAGTTTAATACAATTTTTTTTTAACATCTTAAAGAATTCATTACGCATTAATCTATATTAAGATATTATAAACTATTTAAGCAACTATACTGCACATTTTCTTAAAAATAAAACTTTTTGTTTTTTGATTTATAATGTAGTTAAGCTACGGAAAATTGCATTTCTTTAATTATAGAAAATTATATTTTACTGTAGAGGCTTGATGTATCATAGTAATTTTTGACTGCAAATTTTGAGCTATTTAAATTCAATTTAATAGCACTTTGTTACATTCCAATTAAGCCGTTCTAATAACAAGCTAATTATTAATAATTTGTTTGCCGCACGATAGTTTAAATGTTTTTTATCATCGTATATATACATATATATGAAATGCAAATAGAATCCAGTCCCATTGTGTAAGACCAACATAATTATTAATTACGAGTTCTCTGAATAGCTAGAATATTTTGAGCAAACTAAATAAAATAATAATCAAATGAAAATAAATTGATCATATTTATTAATTGATAGTAAATGGATATTGAAACGCAAAGAATTAATAGAAATCAGAAATAATAAAGTCTATAAAATCTTTCGACAAATATTTTTCTTATCTTATAAGAGTGTCGTGTACCGATTTATAATTTTCTCTGTATAATATATATTTCACGGTCTAACTTTTTACAAACTTTGAAACCTTGTTTAAATTGTAACAGAGATGAAGATATAAGCAGACCAGCTGCGTAAGATACCATGATCTTTTGTTTTTCTTTATATATTATTTAATTAAAATTAAAAATTTCCAAGAAATAAAACGAACTGTTTGTGAATGACTATTGTCATTCACATGGTTCTCATCAGTTTTATTGTTTATATGCCAGCCTAGTCATTATAGAGAATTGATAATTTTCTAGCTCTTTTTTCTAAAAATATTTCTCGAGGAATCTCATAAACAATTGCATTATAAAATTACCAATGATAATAATCTGGCAGCTCTTGTCAAGCGCTTTCATACCTATCACATCTGTTTTTAAATATAATATTATTGTGCGTATGTCGTTAATTAATCGGACGCATCCGATCAATCCGATTGATTGTAATATAAATGAGTAATGTATAAAATTGAAAAGAAATACATTGAAAAAACATAGTGGCTCACCAACCAACTTAAGCAAATATTTGTTACACATCTGGTATGTCGCATGTCTGGGATGAAGCCGATGCTCGAAAATGCCCTGGGCGTTTAAAGTTCGCGCAACGACGATGCAATTAGGACCAGTAGCAGTAACGAGCAAATAAATTTCACCTCTCTTTGCTTGCCGCTATGTTTGCACGAGTAACTGGCGAATCGCGTAGGAGACATCTTCCTTCAATTCGCGGACTTGCAATATGCGTGTCTGAAAGGGAGTTAATCAGTGAACTCTCTTTACACCGGATAGCAAAAGGTCCGTTGGTTTCTTCGGCGCTAGACTTGAGTGACCTGGGTCACCGTGTGATTAGTAGTTCCGGTATGTCCGTTATTCTCCATCGGTTGGTGCGGCATTGCCATCCATCTGCCGATCAGCCGCCATCGACTGCAGAATAGTTGATTAAAGGTCTTGCGGAATTGACGGCTCATAGTGCAATACAGAATAAAGTTGATGGCCGAGTTTATGAGTGTCAGGATGTCTATCACGTCACCTATCGAAGAAGGAAACAGATTTGATTAGCATGAGTTTTAAATTATCGGGAATAACTTATGTTTTAAAACGTTTCCAAGCTCTTGAATCTTTTTTTTTTAAACTTTCCCCTAAAATTTGTGATATATAAGTTTTTTATTGATATAGGAGAGAAATTCTAAGGAAATCGACTCGGAAATTTAATGCTTTTTTAATCATTTTCCGTTTATTTTGCGATTTAAGTTTATCTGATTAGGGTCGTAAATGTTAAAGATGAATTATTATATATATCTTTTTTTTTAAACTTTGCCCCTAAAATTAGTGATATATAAGTTTCTTATTGATATAGGAGAGAAATTCTAAGGAAATCGACTCGGAAATTAAAATGCTTTTTCAATCATCTTCCGTTTATTTTGCGATTTAAGTTTATCTAATTAGGGTCGTAAATGTTAAAAATAACCGAAAAGTCTTAATCTACATAAACTCTTAATCTCTATAAATATATTTTTCATTTAAAAAGAATCTCGTGTACTAAATAGTCGGAAGTAGATTAGATTAGAGTTAAAATTTTTCTTTTTCCAAATTTGTATATGTGCATCATATTTAAGATTTTTTAATTCAAATGCCTATATGAGTTAAATTCCGAAAGATTTGCAAATGTGAGTTTGTAGAAGTTTATTTCGCAGGCTTTACTAAAGTTCTTTTCTGCAATCTTTTCTATAAAAGGCTCGTAGAAATATATCTCTTTCCGTATTTATTTCGATGTTATTTTCTCTTTCTTTTATCTTCTCTAGAGTATTCATCTTCCTTTAATTTCAAAGAGATATCCTCCCTTTATCTTCTCGAGTATACGTAATAATTTAGACTTGCGGTGAAGCTTAAAAAAATCAGAGCAAACGTCTTGATTTACAAGCGGCCAAGTCGGAAGTATTTCATGCGTCAAGACGACAAACGTCCGTCGATATCGGAATGCTATAAATAAAGCACCGTATTTTGTAATACTTCATACGTGAAAAAGATAGAGTATGCATCTGAGCGAGAAATTCTTGGCACGTTTTTGAGATTGAACGGAAGCTTTCACATGCCAATACGAATTCTTCCACCGGAACGGCAAAGTGCATAAATTTTAAACGCATGGTGTGACGCTTCCGCGTTAAATAATGGTATTCTTATAATAAATTGTTAAGTATTTTTATAATATATAATTTTGCGATATTTCACTGCATGTGATTAACTAGATAATTTTCCAAGTTACAGAATTTTATATGAAATTACGTATGATTTACATGACATGCCCGGAAATCTTAATCTATGTTCTTTATAATAATATATCATGTATTTTATTACGAGGATATTATCTCTAAAAACATGAATATCCAAACATTTAATTTTAATCTGAGCAGACGATTATTTTAGCGGTTTAGCTTAAATATGATTTAATATTTCTATATTATGTCTGTATCATATATGTGATGACCTATCATTTTGAAATATCAACATTAGATTATTAGGGTAGAATACTAAAAAACTGTTATAGTCATTACACATGGTTATACAAAAAAAAGTAATTGATTTTTATATAAAGTTATTAAAAATTTATCTCACAAACTTTCCAATGAAGAATTCTCTTGATTCTTGACAATATTTAATTTGATTTTAGACAAACATAAGATATTTTTCATAATAAGAGCATAATTAGATTAATCTGACACTTAGCATTTGTATTTTACATGGTTTGTAAATATAGTATTAAATTTGTCAAATATATATAATTTCGAAACGGACTGTTCGAAACTATTATTATTAAAAAGTAAAAAAGTGTAGATATCATATTCTTTCTCTCTCTTTCTTTTCTTTCTTTCTCTCCCTCTCTTTTTTTCTCTTATAGGGTTAGAGAAAAATGTTCTCCCATACCACATATATCACTACGCTTTCAACACGTCATGTACGTGAAACGAATCAGCATTGTCTATCGTTTGTCGAGTCAATAGGACTGATGCGATCCAATTTTTGTAACGATGCCGAAATCGTGTACGTGACATTGTTTGATCTTGTGCGATATACAACATTGCAAAGATTGTATACGGCATTCGACGAATAGAATTTTCACTCCCCGTTTGTTGTCGGGGAGTAAAAAAAATTCTTTTTGTATCGTTGCATTTCAACTTTCGTTGTGTTGCGCGACAAGAATGCGAACACGCGTTCCTTTTTGATTTCTTTTGACGCGCTATGCGATATTTATGTGCGAATTTATCCTGCCTCTGTATAACACGTCCGGTCAACTTCTATATCGCCGTCGCAAATTGTAGATAATTCAACAAAATCGCGCGGCGTTTGCGCAAATCCGCGTTTTACGCGATGTTTAACGTGACGTTTTATGTTGTTGGAGAAAATAATAGGGAAATACGCCATACTCCGTAGGTTCCCGGAATAAATTGTACGTTAAAGCACCGTAACTCGACGTAAGACAAGGTTTTCACGCCAATTTTCATCTTACATCTACATCTCTTCCTCAATATAATTTATAACAATTACGTATCTCAGAAATGAAGAATGCTATAGTAAATATTTATATATATGTTTTAGAATATATCCTATGTATCATTATTTAAATTTATTAATATTTTATTAATTTTTTATGTATTAATATTAATATGTGTTGTGTGTTTTGTTTATTCTTACCGCATAATTCTGATTTTTTGATCGATATGGAATTGGATTTTTAAATGCGAAGATAGAATAAAACAATTTATAGACGGTTCTAGGCGATCTTAAGGTATAATAATTATTCATTTATAATAATTTATTTATGATATGTTTGGTTTTATGATTATTGCTACGATTTCTCTTTAAACAGTCCGTGTTTGCATGTGCTATCTCACATTATCTGTACAACTCCACGCAACACATATACGTCAGTGTTTATTTTGCAAAAAGCCCTCGTTATTGAAGTATAATATGAACGTAGACGGTATGAATAATAGAAGCGAGTACAATACGAGTGCACGTCAAATAAGACCTCGCTTGTAATACCGGTATCCTTTGTCATTGCCTTAGCCGCGCTGTTTTAATGCTACACAATAAATACGGTGCATCTCTCAATATCGAACGTTAAGTAAATAGTCCCGAGAGAGAAAGAGAGAGAGAAAGAGAGAGCAAAGAGAATCCTTGTAGTAAGGAATCGGTAACATCGCCGTTGTTTTCAGAAGTGTGAAAATAGAGGAAAATAGAGCGAGTAATATTACCATCGAATTCTCACCAGTATACATATATATCTTTGAAATCTCGAGGTGGTTCTTCGCTTTATAACGAAATAGTCAGCCATTTGCAATCTCTTATTTCGATAATAGGTATTTGAACAATAAACACGGTGTGGTTTTAAAACAATAGAAACAAGACAAACATTTATTCGAGTCGTTTGCTCTTGCTTATCTTATAATAAGAAAGATAATAGACAAATGAGATATTTATTATGTTTATGATTTATAAAATTTATTAAATATTTAATTTTAAGTTTGTAAGTGTTTAAGTTTTGCAAAAAATAGAAACATAAATTATAGATACATATTAGATACGTATTAGTTATTAGATACGTATTTTTACAGAAGTAATCGACAAAATATATTACAAATATATTATAAAATATATTACAATATTTTGAAATATGTACTATGATATTTAACATTTTTTAACATAAATTATTTATCATTAAATAGAAAATTATTAATACTTGATTTTATTTGTTCTTAAGATAAATTCTTTGTTCATTTAGAAGAGTATATAATTCATTATTCTTCGTAAAATTTAAATCATTAATTGAAATTTATCAAAAAGAAATAATTTAATAATAACATTTTTTTTATATAATTTAGTAATAAATCAGCTATAATATATAAATCTTTCGAAATGATTAAATAGTAATGCAAAATACTACATTTTATATAATTTTTTCTATAAGTACTTTATGAAATTGTGTGCTTGTTTTCAAAAAAACAATGCTTCGATTATTACTCGATTTTTGTCAATTCAACTGCTATCAGGAAACGAAGAAGAATAGCAATAATAACAATAATAAATAAATAATACTAAAAAATACACAATATAATAATAATAATAATAATAATAATAATAATAATAATAATAATAATAATAATAATAATAATAATAAATAACAATAAACTAAAATAAGCTAAAATCAGAAGAAAAATGCTATATTATGTAATTATACAATTCTATGAGAGCTATACTGTTCTCTTAATGAGATTACGCGTCATTTCTCAGAAAACTATTACAATGCTCCGTCTATTCTTCGCCTTACTCAAGTTCTAACATTCTCACGTCTTCAGACGATTGTTGTCGTCCATGTAGAAAATGAGAGAAAGAAAGAGAAAGAGAAAGAACAAGCACATGTCTTTTTCTTCTTGAATAGGATTCGTGAAACACTCGGTAAGAGTGATTCTCAATAAACGCGGTAGAATCGTAAGAACAAAGACCAAAAATAGAGTCCCAAAGATGGTTCCATATGCAATCTTCATCGTTAATTTATTAGGGTATTCTCTTTTTGTGTGATCGAAAAAAATATTTCTTTCCGGATTTTATGATTAAACGAGAGGAGAAAGATAAATTGTTTCTTCTCTTTCTTTTTTTCTTTGTGTTTTTATATCCTCGTTTGAATTCAATTCGATATTTTGATAACTATACGATAGAATAGCACAGGTTGAATCGATGTCCGAGACATTTGCGTCTCGTTATAGTGAGATGTTCGTAGCTGTTTGTTAAATGTTACTGCACGAACGAACATGTATAACTTCCATGCATTTTGTTCGAATTTTCCGCTTATAAACATAACTTTTGTGACAATATTGCGATATAGTGGAGCTTTTTCCTATTAATCCCATGTATGCGTCGATAAAGAAATAGAGACTATAATTAAAGGATAACAATATTTTAATGAATTATTTTCTTTTTCTTTTACGATTATATATAAAATTATATATATTATATAATTTCTTCATTTTATATATTCATTATTCATATATTTTACATGAACTTATGCAATTTTTCATTAATCTAATAAAGCATTTTAAATAACGCTTTGAGGGATGTTTTTTCTCATTTATATATATACACCATAAACCAAGAAAACAAAAAAATTATTATTTGAAATACTTTATTACAGTTTAATTATGTGCATATATGAAGTTAATGGGAAATAATTTGCATAATAGTTTGCATAATTCATGTAAAATATATGCATAATGAATACATAAAATAGAGAAATTATATTATTTAATTTTTCAAAATTATTATTATTCCATTCACTTACATATGTATATTTTACTATGCAATATGACTGATCTTTTTTTAAAAAAAATATTTATACTAGAATACTTGAATTGAAAATGTGACTGAAATTTGCAAATATACAAAGATCGGAAAGAATAAATAAAATTTTACTCCTTAAAGTTTTAAATAAATTTAAAAAAATTTTGTTAAGTAACTACATAATTTAGAAAACATTAAAAACAAATTCAAATTTAAAACATTGATAAAGAAAATATTCTTAAATAAAAAGATAAAATTAATACTACTACAATTACATATAAATTAATACTACTACAATTACATAATTAATACTACTACGTAGTGTCTATAAAAATGGATAAACTTTTATAAACTATTTATATTTTAAAACTGTTATCGCTTGAATCGCTTGTCATGCGTACACTTTATTAGTGAATTCAAAAAATACTTCTTACGTTCAGTCTCAAGATGACAGAACACAAAAGTTGTATAACTTTTTATATACCTTGAATTTATGAACGAGTTACTGTTGAAGATCGATATGCTTTTAGGGGCACTTATCTTATATATAGAGTTTATGAAATGGAAAAATCAAATAGTTATATTTTCTTAAAAATATTTGTTTTTAATTTTTTACTTGAAAATTATTTGCTTTTTATTTTATTATATATTTAAGATTTTTAAAAAATAAATGTTTTAAATAGAAAATCTTTAAAAAAGATCTGGGATTAAAAAAAATATTTTAAATGTAATTGCTGTAAAAATGAATTAAATACGAATTATACGTATTCACACATGATTATATCATAAAGATTGCATAATTATAGTGCATTTCATCCTTTTTATTTTTAAGAAATGGCTATATATATAGGAATTTTATAATAGAAATGTAGATGTCATAAAATATATATATATATATATATATATATATATATATATATTATGACATCTACATTTCTATTATAAAATTCCTTCAATATAACTTTTGAAATAGAGACATGTGTAACATGTGTAACATGTAAATTAATCGGATCTATCTGGTAAACCATTTAACGTGATCCGATTATGATTTTTATCGACTTTAAATGTGAATAAAAATATATAAATATGCTGTGTAAGAGAAATATTTTAAAATTATCTTTATGAATAAAAACATATCAAATCTATTAGCATAATTTATGATTGCTCATATTAAAATTTGATATTAAGATTATTTATTGCTTGAAAAAATCATGACTCTATGAAAAACAATCTAATTTCGTTTTAACAATTTTTGATTGGTAGCTATCGTAAAAAATAATTACTTATTAATGAATATTAATAAATTAAAGAAGGAGAAACAGCTACAAATGTGGTACTAAAAATATAAAAGCTTTGTTTACATTTTTTATATTTGTAGAATTTTTATCTCACATTATATTAAGATGTTCTCACTTAATTTTCTTACGCGAAAAATGTATAAATTAATGCTTTTAACGTCTTATTATTATTACATATACGGATACGTATGTTAATATAAGGGAGCCTTTTATTTTTTAAGAAATTCAATTTTATTTGTATTCACAGTAAATAAAAATACTTATAAATCGCATTAATAAGTATATCGCTCAATATATTTGAAAATGTATCAACAACATATCTAGTTATAATCTGTAATTATTTTTCAAAGTATAATTTTTTTTTAAATAACAGAATGAAAAATTATAGTAAGAAGAAATGAAAAAAAATATGTAAATAAATCATTTTTTATATCATAGGCTAATTATATCTGCATCTAAATGCAGAAGTGTATATATAGCAAAGTATATTTTTATACGTGCAATGTGGAAACACCTGTCTCACATAACCGTTTGTCGGTTTGATGATTCTTGTTCGCTGATTTTGTCAGTTTTATTATTGACGAATAAAGGGGAAATGATGTTATTATTCATGAGAAACGCTCCTCTCCTTGGCGTCCATCCTTGACGGATGGTTATATCGTACTCGTTATTCCCAGTAGCGTGCCAAGATAATGCGCGACGTGATGTCGCGTTTATGTCAGTTGAAGTTATTGCGGAATCAGTAACTTCCTTGTCAGTGTCTTCTCTTTTGATGTTAATAATGCCGCGTCAAATTATGCCTAGTTTCGTACGTTCATTAAATTAATCATTCATTAAGAACGATATGAGTTATTTTTTTCTCTACTTTGTTACATCTAGTTATCTGTTATGTTATAATAATAATATCGTAATTATTAATATAATCTTTGTATTTTTGCAGTATTTCTGTTAGATGTGTTATGCTGTTCCTAGAATATTTTTGGCCGATCTAGTATTTTCATCTAGTATTTTCAATCAGTATTCTCTTTCTCGATAATGCGCGACGTGATGTCGCGTTTATGTCAGTTGGAATTATTGCGGAATCAGTAACTTCCTTGTCAGTGTCTTCTCTTTTGATGTTAATAATGCCGCGTCAAATTTTGCCTAGTTTCGTACGTTCATTAAATTAATCATTCATTAAAAACGATATGAGTTTTATTTTTTTCTTTATTTTGTTACATCTAGTTATCTGTCATATTATAAATAATATCGTAATTATTAATAATCTTTGTATTTGTGCAGTCTTTTTATTAGATGCTGTTTCTAGAATATTTTTGGCCGATCTAGTATTTTCAATCAGTATTCTCTTTCTATATATAATTTCATAAAAATGCTACATTTTCAAATTAAAATTTTATTTCATCACATGGAGGATTTGAATTATAAGCTTCGTAAACTCTTGAAAATTGTCAGTCTTGTATTTTTATGAATTTATTAAATGATATTGCGGATTGATTCGGAAAAATTTAAATTATAAATTTATTATTTTAAGAATTTATATTTATCTTTTTCTGAACCGCGTATTATTGATTATCTACATTAATCAAGCTTTTGTAATTTCAATAGAGATTGCATAAGAAGGACAATGTATATCCGTGGTCACATTTAGCATGTTATAGAATCGTTGGCAAAGTCATTTCCATCTGTTGTTGCAAGCGTAGTAGCGTTTGTTGTTCTTAAATTACGCGCTTTGTTGACGCAAAATGCAGCCAGGGGAGTTAAAGAATCCCACACTACCTCAGCGTTACGATGGCAAAACGCAAAGCGCTCGTTAATATCGCTGTTAATAGGAATAAAAGTATTATTCAATACGTCGTAATGCGTTCTGCATATTACGACAATTGCCCGATAATATAATTATACGAACATAAAATTAACAGTGGCAAAGGCCATAAATGCAATGATGATGAAAATTATACCTCGAGTTATTGCTGCAACTATAATATTATAATGTCCTGCGAGTAGAATTTATTGGATATTCATAAAAACGCAATTGTGCGTGTTATACAAAAATGAACTTTTATTTATATTTTTTATTGGTACGCAAAATCGATATGTATGTAAATTGAAAAAAAAACTAATGTATTTTTTTAATTTAGCATTTTACTTCTATTAATATTCTTTGTCGCTGATGGGCTAATATTTTTGACAAATAGCTTATTTATATCTCGCTTATTCTTTTGCATATATTGATGTCTTGTCAAAATAATTCTTTCAAATATATAGAATCGTTAACTTTCTCTTATTGGTTTCTTGAATGACTAATGTGTGCAAATAATTGTAATGTATAAATTTTCTTTCTTTGCTAAATATACCAATATCTGTATAAGCCACTTCCATAAAGATATTTATTCGTCTGCACATGATGTTGTGTAGTATATGATGAGTTTCATATCGAAATTTTTCTCGGATCAATATTGATGTTATTGAAATTCGAATATCTAGGAATCAAATATTATACATAAGATATGATGGACAAAAGTGAAAAGAACGTATTCCATTTGCTAATAAACTAGCAAATGGAACTTCGCTAGATTATACTTGGCATACTTGAACGAACCAGCGTAGAATTAATTTCAACCGCCTTACTTGCAGAGCTTCTGAGCATAAAGTTTAATTTGATTGTCTTATGAGGACATAGTTACATGTAACTTTGAACTCTCTTATTTAAAAAGTAAAATAAAAGTAAAATAGGTTGATTTATTTAGCTGTCTGTTTTTTTTTAATCCAATTTCAATGATTGTTTTAATTTCATTGTATAAAGATCGATTGTGTACACGAGAAGTAAAAAGGCGCAAAATTGTGTTAATTTAAGCAATAATCGATATGCGCATTTAAACAGTAGATGATAATGTGCAATGCATACGTATGTATGATTATGCTATGTCAAATCATTGCACGTGCATTGCTTTATTATCGTCTAGATACTGCTTAAACGTACGTCAAATCAACCCACCGTTCATGCGTCTTTCTGTCACCCGTACACAACTGGTCAAAGAGAGATGAAAGCTGTATTTTACACGAAACCCCGAGGTTAAATCCCGGAGTGAATAACGTTGGGGCACATAGTATCGACATATCGTGTACCCGATACCTGTTGGCCTTTACTTTTGCCACATACACAGAGATTACATTTGTACGACCGCAACATTAATGAAAGTATGCGTATTAATTAGAATACTCCAATCGAAGATGAGATACGAGATACTAACGAGATTATAACCTATGAGACATTAATTACATATTAAAAGTTGTAATATATGTAATATAAGATTAATATGTAAAATTAATTAATTTTCGTAGAATTTATAAACGTATATGAAGTGAACTTTTTTAATATTTAAATAGTCAAAAAATTTACATATATATTCTTATTTTTTGATTGTAAATATTTTTTTAATATTTTAAATAAAAAAATTATCTTCAGGATAATTAAATTTTTAAACTCTTTAATTTTTTAAATGTTTAATTCATATTATACAAAATTTATATACTAATTATATATGCATATTTTTATATAATATATATATATATATATATATATAATTGGTCCTTATCTATCTAAAAGTGTGAATATTTAAATAGATGAAGTTGTTCTGAGTATTTTTTAATTATACGATAAGGTATATAAGCAATAATACATTTTTTCTATAAATATATAAATTGTAACTTATAGAAATTATAAGATGTGACATTTATGGTTAAATGTAAAATATCTTTTTAATAAAATTAATGAAGATTCATGTTTTTTTCTGATTTTTCGTACGATGTGATTTGCATTTAATTATGCAGATCCCCAATTTATTTTTTTTTGCTAACACACAGAAAACAAAAAGAAGGAAGTTCGTGACTGTAAGATATTCATGAATCGCGCGAGATTATAAATTATACTAAAATATATCATTTATATCTCCCCTTATCTATATACCTATTTTGCAGAAATGTATGCGAACGTGTTTCTAAAAATTATAAGATTAAAAGAAAACAATTATAACTGCAATGAAATAGAATGAGTTACAATTCATCGTACAATTTTCTTTATATAAAAAAGGATATAAAAAAATGTATTCTTCTGTTATTTCTTGAAATTTTAGTAGATTTCATTTGATATGCGATATTAATGAAAGGATTGAACTTTAAGAGAATGAAAGAGATTCGGATTTCCAGAATTTCATGTAATATGAAATATCAGCAAAGTTTCGACATTTGGAAGCATATGTTTGTTCCCCTTTTCCCAGCTTAATATTCAAACAGAGTAAAAATAGATTCTATTATGTCACATTTGAATCATATGAAGGAAAATATTTATCGCATTCTATATGAAAATCTCACCGAATGCTTGTAATTTTATGATAAAAAGAGATATATTGATTTTTTTCGCATTTATTGTGTCAGAAATGAAGTTAGAATGAAGAAAAAAATCAACAATATTAAATTGTTATTTATTCGTATTCCTCTAATTTATATTTTTCTACAAAAGAATATATATCATACTTTTACGATTTCTATTAAAATAAATCTAATAATATAAATCTAATAATCTAACAAACTATGTTTCACACGTTTGCATTTCAATGTTGATAATTCAATAATAATTTGAAATATATTGTTTAAAATCGCTTTTATATAAAAATGATATAATAAAGTAAAATGTTATATTGTAAAAAATATTCTACGAAATACATTGTTTTAATAAAAAGATAAAAAGTTTTAATAAAAGATTACAACAATATATTACATATATATATATATATAAATATATATATATATGTAATATATTGTTGTAATCTTTTATTAAAACTTTTATATATATATATATATATATATACATGTATATTTTAAAAAATATATTATTATTAAAAAAAAATAGTACATATAATTAATATAAATATGTATTATTTTTAAAAAGTGCTGCTATGTTTTCAATTACTCATATTTCGTAATGATTTCAGCGACATATAATGTATGATAATGTAAAACACAGAATTTAACTATGATGACGATGCAAATACTAGTGACATACATAAAATAAACATATTTAATATTCGAAATGTATAATTTGATTCGTATAACATTGTATCTGCTTCAATTTTATATTTCAAGTACAAGACATCGCATATCAAATGCATCAATTATACAATGTATGATTTTTCATTTCTTCTCTTCTAAAATAATTTTAATATTTTTTTCATACTTTTTTGTTATATATATATATATATACAGGGTGTTCTGAAAAGATATGTCACAAATTTAAGGAGATATTCTTCATAAAGAATGAAAAAAAATTCTCCTGAAGAATGAAAAAATGTTATATGAGATAGGAAAATGCTTATTTCAGAAGTTATGTTGAAAATACTGTTAGCTGTATTATTTATACAAGGAAAAGTTTAGGATTAATTATTATAGACGACAATCGTTTAATTAGGCTTATTTACATTTGGTTTTAATGTGACCTTGAGTATGTTACAATAAATGTTGAAAATGTTCACCATTTTCCTGAATACAAACAGTGACACGTCGACGCATCGATTTACGGACATGTTCAAAAATGCCTGGCGTACAGCGGATTGTCTCGCAATTTGCAGTGATACGGTCACGAAGATCTTGAATATCACGCACGGGTGGCATTTTTTAACATGTCCGTGAATCGATGCGTCGACGTGTCACTGTTTTCAGAAAAATAGTGAACATTTTCAATATTTATTGTAACATACTCAAGGTCACATTAAAACCAAATGTAAATAAGCTTAATTAAACGATTGTCGTCTACAATAATTAATCCTAAATTTTTCCTTGTGTAAGTAATACAGCTAACAGTATTTTCAACATAACTCCTGAAATAAATATTTCCGAACCTATGTTCATATAACATTTTTTCATCCTTCAGGTGTAAGGAATATGTCCTTAAATTTTTGACATGCCTTTTTAGAACACCCTGTATATATATAAAACGCATTTAAAAAAATTTTCTATTTTAAAAAGTGTTCTTTAAAGGTTTTCCTTCCCCTATTTAAATATGAAATAAAATTGAATACTTAAAAATAAATTTTTAATAATTAATTTAAAAATCAAATTAAATATAAAATAATTTTTAACTTTTAATAGTAAATATAAAATCTTATGAATTTTGTATTCATTATACTCTCTTTTGGTAACTTTTAAATAAATTTTTCTTTTGAACGATATATCTCAAATAGAGAGATCGCGCTTAATAAAAAACTTTTTTATCTCTCCAAATTATAGGAGTGACATTTTTCACGCGTTCTTATTTCTGATAAGAACTTTTATGAAAGTTTTACGTTTTATCATAAATGTCGAGTGTGCAGTCGCGTGTTACCTTATTTATAGTCCGTTTGCAAATGAGATGTCTCGCAATCATGGATAAATTTCGCATGGTAAAATTCGTGGCAAACGTTCGAAATCGGAAATCAGTGTGTTTTAGTGGTTTGAAATTGGATCGTTCTTTTGTTTTTGATTCGCGCGAACTCAATTTTTATCAAGATTTTTATTAAGAAGAAGATTTCGGTCAACATATATAATTCTATCACCCTGACTCATACTTTAATGAGAATGAAATTATATTACTTTAATATAATTTTCTATCAACTTATTATTTTATTTTATTTTAATTTACTTTATAATAGAATTTTTATGACACATTTTTAATAGAAAAATATAATGTGAAAAGAAGCTAATAATTTTGCATTTAAAATAAATCACCAATCATTAAAGCTTTTAGCTGAAAATGATACAGAAGTAATATAAAAGAGAAATATAACATATAAATGATCGATAGCAAATATATATTCACAATCCCATTAAAATTCATTACTGCTAAGCTATATACAAACTGGTTTAAATTGAGAATAATGAAAATAAAGATGTTTTAAATGGATAATATCATAGCACAGTTATCAGAATTTTATTTGTGTATATTTGTATTTTATCATAATTATTATCAAAATTAAAACGATTGAATATATATATATTATATATATTATATATATATATATTTGTGTGTGTATGGATATTAAAATTTTACTAATTACTTATAAATCTTACATATATATAATGCGTGAATGACATATTCTTATGAATTTCACATATTATAAAAATATTAAGATGAGGAAAAATAAGTAATGTTTCTTTTATAAAAAAGTTCACTCAATAATTTTTCAATAATAGCACAATATTTTATGCGTCCAAAGTTTACTTTAAAGAATTTTATTTGTTTAGAATTTTATTTGTTTACAACACTGTACTTCTAATTTTAATAAGAAAACAAAATTAAAAGAAGAGAATGTTTAATTATAAAAAATTGAAAAATATTGCTTAGACTTTATATATTTTATACTTTATATATTTTAATATGCATATATTTATATTTTTTAATATGTATATACAATAAAAAGGCGAAGAATTTTAATGACTAAAATATATAAAAGAAAATATTAATATTTATGAAAAATACAATTGCAAAAAATTGAAATATTTAGTATTTAAAATATTTTCAATACATTGAAATATTATATCTGCACTTGATATTGACATCTATGTAAATATCGGAAAAAGTTGAATAAAAAAAATACAATAATATGATCGTCAGAAATAGGGCAAAAAAATTTTTAATTATTTAAACAATTGCAAACAAATATTCCTACAGTTAATAATAATAATAATAATGATAATTATATATACAGGATGTCCCACAACTACCGCTCTATATTTTAAAGGTAGATTCTCTGACCAATTTAAAAACGATTTTTCCTCAGCGAAAATGCCGAAGAAGATCATTATTTTTTGCATATTCCCAATTTTTGTCTTGATGTATCTTTCTAACTAAACCTTAAATTAAAATTCTATTAAAGTAAACTCTACCTAAAATTAACTAAAGAATGTGACTTTATTAATATTTTATTCCCATGAGGTTTAGTTTGCGAAAAACCCTTTATTTTCAATAATTTATAACTTGAAAACTATTAGTGCCTCGACATTTTCGCTGAGGAAAAGTCATTTTGAAATTGGCCAGAGAATCTATCTTTAAAATATTGAGCGGTAGTTGGGGACACCCTATATATATATATATATTAATAAATTAAAAATAAAATGAATTTTTTTAAAATATTGAGAATAAAAATCTTGATATATGAATTTTAATATTTAATAAGGACTTTTCTCTTGAAACAATTGTAACTAACATAAGTATTATATTTTTGATTAATATTAATACACGTCAAACTTACCTAATCTGACGTAGCATGTAATGAAGAATTTTGGACCCAGAATAACACTGAGCAGTCCCAGGATGCCCTGCGGCATTTCCGTAAGGAGAAATAGTAAGAGCACTACCAGCAACATCATCGTAGTTCTGTCAGTCTGTCTTTCTTTATCGGTAGTTTTTCTTTTCTTCTTAGGTTTCTCGCAGACATGCTCTTTACCGTTACCCATTTTAATCGCGGTATTTTTCGTAGTAAGATTTTTCCGTCTCTGCTTCGCCTCCAACAACACCTTTAACAGTTTAATACTCAACACTGTCAATGCCAAGCACGGTATCAGCTTAATTACCACGCTGTAAATCCAGAAGTTAACATCCTTGAGAATGTTGCTCATCGGGGTTTCAGTGAACTTTACAAAGTACAACGTGGTGTTAGTCGCGTCCCTTAGAGACATGACTGTGTCGTTAGCTGTCTGCTGGAATTTTGTCAGATTTATGCTCATGCCATGCTCATCCAACATTTCCGCACGCGGTTCCACCTCGGTGTTGATGTAAAGCGGTATGCACAATATTGGACAGCATATATAAGTGGAAGCGATTACCAAGAAAGTGCGCTTTTCGGTACACCACTCGCGGTTACGCTGTGGATGTGCTACTGCGATGTATCTCCAGACTGCCAAGATCACCGTTAAGAAAATTGAGATCGTATGACACACCTGGGTAAAGTGCGAATGAAATAATACAAAGATGCCCCAGCCGTAGGTGAAGGTATCTCTGCGGGATCGCTCGTAGAGGTAACGGTGGATTACGTAGGGGATATATTCGATCATTACGAAAAGATCGGCTACGGCAAGACCGGTGAGAATCATATTAGTAGGCGATTGCATCTCGCGACGCGTCAGTACAGCAACGTTGAGGACATTGGCAATCGAGCCGAATATACACACAAACAGACTGAGCCATCCGTGTACCTGCTTGTACGAAATGTAGAAGGACTCCCATCCAGGACCGCAGTACTCGATGGACGCCGCGGCTGTCGACGTGAAGTTCAGGGTGGAATTCATCCTTGCGAGATGAGTCTTGAAAGTAGTCTTGCAAAGTCTTTATAGTACGGTGCGCGAAAAGATCAATGAACTCTTCCTTTTTCGCGGAGCTTCGGAGTTCCTTTTCGGATTATTACCCGTACGACAACTTTTCTCGTTGTGTCTGATGAATCGTAGATAAAATATCGCGTATGTAGAACAAGTTTCCGATATAAAGAAAATGTAATCTTCTCTATAGAATTGATCTACACTACTACATCGAGGATTGACAATTATGTTATGACATAGTCGACGACTTATATTTTAATACTGAAAGATATCATTGTTATATTAACGAAGACAATTATTAGTTATATTAGTATTCTATGGTAATGATTATTCTTCATTTAGCAATGTTAATTTATTATATTTCATATTTAATAATTATATTAGTATATTTCATATTTAATAATTATATTAGAAGTTCAGAAACAAATGTATTGGCACACTGCGAGTGGAAAGATATTCCCGTCATTTCGATGCCTTTCTTCAATGATCTGATTAGAATCAAATCTTAATCCAATGTCTATTCATAAAGACATCGCATCTTCAATCGTTTTACAATTTTGATCGATTACCTTCGACCAGAAGAAAAAAGTTTATCGTTCGCTGATTCGATATCGAGGATACAATAACTCTTCTAGGTTTTTTGAACTTAAAATCGCACAATAACTTTGAGATAATACGTTTTTACGCAATAAAAGAAGGGAAAAGTTACGTATTTGAATCTTTCCCTCGTTTTGACTCGAACAATCATAGTCAAGTGTTTCTGGCGAAACTTTCACGTTATCAAGAGGAACGCGAATAAGCGTTGAAATATTTAATCTGTGTATTTTCTTGATGTAATAATTTGATGTTCCCAGAAGACGTAGCGTTCAATGTCATAGAATACGGTTCACATTTATATTTTACATTTTGGAATCTAGATTTCGGTATTTAATAGATACAAATTGATCGCGTTTAACGATATTTTGTTTTCAATTTTTTTTTATCTTTTTATTTTTTTTTTAATAAAAAAGAATTTAATAACTTTTTTAACCAGATTGTTTTTAAATTTAATAAAATTTATTATCTAATGTTAAATAACTTCTATTAATTAACTGATAGCAAGATAAAATTAATTTATTTTTCCAAGATTAATCGCACTTGGAGAAGCACAGAAACGCAACTTTCCGGACGAATCGACTTTTCGCGTGTTGCGTGCAGAATCACAATATCATGTGTCACGTGTGACTAGTGACATGTGTAGGAGGGGCGCTTCAGCTGTTAATCGTGGTTGCCGCACCCTGATGTAATGCGATGGATCTTCGAATGCCATAGAAGCACTTTCCTATGCACAACATTTTAACTGCTCGAGCACGAAACGAGCATTATCATCAATCCGTGCGAAGAGGCGCACAAACATACGCTTTCAATTCTCCACTTCTCTCGCCCGCGAACAGATCAAATTATCGCCTCCACTCTAATTAATCACTTAAAGAAGCTCTCGATCGTGGAAATGCCGCGTGAAAATTATATCAAGTGTTCATTTAAGATCGGCGCAATAATATTGCGGTGTTTATCTCTTTTCGGAGTGTCTTAATTTTCGATGACAATTATGTATCTTCGCACCGATTCTTATACAATCTTCTCGCATTCCACGCGATCTTATTGCGAATGGCACAGATGTTTCGCGTCAGGTAGAAGAACGTTGCGCGACCGACGCAAACGTTGGCGTCCGGACGCCGAGTGAAGCGAAAAGGCGTCGTGACGCCTCGTACTCTGGAACGGGGTAGCTCTTGCGCCTGCGTTGATCCAATTTTCCATTCTAGTTTACCCCCATCTCTTTTCTGTGTTTCCGTTTCTCTTCGTCTCAAGCATTGTTCTTTTTCGTTCGTCAAAGCAATTCTTTGTATCTTCGCAAAAGAGATATCCTTAGAAATCTTGAATATATGATCTGCGAAAACGGATATAATATGCTGACAGACATTCAAATATTTTCATGAATTAGTTTTGTATGACTCGAACGATCATAGTCAAGTATTTCTGGCGAAACTTCACGAATTGTTATAGCGCGTGTAATTTAAGATTGCACGTTTATAATTTTATGAATTTTATATTTTCTACTTTAAAAATTTTTTTGTAAGATATAATATACAGAATGTCTCGCAACTACCGCTCAATATTTTAAAGGTAGATTCTCTGACCAATTTAAAAACGATTTTTCCTCAGCGAAAATGCCGAAGAAGATCATTATTTTTTGCATATTCCTAATTTTTGTCATGATGTATCTTTCTAACTAAGCCTTAAATTAAAATTCTATTAAAGTAAACTCTACCTAAAATTAACTAAAGAATGTGATTTTATTAATATTTTATTCCCAAAAGGCTTAATTTGTGAAAAACCCTTTATTTTCAATCATTTATAACTCGAAAATTATTAGTGCCTCGACATTTTCGCTGAGGAAAAATCGTTTTATATATATATATATATTTCATACATATCGCAAAAGTCGCTACAGAAACTTGTATTTTTATTCTTTTCTTTTAAAATGTCTGTTTTCTGTATGCATCTCTGTATTTCTTATATTTTTATTTTTAATGATATCCTCCCTTTTCAAAGAAGATCGAATGTCTATAAAGTATCGGAATTAAACATTTTGAAAATTTTGAAAAGTTTACCTTAACTATAATTCATATTTGATACGGTTGCGTAATCGAATCGCGATATTACGTTTTCCAATGAAAAGAAAAAGAGAAAAGGAAGCAGTTTAAATTTTATGCCGGGGAGAGGAAGGAAATCGAGTCACGATAGGGACCATTAAAACGTATGTTGAAAGTATGGATGAAAGAAAATTTGTCCCTGTGGTCTCGCTAAAACATGCTTCATATTTTCTACATTTATAACATTCTGTTATTCGTTTCGCTTTTGCTCTTATTCCATGAATCTTGTTGAAGTGCATTTTAAGTCGACAGAGACTCTCGTCTCTTTTTACGCCTCCGCATTTCTTCTGTCAACAGCACGCCTACTACTTATAAACTTCTTCAGCGATATCGTTTATCGTTATCTCGGTTTTCACGCAGAATGCAATCTTTGCATCGTCAAGAGGATTTTGCTGGTAACTGCGTTTGCCATTTATTTCAAGTTAATGGTCGATGCTCTTGCGAATGGAATCTACATATGCGCTTCAATGTCTTCAAATGGCATAACATAATTAGCATTAGATTTATACTAGAACGAATTGGAGTAATTGGTTCAATGGAAATGCTCCGTTGATTGGTATAATTAGTTAATTGAGTAATTTCGCGGTAGCTGAAATGCTCCAAATATATTGAAACGTCAAATGAAAATATTGTAATTGTAGACGGAGAATATTTTATAAATACATCTAGTTTTATATTCTTTCATTAAGAGTTTGATGTTAAATGTTCTCTTTTTTCGCTGCTTATTTTATGTTAAACGCGATTCTCATCATATTAGATATGTAAAATTCGAAATTAAATAGTTCTCATTTAGCGTTAAATGTACGGGTTTAAATGGATATAGTTATGAAAGCATGGTAGAGAAAAAGAGCAAAGTGAAAACTGCATAATTTTTTAAAATTATATGTTTTAAAAATTATAAATATTAAAGAACAATAACGTTTCATTCATTATTACTCGTTTAAAAATAAAATATATAAAAGATTATTTTTGAAATTGTTTCGGCAGAGATTTCTCTTTTAAAAAGGAAAAAAATGGATATATTCTTATAATTTCGCAATTGAAATTTTTTTAAAATAAATTTTCTTGTGTTACGGTCGCATAATACGTTATCTCGCAGCCATATTTAATGAGAAACTCAGCAATGAATCTTTCTTTTTATTATTCTCTGTTGCGATGTTGCATAATATTTCCTAACACACGTGATAATGACAATCATTTTGCATATATGAAACAATTTGTAACAGTACCTCGACGTTAATTTCCATCATTAATATATGCCGTGGTGAGCTTTTCGTTTCTCGGAGAAACTTCAAAGATATTCGCATGTCAGGTCTGCAAATGCGCGGATCTCGCGTTGAGATTTACAATGAGAGTAGTTAGTAATGTATGTTGTATCGTCGTATAGTAATGCATGTTCGATAAATCAATTGAAAATTGTGCTCTTCGTACTTCCGTTGGAAACTTGTCACTTCGTTAAAGTCGGTCGGGGAATCGAAATAGGTATAATTTCGATGAATTCAATTCTCTTTGTTATACGTAGATACGGAAATAAGTGCCTTAGATCGCGTTTCCATAGTAATTTCTAAAGGGCGATAGAAACTAAAGTGGATAGGGATAGTAGTCGCATGAATTGCTGGTTTAAATGAAGATGATATAATATGAAAAAAAAAGAAAAAAAGGCAATAATTTCGTCAATTATATATAGAATTTTTATAGTTTATTTAATTGAATTCATGAATCATTATCCAGAATTATTTTGAATTGAGAATTATTTTGAAAATTTTCAGACCCACCTAAGCTTTTGTTCTCTTTCTAAAACATAATTCAATTCACTAATTTTATACACATTTTATAATGCGTCTTTTTCACTTACAAAGTGTACATTCAAAACTGTCGCTTAAAATGTATACAGTCAAAACTGTCTTTTTCTTTTATACTAAAATAGTTTTAAAAAGGATATAATAATATTCTTTTATTTCTCTCAAAAGAAAGAGTTCAACCTCTATCTCTCGTAGAGATTATTAATGTGTTGTCAGTATCTAAAAATAAATTGTGATATATTATATTGATTTTTGACAGATTTCTTGATCTTTTCCATCTCCTTTTTTAATCATCTTTCTATATCCTGTCACTTCATCTCAGTTTCTCCTTGATGTTTTCGGAGGGCTTCATACATATTATATATGTAACACTGAAAAGCTATTACGTTGAGCTGCGCGCGGAGAGTATGTTTTACATTAGAACGAAAGAGAACGCGCTTCTTCCTAATAGTATTGCATTAAAGGTCTTTATAGAGGTTTGTGATTTTAATATACTTTATTCCGTATTTTTCGGTTGTTTCCGAAAACAATTTCTGAAGTTTCTGGAGAAAAGCTTCTACATAAATTATTCTATTCTCTTTCTTTTCTATTTTCTTTAATGTCACATTATTTTTGTTCTACAAATGTTGTGGCATTTAATATCATGTGAAGGCGAATTTTAACTACGAAATACAAACTTGTCTGTAATGAGGACACTTAACTTGCGTACAATAATAATTATTTAAATAGAATTAAAGTGTAAGTTTCTTCAGGAAGGTATTATGATGCATATATTCCATTAGTATCAATATTAGCGTTACGCATCAGCTCTTATGTCGCGTGTGTATTATCATGTGTGTAATCATATCAAATAGATTAATGTTAGCTCTTATCATTAATCTTGTTAACTTTAGTCTTATTAATTGCGTGAATCTGTTACTCATTAATATTCCATATCAGAATAAAAGATTACGACTTGATAAATGTATATTTTTTTTGCTAGCAGATTCGTAGAAAATTAAGTTATAATATTTGGCAAATTGAAATTATGAAAAATATTAGAGATGTAATAAATATATTTTATGAAATATGTTTTTGCATCTTAAATTAAAAATCATATTTTGAAAATTACATTTTGATCTATTCTTTCTAGAAGTATTTTAAATATGAAATATTTTCATATATTTTCAATTTTTTTGTTTTATTATAATATCTTAAATATCTTAATTAAAAATATATTTTATAAAAAGAACAGAAATGTTTATACAAAAAAAAATATATATATATATATTTCTGTTTTTTTATTTAATATTTCGTTTACAAAAGGCATTCTTTATTTCATTAAAAACGTCGAGAAAAATTCATGTATAAATATATTTAATCATCTCGACCATGTGTATTCAACGACTTTTCGTTGAGCAATGTGAAATTCGCTGACGGGATTTTGAATTATCTGAATTGTAATGTAGAACATTCTTTATCGTAGGGTTAACAGTTATGTGTCACCAGGGAACAATGTGGAATGAAGACTGTTGTTCCTATACCAATCGTTTCTGATACGTTTCGATCAGACTTTGCACATTTTCCTGACGTGACACGAATAATATCCATTCTAAACTTTTCAGTGATCCTTGAAAGAAGAACGAGGTTCTAAAACATCTTTTTATATTAAATTTTCTGATGTATATGTTTTGTATGTCTTGATATGTATTTTGTAGTGATGTAAACTAGTTTATAAGGCTAAACTTATATATACTGGAAAATGATGAATAATAATGAGTTTGCGCGAAAAAGAGGTCAAAAACATATTCAATAACTTTTGTACAATTTTGTATTGCATATTGAGAGTTCAGATGTCCTACTAATGAAAATAAGTCAATCAAATATATAGTGACGAAATTAAAATGTAACATATGCAATCAGAAAATAAAGATATATAATAAATAAATAAATAAATAAATAAATAAATAAATTATAACTGAGCATTGATGAATTTATATCAACAGTTTCCAATAAGAATGGCAATTTAGTTTTATATAGATTCGTATATTATTAAAAGATGAGAAAAAAATAACAGGTTCCCCCATTTCCGAGGAACGTAATAAATCGAATAGAAAATTTCTTCATTTCATAGAAGACTATTCTTATGGTATATTGATCGTTGAACAATATTTCGGAAGAATTCCAGAAAGATGAGATATGATTTCTTTCTTAGAGATCCTATATTATTATGTTTCCAACTTTCACTAGCAATGGGTTTCAGGCCTCTATGAATCTATTTGCTTTCTTTCGCCAGATGTGTGTGATAATATCTCTTTTTTTTATATTTGTTCAATCAACTACCCTACCAATATCGAAGGAAATTGACTTTTATCGATTGTTATGAGATAAAATAAAGTGAATAAAATAGGATTCAATATGCTCTAATGAATAGTATTAATGAAATTATCGCCGTTTCATAATTTTATCTTATTTTGAACGGATGCTGTTTTATATAGAAGATAATAATGCTATGTTGTACAGAAGATAAGATAATCATGCTATTTTATCATAGGTATTATTTTAATATATTTTTTAATAATTATCTACTAGTAACACAATTTTTATATTGCAGATATGTCATTATTATATTATCAAATATAACCTGTGCCATTATTATGTTATCAAAACATTGTACAATATTTGCAATTGTATTATTTATTTAATGCAATCAATAGCATTCTATTTTGTAAAAAAAAAGAAATAACAGCAAATCGATGTAACTTGAGACTGAGCTTAAATTAATTCATTATATTAAACAATTACATTATCGCTCCGTAGGTCATCGATTCAGAATTATAAACATGTAAACAACAGCTGCTGGAGTTTCCAGCGTCGCCGAGATGAATTCTCATGTTTTTTTTCTGTTTAAATGGACTCTGGATTGAACTGCAAATTAAATAGTATTGAAATAAAGAAAAAAGCTCACATAATTTGTATTGAACTAAACTATATATAAATGTTATACTAATATGAAATACTAATATGAAAGTAGTTTATAATAAATATATTGGAAATATATATATAATTTTCTTTATGGAGATATATATATATATGTATTACATCTTGTATAAAGGGCGCTCACATGGAGCGCAGTTTTTTAAATACGTAGCAAAAACAAGAAAATCGATGCAATGTTCGCATCCAGTGATCGACATTTATTGCCCAATTGTTAAAAAATTCCAATAGGCAATATAAAATATTACCTCTTCGATTTTTAGATATACTTTTTATTTATCACCATATTTATGCCATTTATTCGTGCTTTAAATTTTTCAAATATATATACAATTGAAAATACCTTTATTCTTATCGAGTGCATGGAAGATTACACATATTGCTTGTTTAATGATTAACTTTTTATATTTGCTTATTATCGCAATTCGAGAACTTGATTTTTTCTGAAAATGCTTTTCTTTTTATGCAAGATAATAAATATTGCAAAAATGAACGTTAATTCTATTCGTTGATCTTTATATTTTCATACAATTGTGGAAGAATCGAAATGGCAATTTAAACTTAAATTTTAAGATTTAAATTTAAGCATATATATCGTGAGCAATAACACTCGGTGTTTGTTGATAAGTAAACATATTTAGCATGCAAAAATATATCGAGAAACATATAAAAATATTTTGATGCGTTATTTAACGAAAATGTCTTGATAGATTAAAAATACACTCCGAAGTTATTAACTTGGAAAATTAAAACAGTGCTTTCATCAGGATACTTCATTGAGGTTTAATTAAGCATAAACAAGTCAAAAACATAATTTCCCGAAAGCAGTTCTTGAATTCTAGATACTTCAGTTTAAAGTTGTAACGCTATTTGTCTTTTATGCAATGATGTATGTTTTTCTTAATCAATAATTGATGTGTTAATATCTGAGATTCAAACTAAATGTGGAATTTGGAAGTTGGAACTGAAGTAATAAGAAGATTTGATTAATCCATTTCTGAGAAAAAACATGTAGACTGAAGCTTTCAAATTATTTTGTTATTCTGAAATTTCAAAGTTTCTAGACAGCTCTTAACATGTAGTTATATATATTACTTTGGTAATGCATAATTATATATAATATGAAATTTAAAATAATTTATAAGCGATAAAATTCAACATTTTTATCAATTAAATTTTGAAGGCGTTATATATATATGCAATCAAAAATACACAACTACAGTCGCGATTGTTTGTAGACGAGGGATAAATTTAAGTTGCAGAATATTATCTCATTATTATTATCTCATTATTATATCTCATTAATGTACACTGCATGCATTATTAATGTCTTATTTTTTAATTAATTGCTTAAAACTTTAATGCTTGGTAGATATTTTTTTAATAATTATGATGAAATATAATGCTTAACTGAAAAATTGAATTAATTAATTTTAACTAAAATTAATTTTAACTAAACGTATAAATTGATAACTTTATTGAGAGATGAACGTGTTACATTAGTTACTATCTACATAAAAAAATTGAATATACTACATATGTGCAAAATTGCATATACAATATAATTATGGAAATAATAGTTATCACATTTACGTCAATTAATAAATCTGATGGACACGTAAGCTAAATGGATTCGGTCCCATACTCGAGCGTTTGTAAAATACCATCAGACATTTATCCTGACCCCGGGGAATTAATAATTATTCCCAACGTCCCCTGCTTTGTCAGAACCTTCTAAACGCAAGATACACGGCCGTGAGATCCCATTTCATATTACAATGCGTACGACCAAATCTCCATGTATAACAATGCCATGGGGTAACATTTGTACCACATATCATAATGCCAGCAGTCATTGTGTGCATAACAAAATACACACGTATCTCGTGCCGTATCGATTCAAATCTACAATACATATATGTGTATTCTGCAGTACTTACATTACATTTATCTTGCGTTTTTAAATAAACCATACACGTGTTCTTACTTCATAAATGAAATCCTTATGCTTTATAAAACTGATTTTCTGATAGAATTATGTTCTGTGACTAATATAATAATGTTATTTGGAGGCAACATCATTAAGACTACATCAATTCTTATTCAGATATAAAAAAACAGTTCGAAATATAACAAAATATAACAAAAATCAGATATTATTTTTTTAAGAATTTATAACAGCAAATATATATAGAATTTATACAGCAAATATATATATATATATAATTGTAATATGATAATTTCATAAACGATTATAATATTATATATAAATAATTATTTGTCATAAATTAATTATTTATAAATAATAAATATTCATGAATGTTTATTATTTATAATAAATAATTCAATAACACAGGTATAATAATTACATATTTTACAGTCTTTTCACATATTTTATAACATTTTTTTATTTATATATTTTCTAATAATAATGATTTAATTAATTTCTATTATATTTCTATTATATTTCTATTATATTATGATTATAAGTGATTTTTATTATTAATGATGAAAAAAACTTTTTCATTTAATACTTCTTTAAAAACATGTTGGTTAATTACGCAAAAGAATATGTTGAGAAAAATATATGATGGAACAAGAATGATTCGCATCGTCCTTCATAACCAGCAGCACTTTAATCCATGAAAAAGCGAAGCTCTTGTTACGTTAATTTAGTAACGGATGAGGTTACCTGAGCCGACACACACACACACACACACACACACACACACACACACACACACACACACACACACACACACACACACACACACACACACACACACACACACACACACACACACACACACACACACACACACAGGCTTTGTGAAAAGATCGTTAAAAATAGTGCGCGACGTGTTCGGGATCGATCAAAAAATGCGTCAAATAAACGCTGTCGAACGCGTATGGATGTTTCGGTGCGACAGGCTGTATAGCTCGTTAAAATCATTCGTCGTCATGCGAGGTTTGATAGGTAACCGCCGGTTGTGACAGATATAAATGAATCGCACGCGCAAAGTCATTACTCCCTTGCCAGACAATCGGTATCGAGCAATCGCCATGCATTCGGCCTCTCTTGGCTCGTTTAGTTAAATTACATTGTCTGTCAAAGATCACAATTCTGTACACCTAACATACTTGATACTATCATTTTAATATTTTAAATGTTATTTTTTATTTATTTATATGTGTACATGTGTGTATATAAATTTATGGTTTATATATTTTTATTATTTTATTTTATAATTGACTTTTTATATGTGATTCATGGACAGTTATAAAATAGTTGTAATTTTATGAAAAATATGAAAAATAACATAGATGCGCGTTGAGTTTTAATGTTTTATTTATGTACATAATTTTATTTAATTAGTTGTGTGTTTGTCATTAAATATTATAGTTAAATATTGATAATATAATTAATATAAGCGGTAGCTTTTGACTTCGATAAATAAATAATATAATTTATGATAATTTGGATATTGATTTTATATTTTATATTTGTTTCCATAATAAAAAAAACAGCTTTTTAAAAATGAGTACGTAATATTTCTGAAAGATTTGATATCATTATCTAGTACCTAGCTGTAACTACATTAAGTGAACTATGCCACACGATTAAATAATAATATAATAACAGTTTAATTTCTCTCTATGAAAAAATATATCGTCACCCTCAAGATTCTTCCTAACAATTTTATGCTGCATATGAATCCCATATACATTCCTTCAAACCTCTGCAGAGGTGTCGGAGAGAGATATAATATAATTTATTCGACATCCACACTGCTGTTTATTAATACGCAACTCTATTGCTGCCGCACGTTGTTCGTGAATGAGTCTATCTTATGCGTCTGGTATGTCGCTTTTTTTGACAAAGTCATCTCTTGTCTCTTACGCAGTTAAACGTGATGCTATAAAGTACATACAATGTCTCGCGCAGCCCAGCATTGTGTCTGTACCATGAAAATTAAAAGAGGGCAGTTGTTGCAGATATTGTCGAGATATATCACAATGTTAATATATTATACATATGATAATACCTCATAAAATAAACACATATATAATCTCATTATTCTACTCTACTTTGTAAAAATATAGTCTGATTATATATAATTTAATTATATTTATGGTATTAAAAACTGTAATATTTTTTTATATTTTTTATATTTTTATATTTTTTTATATAGACACATTTTTCATATTTTTTGATATCTGTTTACATTCTAGATCTTTGAATATCGGGATATTATTTTCATGTCTATATATTAAAATCAGTGAGATTTATCACACCTTTTGTATCCACGGTGAGTTATGAGTCTTCTTTGCAAGGTAACCCCTACTCTCGCTCAAGAACTTATTAGAGTACGCAATAATGCGATCATTTATGTCACAGATCGACATCTTTTCAGAATTTTTCATAAATGCAATCTTATCTGATGCATTAACATGTCTTCAATTGCCATTTATTGAATTTTATTATTATTAAAACTTGCGTATCTTTTGATGTTTTGCAATAAATTTTTTCATACGTTTTATATCGCTTTCCTTTGTCATGTAATTTTTTTTGTATTTTGATTTAATCTTTTTTATATATACAGTGTGTTGTAAAATAACGTAGGTGCAAAATAATTTTATTTACAGTGTGTTGTAAAATAACGTATGTACAAAATAATTTTATTTACAATGAATAAAAATTGCGCTGAGTGCGATAAGATATTGATATAAAAAATATTGTTTTGGATGAATATTGGAAGAATATTGCTCGATGTTTATAAGCATCGTCTTATAATTTTTTATATATTTTTTTACATATTTGAGATTGTGACGAAATTCGAATTCTATATCTTAAAATATACTCGCTGAAAGAAAATGGAGTCGATTTGACAAGATTCGAAAATGGACAAGAGAACGAGCACGACATTTGGTAAATTGATGCATGCGTTCAGATAGGTCGTAATAGATGATCATGTAACCCGTTGATTAAGTAAAGGATTATGTAAAAAGGTTAATATTTCACCAAGAAATGGGAAAGACAAATCGTGATTTTATCAGTTGATTTATAGTCGTATTTTAAAAGAACTCTTTGAATTATTTTGTATCAAAAGATTTTTCAATATATTAAAAATTATACTTTTTTTGTTATAAAATAAAGTGTCTATTTTATATCTATAACAAAATATCTATCTTTTGTAATAAATCAGCTTGCAAGAAATAAAAGAAATTGTAATTAACTTTCTTTTATTTTTATTATTTTATGAGAAAGATTTACCAACATATTCTTTAAAAATATGATAGAGCGATAAAAGAAAAGAAATGTATATATTCAATGTTATGTCAGAGAGTTATAAGTTTCACAGTGTTTTATCATCATCGTAGGATAAGAAAAACTGCTTATTAAGCGTGAAATTTTATATACTATGAAATAACAAAAGATAGGAGGTTTTGTGTATCTTGTTGATGTTGGTTTCACAACAAATTATGTCTACCAGTGATAAAAATAATGATGCAACTTCAGTCTTGGGAGACTAGATACAGCAATGAATCTACTCTTGCAAAGGTATACTATTTTTTGCGAAATTTATGCGTCTCTATGGAAATTTGTTAAAACTTCTTTCTTTCTTGTTTAAATTTTTATTCAAAAATAAGATTTTTTTAACATAGAAATTTTAAATAAATGAGAAAAATTCCATCTACAAAAATTACATCTTTTATTTAGTGAATAAAAAATATTTTTCTTTTATAATAAAATAATAAAACAAGCAATTGTCGATTTATACAAAAAATTACGATTTTTATTTCTAAATCCTCCATATCGAAAGATAAGTATAAATATTAAATAGATATGTCGCTGAGATAATAATCATATGTTTTCGCGTGTTTCTTTTCATCCACTACAGTATTGCATAGTTCATTGTATGTCGACAAAGACAAAGCCTTGCCTCAAGCATAATATCTTTTCTGGATTTTTTGTGAACATGTAAAAATTCAGTTTACATTCACTTTGTGAAACGGTTTTCCGGAAACAGATTTAAGACAGATTTCCATTGTTATTCTGAAAGCAAATAGAATTGCAATAAAGCTAAAAGAAACAAATTTTGCATAGATTGAAATGTAAATTGTTAAAATTAAGAAAACAGAAGCATAATCGGAGATTTATAGAAAAAGTGTAGGATTTTTATTTGCATTTTATATATTTGCAGTTCTAGATTTGCGATTATTTCTCATATTAGACTAAGAATTTGCTTATTCGCAAGAAAGTTTTAACATAAAAAGTTTTAAGATATTGCATAATATATATATAAAAAGTAAAATTGCATAATATATATAAAAATTTTATTACATATATATAAAAATTTTATTGCATAATATATATATATATATATATATATAAAAAGTAAAATTAAAAATTTTAAATTAAAAAAAATAATTTTAAACAATTAATTTTGTGTATGTGAATTTTATTTTAAAATAGAATGGAAACAAATTGTGCGAAATAGATGTGAGGGAATATGGTATATTTGTAATAATATCATTAAATGATTATAATAAAAATTGAATTGCCTTTACTTATATTATGGAAGAATCACATGCGATCGATATTTAAATTAAGTAATTTGCGTAGTTATATATATAATTTGTAAAATAGAAAGGAAAAAGAGAGAAGTTACGAATGACTGATGTACATTTTTTTCATCGTCCAATATTTGCACGAGAATTTATTCAACCATTTTTTTTTGCTATTGGAGAAAAGTGTTTTACGCTTACTTTTATGACTAACAGTAGATCAAGTCGATGGTTTTAGAATGACATGATTAAATAAGTTTTTTCAAAAAATTTTGTATTCTATTTTTCTGTATTAGACAATATATCGAAAAGAAATTCGCATTCAACAAGAGAAAAAAGCAATTGTATTTCAAAAAAATACGTTAAAAAAAGAAGAAAAAATACACGTGGTTGACATCAGTGAAAAATCAAATAAAATAACGTTTACAAAGAGCAACAAAAACGGCTTGTCAACCCGAATAATGGAATGGGATGAAAAGTATGCAGCGTCTGCATTATATGTTTTCAATAATTTTATTTATATGAAAAATATAATAAATGAAAACTTAATAATTATATAACAATTTATAAATTCAGACTTTTTGCAACTGTTTAAACAAGTAATGTTATGAAAAGTGAAATTTGTTAATATATAATAATATATATATATATATATTATATTATATTATTTTATATATAATGTTTTATTTTTTATTTTTGTTTGATTGCCACTATTGTATATATTTTCAATTACGTAATAGAATTGTTTTAGTTATAAGCCAGATTTACGGTGTTTTGATAACCTGATTTTCGAGCAATCTGTTGCTGACATTTTTTGATATTTCTCCGAAATTACGAAATTTAGTTTCCGATTAACGAATTTATTTCTGAAAACTATTCTGAATATAAAATCTAAAATCTAAATTCTCTTGTAATATGTATCTATTCCTTTTTACATCATTGCTTTAATTTTGCTTTTTATTTGGTCATAAGGAGAAAGTGTGTGTATATATATATATATATATATATATATACAGGGTGTCCCCCAACTACCGCTCCATATTTTAAAGGTAGATTCTCTGGCCAATAAAAGTTTAAAAACGATTTTTCCTCAGCGAAAATGTCGAAGAAGATCATTATTTTTTGCATATTCCCACTTTTTGTCATGATGTATCTTTCTAACTAAGCCTTAAATTAAAATTCTATTAAAGTAAACTCTACCTAAAATTAACTAAAGAATGTGATTTTATTAATATTTTATTCCCATAAGGCTTAATTTGCGAAAAACCCTTTATTTTTAATCATTTATAACTCGAAAACTATTAGTGCCTCGACATTTTCGCTGAGGAAAAATCGTTTTTAAATTGGCCAAAGAATCTACCTTTAAAATATAGAGCGGTAGTTGCGGGACATCCTGTATATATATATATATATATATATATATATATATATAGTAATTTTTAATTTAATATATTAGCGTATAAAAGATCTTTCAAATTTCTTTGTATTAATTTAAAAAGAAAGCTTGAAAGTATTTTATGTTACGCGAAGTATTCTGCGTATATAAAAGTCGGATTTTATCCTACGAGATTATTCTTTGTTTAAAAAGTAAGATGAGACGAAATATGACTATGAAATGAATGTGTCCATGTGTTTCGGTATCGAATCTCTTTGGTCGTGAATATAATAGTTACGTGCTATAAATTACTACAAATTTCGCGAAAGCGCGCATACATGCCACAGCGTTAGTGCAGAAACGCGTTATTATTACGTTTGCTAATTACAGTTATCTCAAAAACCGAAAATGAGCCCTATGTTACGCGAGAATTACGCGAGAGTTGTCAGTAATTAACATAAACCTGAGCGCATGAAATGCGATTTGTCTTGCGAAGGATCAAAGCGTTTATTAGGATGGAAAGGGAGAGAAGACAGGAAGAAATACGTATTAATTATGAGACCACCATCGAATTGTTGATTTGGATCTGAATGTGCATGCACAAATTTCACAGTAGTTTCGCATAATCCGCTATAGCGAGACAATATTTCGCGATTAAGGCGCGAATAAGGCATGAATTAGTTCAGGGCTTCGTATCTCCATATACCTATATGCTTACATCCATATATATATCAATGTAATGCCAGTTTAAATGCATCTCCTTTGTGCGAAATCATCAAGATGCATAATTAGGATCCCTTGTTAAGCATCTCTTAGACGAGGAGTGTTAATGCTGCTAATGAATTAGATGGATTGCGAGAGCGATACCGCCAGTTGCAGGAAAATAGATCGTATTAACGACGCTTTTATAATTGAAATCGTCGCTGGAAAAAGCTGTCGCACAAAGTTAACGTCCGTTCTGGAATAATAGCTAAACTGTTTAGCGTAATGTCATTTGCAACGGAACTCGACAGTACGATCTTGTTGCTTGAAAATTTCGAATCCACGTTTCTCCCGCTGTAGCTTAACGATCGACTTTCAATATACCAAACAATTTATTTGATAGAAGCGAGACTATGAAATTAGAAATTGCATTTTTTCTTAGTAATAAAATATTCTTTAGAATCTACACGTTTCTGAAAAATCTCTGTTGAAATTTATTTTTAGAAATATATAGTGTGAAAGAATTGTTTTCTTATCATTAATACAGTTCTTTTAAGAGATGATAAGCACTTAACTTAATTGATAGAGAAGCTTGCTTTGCGCCGTGAGCTTATATTATGTAAAGGCTGCTCTGTACTTAAAGTATTATTATTACCGTTGAAATATTTATAACACGTGCAAAGCGATTTAATAAAATCTTACTCGCAGCATTTTCTATAACAAGAATTTGCATTTAATGAAAAAAAATTCATTTAATGGGATACAGAAATATTATAACAGGAATAATTAATGGAAATAATGTTGTATATAAAATAAATACGCGTGTAATATTTTATACACATACATAATAATAATTTTTCTCTTCTCGATTTATATAAAATTGATATCTAATAAGTAAATGTAATAAAATTAAAGACGTACGTTGAGTTTAAGAGCAATCTGAAATGTGCTTCATTAGTGATAATTCCCGAAATAATTTTGACTGAGAGCAGAACCGCACTTGGAGCGTGTCTATTATATTTCTGGAGATGAGTAAATCATGATTTCTATCAACGACGCTCGAATTCTGTTAAGAGAGGAACATTTCGATGATATTTTGAGTGCATTAAATTTTACAGTAACAGTTCCGCTAAAATATATTTTAGCTTACGCAGATATCTAGGAAGCTATTTACGAGACTCTCTATGTAGCGAAGAAATATTTCCATCGAATTTCGTTTGAATCTTAAGTGACACTACTTCAAGAGAAATATATATTTTCTTCCATCATATTTTGCATTTGATAGTTTCGCAAACATATTAATATTTATTTCAAAATTTCGCAAACTGTTTTCCAAAATTATCACATTTGTCATCATAAAATTACTTTCTATCGATATTTTATTATTTTTTGAAAATAATTCCATTGAGAAAGATTGAAAATTTATTTTTTCACAAGTAAAATAATTCTCCAAAAAATTTATTACAATTTCTTCCGAAATCATCTGAAAGGCAAATATAAAAAGCGACGTCCATATCAGAAAAGTGCGTAATAAATATTTTTCTGATATTTTCTTAAATCATTTCTTTTAAATTACTTTCTTCCTTAACACTAAGCAGATTGAAGATGTGAAGTGATGGCAACTCCGTTACCACGTGTCGTTTGAAAAATCGAGGGTCTTCACTAAATTGCGAACTCAGCATTTTCGTTTTACTTCACACGTACACCGTTGATCAATATGTTCCTATCTTTTGTACGTTCTCTCTGCATCTCTGCGCAAAGAGTAGAGAATTGATTCAAGAAATCTGTAGATAAGAAATGCACTAAACGTGATTGTAAGTGATTGTAAATAAAGTCACGTGCGACGAAGAAAACACGTAGTTTCACGATGAAAGCAAAAATTGCGAAAATCCAGAGAGAAATATTGTGATTATCCGTTATATTTTATGAAGTTTTTTTTGTATTAATTAATAAAATTAATTATAGTGCTGTTTAATATCTAATTAAAAATACATGGAAACACAGTTTGTAATGATGCATCACTTGTATTCTCGAAATTTGATCTTTAGCTCGGAATACAATAAAACGCAATTATAGTAATTTCCGGTAAATAGTTCTATTCAAAAACTTTTAATAGAGAACTTACTTAATAAGAGAACGGCTTCATACTAATTGATATAATTATCAGTATTTCTCTTTTACGACTGAGAGAAAAAAGTTATTACAAATATCTTTAGAGTTATGTAATAAATTCTTTATTTATATCACACTTTGTTAAAATAATTAATGCAATAATTAAGTTATAATAAATATACTTGATATAATGTGTATAAAGAGAGACAGTTTTAGTGTGTGGTTTCAATAAAATGGAAATTTCAAATTTCTCAATAGCGGTGGTGACAAAATTACGAACTATTAGCAATTAAACTCAATTAATTGCCAAATATATACATTTTATCTAACAACAATTTTCGCGTAAACAATTATGTCACAGTTTCAAATTGGCAACAGTAACCATTGCGAAGGAGAGCACCGGTCTCTGCTCGAATTTCTGCTTTAATTAGAATCTAGTTTATGCTTAATTACATGAAATCAGAAACGTATCTATTATTGATGTTTGCATTATGCATTTGATAGTATGGTAATTTCGATATACGTTATTGATTTGTCCATTTATCAATAACATATAACAATAATTTTTATAAAATATTTCTTTGTATAAACATTTTTTTATTATATATATTCTTCTCTGTATTATATACATTATTTCTATATATTTTCTATACATTATTTCTATATACGTATCACGCTATATATTTTTCCTTACACATTTTCTAGTTTAATAATAGTTTTATAACGAGTTTTAAACATGAATCATACTTTGCGTCAACTTATCGTTTTCAAAGATGTTTCTTCAAAGCGTTTAAAATTCAAACAAACAGCATGGCATCACATATAAACAAACGATTAATAACAAAAGACTACGCTTACCCATGGCGATAATCCTTCTGGTATACTTGCACTATTTCTGGCACGATGAGATGTTTTGTTTATTATGGTTGAAAATTACAGAGGTATTTTGTGCGTGTCTGTTCTGCAGGAAACCGCGAGGTTTCTTAGCCACGGGTCTCGAAAAGCTTGAATAAATAATATTTTACGTAACACGTTTTATATTGAGAAACTTTATAAATTCGCGGTTTTTCCTTTGTGGAATATTTAAATGGATGAAAGAGAAAATTTGTGTTTGTTTTCACAGATATCGGAAATCTGATAATTTGTCGTTTAAAATGAAACCGAACAATTTATTGAAGGTTTCATTAATAAAAGAACCTAGGTTCTGTTATATAATATCATATAAAATTATTTTACAATTGTGTGTGCGGTTGACTTTACATCATATGCGGTCAACAATAATTTGCTGATAATTAATCGTATTATATGTACGTCATATATATTAACTACACAATTATGGTATCATTATTTTATACCACTATTAGATTGTATACACTACAAATTGCATTAAGCTAGTCTGCCAGTGAACGGTATTAGACAATGACACTATAAAATTATCATTTTATAATGTTTTTATCATGGATTAAAGAGGATAAATTAATTAAATTATACACTCTCTATTTCAATAAGATAAATTATATTATACAGTATTAATTCTCTAAAGTTTACTAAGCGTACTAAAATTAAATTGTAAATAACTTGATTTCGTAATATTTTTCGTTATATTATTTTTTCAATTTTCAGATTTTTCAGATAGATTTTTCAATTCGCGATGATATTCATAAATAACTGTTTATTTATGTGTAAAAATAATTTAGCCGATGATTACTAGCGTGTAGTCTAGTATTTTAATAAAGTAGCTTCAAGTTGATTTATTTGTAATCATTTATTTTTATGGGCTTTAATAGTTTATTTAAAAACAATTAATAACCCGAAAGATAATAAGACAAAATCACCAATATCATTTCTCGAATTTGACAATAGAATCATCACGTTCTTATGTTACAATCGGTTCAGAAATTGAGTCATCCATGTTTTATTCGGCACTCCAAAAAAAAAAATAATTCCGCAGAAACTTTATGTGAAACATGAAATAAATCTTTTCAAATTGCAACTTCTGTAACATGTCCACAAGAGAAACTTCGTAAAAGCAAAGTTATTTAAATGGATCTCAGAACATAGAGAGTTTTCATATCACAATAGATACATAGAAGGTAATGGAAAAATATTTCATAAAAATTTTGCTATGATATAGAAGGCATTATTCTTTTATCTTGACGAGAGTCTCAGCAATTTAATCTCGTATCAAAAAATTCTCAGAAAATTAACTGCGTAGAAAAATTGACAGACAAGATTTTTAATTATACTCTCTCTAATTGCGAGTGAGATAAATCGAATAAAGGAAAAGGATTCGTTCTGAAAATATCGCCAATTTAATTCCCAATTTAAAGATTTTCCATACCTCCTTATGTTAAATATGATGATGATGTCAGATGCGAAGAAAATACTCAATACTTCTCTTAATTACAGTCGTACATATATACATATATATACATTTATACATATATACACATTCACACACACACACACACCCATATATAATATATAGAGTGCTTTTACATTTTAGCTACCTTTTAACAAGTATTATTGCGTATACTACCATAATTTTCTCTTTTTTAATGATTAGCAATTAAAAATGATTAATGTAGATATAAAGAAACCCGAAAAATATAATGTAATTACTTGCTACTTAAAAAATTAGAAATGCCAAGAGAATATGAATGTCGAGGATAATCTTGATAAACTCGAGAAGCTTAAAAGTATATAAAAGCATTATTCAGTCGAGATCCTCTGGAGTTAATGTCTTTGGAATTGTCTTTCATAATCGAAATTACGGAAAAGTTAATATCGTAATAAAGAGTTTGCGAGAGTGAGAAAGAAGTATTCATTCAGTTAAAATAGGACGACTGTTTTATCGACTACGGTATAGGTCTATATTAAACTTACGTAGACTAATTGTAATTTACGAGTGTCATACTTGAGAAGATATTGATGATGATTCATAGAACATGATAAGATAGATTACTTAACCTAAGATTCCATAATCTCTTTTTGAAAATTTAGTATTTTCTATCCTTTTTATTTATTACCATTTATAAATAATAATAATGCTAACAAAATGTGTACAAACTCGATGCGAATTAATAATTATTTAAAATTATATATTAACTATAACATAAGGTTCAAGATATTTTACAAAATTAATCTTACAAGCATTTTATCATCAAAAATATTTGTAATAATTTTATGACAATTTTATTCTTATTTTTTCTTTAATATACCACTGCTATTATACTTATTTATATTATTTCGCATTTTTAATTACAATTTTTATATTTTTTTTACATTTTATTCTCGTAATATAAATGTTATCTATTAACACATGTAATGCAATTGACGGACAAACTAGAAACTTTTTTGTTAAAATTATAAAATTAATGTTTCACGTGTCACCAATGGAGGATGCTTTGTGTAAATGACACATTGCCATACACGTAGCGCGATGACATCCGTGAAAAAATAATATAACCAACTATAAAATAAACATTCATACAAAGTATAATGCTAACATTGCAATTTATATTGACATTTTCATTTCTGTCGGCAACAGCAAACATTTCGAGAGAGAATAACGGACGAATAATGCTTCTCTGAGGTCTCGTGAGTTTAAATGACTTGCATAGTGGCAGCTTATACACGTGGCATACCTAAATACACGTGGCCAATACCTCTTGTCCAAAGTAGTAAATATCCGAAACATATACATGGAGTACAGTTGATTACGACAAGCATGTACAATTATTGGCTTGTAATTTCTTCATTAACCTGACTTGCGTTGCAACGTGGCATTTCATTTGAGTATTATGTGTACGTCACAATTGAGTTATATAACATTATTTTTTCTAATTTTATTTAGCAAATAATTTTGAAGGCTACTTTTGTCGATGCTGTATAACATTTCATTTATATACAGAAAAATATTTGAAACAACAATATTGATACGTTTAAAAGTTAATGATTTTTTTTTAAACTAATGTAAGCATTTTTAAAGCAACAACCCATGTCATAAAAATATTGCTTTTCTTTGCTATTTGATAATAAATCTATCACTTTTCAATTAGGCTTTTCAATTAGATTTCATTAAAAATTATCAATTATGTAATAAATTATATATTTTATCTTCATATAAAATATAAGAAATAGAAGAAATAGAAAATAGAAGAAATAAGAATAAAATAAGAGAAATAGAAAATATTGTTGTAATATTAAACTCAATTTAATTTTAATTAATTAATATAAATGAAAAAACTAAAAATATCTTAATCTTAATCTTATATAATAGATGCTCGAAATTTTGATCATACATGGAATTCCGTATACGCTCAAACACTCCTGGCTTGCACGAATTTTAATGAATATATATAATTTTGTCATTAAATTTTCTTGTGATTGCATTGATCAATCAGTCTATATATATATATATATATATATATATATATATATATATATAAAGTATATTCAATATAACAACAGTATTTTTTTCCTTTATCTTTTAAAGTAATATTAAATTTATTAAAAATTTTATAATCTGTTTAATACAAAAACTTTTGATATAATTTTGTTTCTATATAATGGATAAACATAACAAATATGACATTTTCTTATTGGCTGCTCCAAATATAGTTAATTTGTCATCTTTTTTTAATTCTTAAATGTTGTTGGTATTATTTTGAAAAATACTATGTATAAAATTCAATAATAATAGTTGTATGGAATAGATTGACGATTAATATGGAATAAGTTTGAAATAATTTATACATAGAGAATAAATTCAATAATTAATATAAAATATACATTTAATGAGGATTATATAGTTAACATCTCCCTCGGTTGTGGATTTGCTGTTTAGTTAAACATATTGTTAATTATATTTGAGGATAAATGAAATTACAAATCGCATAATATAACTGATAATTAACTGGCAGAGACAAATAGATATAAATAATGAATAAATCATTGTCATAAACTGGTTAAATAATAACATATATGCTTATAATCCATTAATAATCTGCGATAGACATTATACATTATTACATTAATATACAAATTCTATTTGTTTGGAGAATGACACTCTCGTTCCGTGAGGTTTGGCACGTACGAGAATGAACATGATGCATGGTATTAAAATACAATGCGTGATCATGTTGACGAGGAATACGAGTGTTTGCTCATAGAACAATCGCTTGTTTGTTCGTAAAACAATCTGAGAGCAATTCAACGATGCGGGTTCCATTTATGCGAGAACACTCGAGATGATGATCCAAGAGTGCTTTTATACCTAATCTACTGATCATTCTATCTCAATATCGAGGCACGTCTGATAAGCCATTGTAACACAAATCAATGTCGTCATTAAATGTCACTCAGAGGTCGGGTCAAAGAGATGGCCTCTCTTTAATGGACGGTTCTATTTAAACCGCAATTTCACGGAAATGCATTATGTAACGAACTTATTAAGTCGATCAGAACGGATGTTGAAAGCTTGTCCGATCAAATTTTGCGTTTCATGATTAAATTTAACATTAAAACTGAAATTGCTGGTACATGTTAGTTTCTATCTTGTAAAAGTTTATAATAAATTAAATAAAACAATTCATTAAAAAGAATTATGCGTATGATTTTAACAGAAAATATATTTGATAATATAAAACAAATTCCCCGAGTATAAAGACAGTTTGATGAAGAAAATATAAGGAACATAGCAATAAACTTATGGATATGAAAGCATATTATCTTAGATTTGTAAATTTCCATTTTTGATATATAAGTATTTTTGCTTTTTGAAAAATCTACATGTTTATGCGCAGCATTTAATTAAAATTTTTTACATGCCGTGTAACATGTTCGTTCTTGAAGGAATGCAATCCATAATGGAAAAAGGATTCCATGTTTAGCGAAAAAACGTGACTGGCATCAATCATGAATGCGACGTGTTCAACTCTTGAGAATTTTATATATTCTCATGTTTAAAATAAACTGCATATGTAATAAGCTACATAGCTTGAAGTTAGAATATACGTTATTTATATAAATTATATACGAACAAAATAATGTTAATACTAAATTTAATATTATAATACGATTATTAAATAATCACATTATTAAATAATGAATAATCACATTGTTCTGAAGTTGTAATCATTATATTTTATTTATTTAGACTTATAGATTAAAAGTTTTTGTACTTTATATATTTCGATTATTCTTAAGAAAGTTATATATTCAGTTTTGAATCAATATATGTAAATCAATACATTTAATCGTAAATAATATAGCGGACATTTACATAATTTCTACTTAAAATATCATATCCAAATTTTTATTTTATTCAAAATTATATAATGATATGCAAATTTTAATGCTTGTTTTCCCTCTTTTTATGTAAATAATAATATTCTGTTAGATATAATTTCAAGATTGCATAATTATAACTTTTGAAAATTAATATATTCATAAATTTACATATTATAACTTCATTAAAGTTCTTATAAACAGTTGTTATCCGTTATTACGTATGAGGTTGGAAAATTTTAATAGTAGCCGCTTTAGAAGCGCGGCTTTTCTAATAAAGCGATTAATAGTGTTAATCCTATGCTTGAAATTCCAGCTAGAGATAATATAGAACGGCGTACAAAAACAGAAGCAGGTGACGCATGTCAAATTGCAGAATGCTTGTTAGCTGTTAGATGATACCTACCACGCGATTAATTAAAGGTGGTGACTTATACTCTTAATGCAACATCTGGTCGCGAACATCTCCAATTATTTTCTTCATTTCTGTGAACAGAGTGGAGTGTGTCAGAGATGAGTATGGTTAATATATCTCGTTTAATGCGAATTAAAATGAATTTTTGAATAGTTTTTGAATTTGAAAATAAAGGCGGAAGAACGAGGGTTAAATTTTGAATAATTGGAGGTAGTCTCTTTAATAACTTTCAAGAATATTCATCTTGTTTTTGAAAATTAATAATTAGGACATTACGTTATCTACAAGCATAATAATTAACGATACTTAGCCAGCTTGGCTTTTTCATACCGTTAAATGGAATTTATAATTTTGGCCAGGAATAATATAAACACGAAATATAAAAGCTTTAGCTTGGAAGAGGAACAATTCGTGCGATCTCACTTTATGTGATAAATTGCAAATGGCAAATGATAAATCATTAGCGGTGCAAAATTGTAACTCGTTAACTTGTACATTAATAGGCGTGTATGTTTATGATATAATTTATGTTTATGAAATTCTTACAATATTATTTTCGTGTCCTTATTGAATAAGAGCTCTAATTTATATATTTGTGAAAAAATGACAAAAACGAGTATCTTAATTTGATTCACCATTATATAATAAAATACATCGGTCCTGTTAACAGTTTTTTTATGTTCAGAACTTTTCCCTCGATCCAATTTGTACAATCTACTATCTTTTCAAGAAAATTCGTCTTGAAGGGAAAAAAACTTGAAACATTTCGTGTTTAAACTTGTCTAATTCTCAAAAACTTTTAATCACTTCAAGTTCATTTATAAGTTTTTATTGTCAAATAAACCGCATGACATTCGTCGATGGAACAAAGATACTTGTCGACGTTGGTCGATGAAAATGAGAGAAGACTTTCGGAAAAAATTACAAAAGAGAAAATAACGCGTTGAAAAGCACACTCAATCGAATAATGCTTTGAACAAAGTTTTATTTAAATCCTAGAGATTTAGTACGAAAGTACGAAATCTTTATGAGCTTTCAATTAATCGAGTTTTATTTTTTGCTGGAAATCGAAACACGCCACAATTCTCTGCAATATTGATGTAAAAATTGGAATTCTTGAAACATTTGCGAAATATTTTTATCGATGATTTTATTGAAATTTTTGTTCGCTTAAATTCTGTAAAAATATTTAATTGCTAAATGTTTCGTCGATTAGATTACGTTACGTCGATTATTATATAAAATGCGTAATTCAAATTAATTGTGCAAACAATTATATAACGAATTAGTTTTTTTTAAAGAAAGATAGTGTGTGTTTAATTGCGAAATCATATAATAAAATTATCTATATTTATAATTTTTTTGTTAATTATTGAATTAACATATTTTAATAATTTTTTTTTATTTTTCTTCTTATACATTTTAATTTTTTGCCAAATAAATTTTTGTTAAATCTTTTCTAATTTTGAATAAAATCAACATTTTTTCAATATTTTGATCGTTTTTTTTTTAAACACAATTTTTTTTAATCGAACGATCTAAAATCATAGTTTACTCATCTCTGAATAGAATAGAGGAAATAATATCAATCAAATCAGAATATGGTTTTCGAGAAAAGATAAAAAAATATGAATATTTTATAGAAGAATGTTTTAAAGAGATTTACTTTTCAATATTTTTAAAGATACTTAAACATTCAAAAATTCTTTTATATAGCTCAAAATGTTTAAGAAAATATCTTTTTTTAATAAGAAGAATTTTGCTATTTTAATTTCAGTTTCATGCATTCTTCTCCTTAATGTAACAAATATGAATGATGAAAAAGAAATTATATATAATGGAATATAAAGGTTGACCAGGAACATCAGAATTTTTATAATTAAAAACGCAATATATACAAAGATTAATATCAATATTATATGTGTAAAAATTAAATGCATTTATTTTAATGCTATTTTTTCTTTTAATATCAAATAGTTTAAATAGTGATTGCGTAGGAGGGAAAAGCAATCGACCGCTTCCAGGTAGATTGATGTATCAGCAGTTACCAGTATATCATATAACGAGGCCGGGCTTGTGTAAACTTCACGTCAGCATCGCGTCGAATACATCGCGTAACCCATCGCCGCATAAACTTGAAATTCATGCGGCGTTTGTTTAATATCTTGTTTAACATGAAATTCTAACCGGAATTGAAGATTTATGAAACATCGCTCTGAACACCGGACAACGCCAAGCGTTGCATAAATTCTCGACAATGTATGATCATACTCGCGATTAAATCGCTCCCATCCACGTACATACGTTATCAATATTCTGTTACTGATTAATTACTATTTCCATGATATCGTCATTATTATTCCTCATTGTTACGTATATGTAATATACAATATATACATATATACATATATACATATATATATATATATATATATATATATATGTATATATATATACACACTACCGCTCGAAAGTATTTGACCACCTAGATAAATTGTGTTCAAATGACTATAAATAAATAAAAATCATTTATATTAATCTACATCTTTAATATCAAAATATACAAAAATTTTCAATTTTTGATTCATCCATGTGTGCTCCTTCATTTTTTATGACGGCTTCACAAAGTCTCGGCAATCTTCTTATTAATTTTTCTAAAAGGTTCTTTAGATATTTTTTGCCACTCTTGTTGTAATAAAATATCAAATAAACAAAAAAATTCCATGAAACACGCGCCTTTATAGTAAAAATTTAAAAGTATTCATTCTAGGAAAAGAGCCATAAATATTTGGCTTTGTAGCTATCTGGTAGTAAACATGAAGTGATATTTATAATATAGCTATTGAGAACGATTTTCGTTAGCAACAATAAACAATATAATATAAACAATAAACATCGATGAAAGACAATAGACACAATTTCGTTTTCGAGTTTTCTCTTAAATTAAGGGTGGCCAAACTTTGAACGGTAGTGTGTGTATATATATATATATATATGTATATATTATTATTATTATTATTTGTTATTAATACCGTAGAAACAAGAAAATTTCTGTGCTTGAAAAATAAACGACGCTCCTGAAGAGATTAAGGCCATCCTCGGATACGAGAAAAAATAATTTTATCCGCCTTATGCTTATCTTGTTTCATAGAATGACTTTGCTCTTCTGCTGTATGATGCATTTTTATAATACAAATAGAAACATAAATTGCGATGGACAGGATAATGCGTAATAGTATATATTTTTCATTTTGCTCTAGTATTAAAAAAGTTGCCGACACTCTTGTACGTGCTGCGGTAACTTATCTTCTTTTGCGTTAAACTTTGAAAGAAAGCAAACGCACATGGTTGGAGGCAGACTGAAATTTATCGAACGAGTGAACGTGAAGTCGTTGGCGACGAACTTTAAGCATGTTATGACTTAACTATATAGAAACTGCCTCTGACTTCGGGCTTCAAAACAAGCCTAAGTGTTTGGAAAGATTGATTAACAAGAAGTTTCTTATTAATATAACTTTATAATTATAAAGCTTTATAAAATATTTCTCACATTTCAAAGTGCTTGGCACATATATTATTTGAAAGAATACTACAATAAATATCACTTATTATAGCATTCTATCGTAATTGAGATGGAATTTTAAAAAATAATAATAAGCAAGACTCGTTAAAATTTAAAATTAATAAACAAAGAGATAGGCAGATACGAGTCAGAAATAACCGATGTAATCGAACAAAATCTAAGTGTTTATTTATTACATATGTCGCAAAGGTTAGATGTTAGACAAAAACAAATTAAATTAAACAAAGAATTCGTCACGACATTAGCGGTTCGAACGTTTCGGCCCTATCTTTGGGCCATCATCAGCGCAAAACAAAAAAATATTAAAATAGATACAAATGCAATAAAAAACAAAGGCGGATAATTACAAAATAATTTTTTTTACAAAACGCATACATATCCTTACGCAGAAATGTGGGGCGAAGAAATCGCAGACATAAGCCCAGGCGTGACCAAGATCGATGTGTCGCAAACAAAATTTACAACGGTGGTCGCTTTCTTAACGATGTTCATGTCGGAAGTGGTTGCTTCAGACAATTTTCCATACATCATTGGTTGGTCGGCTAATAAAATATTTTAATGGAGAAAAAAAATAAATAAATAAATAAATATCAAAACTTATAATTGACCAAATGAGTCAAAGACATAAAAATCTCCAGTGAGGGAACATAAAAAAAAGGGGGAAAAGTTATGAAATAAAAAATAAGAAAAGAAAACTGAATATATAAAATAAAAATAAGACAATAAATAAAATAATAAATTAAAGATTAAAAAAAACGATAAATTAAGAAAATAAATTAAGGAAGTTACCCAATGATGCAAGAAATCGCCGGAAAACAGTCGAAAAATATTAGTTTGATTATCGGAATTTTAAAATTTATACAGCGCGTCTAGCGTTGATAAAAGCGTTTGATAGACTTAAATTGTTTCTAATCGCGTACACTGCTAATCATACAAAGACATCAAAGAGTAATTGTATTATCAATATGCACATTCTATTCAGAATAAAATACGATTGGGGATATAAAAATCTCATGCCGTAATTATTTAGATTTTAATTTCTTCGAAAATAAAAACAGAATCATTTTTGCGATTGAATCAGCGTTTACTTTGAATATATAACTTTAAAGATATCATTAGTGCAAAGATGCTTAACTAGCGCGAACTTCAGTGGTCTTTATTGAGACTAAGTTTTATTAATTATCGAGAGCTCTTAAAGTAATCAGAAGAAGCGTAATCCGACGGAGGAGATTATTAATGTGGTTACTTTGTAAGGCCTTTTTCGCACTGAAAGCTTTTTGCTGTTTTTCATCAAAGTCAGTTTTTTGCAACAAATAAATGATACCAACAAAATCTTTTAATTGCAACGATATTTCCAAATACACGTATTTTATATATATATATATATATATATATATATATATATATATATATATATATATAATAACAAGAGAGAATAAATGTAACAAACGCCGTGTCATTGGCATTTTTGGAAAATAATTGAGTACGTAGTGACCCAGAATTTTTGACATTAATTTTGAAGAAGAAAGAGAGAGAGAGAAAGAGAGAGAGAGAGAGAGAGAGAGAGAGAGAGAGAGAGAGAGAGAGAGCGCCGTGTGATCTAAAAATTACTTCAAGGACTATCAGTTTCGCAATGACGTGTAATTAACACTCACACAGATGTAAAGCAAATACGCGCAACGTTATCTTATTTCCGGTAATTTGTAGTTAGGTGCCACTCCAATTGCAGATCAAAAATCTGAACTTTAATTGGTTGGTAGAAGATTAATTCACGAGGGAAATCACAAGAGATGAAGAAATATGCGTGTTTGATTTCTTACTTCATACCTTCTTACTTTCATATTTCTTACTTAATTTCTTTCTTACTTTAGTTGTTCTTCAAGTCAATGTCGTCAATATTTTATATTTGTTTTCTTCTTGTTCTTCTTTCTTATAACTCTTTCACTTTAATTAATGCTTTTTCGAATTATTCAAATAAAACTTGTACAATGTGATGAATATTTGCAGATAAAATTCTTATACAATGTGATGAATATTTTGCTATTTTGCTAATTAATTTTATATTTTTTAACTTCAGGTACTACTTTTTGAAAGTAATATATAAAAAGATATAATTAATATAAGAAATGTGTATATGCAAATATTTCTTCTATTATATATTTAGTTTATAAGAAATACATAATTTAGTATATCTGCCAAAATATTTCATTTATTTACATATTTATTATATATGTTATAAAAGCTAGACATATTTAATTAAATGTTTAATTAAAAACTTTTAATGGTTTTTATTAAAAATTTTTTAATGTAAATGTACAAACTTTGAAGAATTTAATAAAATTATTATTATTAATTGCATTAAAATATTACGTGCTGCATTACAGGCGAATATTGCAAATAATATGCACAAAATGTATGCAAAATTGCATTGAATTTTTATCCTTTTCGATAAAATTTATCGAATTTCCAGAGTTTATTATCTCTTAAGTCGCGCAAAGAACTTTTTTTCTTTGCAAGAGTTAATAATTTCTCTCCAAAAATTCAATGATGAGACAAGCTTTTTCACGGGCAATATCCGTTATAAAACTGCAATATCGTGGAGATTTTGCAGAGAAATCTTTTTTTCGTAAGCGTGTCGCAATCGCCAAGTTTGACAGCTTCCGTACTTCTTACGTCGCATTACGTCCGTACCATTCGTTGCCGGTCGCGTGCGCGAAAAAAAAAAAAAATTACAGGATGCAGATTTCTCTGCGTAAAGCTTCAGCATCAACTCTTAAAAGTTTAAATTGCATCAACTATCACTTTCAGCAGATACAGACAGAATTATTCTTTGGATCTGCAAATGTGAAAAGAAATGCTCTCAAGAACAATGTCTCATAAAGCTGTGTCCAAATAGTCATGCGAGAGCTATCGTAAATGGAGCGCTCGTGTAAACGCTCAGGTATATGTATGTGTTTTAAGAGCTTTCCTTGCAGTTTTGATAAGTTTAAACGACTACGCGATAAAACGGTATCTAGAAAAAAGTCTTTTTTTTTACGATCTCTCTATTCCCATTTGCGGATCGCATAATAATCGCGAATTTAATAGTTTCAGCCGTTAACTGTGTGCATTAGATAAACATTGAATTGGAGTTGAGCATTTACTCTTGGGTGTTAGATATCTATTTGCGGTTACTCTTGGTGCTATCTATTACATAGAATGTATGAATATATATATATATATATATATATATATGTGTATATATATATTCAGATGGTGTTATGTTATTTTAAGGGAAAAAGTAAGCTCGTTAAGCTCCAATTTGTCGCGATCGTTTATTTCGTCGAACGAAATAGTTCAAGTGCAGTTAAACTTGTTAGAAAAAGATCCATGAAATAAATAGTAGACTCTTTTATCTCGATAAGAGATGTTTTAATTTCCGCTATTAAATAGCTGCGTAATTGAGAAATCTTTATCTTTTTTAGATTAACTTTCCGGAGCACTTTTTTTCTTTTAAAATAGAAAGCCGAGAAGAACTGTATGCCAACATAATTTGCACAAAGCTGCAAAATTCAAAAGCATATTTTAATTGTATGTAAAAAAATTGTAATAGGAAACAGATGCATATGTATCTTATGAACTGCAAGTAAAAAATAGCATCGTCATAATATTCTTTATATAAATTTATCTCTTTATAAGAAATAATTTATCTATAATATTGAATGTTTTTCTTTATAAACATATTATAAAGATATAAACGTAATTGAAAAATTGCAAATATTTTGTATAAAACTTGTTCTACTCGACGACAGTTTGCCATATTATTTTTATACTTGAAAAAAACTTCCTTTCTATTTCATTATGATACTAGCGATACCGATATCAGATAGTATAAGCTGAAAGAACGCAAAAGGGAACTAAAATACGAGAGCCATTATCTGCTGTGGATTATCCGCTATATCTTGTATCGTTGTTCTAAAACTGGCACTATCTTTTTTACGGCGTGGTATTATTTGATACAGAGCGATATAACGATCATTTATTCACAAACGGTTTCAAATTAATCCTTTATGTTTTTTAATCTCGCATGGCATATTGTCATGCAGGTTTTGGAGAAATGTATATATTTTTGATGTAATAAAGGAATGCATAGCATGAATAAGATATATAGTATTTTGCTCTGAAAAAACATATTTCGTAACAGCAATTTATTTAAATATTAGTAATCCGTATGACAATACATATGATGCAAATATTTCATAATTTTTTGTTGTTTATTATAAAAGATTTTTGAATAATCTTATCATCGAATTTATTTACGCAATAACGAATTTATAATCCAATTTATACATGAAATATACGAAGTAATTGTATATATTATTTAGCTATTGTAAATTAAATATTTTTTGTTATTAACATAATTTTTATCATTTGACATATAATATGTATTAATCAATTTTATTATTATAATTATATATATATATATATATATATATATATATATCAATGTAATAAATCGTATTATAAATATAAATAAAATATGATAAAAAAGAATATATGAGATCTAATAGATAGATATATATAAAATCTAATATATTTTATAAATATAATATGCTATATAATGTGCTAAGAAATCAGTCATATTTTATAGTCACATTTACAAATGCACTGGATGTATCTCTATATTAATATAGATGTTTTCGCTTATTTTATATATATATATATATATATATATATATATATACATATACAGGGCCAGATAAAGTGTTACAGTTTAATATCTTTGAAACGGCTAGATGGATCTTAATGTTCTTGAATTCGATTTTCTCGATTTGATGTGCTTTTTCACGTGGACTTATTTTCATTTTCCGCAATCGGCCCTTCGTGGGGTGGAGGGCCAATCTCCGTTTTTAAATGGCACCTTCCCAAAAAAATTAATATTAATGGATTCTATGTTGAAAAGAAGTAACTTTTATTCGAAAAAATTTTTTTTACAATCATTAATTTCCGAGCTACAATTATTCAAAATTTTTCGGAGCGCCGAACTTCACACTTATGTGAAACAGTGTTTATACAATTCTTAGTCTATAGTAGGATTTTATGTTGAAAAAAAGTAACTTTTATATTAATAAGTGTTCAAAAAGCATACCATGTACTTCCAAGCACTTAAGTAATCTTTCGATAATATTTCTGCGAACACTGAATAGCATAGCTGGTGTAATTGATGCGCAAGCAGTCCGAATTCGTTCCTTCAATTCTTCTCTCGTAGTAGGAACTGTGCTAAATGCTTTTTCCTTTATGTATCACCATAAAAAGAAATCTAAAAGGTGTTAGATCACTAACTGCCTAAGGTTGAGAGTATAAACACTGTTTCACATAAGTGTGAAGTTCGGCGCTCCGAAAAATTTTGAATAATTGTAGCTCGGAAATTAATGAATGTAAAAAAAATTTTTTCGAATAAAAGTTACTTCTTTTTCAACATAGAATCCATTAATATTAATTTTTTGGGAAGGTGCCATTTAAAAAACGGAGCTTGGTGCCCCTCACCCCACGAAGGGCCGATTGCGGAAAATGAAAATAAGTCCACGTGAAAAAGCACATCAAATCGAGAAAATCGAATTCAAGAACATTAAGATCCATCTAGCCGTTTCAAAGATATTAAACTGTAACACTTTATCTGGCCCACCCTGTATATAATACGTAACATAAATATAACTTCAAAAAATGTCATTCGAATACAAGTGTGACATCGTTTCAAATTAAATATATTTTAACGAGGTCGCATCTTGAGAGTTTTTTTCTTCAGTGATGTATTTCCTATCTAAGGAGAGTTTTCTCAGTAATCTCGAGACACCGTTTGGATGAGAAAGTTTTGATACGCCATGATAAATATTCTTTCTCTTTCTTTCTCTTTTGCGTGAAGCGAGAACATCTACTTTAATCCAAGATCAAAATAATCCTATACTCTAGACGTATATATCCTTTCACTCGGCTGGTCTGTGATTTAAGCTTTATAAGATTTACCCGCACACACATGAACACACACCTCGTTTTTCCTCTTTGCACACCTACTGGTACGCTTATATCGTTTCATATTAGAAAGTTTTCTCGAGAAAGGTCGCAGATGATGCTCCAGGTCGATGTTCTTACGCGGAGGAGTCCTCCACGTGCGATGTGCATATGTACATGTATGTGTGTGTGTGTGTGTGTGTGTGTGTGTGTGCGTGCGCGCGCGCGTGTGTGTGTGTGTGTGTGTGATCGACCGATTACATCTAGAAGTTAACTCCATCTTCCATATTGAGTATGATCGATATAACTTTCATCTCTCTCGTGCAACGTGCAAAAAGTAATACTATTAGCTAATCAAATAGAAATATCTACTAGGAAAGTAGAAGATATAAAAACAAAAAAATACAGAAAGAAAAGAACATTACTCATATTAATGATTAATAATAATTTGTTTATACATATATATCAAGTGATAAACTAGTAACAAATTTAAAAATAATTGAATTAACATACACATGTAAAAACTATTTATTATAATATAATTATATAATATAATTAGAAAATACTAAATTATATATAATTATATAATATAATTAGATAACACTAAAAAATAAATACAAAATATATAACTAAGAATTAACAGAAATAAAAAAAATAGAAAATTTAGATCTTAAATAATATTAAAGGAAAATACATATAAATAAGGAAAAAAAGATAGAAAAAATAATTATTATTTATTAATCTATCTTCTCTCGATATATATCATCATGCGAAACAACTCTTCGATGAAAAAAGTCTCTTAAATGTTGGCGATTATCTTTACATACGAAACTATTTTTATTTATGGGAGTACAATATCAACGCATCGAAAATCGAAGCATAGTTTGTAGAACTGGGATCAGATATGAGATTTCGCGGCAGAAATATAACATGCTCGCGAACGATGCGACAATTTATCATCTCCTCGGCAAATATCTCGCGTTATAACATTTTCTTCAGACAAGTGTGAGTAAAACCGCATGGTCGTTTTCAGTGATTAATCGTGAAAGATATTGAAGGGATGACATACTATCGATTTTTTTTAAAAGAGAAGAGGATGCACGACGATGAGGAAGAAGTCGTTGATGACGCGCGCACCGTATGAATAAACATAGATTTATTTTCTCCCCGTCGATCAAAAGTCGACGTGAGATAGTGCTATTTCGCGATCGCATCACGTTCCATTCTTCCGGCTTGATATCTCAAGAATGCTTATTTTTTGCTTCAAAATAACAGCATAAGGCTACACAACAATGTATCATCTATTTATACGATATCGGAAAAATAAGGAATTTTATTACATGTTTGTATAAAAGTCAATACGAATCGTTAATATAATAACGATTCAATGCAATAATATACATAAATGTTATATTAACATAAATAACTACAATATGAAAGATAAAGTACACAAAGATAACTTACACAAAGGCGAAAGTAATTATTGTTAGAATTACACACTTTATCGTACCTACAATTTATAAATTGATGGAATTATTAATTAAAACAGATTCTTATAGTTTTAGTGAGAAAAACTTCGAAGTTATATAGGACAAGATCTAATAAAATAAAATATTCGTTGTTGAGACAAATATGTTAAGTTTTAAATTAAAAATTTTATACATTGTCTATGATTGTATTCATTGCCAGAAATAAAGTATATAATCTCGAATATATAAACATCGATAAACTAAATGCATAAAAAGAATGATCGTTGAATTAGAAGTAGAAATTTAATCACTGGGGCTTTATAGCTGAATAATTACTTATATAAAAATGGATTCTTTCGCGTTTATGTTCGCTCATCTCAACAAACTTTTTTTTTTAATTAACTTATAAAAACTTGCTAACAACTGATACTATATAATCTTGGATTTTTTTATATTTCAAATAAAAATGAAACCTCCTTCTTCTGACATCTCTCTTTCTCTTTCTTTCTTTCTATATGTATGTGGAAAATTAAAATAAATGATTTAATTAAGATAAATGAAATCTAATATCTAATTGTACAATAGTTTAAAATAAATTTATATTAAAAAATTTGTTTGTATATATATATATATTTTTTTTTTATATATTATTTTTATAGCATATAATTATTTATTAGTTATCAAATAGAAATATTTATTCTGATCAAAATGTATTGAATAAAAAAAGAATATTAACTTTGAATGTATTTATTATTATAAAATTGTAGAATTATTTATTCTTTTATTTTATGTTATATATTATGTTTATTTTATGTTATATATTAATATAACGCATATATTAATTCATGGTTAATATTTCGTTTTTGCGCTTCAACACAATGCAAACTTTTCTTTCATCCTATATGAGGCGCTATTGTTTCGTGTGTGGAGAAAATTAATATTCGTTATCCCTTTGTGTAGTTCAACAGCAAACTGTTAAAATTTATTTTGCATACGAAAATTAAAAAGAACGAATTATATATATATGTATATATATATATATATATATGTATATATATATATACATATATATATAAAGAAAAATTGCAATATAACTAAAAAATTTAATTCATACGTATATATATATATATATATATATATATATATTTATTTATTTATATTTATATTTATAAAATAACGTAATTTAGATCGACCACACTGGCAATTTATTGGTTGGTAAAGAATCACAACGTTTCGACCATGGGTTTTGGCCCTTCTCAAATGAAAAAATCTTAGTAAGTCAACCTGACTTGATGATCTTGACATGTGATTTCTCTTTTCTCACTACTTATTGGTTAACTAAAATTTTTTCACTTGAGAAAGACCATGGTCGAAACGTTCTTTACCAACCAATAAATTGTCAGTGTGGTCGATCTAAATTACGTTATTTTATTTTATCTACTGGCGACATTCAAGAATTTAATATTATTTATATTTATATATATATATATATGTATACATATATATATATATATATATATATATAACTTTATTGTAATTTTTGTGTCATAATTTTTATATATATTTTTAAATTTAATCAAAATTTTAGATTATTAAGTTTTTAATTATTTTTATTTTCTTATTTTTTAATTTTATATTTTATATTTTTATTATCTCGAGTATCTTGGTAAGTTTTGATGTTTTAATTACTTCATTAAGCTGTTTGATCAAACTATGGATGCTTCTGAAGCACAAAGTCTTGTTGAGAAGTTCTGGAAAGCTAGATAATTCATAGTTCCGAGAAATTAGGAAGACGATTGTTAAGATTCTGTCAGTAAAATAAAGATATCGATCAAAAGAGAGTATTCTAATATTTTTCGTATTTTTAAGACACTCGAAAGTTTCGACACCTTAAATATTGAAAGTTTGGAAAAGTTTAAGCAATTTGAAACTTTTAATATACTTTGAATGGAATTGTGTACTTCTATCATTAATTTTATTTTAGCATCGAATTTTATTTTAATATTCCTAAAGATTAGATAGTTGAATTTCATCATAAACATTTTATTCAAAATAGTTAAATATTTTTAATTTATATAAAAGTATATATTGTGTGGGTTTATTTATAAAGTTGCATCTAGACATTTGTCAGATAGTAATGTAGAATTTGCTTAATTATGTTATAATTATATATAATTATAATTGTAGTCATAAATTATATTAAATTGAGCATTATATTAGTGTATGTAAACACACTTTATTATTGTGCATAATTTTATATTATAATTTTACATTTTAATTCATGCAATATTATGCAATAAACATAAATATTGCAAAACTTTTAAAAGTTATCTCGAAAATTTGTGTGATAAATTTCAGTCGAATTATAAACTTCAAATAGTTTTAGAAAAATTTGCTTTGATATTGAAAATAAAGGCTCGATTTTTTTTAACTCTTGTTTCTTCTTTTCAATATTTATTTGATTGGTACTAGATTGCGCGTCATATCCTTTCAATATATTACTGCATACTGAGGCATCGGCTTTATTATATGAGATGTGAAACGAAAAGTTACATTATTATTATTTAAATTATACAAATATATTGATATTTAAATATACTATATATATAATTGCAAATATGATGATAAATTTTCACGAATTTCACATGTGAAAACATATATATAATTCCTGATGTAATTTTGCGACATAACAAAAGTTAAATATTACATCCTATGAAATAATTCAATTTTAATTTCAATTTCAATCTTTTTAAAAAAAATTACATATATAATGAAATTTAATTTGCATAAATATTACAAAAGTCAATACGTACATGCTGACAATAATGTATTTTCAAAATATACATTTGCATAACATCAATATTAGCGAAATCTACGTCTGTTGTACAACAGAGTTACACTCTCTCATAAAGTGTAATTGGTTTATACGATGTTATACGAGTTTTGAAATTATAAAGTTTCATTATAAACTGTGTAATATGATGGTGTTCTATGAAAATAATAATATGTACTCTCATCGCATATTTATCTGAATCTCATTCTATTCCTATATCATTGTTTATTTAGGATATAGATATACCAATGTATATATTATTCTAATAAAGGAAATTTAGATGTTTCTTTTGTGTTAATATTACATATTAGCTCGGCATAGCTAGAGACATATGTTTATTTTTGTGATATTGAATATGTTAATTATATTATTTATATAAAGTTTATATTATGCTTTACATAGAAATATTCTTATATAAATAAACGCTTATAAATAAAGGTATAAGATTATGTAGAATAGAGATTTATCGTGGGTTTCGTGTATTAATAGGCAGTGGCCGTATGTTATTTTATACAATAGTAAGAATGAAAAGGGAATATTGATACTGTCTGTTTCTCAACAATGTGGCGACTTATCGTGCACATATTGTAACTGAGTTTCCATACTAAGGCGAACTATGTTAAAGACTAGATACCTGGATTTGCATAGGCGTTCGAGCACATGCATATGCATGAAATATAATATTTCGAGATAAATGAAAGCTTCCGCGAGTCGCGTAAAAACTAAGCGCGGATATAATGCATCACAATTCTTAATTAAGTTACAGAGATAATAAATGCAACTCGAGACGTGGCCGTCGATGAAACGTGAATAAATAGCAAATGAAGAAAAACGAATGAAAGGAGATAAAGTATGCAAAAGATGAAATACGATTCAATCTATTGAGCCATATCCATTATATTTCTCTCGACCATCAATAGTATGGAAGCTTGGCGTTCTTTTCCTCTTTTGCTTCTTTTTTTATAATAACCGGAAATTAAATAGCTACGCGGTAGAATCTGAGTCATGAGTCTCGTGGAAAACTGTCGCGTGACTTGCAACGAATTAAAAACCGTCTGTTCTTCTACAAGATGAAAAATGATTGTGAGTAAAGTAGCACACTGCATTAATCAAGTTTTTGTCTCAATCAGCGCGCATTAAAATGCGTACGATCGTTCGCTGCAGAAAGAAAAAAGATGTACTTTTTTATCCTCATCTCTCTTCCTGCTAATTCCACTTCCGTTTTTTTGCGAAGACGGAAGATTTAAAGTCCGACACAAGTGCTGAATCGCAGTTTAAACCAGTTAACGGAGAGGGCTTTGTAAGTGACAGCACTTGCGTCTGCGGCAGCAGATACGGGATCGTCGGACATGCAATCGCAATGCTGCAGCTCCCGTGATAACATTCCTCCCCCAAACACGCATTACGAACGCAGAGGCGTATTTCATCGAGAACACTCGTAGCAATTGCACACAGGCCGACTAGCATTTTCGTATTATGCTGTAAGCAGCTTACAATCAAGAAAGGAGACTTCTTCGTCACGGAATTTTCCTCTTGAACTTATTTTTAAATGCTGCTTTGCGATTTGTTGCGCGAGTGAAATTGCGAGCTGAGCTGTATAAAGGAGCATCATTATCTAGCTTATCATTCTTTGGAATTGTCATCCTTTCTGAAAAAGCAACTCGAGTCTTTTTGAAGACCTCCGCCGTCGGAAATAGTCGCAACATCGCGATTGTGGATGTTTATCTTGTATCAAATGCTTGTGAAATTTCGATCTATTAGAGAATATGGATTCGTTTGAATTTGTTACTTTTATCTCTATGCGCATTTCCTTTGCTTCATCATGTGTACAAGAGAATTATTAGAGTACTAATTTTAAAATATAAAGTATCAGATTTTTGATATTTTTCGACGAAGTTTTTTCTTGTTGATTTGTGAAAATATTTAATTAATAATATATAATTTTTTATTATTTATATATTTCGATATTCTAGGAAAATTTTAAAAGATTTTTATATAAAAATTGTAATTAAAGTTTTTATGATTAAACACATTTCTCTTGAATTATATATAAAAGTCATAACTTTCTATACGATTATATAATCAATTATAAATTAATTGTTGTTATCGATTTTTCAAATATGAACTACAACGGGATACGCGTGAGTGAATCGTGATATTTCAAAAAATCGTGACGAGGAGCGTTTCTTGAAGCGAATGGACCGCGAAAAACGAGCGAGCATCAAAATCAGGAATGCGCGATCATATACCAAAAAAAACCGAATTTAATCTCGGTGGATTATAAACGGTGGAGTATCCCTCGTCTGTACATTGAGGTCGCCATGACAACGGGAGTTGTCGTGTGTGGCAGTCTCATGTGGTTACGATATACGCAAAACCCATCGGGAGTTTATTTCCGACTATATCCTAGATATAGCGGTTATGATTCAATAGAACGGTAACATGCAAACTCATCTTATCCTTTGCAATTTCGTAGCACATGGTTGTGGCTGCCAACAACATAACAGATATCTCGAGTGATATCTGTAAAAAATGAACTGCATCTATTCTTTTCCTTATTCGTAACATTTTAACATTTTAAAGTGTATTAAGGAATAGAAAAAAGTATATTAGTATAAAAGTGTAACGAAGCATAAGTAGAATATTTTTTAATGCTATTAATTCTAATATAGATATTTATTTTAGCTTCAAAATATTTATTTCGATTTGTTATTTGATATTGATACAAGATCCCTATTAAAATTGTGAAAAGAATTCTTAGAATAAATAATTGGATTGGGAAAATATATTTTATTATATATTTTATCATATATTTTTTTGTTTTATTCTATTTTATTTGTATAACGAGTTTTGATGTCTTTATTATTTTAAATATTTTCTCTCTAGTGTACAATACCTTAACAAATCGCTTTTGTGTTTTGCTATTAAAATAATTATTTGTATAAGTTATTACGTAAATTATATGAAAATAGAATATATTCAAATAGTTAACATTCTCCTAAGGTAACATTCTCCTACGGTAATGGTGAATCGATACTATCAAAGTATAAGTTTATGCAAAGTTTTATGATAATTCAGTTGAAAAACAATTTAAAAAGTATTTTTAAACTTTTATTGGTTTTTGTCAAATAATTATCTGAATATTATGAAATCAAATTATGAACATTTTATTTACAATTGAAATTTTTTTTTGCGAATAAAATTATAAAATTAATAAAATTAGATTTTTTTGGGAAGAGAGAGAGAGAGAAAGTTTGAGGATTTAAAGAATTTTAAGGCACTTTTTGCATATAAGAAATTAAATAGAAAGATATTTAAAAGATTTCTTACATACACTTGGATATAAAATATTTATTATTGCATTTTTTCGAGAAATATGCAGATTTTAAAGGATTATTTTCGAGAGAAGAGATTTTTACTTTGTTTCGTCATACTAGATTATTTGATATTTATTATATCTTTTTATCTCTCTCTCTCTCTACAAAGCCTTTCCTCGCTTAGCATAAGAATGCTTTCTATCTTAATTTTGATTATAAATGCTTTCTATTTTAATTTTGATTGAATGATCGTTTAAAGAAAGATCATTTAAAAAAAGATGGAAAATCATTAATCATAATGGAAAGATTTCCTCGTTAGTACAAAGCGAAATAATTTATGCAGAAAAACAATATTAATGCATTGTACGTATTAACTGTGGAAACTATCATTTACAACAATTATATTATATTTAAATTTAACAAACTACATAGAAAACATTTTAAAGAACTCTTTAAGAAAATTGCGAGAAAATTTTTATATTATTCGTGATAACTAAATATTTTGTTTATAAAAAGATAATTAAAAATAATGGTTTTTCCATCTTTAAAATATATTTTTATAAATTCAAAATATGTATGTTTGAATAATTTCTAAGTAAAGAATTTGTGAGAAAAAAGGGCAGACAAAGTTGAACTTTCTTATCAAAAGTTTGCTATATGAAAATAATCTAGATAATAATTTATATGACACATTGTTCAGAAAATAGAAATAAATATAATCATTTATATGGAAATAGGACGCAAAAAATTGTATCGATTTTGTTATATATATATATATATATACATATACAGGGTGTATCTTAAAAAGCCACTAAGCAAATGCGTTATTCCTGATTAAAAACGAATCGAAAAGTCCTGAACCATTTTTTTTCTAAGATCATTAAATAATTAATCAGATTGATTAAATCAAATCATTAAATAATTAATCAGATTTAAGTATTAAAAAGATTTCTGAAAAGATGATTGTTTAAAAATTAACACAAAACAGTTTATTTTTTTGCTTATCCAAATCTTCATATGTTGATAACGAGGAAGTTTGTCTTTTTATTGGCGCGACTTTATTCATTAATTATTGTTTTATTAAGCATTATGAAAAAAAATGGTTCAGGACTTTTCGACTCGGTTTTTAATCAGGAATAACGCTATTTGCTTAGTGGGAGCTTTTTAAGATACACCCTGTATATAATATAATATAAATTCCAATCAATTTGAAGATAATAAGAGAAATTGTGTATGCGCGCCTAAAATAATAATAGCATGCTTTACAATCTACAAGATTGTACATTGCCTGTCTTCGACGTCATAACTCCCTCTCACCGTCTGCCTGAGGAATAAATCACTTTTGCGTCCCAATGGGAACGTGTCGTGGTAGCTAATAAAATTCCCGCTGCGCGAAAAGAATGATGCGACATTGAAGTTGTCAGGTGCACGATATACGACACATCGATGTTCGTTTATTTTCGCTTGCGGATTAAAAAGCATTGCGGCTATTTTTTGCGGAAATGAAAAACATAATTGAATGTGCAATTAATCACGTATTTAAGAAATTCTCTGCTTTCCATCATTTAACTTTCTTAAAATTATTGTTACATTTTGTGAAGAAAGAAAAAGAGAGAGAGAGAGAGAGAGAGAGAGAGAGAGAGAGAGAGAGAGAGAGAGAGAAATGCGCATATAAATTATAAGGTTCTTGCAAATCTTTTATATATTTTAAATGCATATTAATTAATTTTGTAAATAATTAAATTATGAGAGATTTTAATATTCGATGAACCATAAGTGATCCAGAAATAATTGAAGCCGGACAAAAGTAATTGATTTGAAAGCAATCAATTTTCTGGTAGAACAATTTTTACGTTAATTAGTAAAAATAGGTTGCAAGTACCAATTGATATATTGATTGATTTTATTTGCGTTAAATTTATATCATATTATAAAAAATTTTGTTCAGCGAAAATGCAACTCCAAACAATATACGAATTTCAAAATAATATGAAATTTTGTCGAAATTTTTTTTACAATTATATGCAATATCGTGAATATTGTTGTAGTTAAATCATAAATTTATATCTATTATTATACAAGTTAATTTGCAGCAGTAAATCTATCACGCTTGCGCAATCATCGATCAGTGTATAAGGCTTTATTAAAAGTCCTTGTATAATTTGTCTTCTTTAATTGCATTCATTAATTGATCATAAGAAATTGTCGTTTTAATAAGAATTTTCCACGTGTACGACTAGTAATCGATATTGAAGAAGTTGTTTTAAATTGACATAAACATGATTGAATTGAAATAGCTGTGAGATATCCACCTCTTACATATTATTATTAGCCTTTTTTGAATCTATTAAAACGTAGAATGTTAAACTCTACTCATGGTCGTAATAATATTTTAATAATAATAATAATAATCATAATTCATATAATGATAAGACATCTAATTTCATTTGAAAAAAAGAAATATATATATATAATAGAGCTATATATATATATATATATATATATATTCTAAATTTGATTGCAGAAATATTTAATTAAACATTAAAATATTTGTCGATAAAAGAGTTGTCGAGATTATATTTTTGCAAACGCAAAAAAATCGACAATAAACTAAATAATTATACATTCATATCGACATCTAGATATAAATCATGTGAATGACAGAAAATCATTATTATCAAGTAGTAACATAACATATAATAATAAGAACATATAATAATAAGAAATTTTAATTACTCGATTCACTTATTCAATGTTGCGTGAGGTTGAAATAATTAATTGTAAATGATTTACGAATAATATTCTAGATAGTTAGATCATGTTTTCGATACACTCATCAGATTGCTATTATCTCATAAAATGAAATCTGATAATTGTTGATATTAATGAAACTAAACTAGTAATATTGGAAAGATAATTCTGTCTCATATTTGACAACCATACTTAACCATCATGTTTTCGATTTCCCATCGGCTTGCTTTCCAAATAAACCGACATTCATTAGTTGATATGCTAGATACGGGAATATCAGACGCTCCGTGACATCATGGCTTGTACATACATATTGCAGATATCGCGTGAATATGGTCTCCAAAACGATCTCATAATTGTTGCATGAATGCATCCCGGGCAGAAATATTAAACGGGATTAACTTGCTCTTAAAAGCATAAACGAAATGCTTTTCATCATATCAACAATTTCTATCAAAATATAAATTGAGAATAACAATTACCTTTTCTTTCAAGAATTTGATATTGAATTTGTACGATTAAAATTGACAAATTGATATGTAATATGTGTTTATTATATCTCAGTTGGCTAACCTATATGAAACTTAATTGCAGAAATATTTAATCTTGAATATTAAAATATTTATAAAATAATTGTTGAGATTAAGTTTTTACAAACAAAAATCAGAACAAAGAGAAGAATCTGTAAATCGTGAAAATGAAAATTGAATATTTCATATTGAATACTTGGTTTGAATGTAAAGCTATTATAGATTTATTTAGATTATGTGTTAGGGTTATATTTTTACAATTAAAAAAGTGTATTTTTTATGTAAAATAAAAAAAACATAAATCGTTAATAGGATGTAGATATTTATAAACATATGATATGGACAACATATGATATGGATGTGATGTGATATGACTATATAATCAAGATCTATTATAATTATGATTATAACTTTTCGTATTTTTAGATTTTTATTTTATGAGGTATAAAGTTAACAAAATTATATTATTCGTGTTTTCTTCTATGGAATCACATTTTTTATTTTCTCTCTTCTTTTTATTACAATAGTTTTTTACTTTTTCTATAAATTTTCTGAAATTAGATTTCTAAAATTATATATCTTTATCTGTTTTCCTTTTCATTTAATCTTACTGAGCAATGGAAAACTATTTTATTTGTTTAATGTCTCAAGCTAGCGACATTTTATTCTCTTATATTTATCTTTCAGCGAGTCCTTTTGGCGTGAGTTAAACTCACAATGGGATCGTCGCAACCCTAGGGCGATTCTTCTTAGATTGTTCGGCGAGTAGATTTCCTTTGCTTTGGCATATCCCGTGGCGAATACATTAAAGTCGGTACCTGCTGTCGAAGACAGATTTTTTAAATGTTTGAATTTAATGTTTATATAAATGATCAAAGTGCTTGAATATAATTCTGACAGAATGATAATAATAGAATGATAGATGTAATAATAGATACGTATAACAAATTTATTAAAATATTATTTTTTTGTAAAAACTAAAAACATTATCGAAATGATAAATCATATTTGCTACAAAATTAATATCATAGAATAAAATAGAAATACTGGCTTTGAATATTCAATTTTCATTAGCGCACTTCTATTTTATTCTACGATATTAAGTCTTAATATTCAATTTTCATCAGCATTTGTATTTTATTCCATCATATTAATTCTTTTTTGATTATATATGGATATACCAGAGTATGTAATTGGATTTACTAAAAGAGACGCGTGATATGAATGGAAATAATACGTGTCTAATCTATATTGTCATATGTATTTTAATAATCCCATAAAACGCAATTTCTCTGCAATAATGCTTTGTAATGATATATATAAGGGAACATAATATTACATGTCTAGAAACGTGAATATAAAATATTTTGCGTTCCAGTATAAATAATTTTATTGTATTTCTAGAGTGTTATTCCAAACATCTCATTATTTATCTTTATTTCACGAAAAGAAAATCTTTGGTCTTATTACAAAACTTTATCTTAGAGGATTTTAAATAAATATAAAAACAGTAATACAATAGAGCCTACGGCTTTTAGTTTTATGAATAATATGAATTTTCTTTTATCATGAACTATTCAAATCTCTCATAAATAAATAAGTAAATAAATAAATATATATATATAAATAAATATAAATAAATAAAATATATATATATATATATATATATATATATATATATATACCATATATAATTTGAAAACACGTACGTATATGTGTACATTTATTGAAATATAAATAATTATTATTTTATATTGTATAAAATACAAATTATTATTCCTGCATGATTTCGCTATTTTTTAAAAATTATTATTAATATTTTATTAATATTTAGATAAAAATGATCGTCTTCAATTATAAATCACAATGTATAACTATTTATACTGCTATTAATTTTGTATATTTTATTATAATTTTTTTTATTATTTCCTTAATTATGATAAAGTACTGATAGCTTATAATGTGTACCTTTTACTGACTTTTTAAAGTCAGTAAAAAGTACACATTACAGTTAATACTCGACTTTTTATAAAACATCTAATTTAATATATTTTCTATTGCTTTCAAATTTACATCTAATTTGTTTATTTTATAATAACTTACGGTAAATAAAAATCTATAATAAAAATTTAGTTCTTCCTAATAAAATTGTTGATTATATTTTCGAATTTAGTTTATTTTTCGAATGAAGAATTGATTGGCTGTTAGGACCAAGCATAGTTCTGCAAGCTCGACAATATATTCTAAAATCGATTATGTACCTAAACTAATGTGTCGACAAACAGCCGACGGGAACGTTTTGCATAAGATCAACATTGAGAAGACGTGTCGCCGTCCTAAATGTCTAACAGTTTTGACAGATCAGAGAGAATCTTGAGAACTTAGATCTTTAGATGCATCATGTTTCACTTTATAATTTTTATATAGTAGTTTCTTTAATTTCTTAATATTTTTACATGCGTTATACTTGCTGCACAGCCGTTTTTATTTACTGCTCTAAAATGTTCAGAAACAACTCCAAAATAATTGGGAAGCAGAAAAGACTTTTTTTATCTTACAATTTGTAATAAACAATTGTAATTCTTATCAATAATATGAGTTCGTAAATTTTAGCTTGGTTTAGACGAATTTTCTGATAAATCAGATCGTTAATAAAAAAATTATTACCTTTGAACACTCTCAATAACGTAAAATTTTTCAACAATCTCTAATCTATTAGAAGGGTCTACCAATAAAATTCAGCACACGTTTTATGGTCTCCTAAGGGACCAGAAAAGTGTTTGAATTCCAATTTCGCTTGTTGTCAGATATTTTTCTACACAATCAATATCTTTCATCGCTATATATAGTATTGTTATTACTACGTTATGTCGTATATATTCTCGATAAGATTCTTTTCGCGTGCACACATATCCGTTTTTAGCATTTATATAATGCTTTCTTCGGACTCTAGCTTTGAACTAACTGACCTTATCAATTTTCAAATCACATAAAAGAAACTAACGACTTATCGGAATGATCTAATGACTTTCTGGCATGACGTTCTTAATCAAAAACTATTCTGTTTGATGTGTATCGTGTCCTTTGCTATAACGTGAGGCGGACCCTTTTAGGCTTTGACACGTAAAGTGTCTGTAATTACAATATCTGATCCACACGCTGGGTAATTTTCCAGTCACCCGTCTAATTACTATACCTATCGATTTTGTATATTATAGAGAAAAATATCGATCAAACGCGCTATCGAGGTAAAACCGCTCGTTTAATCACTTGTATTGATACGCTATAATATTGATGAACGATGAAAATGCAACAAGATGAATTGCACCTTAATGTTGTCCTAAATTACGAACGAGAGAGTAATAATATTGAAAATATCAATTTTGCATACAATATGTAAAAGTCTAGTGCGCAATAAAGTAAGCGAAATTCATTTGGATAAAGAACTTAGTAAGCTCCCCGACGTAATATCATAAGGGAAAAAAATTTATTTGGTATGCTATGGATATATATTGAGATGAGAAAATGAAAAAGATGGAAAGAAGGAGGATAATTGAGTCAATAGAAATTTTTTATTATTCGAAATGGAAATTAATAATAATTAATCGACTAATCTCAAATGGAACTTGATAATATGCATTAAAATATTACTAATATCTGAATTAATATCTGACTTAATTGAAGAATTCTCGCAAAAATGAAATACAAGCTGAGCAAGAAATTTTTTCATAAATGTGTTGGTAGTGAAGTAATAAATTAGTATAAAAATAAAAAAAATTTTATTAAAAACCAGAAACCTTAAGTTTCGATTTGATAGATTGAATTACTCAATTTTCACTAACAGATTGACTAATAAACACAATCGATTAAATGAAATTGAATTTCACTAAACTATTAACAAAATAAATCTCTTTAATGTGGCTATGCTATAAAGTTGAAATCAATATAGAATATCTATTGGAGATGTTGAAAAAATTTCTTATAACCTAGAAAATCTATAGCATATACAGATAAATTAATTGGATAGTTTAACAAGTGTTAAATATAATTTGCTAAATCTAAGAGGAGTGATATGAAAATAAATAACGATAATGCGGAGCGTAATGATAATGTGTAGCAAAAACTCTACACATCTGTTGATCTATTGTTCTCAAAATATTATTCTTATTTCTCAAAAAAGGAGTTATCTCGAAAAGAAAATGAACATCATCAATCAGTTGTCACAAGGGATAATGTATCAATTCGAAGAACTTTGGTATAATATATCGCGGAAATGTTTTGTTGAGATCAGCTACTAAGGCGTATCTTTTGCCTTAGAGTAATTTTATCTGGTTAACCATGTGTATATTCTTTCTATTTTTGTCTTTCCCTATTTTGCTCTTCCTGTGCTCATGAGACGTGTGAAAACTCGACTGATAAAAATAAATTTCCGGCTTTCAACATATTTAAATATATAATAAATATTTATTATTGTAATATGCAATATTTATATAATACAATGAAATTCTTTTTAATGCCAAAAGGTAAGAAATAAATAAATAAATCTATCTATCTATATAAAACAAAGAAAATTATAATGAAAAATCGCGGAATTTTAAATCGAGTCTTATTTCAACACAAAAGAAAACCGATATCATTCGTAATATACAATTTAGGTTAGGAGCTTAATTAAATTTATCATGCCACATTTATATGTTTGACAATTTAAAGTTAATCAAATTGTCAAAATTATCGATAATTCTTATTTTTAAATATTATAAATGAGTTTCTCACTGATTATATTATACACAGATAAAAAAATATCATTTATTTTTATATAAATTTTTAAATTATTTTGATCTGAAACTTAGTTGAGAAGATATACAGAAATGAATATTAAAAAAACTGCGGAACAATGCTGTTTAATTCAACAAAGTTTTCCAGGAAAGAATTGATTCCTGATTTTCAATAAAATGCTCGTAAAAGTTATAAAGATAAATATGTACTTGTATAAAATATTTTGCATTATACACATTTTATTCTGCGAAAATAAAATGTTTTGTTTTGTTTTATTTGCCAATATTATTATGTCATAAGTTTATGATCTCATAGCGGAAAGAATTGAAATTTTTTAAAGCTCTCCATACATACAAAGATATAAAAAGCAACGTAATTAGTGATCATGTTCAGCAGCCATGTTATTATGAAGCACGCTATTAAAAATTTGCTTGGTTGTTTGTAAATCGACATATTGGCTTATTTTTTTCTCATCTTCCATTGTTATTCCATTTTCTGTAGTAACGACATTGAAATTCGATAGCCGAATCGTTATTTCGTTCAGCTGGTCTAATAGAAACGAAATGTTAGGTCAAATGCATTTGATTATCATTCCCTTTCAACGATGGGAAACGCAAACGGCTCTCCTCATATCTTGATTTCCAAACGATTGGTTGATGTTTCGCTTGAATACAAATCGGGAATCACTATGTACATTAAGGACACAGTATGTGCGCGCGCGCTACTGATTATATATCCTACAATAAGGATTCCTGACGATCCAGAGACCGTAAGTAAGGTTCATACTATCGGCTTTAAGAGAGATTGTGAGACAATATCTCGCTTATATTTAATAGAATGTGTGAATAATGATACAAATAATAATAAAGAAATTGTCACGCACTAAATTATCTTTGCTTAAGTAAAAAGTTGAAGTTTGCAATTTGGCCAGTAGTAGTATCTATTCATATATTTTATTTCTATTATTTTAATTAATTTATATAATATGCTGCAAACAATACCTTTTATATTATAAAGATAATATATTTATAATAATATTTAATATATAATATATTTATAATAATATATATTTATAATAATATATATTTACAATAATATTTAATATTATAAAAATAATATATTTATAATAATATTTAATATTGATCTTCTATGTAAAAGTTCTACAAATTTTCAATATTAAAAAGTTTACCAAAAAAGTTTTGCATTAAAATATAGGAAAAAATATTGTGATTCTATAGAAGGTATTTATTTTAAAATATTGAAATCGTGTAGAAGTGAGGAAACTAACTGGAAAACACGCGACAAAGTTATACGTATCCTAGTTGATGATATATGAATTAAATATGTTATTATAACTTTTTGCACGCAAATAAAGAAAAATAGAATATATTTCAGCGTGCTTTATATAACGGAGATTTACTATGAGAATGACGATGTTTGTTATTACGAAGGACATTACATTCATTTTAATGTCGTGCAAAATCCTGGAAGTCGTTCTGGTTCCAAAACAATTATTGCAAATGCATGAGCTCTTGCGGTCACGAAAGCGCAATTTATATTTTAACGCGTTCTTTAACGATGCATATACTTATATGTATATGTATATCTTGAAAATGGTCGCGTTAGTAGAGAAAACTGTAAGATTTATTTTAGAATGCATTCTATTTAAATCTTTGCAATTGTTAACATTAAATGATTTATAAAAGTATTAGAACCGGGATTCCAAAGTTTAAGAAATTCATCTTGCGTAAAATGTTATTTTGTAATATCGATGAGATAAAGTACAAAATACAGAGAGAATAATCCTAATAAAATCCTCATAAAAAAGACCCTTCTGGAAAAAATAAAAAAACGTGTAAGCTAAGTTTATAAATATTTGTACATATATAAACCAAAATTTAAAAAATAAAGAAAGTATTTATACATATTAAAAAATTATTAAAAAATTAATTATTTAATTAAAAACAGAACCAATGCAAATTATTGATTTATATTGTATATTTCTTGTTAATATAAAGCGAAAAACGAGTGATGGATGATGAAGAATGCATATCTATTATTTATCGTAATGGATGCCAAATTTTGGAAATTTTGGTTATGAAAAATGTAAAGTTTTTTTTAAAGGATTTTACTACTTTTCTGTATTAACATTAGGTATATTAGGTGTAATATTATAATAAAAGGATCGACTTATATATATGAATGCATATTTAGATTTTGCAATAAAATTTGTTTTGACATTCATTGTAGAATAAAATATAAAATAGCATCTGAAACAGAATTCATGAAGTGAATAAATCAAAAGTCATTTATAAATTTTTAAACATATTTAAATATTTGATTAAAAAATTTGATTTGAGCGCCATGTTTTTGAATTATTAATTATTATTTAATTTATATATTATACTTGATTGTATACTATCGTGTCTCTTAATATAAAATTATAGATACACAGAAGTTATAATTCAAATAAATGAAGCTAATATATATATAATGAATAAAATCTAATATAATATCTAGCTAAATATTATAAAAGTGTATTATAGTCTGTAAAATAAAATTATATATTGATTTGTATTACATGTTTCATTTGATTGAATTAATTTAATTACAAATATAATAAAAAAAATTGTGAGTGAATATTTTGGACAAAACACGGACAAAAGTTTTTTTTATTGTATTTGCCATACAATTTATTTGTTCGTTGCAGTAAATTGTAAATGCAAGATGTACGGACATGTTTATATGGATTATCCATTTAATCAGAATGGGACGTCCTTATCTCAATGCAAGTTTATGTTGAATGTCAATTACAGTTTCCACTGTATGCTTGTGTTACTGCGTTGAATACTCACTAGGCATTAATGAGTGACTTGGGATCGATAGATACCGAACGAAAATCGACGTGCATGTTAACGATTGTTTTGTTCACATATGCGTAACATAACATTTTATTTGTGAAATAAATAATCTGTAAAATTCAATTAAAAATGTATGGATTTTTTATCCTTTATTTATTTTACACTTTTAATAAGTATCATCTTGTGCTCATTCTGTATTGAAATTGTATAAATAAGCGCAGAAAAAATTTTATTAAATTAAATGTCAAATTAATAATAAGATTTAAATAAAAAACACTCTCTCTCTCTCTCTCTTTCTCTCTTGTACCGTGTAACAGAATATAAAAAATAAATTTCAAATTAGAAAGTTTTTTTGAAATTTAATCAACTTTGTAGCGATATTTATAACAATATTAGAAGATTGTATCGCATTTGATATAAGTGCAATGAGATGTAAATCTTGAGATGATAAATTGAAAGGGAGCACGCATACATACACATATATATACCTATATGTGCACATATACATTATTACCATTCAAATCATAGTATGTGCGGTTAATTTTCAGGTTTTATTATGTTATCGTCAGTTTTATGAAATGTATTGTACGAACGCTATTGCAATACGTTGACGGTAAACATAAAGTTTTCTTTGGTTGGTGGCAACAGAGAAAATCTCTTGTACGTAATAATTTTGTGACCCAATTTTGTTCGTATCCTTTTATGGCTTATATTTTTTCTTGAATTTACTCTCTCTTAAGTGCTTTGTAAATAATTTATACTATACTTAAAATTACCCAACGACGATTCTTTAGAGATCTTGTCATGAGTGCGTAATTCAAGAAGTAAAAGAACTTATAATTTTCCATTTATTTAAATCAAATATTATTAGATATTTAATAAATAGAAAATTTTTTTAGAAAGAGGGAAATTTAATTTAAATAAAATTTTAATTTGTTGAACTCGTTTATGTATTAAACATTAAATATAAATAGAAATACATTTAATATAAATAGAATTATGAATAACATTTTATCAAAAATATTCTTTTGAAAAAAATCTGATTTTAAATTCTTCAAATATTTCATACAGAGAAAATATATGTATATACTGAGAATTTCGAAATTAATATACGAAATATAATAAAAAATATGATGTAGGAAGTTTATATATTTTTGTCTGGAACTAGTACACGAAAAAGGTTACAGTCGTTTATGTGAATGCAAAAGTTGTTGCCATATAGTCAAATATAGAAAATGCTTTTAGCAATTGTGCATTTTGAGTTTCCTCCGTGATGTTTTATTTCAATCAGCGAGATAAATAATGTAAGCAAGAGTGAAAAAACTCCGAGTTTATATATAAACATTGAATTGAAGATTATCATGATATTCATATATATTTTATTTTATCATTTTACACTCATGTTTTTCTCAATGATAAAAGAGTTTTGATATTTTATAAATGAAAACCCTCTCTAAAAGAGAGAGAAAAAAACTTAACCAAACACTTAAGGAGAAAAGAAAGTGCATGTATCGTAATAAATTACAGTATCTTTATATTATATATTACATAGTACATGTATTATTACAATATATTATTCATATTATTTTTCTTTAATAAAATAATGTTATCGAGATAACATAGAAAATTAAAAATCTCATATACATAATCGGAAAATAATGTTATTAAAAAAATAAATAATGCAAAAATTGTGATGCATAAAATGCGTTTGTCCATACTTATCATTAATAAATAAAATCGCACTATAATATTTTGCATATAAATGAAAATAATTTAATTTGTTAAAAGTAATTTAATTTTCTGCTATTTGTCTTTTTATATAAAATATAACCACATAACATTATAATAGAATATATGCTAAAAAAGTTATTTCATAATATTTTTTTTATAAAATGTTTCAAAAATACTTTATGTGAGTTATATATATATATCTGTTATTAAAATTAGATACTCGTCATTATAATTAGAGAAACTAAACATTAAGAATATATATATGTATTTTTATATTTTGAAGTAGTCAAAGACATTTTCGCGTACGATTCAAAGTTCGTGGCAAAAAAATTTATTGAGCATTCCTAGTAAACAATAAAATTTTGAACAGATAATTTGATAAATGTATTGTAGTGTTCTTCTGAATGGGTAGTGAAATGTACTTTTTTCTACAATTTTTACGAAACACGCGCGCATAGAGAGAAAGAGAAAGAGAGAGAGAGAAAGCTTTATCGATCGCACTTTAATATTCTTTCTATCTACGTTTGTATGGTCGAGGTATCATTAACCAAGTATTTGGAAAACACTTAACAGAACGTGGTCACGATCAATTTTTTACAGAGCAATTGGACATGGGTCTCTTCTCTCGACGTTTCTATCGTAAAATCCCTGTATTTCCTCGCCGGAACAGTCTACTTTTTTTTTCTCAGAAATTTTCCCTTGGATCGTAAATGCGTGGACGTTCAGAGCAAATACGAGAAAACGAATGCTCATGTGTGTTCTCCGCGCTATATGTTTGTATGTGTACGTGTATATGTATGGCCGCTTACTAAAGCTAGAAAACTGAACTCCGTGTTCTATTGAAAAAGCATGGAAATGGTCTCGTAAAAAGAGAGTCTGTTATTACAAAATACGGAAAAATTTATTTTTCAACTGATTTAAATAGAAGTATAGATATCCAAGAGTAAAGATATATGCATTTAAAAAATGTATGTCAAATAATCCAGCACATGGAATCACATTCACAAAATTCAATTTTTAAATGCGTTTAAATACAGAATTTTAACGTGTATACACAAAATATATTCTAATTGTTTTGCAAGATTGTATTGTAAATGTTTACAATTTAATTGAATAAATCGGAATTAAATTAGATTTTTAAATTATTATTAAATCTTTATATAATTAAATCTTTCTAAACTTACTATTAAAATGAAAAAATTACAATTTTTAAAAATATGTAACAAAATGTAAAACACATCTATATATATATATATATATATATATATATATATATATATATATATATTTTTTTTACTTTACATTAACATTACTTTATATTAACATTATTGCATTTTACATTATTTTAATACACATTAATTTTAAAAACTCTTAACAATATCACATAATCATATAGGACATGAATATTTTATTTATACCATTATATCATTATTAACACAATTATTTATGTATCATACATTTTATTATTTTTTGTATTTTTTCTTTTTGTGTCTAAACTTTTTATACTACACGAGATATATGATAGATGTTGTTACATGACAATGCAGTGTACATGAATATTAAGAAATGTTTTTGCCGACTATAGCAAAGAAAGATACCAAGTTTGTGATTGTGATTAATGATTTCCCGGGATCTATCTTTAACTTTGTTAGCTAGCTAGCAATGAATATTTTGCTTCACTGTTAGATGTATCAATCTCAAAGGAGACACTTTAGTTGCATTTAGTTGTAATCTCTCTCTCAATCGGTACTTGATGAAAAAATGTGTATAACAAATATATTTGTTTTTGCTAATTTATCAATATATTTTTTTAACAAACACATAAAAATAATATTAAAAAAATCTGAATTGTCTGTTATTATTATTAATATTTTACTACATAATTAATTTATATAATTTTCTAAAATAAAATTTTTAATTTTATATTCTTGTCTATAACTTTGGGAGATTAATATTTATTAAAATAAATATTAACACATACGAACTATAAATATGGTGCAAATATTATTATATATCCGTATGAATACACATTAGTGATCAAAATAGATATTCACAAGTCGAAGTCGATTTTACCTCATAATAATGATCTGTTAATTAATATTTCCTTAATATTTCAAAAAAATGAATAACTTACTTAGTACTTTATTATATTAAAGAATTTATCGAGCTTTGGCAGTGACATGTCATTCGATAACAAGAATATAAATTATTCTGTGCTCGTCGCAACACAGCACCCGACGGAATTTTTCATCGTGACTCAATTTTTTTGTGTATATTCGTAGAGTTATGCGTGCAGCTATATCTATCTTTTTTCTCATTTAATATGAATTTATTATTTATTATTTATTAAAGTTTTGTCATTTAAATGTAAAAAAAATACAATTATTTTATTGACATTATCACATAAAATTATACGCAAGTGACATAAGAGTGTACATATATATATATATATATATACACTTTTATGTCACTTGCGTATAATTTAATATATATATATATAAAGAATTTTTAATATATATATATATAAAGAATTTGTGGAAATTGTAGGAAAAGCAATGTATCATTAATAACATTAATAACATTAATATCATTAATAACATTGATTAAAAAAATATAATATATATTTAAATTGATAAATATAGCATAAAATATATATTCGCTATTTACGCTTTTATAATAATCATTATTGACTTAATGTCTTCGCTGCAATTCTCATGTTATATAAAATGCCATGATAAAAAGAGTAAAAACACGAACACAGAAAAAGAAAACATTATGCTAACCCTTTCTCTGAAAATACAATTCATTCTGCGATACAAGTGCGTTTATTAAATTTCATTTCTATATTCCATAGTGTACTCGACTCGACTCACCCGCGGATATTTTCTACGTACCTCATTAAAAATATAATTTTTTTGCTCATCTTTAGTCAAAAAATCTATTTCAAAGTCGTTCAGAGAGAAAAGCGCTAAAATAAAAATTGATTTCCTTTAACGGCAATGAGTGGAATTTGAAAAGAAACGTCGGTATTGCTTTCTGCGGTGTACCACGTAGCATGAATTTCCGTTGGGAAAACAATTTTCCCGCGTGCCACGAATTTCGTTGATCAACACTGTAGTTGAAAATAAATAGCCGCATAAATAAATAATGGATTCCCGGTGTGTATTTAGGCTGAAAGCCGCCGAATATTGCACTAAAATCGTTGCATATTGTTTGTACGATTAATTCATCCGTTTATTTATTAATAAAACCGACCGCATGGGAATAATACCCGTATAATTTTAAATTATATCATGGGTTTTCTCAAATAAATAGTTGTATTATTTAATCAAAAATTTTATCCTCAATCTAATTTTATGATTACCTTCATGTTGATTAAATTTCTATATTAGTGAGAAGATAATTTTAATGAAATTACATTTTGTTCTTTCTGTCTCATTATTCGATCATAAAATATTATATCTCGTCACAGAATTTTTAATTAAGAGAAAGAAACAAATTGAATTAGATTTCATCAATTAATACAAATTGCAAAATTTGTTGCATTTTCTTCCATGATTATTTTTTTTGTTACGTACTATTTTTCCGGAACTTTATATTATTTATTAAAAATTGAAAATTACATGACATAGTATCATAAGGTTTTACACAGAATATTTATTATCTTGTTTTTATTTGAGAAATGTTTCATTAACAGTTTTCTCAACAAATTTTATCAACAAAAGCTAACATATCTTTGCTTTCAAAATTAAAAAAAATCGTATTTTATAAAATGTCTATACATTTTATCATAAATATGATATAAAATCTGGGAGTTTTGCACAAATAATCTCTCAGATTTAATCTTAATAAAAAAGTTTAGATAATTCACGACACATATAATAAGTTACAATAAATAGTAGATAATAGGTAGATAATAAATAAATAGGATGTTATTGGCTATTTCAATTGTGTGCGATAAAACTTGTATAGTTACTATAAAACCGTGGGCGCAAATGTCAACAGAAATTTTGACGTATCACTACAGAGAGTATGGAGATGCAAAACATATATTCACAAACATATATTCAATACGGAGAAGAGAGAAATAACGCAATGCGATACTCACGCTCAAACAATGCTGAAATGAATTCATTTTTCGTTCCGTTTCTGAACTCAATAAAGTTTTACGATTGATATCAGCGGAAAAAAATATAAAAGCTATCCTTTATTCGGCAAGTTTTCCAATTATCAGTGTTGTATGTGAGAATATCGAATATGGAGAAAGATCGCGCTACAAGTATAGGATTTAGTTAAATTCAGCTCTATTTAATTGTGAATTTTAATTAATCTTTTTTGCACTGCTAAATTAGGCTAACAAGATACCTCTTTAATTGTTTGAGTTTGAATTAGAGTCTGCAGAAATGCGCCAATGCAACATTCAAATTGTGAATAGAATTCTTTTGAGATGTAAAAACAAAAATTTATAAAAAATTATTAAAATTTTTTACCAAAATAATCTAAATAATCTAAAATTTCTAAATTAAATAGCAAGAGAAATCATTGATTACATTTTTAATTTATTTCGTTATCTTGGAATTTTTTGGAAAATTTACAATTTGTTTCGCTTATTAAATTTATTAAACTAATTTAATAACTTTTAAACTAATAACTAATTTAATAACTTTTAAACTAATAATTTTTAAACTAATATTTATGATATCAAAGTCCTAATTAATAATTTTTTACATTTAATAAAAAAGCATAATTAATTAATTATATTAATTATCATAATTTCTAGTATCAATAAATAAAACTACAATCAATAAAACTACATTATTCATCCTTATTATTATAATATTATATTATTCATCCCTGACTATGTATATTATTTTATTTAGTATATGTAATACTTATACTATTGACATCTCTTTCTCTCATTATATAAGAAAAATTATTACTTTATATATTTCCATATCTAAAATTTAATTCTTTCTTTCTTGTAGAAAAATATAGATTTACAAAGATTAATTCTTTTATATAAAGTGTATAATTGAGATAATAATTGATAACGGAAAAAGGATTTCTCTTTTCTTTTGTTTTTAGAACTTATTAGCTATACATTTAAAACAGATATGTATGTGATGTATGTAAGTTTTATAAGCAGCTATTATAAAAGTTTAGCGGTGGTTATTAAATGTATTCGATAGTTATTCATTATTTATTAGAGCAAGAAGACCATTAATTATACTTTTTTTCATTATTTATTATTATTAATTTTATTATTCATTATTTATTAGAGAATTAAAGTAAACTTGAAGAAAAATGGACCTTTCACTATTTAGCATTAAAAAATTAGCGATTTTGAAAAGTATTTTTGTTGAAAGATGGAGTCTTTTTATCTCCTTCGAGTCTGATGTAAAAGCTCCTGCGAAAGAAGTGCTTAATGCGCTGTGGTAGAATAATAAATGGCAGTCATGCTGAAAGCCATAAACATTATGTTTAAGCTGTTAAAATATAAAAATTAGATGCGCATACTCCTAACCGAGATTAGGACGATATAACGTATGCAAGTTTAATTTATTTTGCGACTACAAAATACTTGGTCAAAATTATCTTGGTCAAATTGTCAGTAGTTACCTTATATTATTCTAAGTATTAAAATTAGAAAATATCTGGTGAAATAAGAATATATATAATACATAATTTATATATATAATACATATTTAAACAATTTTTTTAGAGCTTGTTAGATTATTAAAATATCCGTTATTAAAATTTTATTGTTTGTTATTAAAGACTATTAATTATATATTTTTTTTATTAAAATTAATTGTACATTTCATTATTTTTGAATTTACTGTACAAGTGCAGTCAATATTTTACATTTTTTTATCGAAAAATTTTAATTCTAAAAAAAGATAAATAACTTGAAAGTTTTATTTGATTGTGATTTTTGCTTTATTTTATTTTATTCCTATTTTGTTATTAGATTATTTGTAATATCGACATTTTTGGAAATGTAATATTGATTTTAGAATTTGTAAAGAATAAAATATAAATGTAGTATAGTTACTGATAGTTATATTAACATTTTCTAATCCTATTTACTATTATAAATTATGATGTTACATATTTATGCCATTAAAAAACAAGAGAAGTTTAACTTTGAATTTCGCATTGATTAATAAATAAATTAATTTTCTTTATTGGTGACATTTGCTACATCAATTTAAAGCTCCATATAGACTTATTAATCATTATCACGGATAAATGTCATTCTCGGTCGGTAAAATCGATTGTACGTCGATGATCCGGAAGTTATGTATCCCCGACAAAGTTATTTAAAAAAAACACAAAAAGTATACTATATCATATAAAAAAATGGGTTTTGATTTAAATTCTAATAAGTTCTGTTTTTAAAAACAAAAGTTTTGTTTAGAGAATATTTTATTTGAGAGGGAGTGAGTATAATGTACACATAAAATTGCTGGATATAATTTTAATAATTATCAAGCAATTATAATTGCTCTAGAAAGAAAGAGAAAGTTTCGTCAAATTAGTTAATATATATGTGTGCTCCATTATTTGAAAATTTTTCTTTAGTTATCTATACAAGTAGATTTTTCGAAGAAAATATTTTTATTTCGGTAATTTTATTTTAAATAATTTTATTTATCATAGTAATTTTATTTTAAAATTTGCATAGAAACAAATCAGTTAATCCTAATAAAATTACAAAAATAGAGAAAAAATATGTATACACATATATATATGTATATACATATATGTATATACATATATGTATATACATATGTATACATATATGCTGTTTTCTTTATTTTATATATGTTTATTTTTTTAATAATAAAAACAGAATATTTATACAAAATGTTTCAAAATTAAAATGGAATAGATGATAATAATATTAATTTATATATATATATATATATGTGTGTGTGTGTGTGTGTGTGTGTGTGTGTGTGTGTGTGTGTGTGTGTGTGTAAACGTGAATTTATTTTTCAAAGAGAGAATCAAGAATCTAAAGATAGTGTTGCTATTTCGGTCACGGAATTAATGTTTAATGAAATTGCTTACGATCTTTTCCATATATCTCTCTAGGTTTTTTCTTTTTTATTTCCTCTCTCCACAGCCATTTTTCTTTTCGGATTGATCCTTGCAAATGTACATTTCAAACCTGAATAGTAATTGCGCCCACGGGCTGCTAAATGCAGCTGTGGGACGAAACTTTTCCGGATATATTTAATTTCGCTTCGTAAATGATTTATAACATATTGAATAAAGTTGCAGATGTTTTGCATGAATATATACTTATTTATAAATACACTATATTGTTCGGTAATATTCACCCGAATTAATAGCTATCCATATATAATAGAATATCATAGAATTTTTAATTTATATATAAATGTTACAAGACAAATAACTCAGTGCATTTATTTTACTTTGCTTCTGGAATATAAATAAAATTATTTTTCTGTTTATATTATGTAAGAAAAATAAAACATTAAAATTAATTATTTAGAAAAATCAGTAAACGTCTAAAAAGTTAAAAAAAAATATTTATAAAATCTTAGTATTTAATATATAAATAATCTCAGTTTTTAAACAATTTTGCGATAAATTTTCGATTTATTTAAAATCTTATTATGTGTTTGCATCTTATTATGTTTCCAGTTTTTATAAAACCTTGTTTTATTACTTAATTAAAGCTTTATTAATTTAAACTTTTTTTTATAAAAATGTGTTTTATTAATCTAAACTCGTTTATCGCTCGATTAAAATAATGAATAATTTCACAGTAGAGTTTATACGTTATTAAAGAGCATGCTACATGTATAAAGCGATGCGACAACAAATGTAATACATACAACAGTTTTGTAATACACAATTTGGGGTGTCCGGTTTTAAAAAAAATTATTAAAATAAAACTATTAAATATTTAAAATGGTCTGACAGCAGTTGAGCAATATAACGAATATGACACATACGATTAAAGTCAAACTGAGAATTATACAGGTCACAAAAAGTTTACTTTTTTACTTGATTTTATCAAAGTTTTATCTAAAATTAGAAGAAAATTAGATTTCTAAATTTTTATTTATAATTAATATTTATAATTAATATTTAGAGAGAGAGAGAATTCATAGACACATGACAACAGAAAGACAAAGTTGCATATCAACAATAAATATATTAAATAATTAATTATATTAGATTATATTAACTATTAAAATAGACAATAGATCGATTCTATCGCTTTAATCTTATGATAGAAAATATACGATAGACAGAATATTTCGATATTGTTGACTTATATTATGGAGATAAGAAAGCGGTAAAATATATATATTTTCCTTGTCATAAAAAAAAGAAAAGGGGCAGTGATTTTCTCGGATAAAAAATTGTTCGTCCTTATAGAATAATCTTATAAATTCTTGGATGTGTCACTTCCCGAAAAAAGACAAAAGGAGAGAGTTTACAGTATATATATATATATATATATATATATAAATATATATATATATATATTATAGTACGCGCAAATAATATTGAAGCTTTGCAATGCCCTAATCGTGGCAAACTGGAAACAACTAAGCATTTGAGTTTGTGCTTCGACAAAAGCGATGTTATAGTTAGTTGAATATTAAACTGAAAACCTATACTTTATGACGTAATTTAATAATATAATGTTATATAATAGTTTATTATATAATACACGTAATAATAACAAATATATAGTTAAAATATGTTTCATACAACAAATGATTATAGATATAATTCATTGTATTAAATAATATTTTTATTATACATATATCTCATTACATATATAATGTATCGTATATGCAAGATCACAATTTATTGTACATTTGTTTTCCTTATTATTACATTAAGAGATAAATTTATCAATGTTTTGCAATTTACATAAATTTAAAATAAAACATGAAACACAATAATTCAAAAATATTATGTCAATGCATTTTTTCATCCACTTACGATCTTAGGAATCTTTACATCGTTTTCGAATAAAAATTTTTATTAGTTTCTAATGAAGTAATACGATTCGATACAATTATTTTGTGTTTATTACCAAATACTTAGTACACAATAGTTAGTACCGCAAGATTCAATCACGAGTTATCAATATGCTAAGATCAAAGGATGCCAATCAGTTAATATTGCTTGTTAGTACTTCCTTCCCTTTTCTTCAATAGAACGGAATAATGTCGCAAACTTCCCTAGAAATTATCCAATGAATTATGTTCTTACATACTAATAACATCTTATTTATTGTTGAAATATAAAATTTATATTTAATTATAATTTTTATTTATTATAAATATAAAATAAAATAAATAAATGTTTCTTTATATTAAAAACTAAAATTTTTATCTTTTATTTTAAATTAATTATATTGGTATTAAATTATATGTGTATTAAGAAAATAATTTTAAATAAAGTTCTTACATTTAAAAATTCTTTTTCTCTTTTTCTTTCTAAAATAACTTTAACAAAATTTTTATGTTGGATTTAAATTAACTTTAAAACAGTTGTTTTCAATTGAAAATAATTAATTTCTTGCAGTTCGTATTGCAATGTATATTGCATTTAAATAAAATAATCGTAAATTACATTGCATTTTAATATTACAATAATCTTTCAGTGAATATAATAAAACCCTAGGATGGAAAATTACAGCAAATGATTTTTACACATATATTCACATAACATTTACGTTGCATTATTAACAATATACACAAAATCAATCTCTTTAAATTCATTAGTTTGTAGAATTAAATTCATATTGACGCATATTTTCATAAAATTCAAAGATTAAATTATTTTAAAAAGATAACAGTTGAGGTGGCGGTTGAATACTTAATGATATTATTAACTTTGGGTTTTTTTTACTTTTTATTCTTCGATTCGACATTGGAATAGAGTCTCGATCGCGCGCTTTGCTCGCCTGAGTTCGCTGTTACAGAAGAATTACTCAACGAATTTCCGGACATGATAATGCAATTGCATTCAAACGCGCGCACGTCCGCGAGTTCCGTGACTCATTTGCATTTGACTCACGATTTAAATGAAAGTAGAATTGAAAGTGATTGTTCTCTTTTTTCTTCTGAAGCTACAGCGGCTATTCGAACAAACTTTTTGTGGCGAAAATACCAGACATGCTACGAATTCCTAGCATATTAAGTATGCGAACACTCGAATGAGAAATTTCGCACCTTTGAATGACACTAGAAAAGATCTCGTGTTATTACGTTCAAAAGCAACTTTAGAAGACTTTAATTTATTATATAATTATATAAGAGTAATATTTTTTTTTATAAAAGCATAATAAAATTATTTTTATATGATAGAATTTATATCATAAAAAATTTGTAAATAATTGTAAATAAATAAATATAAGTGTAAAATTCTTTTCATTTTAAATGCTTGATTTTACTTATATATGTATACGATCTATCAAATTACATTACAAATAGGCGAACTAAAAGGTTGAAAAAAAGTTTAACAAAAAAATATTTCCTTTACGGGCTGTTTGAATCCTTTTATATGATTCTGATTGTATTGTCTTCGTACCTTCTTTCGTTCAACTTGAAATTCTTACCACGTTCATTTTTAACGAAATAATATCAACATGAAAAAAGTTGAATGAAGCAAAATGAAATGAAAAAAGATTGATTTTTAACGAGCCTTTGATATATTAAAATTAAAAATAGATAGAAGAGAAAAATTTCAATGAAATTAAAACTTTGAATAAAGTTAAAATTCTCGTAATATGGCAGCTAAATCAACTTCTCGTTTAAAATACATTTCATTTTCCACATCGATAAATATTAATCTGGGCAATATTTGAGATAGATTAATTAAAAATAATAAATATTATAAAAAAATTAATATTATGATATAGAACTAATCGTATTTATAACAAGAAACGAATATTTTTTATTAATAAATCTTTCTTTTTTACATAATATAAAGAATCTTAAGATTTGTTTAGAAACTTTTTCTTTACAAATATTTTTTAAAGACATTTCATCAAAGGCATTTTTATCTGTCATCCTAACAAGCAGATAATTAATATATAATTCATAAAATGTCTGCAAATACAAATAAGAGAATCTTTACTATCTATTTACAATCTTTTCTAGAGAAGACGAGAGCATATGGGAATGAATTATTCGCTTTCACACACATACATACACACATACACACATACACACACACACACACACACACACACACACACACACACACACACACACACACACACACACAAGAGCATCGCTCGTTCAATTAATTTTCAAGCAGGTGGCAACTTGCGGTGAGCGAGTTACCAGCTTTATGCACGTATTTTAATCACTTTCAATACATATCAGAAACTAAAGTGAACTTATACATTATACGGAAATTATTCACTTTGCAAACTATTCAATACTTAAATAATATTTATAATAATCGAAGATCCTCGTCAACGTTTTTGATAATTATTAAATAAAATTAAAGTTTTGACAATGAGGCAAAAATATAGTAAAGTTAATATTTTAAATAAACGATGCGATTTTTTTCTAAACAAATAATAAAGGAATATAATTAAAGAAATAAATTGTTTACATAATACACAATTCATAAATATTTTTATATTATGCATATTGAAGAAAAGGAGTTCTTTGCTCATTATTATTTCGTTTTTCTAAAGTTATTTATAATCATTTCATTATATTTAATCAGAAAAATTGATCCATAAATATATTTTTTGTACTCTAATTTATCAGGAGAAAATTATTATTTTTTGTTGTGTTAATAAAAGAAAGTTTTTTATTATAACTTTCAATGTATATTTTAATTAAGAAAAATATTTATCCTTGGAATATAGTATTTTAAACAGCAGGTAAATCTTGACAGAGTAGAAATATCGATTAAAGCATGATGTATCTAAGGGAAGAATTTGCAGGATTAAAAGAGTATTAATTATCACAGTAATATTATAATCGTTTCCATATAGCTACGTGTAAATATTTTTATATTTTTTCTGTTTTTTATCGATTGCTTATTGTTATAAAATTTTACAATGACGTATACGATGTGTATTATATATTATCACAATCGCATGATCGTGTAAAGCATGCCATAACGCGCAAAGCGCATGAACTAAAGCGGACAGTTTAATGCGATTATTACGCATTGCATAGGGAAGGGCACGAATCCAATAGCGATGTAGCTAATATGTATGAAATATATTTGTGGTAAAAGTAATTATAATTCTTTGATTTTAAAGTGGAAAATAATTTTTATGGAAAATAATTTTTCGGTCGCTTAAAAGTTTAGAAAGTCAAGAGAAAATTTCGTAATATAAAGAAGGAAAAATTTTACTTTTTATTTCCTAGATTTAATTAATTACAAACTAAAATTAGAACTAGAATTAAAAATTTAATTAAATTTTTGTCCCAAAAATTTTCGTATTTTTTATTCGTCAGAGACATTTATTGTATATATTTCTTGATTTCTGATTATTTATTTTCTTTATTAATTTCTTTATTATATTCTTTATTAATTTCTTTATTATATTATTAACATTAATTATTATCTATTAATATTTACAATATTTATGTAAAATGTTTAAACGTTATTTTATTGAGAGAAATGTTTAAATACATTTTTTATGTAAAAATTTTCTTTTAAAGTTTTGTAAATATCGTTTATAAGTATAATAATAAATATTTTTTAAAGAATGTTGTTGTTGAATATTTATTGCAAACATTAACAATAAATTTCGTAATTTCTGTAAAACTGATCGCAACATACCACACGTACACGTGATAAATATATTAATAAAAGATAAACATTGATATCGAATTAAAACAAAAAGAAAAGCAAAAAGAAAAAGGGAATGGAAGAGTAAAAGAGCGAGAGCTTATTACGATTTATCGAATATTTTATTATTGCTATTATACTATAATGCTGTTTACCAGCATATATTTCTTATATTCTTGCTCTCATTCTTTCTTTTTATCTTTTAAATTCGCCAATGCTTGCGAAATTCCACATTGCTTACAATTTTCTCCGACGGATTGCGCGTTTAAAGTTAACAAAAGCACATTCGGATACTTGAGCGCTGGCGCATGGTCCATTAAATTCCGTTTTCTGTCTCTCTACTACATTGTGTGTCACGACATGTCACTTTTATATACCTTCATAAAGCGCAATATTATGCCCTTTGCACCGTTTGTTACACGGTGAGCATTAGGGCATAAAAACTTCAAAGACTGAGTTGCGGGCGCTAGCTTTTCTCTCGGTTCGACGCAAAAGTGTGTGTTATATGTCATTTTCATGTACAAGGTACTTTTATCTCGATTCTAAATTTTCGAACTACTTATGATAAATAATTTATCAACAAACTTTGCAATTTGTGTGCGCGCTATTATGTCACTGATTATTTTTTCAGCAGCGAAACTTAGTGAACAATAGCAACTTTTTGATGATATTATTTTTCGTCCTTTATACTTATTTCTCAAATATTATATCTCTGTAATATAATAGAGAAAATATTATACTCTCTTTTCTTAACGTTATCTTATAATTAGCTCTTTATTGGCAGAGATTTAATTTTTCGCAATCCTTTTTGATTGAATTCTTGAAAATAATTCCTGTTTGTAACAAGAGATAAATGAGTTTTAAACGAGATATTTAATCTTTTGATCAGCGAAATGCTATTTCAGTAGGGCTTTTAATGTAGTTGCAGGATTTGCAGTTATTGATTTTTGCCAAGATTCCTTTACATGGTCATTCGTCATATCTGAGAGTTAGTTCGTGTATAACGGATAATACGCTCAGTATAGTCAGATACTTGTATGCTAATTGCAAATCGGAATAAACCAAATAGTATTACCCACATTGTAATAAATGAATGTTAACATCATATTTAGCAATTCATTGTTTCAAAATTTTTGAACAACTTTAGATATATGTAATAATTTCTGTAAATAATACTCTTATTTAATGAGAAAAAATATGCATCTTTTTATATTTCTTTTTATATTTTTTTTACTTAGCGAAAATTAATGATATTAATAGCTATAAAATAATATATAAGTTAAAAATATATTTTATTAAAAATATATCATTAATTGAATAATTGAATTTGATTATTTTTTAATATTATAAAAAATAATATTTAATTACATTTTTCAATGTCCTCTTCGCTTTTAATTGCATTCCACAGCTTCGAAATTTAAAATAATTTTCAAAATCAATCATAAACCGTAATATCCTGCTTATCATATGTTTTTTCCATTTCGATTTTATCATATACAGGATGATCTATTTGCATCAATTGTTTTCCGACTCGGCTATGTAAATTCGCTTGACAACATTCGTTACAATCCCCTTCCACGTCTTGCACCCTTGAAAGCACTTCAAGCATATAGTATGTGGCATACATGTTATGTATGTATTATGTTTTCATATAAAAATATAAAAAAACTGCTAAGAGCAGAGAAACGGCGTTTTATAAATTATTAATGTATAAACATGTTCTTTCCCTTCATCGTAATTAAAACTTTACTATTAATGTCTATGTTGAAATATTAAAATATACATTATTGCTTGTTGATCCTCTGTAAAATTAAATTAAAAAATTTTAATTTTTATTCACACGTTATTTAAATTATCAAGATTATAATATAAAATAATACCTATATTTTTATATTTCTTTTGCAACATAATTAAACAAATAAAACAAACTGAAATTAGGAGGTATTTTTCAATACCATGAGAGCATGCAAAAATTTTATAAAAATTGTAAGAAATATTTTAATTTTTAAGCAATACAATTAACAATAAAATTAACACATATACTTTTCACATTAGTACAAAAAAATTATAAATGGAGAAAAAAAGTAATAAACTAATATTGAACGTCGTAAATGCTAATTTTTCTTATCTAAAAATATTCGTTGTATAATTAGTGCGAAGAGCTTATTCAAGGAAACAATGTTAATAACGAAGAATGTTTGCAAGATATCCAATAGATATTTGATTTCAGAATATTTCGCTTATTGTTATGAAGGGAATCGTGCGTGATCGATTGACGTTCCAATCTGAATTCCGCGGTTTGGAACATGACGCAGAATCATGTTAGATTGCATTTGCCAATAGTATTGCGATCGGAGGCATACTTAGGCTATCGCTTCATTTTACATTCCTGAAACGGGTAGAATCGAATTCCCGATAATGCGCATAGGTTTCTATTTACAAGAAAAATATCTTTGTGTCACTGAATCTCTTGTAACAACACCCCTCGCGGAATCGGTGATAAAGCCATTGTGCGCGACATTGAGCATTAAATTAATCTCTTTACAATGCTCTTAACTACGTTTTAATCTCCGAATTATATGCTACACAGAAATTTATAACAACTGGACCGTATTCTTGAATGAGATTATAGGATTATCACGCGACAATGTAATATGGAGATAACATAACTGAAGATTTTTAAAGCAAAAGTGACGTTTTTGAAAATAAACAAATATATAATTAGATTTAAATGGTTTTAATAATTTTAAACAATCATGTTCTAAATGCTAGCTGGCATACAAATGTGGCTGTTAATGAATAAAAAATTTATTTATAAAAAAAAAGATACATATTTTGTATGCTTTATACTTAAATTGTTTTCAATCATTTTAAATCTAAATTTAAAAATTTTTAATTTACAATAAGATTTATTTTTATTGGATTTTTATTTAATGCGAGTTTGAAGAAAACAATAATTTTTTTATAATTTTTATTCTCCCTCTTTCTGTCAAAATTTAAAGAAAGTCTCTTCGAAAAGACGACTATCAGAGTAATTAATTTTTTTAAAGTTTATTTATATTTACATATTCTTTTATTTTTTATCATATATTCTTTTATATTAATTTATTTTTATATTTGTATATTCTTGGAAAAACGCATTTTTCAAAATTCTTAATTAAATATTTCCCTATTTTTTAGTTAAAATGACGCTTTTATCAATATATCGATGACGCGTACATGATGGTTCTATGGGAAATTTCTCTATGCGTGATTATCCCGATAGAGAAGAAAATTCTATTAAGACGATGAGAGAGCTTCTCGTAATAGGATTTGTTGTTATGCAACTCAATTTCTCTGGTACTAAGAAACTAACATTGATATCGAGATAGAAGCGATAACTAACTCGCGTAATGCAACGGATATTACATATCCGTTTGAGATATTGTATATATGGCGATATTACTCGAGTTATACTTCGGTAACGACATGTTTTAGAAATCCAGCCAATTTATCCATCGCGAAATTGGCGCCAATTCCACCTCTACGAGTAATACCAAATAATACTGTTTCCATAATATTGATGCGAATTACAATGCTGATGTTCGCACATGAGAACCGATAACGATCAAGTTTGCATAGCGAGAACTTCTCAGAATATCTACGATCAAATTCTGAACCCAATCTGTTTATTGTTTGCGCTGATATATTACTGAGATTGAGGATCTCTATTCTGGATCTTTTGTTCTAATTGGAGCTAAAGTCGAGCGAATTTCTATACTATTGAGAACAATCTGCGTAACGATACTAGGTAAACTTGATGTTTCTCGTATCAAAGGAATCGAAGAGAAAATTTTGACATCTGTTATAATAACGAGAAGTTATAAGGGAAAAGCCAAAGAAGGAACTTTTTTATTAATAACACAGGCCCACAAAAAAAAATTACCCTGTGCTGGCGATCTGACTAGGCTAGTCTTATGTATTTTTGCCCGCTGAATTCGAATCTGATGTCAGAATTGCTCCATCATGTCACAGTTTTTTTTAAATCTCAAAAATAGACGAAAATTTCGTAAAAATCGACATTCTAGGAAAATAAGACTGCGCTTCTTGAAGAAAAAGTTACCGAAATTATATTTTAATGTATTTTCAGACATTATAAATCCAAATCCGACCTAGAATATAAACGTTGTGCTCAATTTATGATGCGAGCTGGACCTAATGCCCGAATAATGTGTCTTATGATCGTTTGCGCTTACGCATTCTTTTATCTTCAAATGACCTGTGAAGTAGATTTCTCTGAAGTAAATTCCTCTTTTCTTTCTGCTATATTTTCTTTTTTTAACATCCAACATAAATCAGCCATCATATTTTCATCCCATGATATCGGCGCTCCATTTCTTTAATATATATATATTAAAGAAATGGAGCGCCGATATCAAGGATGATGAGATGAAAATATGATGGCTGATTTTTGTTGGATGTTAAAAAGAGAAAATATTGTAGAAAGAAAAAAGCGTAAGAGAAATTCACTTCACAGGGCATTTGAAAATAAAAGAGTGCGTAAGCGCAGACGATAAGACACATATTCGGGCATTAGGTCCAGTTCGCATCATAAATTGAGCACAACGTTTATATTCTAGGTCGGATTTGGATTTATAATGTCTGAAAATACATTAAAATATGATTTCAGTAACTTTTTTTTCAAGTAGCGCAGCCTTATTACTCTAGAAAGTCGATTTTTAAAGTCGAAATTTTCATCTATTTTTGAGATTTTAAAAAAACTGTGACGTGATGGAGCAATTTTGACATCAGATTTGAATTTAGCGGGCCAAAATACATAAGACTAGCCTAGTCAGATCGCCAGCACAGGGTACTTTTTTTTTGTGGGCCTGTGTAATTATTAATTGAAGGCTTATAGTCTGTAATTAATTGCTATTTTTTCTCTTTAGATTGATGTAGAAAATGTAAATAAAAAGTGCTTTCTCTCTTTTTCTGATTATAATATTAAAGTATGTAAAGTAAATGATAGATTATTTCGATGAACATGTAATATACATACTATTTTACATCTATCTATAACTATTATTCAATATGGTGTTACAAATCCATATTTTGTGATCGAGTTTTTCTTCGAATCAACTCAATGATCAGCAAAGTGGCGACATGACGAGATCGTTGCACGTGTTATAGAAAGTTTCTTATGCCAGGAAGTTTAAGGTTTACTATAACTAAACTTTGGACATTTGCAAGCAAGGACTGTAATGACAGGCTGCCCGTGGCATGTTTAAAGCCCGGCTTGAAACTTTCTTGTTTCAGTATGTCTTTATGTTAGAGCTTGTGTATGGATTGTTTGACTAAGCTATATCTTGCAAAACAAGTTCCTAAGATTACTTTTTTTAACTATAGTATAATTTTGAATTTTTTATTATAAGAATTTATTTGTAGTATTTTATTGTAAGAATGTATATACATACACATATATATATATATTTCTATAATTTTACGAAAATTAGATTTGAATGAGAAAACTAATTATAATTTGTTAATTGTAGATTGATGAAAAAGATAATCGCAACAATTTTATAAATTTTAAAAATTTATTTAGTTTATATAGCAATATTTTTTTGCATTTTTCTTCATTGAAATAATAAGATATATATGTATTTATTAAAATTATTAGAAAGAAATTAGAATTAATCAGTAAAAATTAATTAATAACTTTCAAATTTTTTCAAAAGATAGACATAGAGAAAGAGAGAGAAAGAAAAAGAGTTCTTTTTAAATTTACATTCTTTCTGTTATTTTTTATAGTATCATAAATGTATAATTTTTTTATATTAATATAACTTAATTATTAAATTTAAATATTAAATTTACTTTCATTTATGTACTAATAATTTCATAAACACAATGAATAAATTATATAGTGCTGAGTTCACTATAAATTCACAAAGCGATATCGAAGGGAAGAAAAGTTACATATTAAAAATTTACGGTTACATATTGTAGAAATTTATAGTTCAAACGGATATAATTTATCAAACGTACAAAGAGGGATATTGAACGTGACATTTCTTTTAACTGTCTTTGATTATTTCATCCTTTTATATATTCAATTTAAAAGATACAAATAGTTACTTTGCAATCGCTTTTCACGTCGATTCAATTTTTGCGACATTCTTTTTCCTAAACAAAGTATGTGTAGATGAAACCTTTTATGTTTTCGCTGTTATTTCTAGAATATATTTCCAGCGGTTTTGCTCGCCTCCCTATACAAAGCTGGGATTTTAAACTCTTGGCAGTCCGTATCATTAAATGTTGCATTCTTTATGTTCAAAGCGTACATTCCGATGCGAAATTGGACGGAGTCGTACATTACATTTCGTCGAGTAAAGCATTCAGAGTTAAATGATCTTTTAAGCAATTAGTAGAAATGTACAAAGTTGTATTGAATTACAAATCAACGTTAAACGCAATATTGTGCAATTAAATTCAATATACGTACAATTAATGCGAAATGAACATAATAACATTAAGTCTTTACATCGATAATGAATTTAACAAATAAATAGAAAATTGCCATTTTTCTTTTAATTTTAAAATTAATTTTTAAATAAAATATGTATTATAAATAATCGCGCATACATAGAAAGATACTTTCTTGATATTATAAATTCAAATTGTTAAATTTGATTTATTTTTATAAAATAAAATTATAAAATCGTTCATATTGCTTAAAACATTATGTGAATTTTTCTTTCTCTTTCTTTTTCCTTTTTCTGCAAATTTATTTCTACTTTATAATCATTGCTTTATAATCATTACTTTATAATCAATTTATTTCTATTTTATAAAGATATCATATGCATATATATATATATATATATATATATATATATATACATGTACGTATGTGTATGCGTATGTCGCAAGGTGTGATTTGTGTCTGTAAACATATTAAAATACAATACTAAAATTAATATGCAATAAAAAATGAAAGTCTAAAATTAATATTTTCAGACTGATGTAAGTCTTTAATTTAGGACTTTTTTCTGATTAAGCTTAAAGAATGATATATCGCTACATTAAAAAATTAAATGAGAAAAATAAATATAGATAATCGTGAAAAAATTATATTAAACTTGTCAATATTTTAAAAAATATTTGACTTATTTTCATTTTTGTTATAAACTTATTTATACTAATAAAACTTATAAAATAATATATTACACATCTAATATATAATGTTTCATGATATAACTTGTCTGTTTATTATTTACTTAAATACGATACTCGTCTATAAATATATATATATATGATCCTTCTTCTTTTTTATATTTTTTACAAGAAAAATATTATAAATAAAATTATCTATCTTTATAAATTATCTATCTTATAAAAACGATTTTTAGAAAAACTTAGAATTTTAGAGAGACAAAAAGGAAAGAGTTTTCGCTGTCCCTCTCTCCATTTGGATATTGAAATATTCATGAAATATTCTTCGCTAGTGCAAATTTACATATGCATGAACAGCGCAACTGAAAAATTGACTCTACTTGCGAAGCTTTCTGGAAAATTAACGTCAAACAGTTCAGAAAGTTTATTGAGAGTATATGGAGTGTCGAAAAATTAAAAAAAAGGTGTGAGCATATCGTATTTTATAAAATTTATTCTCAACCTTTTTTTAAATCAGAATATTAATTAATGACTGTTTATGTGATATTTTCATCAAAAATTGATTTAAAAATATTACAAAAGATGGAATTAGTCAATTTAAATCTTTATAAATATCAATATCGGTTTGCCCTGATTTCGATTTCAACGATATTCTCCTATGCTAATAAGTTTACCTATTTTCAAACATTGATGTTATATATTGTGCAATCGATATATATACAAGACAATTAATTGTATACACGATTAATCATATTGTAGTTAATAGAAAAAATTTCATTTTATTTTTTTTTGCTGTTCCTCTCTTCGAATGCCGGCAACAGACAAAAATTCGCGGAGAATAATTCTTGACTGAGTGTAATTAAGTTGGCCGGATACGTTAATATTGTCGAATTGAAAGTTAAGAGAATGAGATTGAAGCGCGTCCGAGAGCTTTAATCGGCGATTAAAGCGATCCAACGCACGGCGTCCATTTGCGTTCTATGCGGAAACGATTCGGATGCGTGAATTCTATACAATTAACGACCTAATTTTCCAAGCGGATCCGCAGAGTTTACCGCATTTCGACGGATCCGACGATTAGGTAATCTCATAAAGGTATTTCGATTATTTCGTTTGGTGGTACAAGCGGTCAGTTATCGTGCACGCTTTATTACCGCAAAACATCAACAGTTCAAGTAACATATAGAACGAAATGTGTAACATATAGTGAAATGTTTGAAGAATTTAATGGAAATTATTTTCGAATCAATTTATTTATCTTATATAAAGTTTTTTATTATCATAAAAATTTATGCGGAGATATCTTTTTCTTTTCTTATAATTTTTTATTTCTTTTCAGTAGGTATTGTTAAATTTTTTTACAAATAAAATATTAGATAGAATTTAGAAAATTGTGTGTGCATATTATTGCGACACATAAAATATTGATGAATTTATTTTAATTAATTAAAGATAATATTTATATAATTATTTTAATTTATATAATCATTTATATTTTTAACTCCATGTCAAAAAGAACATTATTATTTACTCTAATATATAATTTTATATATGTCAGAGAATAACTATTTTTTATTCTACATATTGACATTTATTTCCTTAAATCAGATAATAATAGAATTACACATGAAATCAGATGCAGATCTTTTGCAATATTTGCAAAGAAATAAAATACAAAACTTACAATTTATATTTCCGTATATATTTCCGTATTATTTTAATACATATTTCCGTTATATTTCCGGATTATTTTAATATATATTTCCGTTTCAAAACAAACCGCAAAATATATAAATGTATTTATATATGATAGACGTATCGGAAATGAGTTTTGTGTAGCACTTTCTCAATTTTTTCTCTGATTGTATGCAGATCAATTTCAATTTCCTTCCGGCTCTACAGCCGATGGCGCTAGTTTGTATTGGTTTATTTCGACTAACGAATTACAATCGAATTTCTCTCTTCTTTTCTTCTATATCTCTTTATAAATTTTCGTTTTGAATAATTTTGGATAATGTAAATAGTGATAAATCTTTGCCTTTTTTATTAATTTAATATTTAATTTATTATTTGTATCATTAAATTCATTTCGTTTAATGATAATAAAAATAATATGATAATAAAAATTCTAATTCAAAATAATTTTTCTAGTATTTCGACTGATTGTGAGCGAATTCTTTTTTATAAATGTTTTGAAATTAAAATTGCCTATAAATGATATCATTAATAAATCTTTTCATAGTATTTTTACATACAACTGCTTTTAAAAATTCATATCTGTACAAATGATAAAAAGTATAAGAAATGAAACAATTTATACCGAAGTTTCAGATGTACAATTCTCCTCTTTTGCTGATCAATTTCTATCAATGTTTTTGATTTTACCGAGTATATCCTGCGAAATATTTTTTATCTCTTTCCATTTATTTGTAAGTTTAAATTTTTTATAATTTTTAAGTGTTTTGCGCAACTTTTAATTGATACTTCGTTATGCACAATAAAATACAAAAATATGCTTGTAAAAACCAATATCACCAATATGACCACCTTATGAACTTTGTATATGTACATTTTTGCACAATAAATTAATGAATATATTTCAAGGTGAAATATTAACCACATCAAATATTAATTTATCGTAGATCATCCATATAAAGCAAATAAATTTATGAAATACATATATATTATATATAATATTCATAAATTCATCATCTTGAAATTAAAATAAAAGATAATTTTGCACTCACTCATCGGATGTAACAGTGGAATCATATATAATATTGATTTGTAAGAATATGTATGTACAAATATATATATATATATGTGTGTATAAAATAAAGCATTGTCCAAAATTAAATTAAAATTCAAATAATTTAATTAATTAATATTTTTTAAAATAATCATTGTGCATAGCACGAAATATCTATTTTGCCTTCTTGTAAATATTTTATTAAAAACACAAAACTACATAATTTATTTGCTATGACAGATCTTTCTACGTGTAAATTTTTACAATATTATATATAGCTAGTTCTTTTTTTATATAAATAATTTTAATTATTATAAATATCTTTTCGTAGATCTTTCAAATATTTTAAAATCAAATTTTATATATTTTATCAAAATTATATTACACAAAGATACAATAAGAAATAAATGAGCAGTTATAATATTGTATAAATAATATATAATAAATTAAATATACATTAATAGTACTCACTTTATGATTACGCTCTCTGCTGCTGTCCGATATTTCCTCCTGCGAACCCTTCGGCTCTTTTTCCAGTCCTGGTCATCATGCTTCCGCTCGTAGTACTCACATAATACACTCACGTAGCCCTCATATAATAGCACTTACTCGCGAAAATACGATTAATTATGATCGAACGCGCACTGATCAGTAGAATATTACGATCGCACGGCACTTTGCACAGCACTTCCGACCATTGTTGCCAGAATGAATACGCTGGTAACAGTAAATTATTTCGCATAGAATATAACTCGGTGTTCCTGGAACAGTCGAGAATCAGGGGGTGTCGAGGGGAATCATGGGGTGTCGAGGGATGTCGAGGGGCGTCGAGGAACGTCGAGCTATGCTCTATATAAAATAAATGGTTGTTACCAGCGTATCGTTGTAATCGCATACGATACATACTTTATTATATTATATCAGATTTATGCATTACTTGCCATGATAATGCTACTTATTAAATAATATTAAATAATATTAAATAATATTATATGGTTCATTATTAATCGCAGGATTGATTAATTCACGCAATAAATAAGAATATCACACCTTCACAATAATTTTTCAATTATGAAACAAATATTTGCGCGATTTATTTGAAACAATAATAATATCATTTCATGAGATTAATACACTCAATAATATCGCGTACTAAATACAAAATTCCGATATAGAAAAAGTAATGTATAAGAAACAATAATGCGTCTTTGTTTACATACTCGGCGATACGTCAATGCGGCGTAATACAGCGCGTTTTATTACAATGAAAGGTACGTATATGGAAACAATTAGCACGTTTTAATTAATTCAACTGGATCAGATGAAAAAGACGCGTATCAATGACATTTCCGAATTATGAGACAATATTAGAGATATAAAACACGATTTCGAATCGCGTAGGACGTTCTATTTTGGACATAACTAAAGTCATAATTAATCATGTATTTTGAGACATATCTGTAATTTTATAACAAAAGATCATTCATATCAATGATTTGTTATATGTATATAAAACGCATATACATTACATGAATTATTTCATTAAAATCCCTCGTGCGAATAATCTGCAAAGCGATGACATATTTTGAGATATGATATTCTTATCTTTAATTTTAATTCCTGCATATTTTTACATTAACAGAACAATACTGCGTTTCTGATTCGTATTCATAATTCTCACATTATTTATTATCAAATTATAAAAAAGCAGGTATCGTAATTAAGTGTAATAATTATATGTAATGATTTTTGACATCTCTTATAATCGTGTTTCGAAGGATAATACGGAGCATCTCGGACTGTGACTTTCTTACTCGCGTCTCACGACACAAATGACGGCAATAGCGCGCTGAACATGTGTATAACGCTTTCACCTTGTTACAAGGACAACACAGTGTGACGCACACATTCATATACAGCGCGCTATTGTTTACATGCCGCGTCGCGAGACTCGAGGTCAAAGCCGTTTCTCGCACGCGTATTATTTTTTGAAAACTTATACATATTATTTTATACATATTATCTTATACATACTATCTTATATATCTTATACATATTATCTTAAACATCTTATACATATTATCTTATACATATTTTAAGACAATTATTATTTTATATTATAAGCGTAACTAATCGTAAAAGATAAATATTAAAAGTTCAGAATGTCATCCAGAAATACGTCATCGGCTTTGCCGATTATTCCCGCGAAAGATTTTGATAGAATAAATCCTAAAATATACGTATTACATATATTTAATAAATCATTGATATAAATGACAATTTTTTGTTACAAGATTGACAGATATATATTAAAATACATGAATAATTACGATTTTAATTACGATTAAAAATGTTTAAATGCGACGCGATTTGGAATCGATCCGTCCTGTATCTCTGTTATTTTCTTATATCTCGAAAATGTCATTCGCATGTATTTTTCTCATCTGATATTGCGTTTGAAAAATATTAAACGAAATAATTAATTAAAACAATTAATAAAAATATTAACGAAATAATTAATTAAAACATGATAAATTGTCCGAAAATATACGTCGATGCTTTTATAATAAGGCGTGCCGCACTGACATATTACCGAGCATGTAAACAAAGACGCATTATTGTTTCTTATACGTCATTATTTTTATCATACGATATTGAAATTTTGTATTTAATATACGTGATACATATTGAATACATTAATCTCACGAAATCAATGTATTATTATTATCTGACATGAAATGAATAAATCAAAATATTCGTTTCGATAAACATTTATAGAGGAGTGTGTATGATATTCTTATGTTATTTATTCCATGAATTAATCAATCATGCGATTAAAAATGAAATATATATCACTCTTTAATAATAACGGAAGCAGCATTTTCATGGCAAATACTAGTGCGTAAATTTGATTGCGCAATTTTCAAGCATCGAATAAATCATAATTTTTTCATTATTCTTCTGTTTTATAGTAGAATGTATCGTATACAATTAACGCATGCATATATGATTATCGGGAATGCCGTGCAAAGTGCCGCGCAGTTATATTCTATCGATCAGTGTGCATGCGATTGTAATTAATCGTGTTTTCGCGAATGAATGTTATTTAGCGCTCCGAGCGAAGCAGCAAATAATGATCAAGAATGAAGGAGATGATCCAGGGAAATATCGTGCGACAGCACGAACTGTGAAGTGAGCATGATTAATGACTATTTAATTTCTTATACGTTATTTGTGCGGTATTAGAACTCTGTTCACTTATTTATGTGATAGAGTGATACATTTTACATTATTGTATAATATAATTTTTATAAAATATTCAAGAGTTTTATTTTAAAATACTTAAAATATTTATAAGAAGAGATATTAATAATTATTTTGATTATTTACGTAAGAAGAATTAAATTTTTTAAATATTTATAATATTTTATAAAAGTTTATTATATAAATAGATCTTTCATGGCATATAAATTACGCAGTTTTGTATTTTTGCTTTTAGTAAAATATCTATTTAAAAAAACAAAAATAGATAACATTACATATAGTGATTATTTTTAAATATATTAATCGTTAATCTTGAATACTGTTTTTACATCATCTGTTTTCATATTTGTATCTTACAACATTGTAGGTATATCATTTTTGCGCATTCGGATTCATATGGAATTATCTGTTTTAATTATAAGGCGCAATGTATTTATGAATATAATAAATAAATTTATATATTTAATTTATTTGTGAATATGAAATATTTCTATTTCACAAATCCATTTTTTATATGGATAGATTAATAAGATAAATTAGTTTGTTATTAATAAATAAATTTAACTTTTTAAAATATATAATTATCTATCTATTTATTGTGTAAAATTACATACATATATAAAATTCATATATATATATATATATATATATATATATATAAAAGAATTTATGATTTACATGTCTAATTAATCGATTTGTTTATATACCCTATTTTTATACTTTATGGTATAGCAAAGTATTAGTGTTTTTAAATCTATATAAAATACTTAAAAATTGTAAAAAAATTGAACTTAAACATAATTTCAAAAAAATAAAAAATATTTCACGCTATAAAAAAATATTTTACTTTATAAAACGTATTAATATCGATAAGAATTTATTAGATATAAGAGAAGAATTTTAGATTCAAAACTTTCATGAAGAAAAATAAATATAAAAAATAAATATAACAAAATACGGATCTACAATATATACGCAATATATATATATATATATATATAGTATATACACACATGCAATATATGAAATATATTCCTCAAAATGTATACCGAGCATATAAAAATAAATTTAAAATTTTCGTTAGTAAAGCTTTTCACGAATATATATTGTAAAAACTTTTTAGCGATTGTGTTTTTATGCCAAAAATATAGTGCTAGTACTCTATAAAGTTTTTCACAATAGAAAAAAATGGCTTGTCAATTGCTCAGGTTTAGAAAAGAATCATTTAACGAAATTTTTATTTTTTTGCGTGTGATATAACATGCACTATTATAAATTCTTGGTGCTTTTTATATGCGTTTTGTAAAAAAGAAAAGAAAAACACTATACTATATATACTATTATACTATATAATATTATACTATTATTATATATAATATTATACTATTGTGTATAATATTTCTATAAAATTTATCATGACAAAGGAAAATTAATTTATCAAGAATTGAGGTTTAAAAAAGCTTTTTGCTTGAAATGTTAGAATATATTTAAATATGTTCTTAAAAATTTATAATCGTTGCAGTTTTCATTATTATGATAATTATTGTAATAACAGTCTCAGTGATAATTTTCAGTGTAATTCACAAAAAAATAACTAATATTATATATGGTTAAAATATACCTCGAAATAATAAAAAATAATATAATGGACGTCGTAATTTAAACAACTGAAATACAATAAATATGAAGTGAAATTGTTAAAATAGGTAATAATAACAATTTTCTCTCATAATATTGTAGTTAGCAAACTGCGTTATGCTTCACAAATAAATCTGGACATGATTATTTTTGCAATATTAAATAAAAGCATTATTATTTTCCGAAAAATATGGAAATAAATAATAGAAATAACGAGACTAAAGTACAATAAACTGTGCACATATATATATTTGTGGTAAGAATGTATTTTTCAGATTTTTAAAAATAAATATAAAAAATAAATATAACAAAATATTCAGATTTAATATTTAAAATATTCAGGTCAAAATTTGCAACAACTACATGAATTAAAAAAAGGAAACAGTAAAGAAGTTAATTAATTATTGAGAAAAAATACTTTAATTTTACTCTTAATTAAAGTTAATTCAAAGATAGTGTTTTTTAATACCTTGAATTTTTAGATTTCTTTATTTCAATCTTATATTTTATTTTGCTTTGATTTTTAATTCATAACTATGGCAAAACTTGTTCAAATTCATAACTATGGCAAAACTAAAAATGATACTTTCTATGCGAACGAGAAATGAAGAAAATAAAGAAAAGAAAAAAGAACAAGAGATAATCTTTTATTACCGCAATACATTCGTAAGAATAATGGACTCATGTTATAAATACAGAGTATGGTATTATCTCGCAGAATATAAAACATCCGAGAAATCGGGAATCCGAATGTACTCCCGATGGACCTTAAGAATATTCAGCTGCAATTGTAATCGATATATGGCTTTCGCTTATAGTAGAACAACTGGGAAATTTTTCAGAATCATAAAAAATTGAGTGCACAATGCGATCATAAAATGAAAAGCATAAAGCTCAGACGAGTCCACAAGGAAAACTTTCTGTCTGTTGTTTATGCTGATTATGCTGATTCCATTCCAGTTAGTCGTGAAACAAACGAAGAATATAAAAGCAAAACTTACAATCTTCAATCTTGTTCAAGAAATTCAGAAAAAGATTATGATCTTACTTTGCATCTTTCTGTACGTCATTTGCACTTTATTATATGTGTAATGTAACTAACATCTGATAATGGTAATTTAATTATAGATTAAAAAAAACTTAAGATATTTAATGTTTCTAAAACACAATTCAGGCAGAATTCAAATTTTTCTTAAATCTTAATTTTATTGTAAATTTTCCTATTATAAAAGTAAAAATTTTTTTTATTTTTATATTCTTTGAAATATCCTAATATATTTATCATAAAGTCATAATTAAGATCATAATTAGATTAAGATTAAAATCATAATTAAAACTAGCAGATAAATTTCCATATTTAAATGCATTTAAAATGGCATTGTTGCAACTTATAATATTAATTTAATTTATATTTGCATTTGTTTATTTAATTATTTGTTTTTGTTTATATTAATGCACTTTTGTTTTATCTTTTTATAGGATATGTTATAAAACGATTAATTTAACGTTGGATGAAAAATATTCAATGAAAGATGTTTGATTAAAAAGTTGAAAAAATCCGTTGGTACGTGTTAAAAAGCTCTCACACATACTAATGCAATTTTTAATATCGAGCTTTTTATTCAGCCCCATTCATTTAGAATTCTAATTAACGTTAATAAGTCGAACCAAAATGAACACTCCGTATCATAGACATTTCATATTACGGCGTTGAAATATATTTATAATGACGTATATTTATAATGACATATTTATAATGACGATATGAAATTTTTATATTTTCGCAAATCAATAAATGATGCGAGCTGGACCTAATGCCCGAATAATGTAATGTGTCTTATGATCGTTTGCGTTTACGCATTCTTTTATCTTCAAATGATTTGTGAAGTAGATTTCTCTGAAGTAAATTCCTCTTTTCTTTCTGCTATTTTCTTTTTTTAACATCCAACACAAATCAGCCATCATATTTTCATCCCATGATATCGGCGCTCCATTTCTTTAATATATATATATTAAAGAAATGGAGCGTCGATATCAAGGACGATGAGATGAAAATATGATGGCTGATTTTTGTTGGATGTTAAAAAGGGAAAATATTAGAATAAAAATAGAAAGAAAAAAGGGAAAATATTAGAATAAAAATAGAAAGAAAAAAGCGTAAGAGAAATTCACTTCACAGGGCATTTGAAGATAAAAGAGTGCGTAAGCGCAGACGATCATAAGACACATTATTCGGGCATTAGGTCCAGCTCGCATCATAAATTGAGCACAACGTTTATATTCTAGGTCGGATTTGGATTTATAATGTCTGAAAATACATTAAAATATGATTTCAGTAACTTTTTCTTCAAGTAGCGCAGCTTTATTACCCTAGAAAGTCGATTTTTAAAGTCGAAATTTTCATCTATTTTTGAGATTTAAAAAAACTGTGACGTGATGGAGCAATTTTGACGTCAGATTCGAATTCAGCGGGCCAAAATACATAAGACTAGCCTAGTCAGATCGCCAGCACAAGGTACTTTTTTTTGTGGACCTGTGTTATTTATCATTCATATTACTTTTAGACATATTGCCTGTTCCTTTTTCACCTTTTCGAATTTATTTTTAATTATCATCTAACATGTAACGCATATATAAAAAATATTTCAGTTTTTATTTTAAAATATTAAAATTTCCAAATAATATAAAATATTTTTCATATTAATTGATATTTCAAGATAGTTCAATATTTTATAAAATATTTCACAATAATGTAATTATTATATACTTTATATATAAGAATTAGACATTTTTAAATAGACTGAATTTTTATTAAAAGTATATTCAAGATAATAGTTGATAATTATAATTTACAATATTAAATATCTGTTTAAAAGGTAAAAAAATTGATTGCGCGTAATAATTAATTTTACAATCAATTAATTTAGATACTTAATTTTATTACAAAATAGATTTATAAAAATATTAAAATTGAATGTATTTGCGTTTAATTCTTTTGGCCTTTGCGTAACGATTAATATTCGCGTCAGATGTTCTATCCGGTAGCATCCCGAATTTTTCCTGATCTAAATAATCCGCGAGGACGAGGACTGCTGAGCTAAATATTCCACGCGGACTCAATCGATAGCCAATAATCATAGATTCTCGATCCTTAAATCCAATAGAAAACTCGGATTTTGTCACTCGCGAAGTATCTCGCGTCTTATTAGCGTTTCTTCTCGTGTCCTTGTTGCACCCTCGTTGCATCCTTTTCTTTAATTGCTTTTAAAGGACAAGCTCGGAGCGAGCCTCGACTCGGCTTTATCTATTATAACTCGATATGCAGATAAAACTAAATCAAAATAATACCGATTTTCATGTCCGCCTGTCATCACTTTCTTATCGCGTACAAGATTTATGTCTCAATTTAGTTACTCGCCCAAATTTATTTCATATATATTTCAGTTACTTACACATTCGTTTGTAACAGTGTAGTTTTGAGCATTTTCTCTTTAAATTCGATTTATTAAAGGTGCACTTTATATATTATTCATATATTACAATTAAAGCAATCAATGTCATCTGTATAAATATTTAGATATACATATATTCTTTTGTTTTTCAGCTATAAAATATTGTTGTAATTAACGTACATTAATTCATTGATAATTTCGATTTGCATTTGGAAAAAAATATATTTAAAACATTTTAACTATACGAGGTCTGTAAATAAAGTAATGAGACTTTTTCGAAATAAACTTTTATTTATAATTTAACTTTAATTTAACTCTGTCTCCTTCAAAATAGTTCCCTTGGAAAGCCACGCAGCGCCTGAGACGTTGTTTCCAGTCTTCATAGCAATGCTGGAACTTAGAAACCCGAATGGCCTTCAGCTAGTCGGTTACAGCTTTTACGTTTTCGGTCGTATCAAAGTGATGTCCTTTGAGATGAGTTTCCAATGTCGGGAAGAGAATGAAGTCACAGGGACTCAGGTCAGGCGAATACGGGGGCTGGAGAACGACAAAAATGTTTTTCCGTGTCAAAAACTCGAAAGCAAAAAGCGGAAAAACCTTTCTGTCATTCCCCAGCCCCCGTATTCGCCTGACCTGAGTCCCTGTGACTTCATTCTCTTCCCGACATTGGAAACTCATCTCAAAGGATATTACTTTGATACGAAAACGTAAAAGCGGTTATAACCGACCAGCTGAAGGCCATTCGGGTGCCTAACAATAAGTTCCAGCACTGTTATAGAGACTGGAAACAACGTCTCAGGCGCTGTGCAGCTTCTCAAGGGAACTATTTTGAAGGAGACAGAGTTAAATTATAGTTAAATTATAAATAAAAGTTTATCTCGAAAAAGTCTCATTACTTTATTTACAGACCTCGTATCTTCTAAAAAATTATTTACAGATTTTAAAAACATATTATTGTTGTATAAATAATTCACAAAAAATGTTATAAAAAGACACAATGTTTACTTAAATGAGAGATACGTTGTGTTACATTTTTAATCAATAAAAATTTTCATTGATTCAGTTTAAGATAATATGTTTTATATATAAAATTAGCTTTCTTATCCAGATTGCTTTTATCTTTCGGTCGACATTTCGCATATAGGAACGGAAATAAATAATAAGAAAAAAAGTTAAGTAGTTATGTATTAATGAACGCTGTTGCAAATCTAAGGAGCAGCAATTGTGATAATTAATATATAATTAATATATAATTAATATATAATTAATATATAATTAATAATTAATATATACAATATAATATTATATACAATATAATTATATAATTTTCTCATTGTTATTTATTATTCTAACATCTCTGAATTAGATTCCAATTTTCTTTTATTAAAGAAAATGATCGTCGTGTACCTAATCTTTTATTCAATAATATTCATATAAGTAGACATTACAATGAGAAAAAAATTTATATTTTAACTAAATGCTTATATACTTATTTCGTACATGACGTAAAAATCGGAAGCGTTATAATGAGTCAGATTACATTATTAAATGATATAATCAATCCCACACACAAATTATATAAAATTATATATAATATAAATTTCTCTCTTTCTCTTTCATATATATAAATTATATTATAAATTCATATAATGCAACCCCCCATGGGTACACCTTGACGCGGTGGGGTGGCTCAGTACTTGGATGGTACCTTGAGATTTATTTTAAATTTTTTTATTTAAAATAAATCTCAAGATGCCTGAAGAGGAAGCTAAGTACCCAGCACAGCATTGCCGAGTCGCACAATGACTCATATGTGACATGCATTGCATGACTTTCCGTTGTCGGTGCCGTCAACGTGTCACGGTCGGCGGCGTCTCGTTATCGCATTTTCGCGTTTAGCTTTCTCGTGTCATCGCGTTTTCGCGCTTCCGCGTTGGACTTTTCGTATAAAAATCCCAATTTCATTATTGTCACGAGTCTCTACTTCCGATGCCAATTAACTAGGATTTCGAGTTTGCACAGTTTGCGCTATGCAACGTACACTCGTGCTTCGTGTTCCGTCAAGTGATTCGGTCCGAATTGGTTAGAACTCGATCGATTGTTCGGAATGGTCGTCAATGGGTCCCTTCTCTTTGCTCGTCTACAGCCACATGCATTGCGTGTGTTAACCCTGTCGAGGAGTCGAGTGGATTCCTCTAGGCATGATTTTTGCTCGGTAAAAGAGGTTGCCTCCCCATTTTTTAAATTGCTGAATGTTAGCATTTAAAAAATGTGGATATCCTCTTCTTTTGCCGTCTACCAGCCTGGGTAGCCATGTCCTGCAATTGCGGGAAACTTCGTGTTCCGGGCGAAGCACCTGAAATCATGCTTAGCGGGTCCACGTTCGATACGAGATAGGATAATTATGCGCGAAAAAGAGTTGGTGAACTTCATTTTCCTCTATTTTCGTCAATCGTTTCATCTTCTTTCCGGTTTGGACTTAATCCATGCTCGTTGTATCGTTGCATTCCTGACCTGTTGACTCGAAGTGGATTCTCATAAGTGAAATGGGATTTTCGTTCGTACCGAAACCGGGAGTGCCGTTAAAAGTATATACATACTAAGTATGTACATCGCGCGATCAAATATAAAAATTTTTACTTGCATCGAAATAGTGCGGGAGTGCCGTTCAGTATCGCGCGTAAAAGTGCGAAAATAGCGATAAAAATATCGCTCGTGAGTGCGGAAGTGCCGTAAAGTATCGCGCGTCTAGGACTGAGAGGAAGAGGAGGCCTAGAAGAGGCATCGAGCTCCGGCAGAGCAATCTTTTGGTAAGTAATTTATTTATTTGTAATTTTATATTAAATATTAAATATATTTATTATAATTTAAATTAAACAATTAATCGCATAATTTGATTTTTTATTTATATAATTTAAATAAGAGGGAATTTTGAAGAAAAAGATTTTTATATAAAATTTATAATCTTATAAAATTAGTTATATAAGCTTTTATAAAGTATTAGAGAATTATTAGTAATGTTTTTTTCTAAAATTTATAGAATTATTTTATTAATCTATTATTATATGTATCGAATGTAAAATTCAATACATGTAATAACTTTTGAAATATTATATTTGGATATTATTACAATTTAAATCTTCTATTTGTTATAGATCAACCTAATAATCTTGATCTGAGAGGAGGCGCAGGCCTAGGAAAGGCATCCTGCATCAGCGGAACAACCTGATGGTAAGTACTATTTATATTATTTATTTATATTAATAATTATATTGCGTACACGTATTAATTTGAATCATTTATTTGAATGATGAAACAAGAAAGATTCAAAGAAAAAAGATTGTATGTAAATAATTCTATAAAACTTTCTATTTAAAAAAATAGGTTTTTTAGAATTTATAAAATTATTGCATATTTATTTGTTTGTTTATTATTGCACATATCGGATATAAAATTCGTGTGTACAATAATAATTAAATATAATGAAAGATTAATTATTTTAAGAGCTGCTAATTATATGAATTTTATTTGTATATTACAGACGTAGCTTTAATATTGACAACTCCGCTGTTGCGCATCAGTGTTGGTGAGTGAAAAATTATATTTAAGAGAACAAAGAATATTATAATTATAATAAAATAATAAGGAATATTATAATTATAATATTTAGAAGAATAGAATTTGCAATGAAAAACATGTTTTTGTTACTTTTAGAAGTAATATACAATTCTTATATTATTTTCAATTTACGCGATCGCGGAAATTTTTGATTAAATAATGCTCAAATTTTAATTATTGATGCATACAATCAGATTATGTAATAAATTATATTTTCTCATCCATGGGGATAATGCAGCCTAGTTATATTTGTGGTTTGGACAGCTTTTCATGCGGGCGTTTCGTCGACAGGACTCCACAATTTAACACAATTACCGATTTTATTGGTTTTCCGGTCTTCGTACCGAATTCCTCGATCTATTTAATCATGGTAGATATAAACCACTGCTATGCGGTTGAATTTAAACGCGCGGAGGCGATAATAAAATCTTTTGTAAAACGATATCGTACAACGCGAAGTTTTTTATTATGCGGGAAAAAAGAAGAGAGAACATATTCTATTTAAAATATTTCTAAAATAATCTTTGTATGTAAAAAGACAAATTATATATTTGTATTATATATACAAATAGAAGATAATGAAATATTAAAAAACCATTATATATATAGAACTTTTTTTAAATTTCTTAAGATTTATGATTATAAAATAATAAATTATTTATATAATTGCATAAATAGAATAAATGTAATTTAATTTGGTACTAACTTTATAACGCAAAATCTAAACTGCAAATAATATTTGTGTCAGAATTTACAAGTTACCCGTTAGATGGCGACATGTATTCCGTTGATGTTAATTAATCGAATATAATATATATATTTCAATTTAATGTTCATTAAAGATAAAATAATAAATTAAATAAATTTTAATAAAATTGATAAATAAAGCATAAAAAAATAAAATATTATATGTGAGAGAAAAAGAGACCTTTAATTATAATATAATAATTTTTCAGTGCAAGAGATACTATGTATTTTTGAAATATAACAGCTTTAATTGTGTTATACAGTTGTACGTTAAACAAAATAATTTCTTTTCATTTTGTCAACAATTCGATCTATACTTAAATTAACAATGCTTTGACGAGGTTGCATTATTGCACCTTATATTGCGTATTCGAGCTAAGCTCTTTTTTATCAACAAAAAATGTTCAATATTACCTTGTAAATGTTTCTCATTCCACCTATTACCCGGCCAAAAACGGTCTTATCTTCATTCACAGTCTTTAAGCACTTAAACGTAAGATTAAACTTGGAATCGTTTCTGCCATCATCGTTATCGCACATGGACAGTATACCAGGTTCTGTGTGCCGTAAATTGGATTTTTCCTTATCGAAGGAGTTTCCGTATATAGAGATACCGCCAGTACCGTCAAATTTTGTGACATCTCCTCCTTGGCACCAGTAGCCAGACACGATACGATGAAATGGAGTGTGCCTATGAATTACAAATTTTAAAATCATTTCCCTAATATTTGATCTCAATTTTATTAACAGATTTTTGAATAAATTTCAGATGTGCTTTATACGTCGCAAAAAATTTTAGTATTAAATTTACATAATATGTTTATAATTTACATACTTATATGATAATCCATTTATTCCACGGCAGAAAGTTGCGAAGTTTTCACATGTACGTGGTACAATACTGTCGTAGAGTTCAAATACTATACGCCCTAATTTTTGATTTTCTTCTTTAAGTCCAACATCGAAGAAACATCTCGTTCGACTTTTTTCGGCTAATTGCCTTTCATCTGACGCAACGGACAATCTTTCAATTACTGAAACATATCTGTGTTATATTAGAAATTTTACATATTTGTGCAAATATAACGCACGATAAGAAAATTTGAATGCAAGATAAAAATTTAATAAGCAAAATTATAAGATTAAAGTAAAATCTTTTATTTTATTGGGATATTAATTAAAGAACCTTGCATGGTGTTCTATTGCCTCATGTATTTTTTTCCAGTCTTCTAAAAATGCGCGAGTAGGATATTGACTTTTCACTTGATGAATTTTCTTTAGCATAATTCTATTTTCCCGCATGATTATATTATTTTTACGGTCTTGATTCTCAAGTTTTGAATTATACTTGATATCCGGTGCCCAACAATCCACGTACCCCTAAAAATGAAGAATAAAAGTTTATGTGTATATATGTATATATATTGCCATGTTTTATTTATATATATTATATTTAGAGAGATTAATATAAATTCTTTCTCTCCTTCTAAAAAGAAAAATATATACAAAATGGAACGATTGTATTTTGAAAATATTCAACGTATTATATATTACATAGCATGTAATGTATATAAAATTGTGCTAATTTTGATACAATAAACGATATGGCGATACTAACCCCTAATCGATGAATTATGTTTATTTTTTTCAACAGGTTCATATTCTCTTTATCTATTTTTTTAACTCGTATGGCATCTTGTTGTAAGTCAAATGCTTTCAAATGGGCAGATGCATTGAAATATGGAGGCTTGTTATCGATCTTTGATGAAATATATACATGGCGAGACTTCTTACGCTTTTCATTATTCATGATTGCATAATATTTGTATGTAGTTTAATTTCTCGTTATATATATTTCGAAAAATGTTTTTTGTAAGATTAATACTATCATCATATTTCTATGTTATTTTTATATCTAATTTCTTTTGTACTAGCAAATTTGTAACTAACTTTGCAAAAATTTTTATTCATGTATGACATTACATGAATTGATGCAATATTCAGGTAATAATTTATTACTATTATATATACATATTACATATATATATATATATATATTTATTTATTTATTTATTTATTGAGTACATGAATAAAGTCGCTATTAAATTCAGTCTAAATACACACACACACACACACACACACACACACACACACACACACACACACACACACACACACACATATATATATATATATATACATTTATATATATATATATTTAAACTGAATTTAATAATGAATTTATTGATTGACTCAACAATATCCTTTTGATAAATAAGCATAATAATATTTATTATACCATAAATTTATGTGTATAAAAAATAAAGGTGTTAATAAGCTCATCTAATTGTGAGCAATAATTAATTTATTAATTATATGTCCGTTCACTTCTTTTGATGATTTCAACATCTAATTAGCATTTAAATAATATCAGGTTATAATTAATGTAACGAGAAATCAAATTATTTTCTTTTATTATCTTATATGTCATTCTTATTTTTCAATAATAGAGTTTGTATATTCCTTTATATAATAAAATTCATATAAAATTGCTTTTATAAAATAAAATAATTATTTCGAGAAAGAACAGAGGAAAGATAAAATTAAAAAATATTTATCTCATATTTTGTAACAATTTTTAAAAAAGAGAAGATAAATATTAATTCTTAGCAAAAATATGAAATATAGAATCGCTGAAAATTTGTCCAGAGCATATTGTATATTTTTTTAGTAAACCAATGCTCTTTATCGATAAATTTTTTTATACATTACCCACAATCTTTTAATATTTTCTTAAATCTGTTTGCTTGTATTAATATAATCACAAAAGTCAGAATAGTTTCAAAGTACTGAAAGAAATAAAAATCAATTTTTACCAATATGATGCAGACCAATATGATTATTTATAAATAATTTAGTAATATATAATTATTTATTTTATATTAATTACGCACCCCATAAAGGAATTTATAGCCAAATTGAAAAAGTCTAAGCCCATAAAACTTGAGTGGCGCTTGCATTATTTGGAATATAAATTGTAAAATCTGTATTCAAACAATAAATTATGTGTATTAATTTTTTGTTCGCATAAAAAATAAAAGTTAAATAAAAGTTTTTGCGACAATTTTTTTCAAATTTATTTTGAAGCTTACATTTTCACGTATTTCTACATCGCAAGTGAAATATGATGTTTTACTTATCATGCCGCCTGTTGCGTTTGCCTAAAATTGGAATAGAGAGAGAGTTGATATTTTTAATATTATGAAATTTAACATCAATTAAAGTATTTAAGCATCTGAAGATACTTGTTTAAAAAAAATTAATATAAGATTGGATTCTTTATCTATTTTAATTTGTTAATATAAGATTGTTTGAAAAAAAATTCAAATATATATTTTGAATTTGAACATAGAATCAATACCTTGGCGCTAACTCTTTCGCATATATAATTGATCAGAATTAATCTGGAGATGTACCAAGCCAGCCAAAATATGATTATGGTAATGAACAAGATTCTTTCACTAGTGACGTAATTTCTGACGAGCGTGGTGAAAAGTTCACGGAAAAATTCCGCTATTAAACCGAAATAACATACCATCTTGAAAGTCATTTCTATTTCGAATATTGAGTTTACCTCGCGAGATATTTTATGCAATTCCAGATGAAGATGTCTGTATGTAAACGCGATGTTAAATCTTACTGTATAATCTTATTCCGTGATAATATAATAATAGTTAAATTTAAATAGATATTTACATTACAATCCATATTATATATTTGTTGCTTGGCATATTCGAAAAATTGCGCTGTTGCGAATGCAATGCGGAACTTTCCCAAGCTTGCTTTATTCCGCGTACATTTTCTGTTGTCAATTCGTATAGATACTTGTTAATTTGATCGAACTTCGATCCTATATATCTAAATACAGAGAAAAAAATTAGTGAATAATAAAAAGTAAAATTAGTGAATAATAAAAAGTATTTCAAAATATATGCAAACATATTGTAATCGAGTAATTTTAAGATTTTTTAAAGAAGACTTGAATTTTTTAATTTGCACAAATATAATTTTGCAAATTTATTTATTTCTATGTGATAGTTTTTATATGTATAAAAAACTAACCCAAGAATACTCGCAAAAATTAAATCGTTAATGATATTGATATGAGAACAATAGTTTAGTATAAATGTTATATAGATGGATTTTAGAGGATTGTATGCCATATTTTGCCACCGTAGATAATCGCTATAACTTAATAATAAAACTATTGCAAACCATCCCAAAACAATCCATATTATTTTTTTACTTAATTTTTGGTAATCCATCGTTATTTCGAGTTCTTCTAATGTGTTGTCCACAATAGTAAGCTTCTTCAGACAGTTTCTAAATTTCTTAAAACAGAGAATATGCGGTAAATAAATAATGACTATGTGGAAATATACGCTTATATTTAACTAGATTAAAGAGTTGTGATAAAATATATACATATTTCTTTTAAATGAATTAATATTAAATTTGTAATTGAATTAAATTATATACATCAAAAAAAGTATAATAAATTAATGGAAAAATAAATTTAATGATTATAATATTATTATGAGAATTACATATGTTAGTATTATATATTATGCTACATCAGTATGCAAAATAATTCTTTTTATTATAAATTTTTTTATTAATTATCTTTTATTAACATATAAATTTTAGAGATATTTCATAATTATTTAATGTATAAATTCTATTCAAATTTAATCGAGATCATATATTGTTGATATTTGAATATGCTAATATTTTCTTACCTTATCATGATACATTCCAAGAAGCAGGGACAGCAGAGCTATGAAAATGTTCAGCGAAACATAAATTCTGTATTCGGCGGAGTCATTTGGTATGTAAGGTATCCCTGTATCAATAACGAAGAAACAATAAGTCGACCACAATAGAAAAATATAGAAAAGATTGAACCAAAGTCTTGGATGTCCTATAGGGAACTCCACAATTCTTAAACCGCACACATAACTCATTATTAAGAGTGGCGATAAAAGGGATCGAATGCTCTTTGCCATGGTAGATTGGAAACTATACTTTCTATGTCGGCGATGACAATAGCAAGTCTCTATAATCATAATTGCTGCACTTACGCATATTGAAATAATCGATCTGCTGAATTTTGCATTTAGTCTAAGCTAGCGAAACATCAAACAAAAAACATTAAATTAAATTGATAATGCAAGATACACAGAAATTAATTCAGAAAAATCAATTTTTTTGCCATTCTTGCTTTTTATTTGTTCTATATTATTTGTGTGGGTGAAGAATTATTAAATAATAAATAATATAAATGATATATCGTATTTTAATTGATATCAAATAACAATACAACAATGTAATAGCAAGGATTTGTAAGAATTTATTGCATATTTATTTATTGTATAATATATTTTATACATAATCACATATATATATATATATATATATATATATACACAAAATATATGTATATGTCTATATATATGCATCAGAAGTATTATTATCATTTTTATTATTAATAATAAGATAATTATTAATTACTAATTTATTTATTGATAACAATTTACAAATCTTTAATCGAATATATAAAATTACAAAGAATGTACTTACTTAAGAGAATTGGAAATACTTACTTAAGAGAGTTGGAAAAAATAATTAAATAATGTATAGATTGGAAATATTAAACAACACGACAAAAAAACTAGCGATTAAGAGCCACAGCGGATGGTAGTGCCTAAAAATTCTTTAATTGTACGCGAAAATTTAAACGAGAACGAGACATATGCATATATTTTACTTGGTGCATTTATCAAGATATAGATTCTCATTTTTGAGAATTCTATAAATCCTCTTTACTCCCCCCTCCTGAAGAGATGTAGACGAGAAATATAATAAAAAGAAAGGAAATTTCTTTTGCAAAAAAGCTAAAGATATAAAATAAATTTTTTATGTTGTTTTCCTTTTAAAAAAATTATTTTAAGAATTGAAAGACCGATAATATGTTTATGCTTTTTTAATCAAGTGGACTTTATATAATTGTTAGAATTATATTCACACAGGTATGTCACATTACATCATGTAATCATAAATTTTTACATATAGAACATTATATAATAAATAATATATTTTATAAGGTGTTACATATGTTTAATATTATATATGTGCCTATAAAATCATATTGTTTTTATAAATTATGTTTATTATAATTTTATAACAAGATTTATTTATTTGTGTACGCTTGTAATAATATAACTAAAAGAGTGGCAACAGATGTGGTAAACTATAAAAAATGAAAGAAATAATGTTTTTTTAAATATTTATCATGAATTTAATTATTTGTAATGAGTAATTACATTGTAACTTACTTTTTGAAGGAATTGGAAGCCAAACTGGAAGAAACCAAGCCCACACAATTTGAATGGTGATTGAGTTGTAAGTAAAAATTGTAGAATCTGTATTAATACAATGAATCATTTGATACATATGTTTTCGGTTTCTCGCGTTTGTACATGTTAAGTTAAAATTTATATTTTGAAGATAAATTAATATATTAAGTGTTAAAACTTACATTTTCACGAAATTCGACATCGCAATTGGAATATGATAATTTACTTATAAAATTTCCTGTTGCATTTGCCTAAAATTTAATATATAAAATAAAAATAACGTCATTTTTTAATATAAAATTCATTATATCATTTAATAAGTTAAATAAGTTTCAAATAGATGCATTTTTTAAGCTTGATACCTTGATGCTAATTTTTTCACATTCATAATTAATGAGGAAGAGTCTAAAAACGTGTTGGAAAAATCCTATTAGTATTAGGATGATATGAAATATATTATAATCGGTGATAAATATCATATCAAAAATTTCTTGTAAACCCATCGCTATGAAAGCGAAGTAACACCCCATTTCGATAGTCATTTGTGTTCCAAATATTACATCTATTTTGCGAGATATCTTACGTAATTCCAAGTGAAGATGTCTGTGTAAATGTGATATTAGCTTGTCGCGCGAGGCACAACCATGATTAATTAAATTGATATAAATCCTCTTACATTACAATCCATATTATATATGCGCTTCTCGAAACTCTTGCATATCCAGATTGATGAAAAAGTATCATTGAATGTTCCCAAGCTCGCTTTACTCTACGTTTATTACTTTTTGTTAATTTTTCAAGATTTTCGTTGATTTGATCAAATTTTAATCCAATATACCTAAAGATTAGTGAATAAGTATTATAATTTGTGTTGAATATAAATATAATAATATGAATATAAATATTTTTGTATGTTAATAAGTATCAACTAACCCAAGTGTACTTGTTATAATTAAATCGCCAATAATGTTAATATGAATGCAATAAATGTCCATAAGAGATACATAGATAGCTTGCACAATGTCCACATTTTCGTTCATCAAAGATTGGATTTCTACATAAATTATTAATATAGCTATCATAAACCATCCTAAAATGAGCCATATTGTTTTCATATACAATTTGTAATCCGTTATTGTTTCCAATTTTTCCAATGTATCGTTCACTGTAGTAAGATTCTTTATACAATTTCTAAATGCCTGATATAAAAAGATAATATATAGATAATATATAAATTAATGATTTGTATTCATAATATCAAATTATATCGAAATATTGATAATTTTGTCTTGTAATTTAATTATTTTAAATCTCGAAAAAGATGTGACATAAAATAAAAATATATATTATTTCTACATTTATCTTGCCTTTAAGTTATTCATTTATCACCTTTTAAAGAAATATACATATGTATATATATTAATATATATATATATACATATATTTACATACATATACATATGTTTAATATATTAATATATATATTAATACATTAAACATTTTATAAGAGGGTATCTTTTTGCTACATATAAATATTATAAACATTATGTTTCATTTTACAATCAATGATTTTAAATATTTAAACTGCATTTATATTTTTCTATATTAAATTTCCTACCTTGTTATAGTACAGTCCAATGATAATTGACAATACTGCTGTAAATATGTTTACTTCAAACCAAATATGATATAGAGTAGGATAATTACTTGTAAAAGGCAATACTCTATATATATAGACGAAAGTATATAATGACCATACTAATAACATATACAGAAGACTGAACCATTGCCTCAAAACACTTGCACCGGAAAATTCGATCACTCTTAAACCACATACATAACTGATTATTAACAATGGCGATAAAATTTTTCGAATGCTCATAACGAATCTAAATTGCACTTGCTTTGTCAACTGCGCTGAAATATAGTAGTAGATTTTCATAATTTCACTCATTACATTTATACATAGAAAAATAATCGATATATTGAATTTTACACTCTATAAATTATAGAACTAAAGATGATTGGATACATTATGTTATACGTAAATATTGTTGTTTTTGTTACTTTTTCATTTTTCTACTTATATGATTATACTGTACTATTGCACGTGAAAAGCACCAAATAATGAGATATTGTAATAATAATAAAATAATATAATTGCGAGAGAGAGAGAGAGAGAGAGAGAGAGAGAGAGAGAGAGAGAGAGAGAGAGAGAGAGAGGAAGAAAAAAAGGCAGAAAGAACAATCATAATATCACGTTTCTCTTTAATACGAAATAAAAATAATATTTTTTAATAAAATTATTTATAAAATTGTTTTTATATATAAAATTGTTTTCATGCAATATGTGGGAAGGATTTAAATAAAGGAAATAAAATAAACATGGTAGAATAAAGATACAAAGTTTAGGTGTTTTAAATTTATTATAACTCTTATAATGACAGTAATTTTTAATAATAATTCTAAGCATAATGTGTGTGCATGATAAAATATATGTAGAAAAAATGTTAAACGCTGAACGTTCTTTTTTATCAACAATGGTTTAAAAGTTCATGTAGATATTGATTCATGTAGATCATGACTTATTGCAGAATATCTTCCTGCAATGAACAAATAATTATTAGACAAATATTAATTACAAGTACGATTATTAAAAAATACTTTAAAAAATTGACTTACATTTTTCTCTACATTTGGAATATTGTGGATTTACGTTATTTACGTTATAAGTTCACTTATATTTTACATTTTATCATCTAAAGATGTCTGCTTATTTATATGCGCTTGTATCAATAAAACTAAAACGGTCATAATAGATGAGCTGAACTGAAAGACATTTTTTAAATAATTATTATGGATTTAATTCAATAAATTATTAAATTATATAATTTACGTAGATATATATATATATATATATATATATATATATATATTACATATATCACATTTACATACTCCTTGAAGAAATTTATAGCCAAATTGGAAAAACCCAATTCCATAAAATCTGATTGGCTTTTGAGCTATTTGCAATTGAAGCTGTAATATCTATATTAATAGATTATTTAATATACGTATTTTTTTATTTCCACATCTATTTAAACTGAAAATTAATATTTATTTTAATAATAATTAGTAAACTTATTCTAAAACTTACAGTTTCACGAATTTCGGAGTTAGAAGTGGAATACGGAACTCTATTTATTAAATTTCCTGCTGCATTTGCCTAAAATTAAAATATTGAATATAAAATTGAAATATTGCTTTTAATTTAGTCATCTAAATAATTTCTTAACTGTCAAGTAATTAAAAGGAAGATGTTTTTCGTAAACACAGATTTAATACCTTTACAGTGACTGTCTCACATATATAATTAATAAAAAAGAGTTTCAAACTATCTAGACAAATCCATAATATATTTATGATATGGTACAATGTTTTATTATATTCGATGAAATTGTTTATGAAAATCACGATGAATGTTTCACGCAGATCGAACGCTAACCACAAAAAATTGGATCCCATTTTGCAAGTCATTTGTATTCCAAATATCGAATTTATCTCATAAGATATTTTACGTAACTCCAAATGAAGATGCCTACGTACAGACACAATATTAAATTTTACTATTCAAAATAATTATGATTAATGGAATTTAAATTCTCTTACATTAAAATCCATATTATCCACTCGTTGTTTGGAATTTTTGCAGATCTATGTTGATGCGAAACTGAATTTTCGGAAACCCGTTTAATTTTATATTTGTTATCTTTTGATAAATTGAAAAGATATTTATTGACTTGATCAAATTTTAATCTTATGTACCTGAATATGAAAGAAAATTAATAAATAGTAGAGAGAGAACAGATACATGCATTGTTTATATCATCAGCATTCTGAAAAATCCTGAATAGAAAGCTACTTTTATAATAGTATAATCTCATGAATTATATTACATGAGTTGATTTATATACAGGGTGTTGCGCTTGAATACATACCGATATTATCGATGAATACTATTTATTAAATTGCTCATTATTGTAATTTGTGAACTGTATTTTTCAAGATCGGCAAAAGTGCGAGGGGAAAGCAGATATAAATAAAGACAACACGTTATTTTGAGCATTTAAGTGGCATTATTATAAATAAATGTTTAAATACATTTATTTATAACAATGCCACTTAAATGCTCAAAATAATCACCGCGCACACATTCATTGATAATATCGGCACGTGTATTTCTCCGACCGATCGGACTTCGACAGGATAGGCAATCCGTACTGCCGTGTATTTAAACGCAACATCCTATATATAAGTCTGTTGGAATAATTTATATGTATAAACCAACCAAGATATACACCAACCTAAGAATACTTGTAATAATCAAATCGTTTATAAGATTAATACTGGTGCAATAATTTCTTATAAAAGCAATATACATTGATGTTAAAATGTCACAGTTATTTCTGGCATGTATCCATAATGCCGCTCCACAATTCATAAATATGACTATTACGAGCCATCCTAAAACGAGCCACACTGATTTTTTATAAAGCTTGTGATAATCTGTCGTTATTCCGATGTTCAATAGTGTGTCGTCGACAATGTCAAGTTTCTTCAAACAATTACTAAATTTCTAACAGAAAAAGACAATTCGAAAAGTGAATAAAATTAATATTATCGAAAATTTAACGATCTTATGTATCTATAATAATATAATTATGTATCTTTTTTCTTTTCTTTTTATTATATCTATCGCATTATATAGAGGATTATTTTTATGATTAGATCGTTTTATTAAACAGATAACGCACGTGCATATATAGAAAATTATAATTTTTTTTTTTTAAACTTTTATAATTACTTTAAATATGAAAGCTTTCTTTTTCTCTCTATTAAAATATCACTATTACATATAATAAAATTACATATAATAAAAATTTATGCCAAAATTTTCTTACCTTATTATGATACACTCCAAACACAACTGATAATAATGTTATAACAAAATCTAGCCAAAAACAAATAAGATATGCGGTAGAATAAGACATATTAGTTGTATAAGATATTACTGTAAATTTTAATAAGAAACAGTAAATTAGCCAATGTAATAGCATGTACGAAATACTGAGCCACCATCTTAAATAACTTATCGGAAATTCAATAATCCATAATCTTAAACTCAATACATAACTAATTATTAACAGCGGCGATAAAACTTCCCGAATGCTCTGCATTATAACACCGTCTCGATAGTACTTTCTTTGCTATTAAACTGAAACGTAATGATACAGAAGATCGTGGTAATTTCAATTTCAATATTTATACGTAACCAAATAATCGATACGTTGAATTTTACACATCGTGAATTATTGAAAGCAGACTAGTTGAATATATTAGTGATACGAATCGAGTATGTCCTAACGCAAATATTGATGTTTTTTTTGGACTTTTATTGTTTATTTTTTTTTACTTGTACAATTATACGGTGCTATTATGCGTGATTAAAAATCATCAAATAACAAATATAACAATATTGATTTTAATTTATATTATTTAATAAATATATAATAATAATGTAAATGTAAAAGAAAGAGAGAGAGAGAGAAACAGGAAAATTTAACTAAATGTATATTTTTTGACACGATGATAAAAATAACATTTTTTCATTAAAATTTAACATATAAAATTATTTTTATGTAAAAAATAATTTTTATGGAGAACAACATGATTACAAATAAGTAATCCAGTAATACAGTATATAGAGTAATATAGAAACATAAGAGTAGAGAATAGAAAAACGAATAAAGAATAAAGAACAAAAACTAATTTTTTTAATTTAAAGAAATTCTTGGAAAAATAATAAATATTAATTTACAGCAGTAATATAGAATTGAACTAATCATATTATGATTTAAACTTATTCACATCTATCATAGTTTTTCCTTTATTAGGCATTTATTCATTAGGCATGTCTTCTTGACAAAATGTTTATTTATTCATATAATCTTGTGCTAATATAATTAAAACAGTTGCAATATATTTGAAGAACTAGAATAAAATAATTATGTGTATTATAATTATGTGTATTTTATATATTCATAATAAGTAAATGTTTAAATAATAAATATTTATATGACCATTACCTTGTATAGAAACTTATAACCAAATTGAAAAAATCCAATCCCATAGAATTTAACTGGCGTTAGAGTTATTTGCAATAGAAACTGCGAAATCTATATATTTTTAATATACTAGATTATTTAATATATACATATGCAATTTTCTCAATTTTGTGTTTTTACTTTAAATTAACATTTTAATTAATGTTTAATAAACATATATTTTAAGACTTACATTTTCACGGATTTCAACATCATAAATAGAATATGATATTCTATTTATTAAATCTCTTGTTGTATTTGCCTAAAATTAGCATACAAAAATAAAATTAAAATTTATTTTATAATCTAATCATGTGATAATATTATGTATCGTTAAATATTATGTTCCATTTAAATATGTTAAAATTCTCTAAATAAGTACATTTTAAATTTAAATACATTTGTATAGTACCTTAGTGCTGATGTCTTCACATATGAAATTAATAAAGAGAAGTTTGGAGAAGAAAATGAAAAACCAAGAAGAATATAGAAGTATGGTAAGAAGTTTTATTCTGTCATTTACATAATTGTTGACGAATGTCTCGTGAAAAATTCCATAAAGACCTTGTGCTAACCAACAATAATAACATCCCATGGATATTGTTATCCCTATTCCGAATATCGAGTCTATTTCACGACATATTTTACGTAATTCTAAATGAAGCTGTCTATGCAAATATAATATTAAATTTTATTTAATATTAAATCTATGAAATTATAAGCACGATATTAATAGAATTTATAACAAATTTTCTTACATTACAATCCATATGTTATTTCGAGTTTTTGGAAATTTGTGTTTCTGTAAAAGTGACACAGGATATTCCCAAGCTTGTTTTATTTCATGTTTGTTATCTTTTGCCAGAAGATACTGATTAACTTGATCAAATTTTGATTCTACATATCTAAATATAAAATACCTTAATGTATTTATATATTAGATACTTAAATTATTATTAATAAATACATATATATGTGTATTACATTAAAATCGTTAAAAGATTTGAAATGAAATTAATTTTTTCATATATGTATAATAGTACATTTCTATTAATTTAGAAATTTGTTTGAATCCATAGAATAATTTTTCTAAAATAAATATAAAAAGAGAGATACCAACCTAAGCATAGTAATAAAAATCAGGTTATTGATAAAATTAATATGGCTGGTATAATTTATCATAAAACTTATATAAATAGCTTTTACATTGCTATAATTATATTGAGTTTCAAACAATATGGCCTCTAAAAATGTCATTAACATGACTACCATAGACCATCCTAAGACAAACCATATTACTCTTATATGCAGCTTGTGATAATTTGTTGTTATTCCGAGCTTTTCCAATGTATCATCCACAATAGTAAGCTTTTTCAGACAATTTTTAAATTTCTAATTTAAAAAAACAATGCGTAATGAACAAATAATTATTGCTAATCCTAAAATTTTAGCTTTCTTATATCTAATTATATTATTTTATAAAGAGGTATAAAAAGAAAGATATAAATAAAATATAAAAATTATTCTTTTATTTTAAAAAATAATTTACTAAATATATTGAGAAAAGAAATTTTCCTAATAACTTAGAACGCATTAATATACATATTAGTATATTTTATATTCTTATGATCTTTTTAAGTGAGGTAAATAACATAGAAAATTTTACATTAAAAATGCAATTACTATTTTAAATATTAAAGTGCTATATCATTTTTAAATATAATCGAAATTATTAACATAAGCGCTTAAAATTTTCTTACCTTATCGTAATACATTCCAAAAGCAATTGACATTAACATTACCAAAAAATCTAGATAAAGGCAAATATGATATATGATATTATATTTAATGTTAGATATTATTGTATAACTGAAGAGGAAATAATAAATCGACCATAATAGTAACATATATATGAAACTGAACCACGGATTTAAATAATCTGTAGAAAATTCGATAATTCTTAAACCACACACAAAACTGATTATTAGAAGTGGTGTTAAAATAATCCGAATGTTGTTAGTCATTGTGCACACCATTGCGAACTGCATTTTTTTGTCACCCAAATGTGCTAGTTGCATCGTATAGTAATGATAGTGGATCTTTAATTTCAATTGAGGTACTCGTAGATATTGGAATAATCAATTTATTGCTATCATTAATCTCTACCGTAACTTATTGAAATAGAAATGAGATAATAGATATGTTATCTTCTTCTACGTCTATGATACAAATATTAATGTTACATCATTTACTGACATTTTTATTTTCATTTCTTAATTCGAAAATTTGTATATAATATTATATTACATGTATCTAAAAATATTATCAAATACCGACATAATATCGATTTTAAACTGTGACTTTATATTATATATGTATGTGTGTGTGTGTGTGTGTGTGTGAGTGTTTTGACAAAAATAATATATTCACTGATTGTAATATATAAAAATTTCTTTGATATATATATGTAGTTTTTCTATTATCATATACAGTATGTTTCTATATTTTATTAAAATATATTTTTAGTTTTAAAATGTTAATTACAATTAAAAATATTTTGTTAAAAATATTTAAAATAAATTGTTGTGTATATTATAATCTAAATATATTATTTGTTAACACTTCTTAAAGTTTTTTTCTAATATATTATATTATTACGAAATATTAATCACACACATTTCTTTAAAATGATTGCTTATTTATGTACGCTTGTATTAATAAAACTACAACGGTCGTAATCGATGAGCTGAACTGAAAGACATTAATTTCATTCTTTTTTTAAATAATCATTATTGTCAACTTAATTATTCATAGTAGATAATTATATGATATCTTTGCAACGTACCCCGTAAAGAAATGTGTAGCCAAATTGAAAAAGTCCAATTCCGTGGAATCTGACTGGCGCTTGAGTTATTTGCAATAGAAACTGTGATATCTATATTAATATAATAAACTGTTTACTTTATATATTTATGATTTTTTTATTTTTGCTCAACTCTCAATTATGGTTTATTTTAATAATTTTTTAAATATATAAGCTAAAATATTAAGACTTACATTTTCACGAACTTTAATATCACAGGTAGAATATGATATTTTATTTATTAAATTTCCTGTTGTAGTCGCCTGAAATCAGGATATACAAAATAATATTTGAATAATTTTTTTAATTTGAAAAAGTCATGCAAATTTTGATATTTAATAGTTAAATAATTGTTGAAAGAAAATTCTAGATAAACATACATTTTGAGCTCCTAAATTCGTTCAATATTAGTACCTTGGCGCTGATTTTTTCACACACATAATTAATGAAGAAGAATTTCAAAATGTTTTGACAAAGCCAGATTGTCATCATAATGGTGTATAGTATTTTATTAGATTTGATATGATTGGTAACAAGTATTACGCTGAAAAGTTCACGTAAATCGAGCGCTAACCAACAAAAATTACACCCCATTTTGAAAGTCATTTGTGCTCCAAATATTGAGTCTATTTCACGGGATATTTTACGTAACTCCGAATGAAGATGTCTGTGTATATATAAACGCAATATTAAATTTTACTATTCAACTGTAGTTGATAAAATTTATATAAACACTCTTATATATACATTATGATCCATGTCATCCATTCGTCGTCTGAAGTTTGTGAAAATCTATGTTGTATGGAATTTTGCCAAGCTCGCTTTATTCCGCGTTTGTTATCTTTTGTTAAATCTAAAAGATGTTGGTTAACTTGATCAAATTTTAATCCTATGTATCTAAAAATGAAAAAGAAAATTATAAATATATGTAATGTAAGAAGTAAATTTATTGTCACATCTTGTAAGTTAATATATTTCAAAGAAAAAATTTCAAAGAAAATTTATATTTTTATGGATTATAATATAATACTATAAATTATATTATATATTTATACATATGATTGTGTTAGAATAATTTTCATATAAAAAATACCAACCTAAAAACACTTGCAATAATCAAATCGTTGAGTATGTTAATATAACAGCAATAATTTCGCATAAAGGTAGCATACATAACTGTTAAAATATTATAGTCATATTCGTTTGTCATCCAATATGCCGCTGCATAGGTCATAAATATGATTGTTAGGAACCATCCAAAGATGAGGTACATTGTTCTTTCATGTAGCTTGTGATAATCTGTCGTTGTTCCAACATTTAGCAATGTTTTATCAATAATGTCGAATTTCTTCAAACAATTTCTGAATTTCTATCACAAAGAGACAATGCAGTGGATAAATAATTAATGTTTAATGATAATTCTATGTATGATAAATCTTACATCTCTATTATTAATAATGTATAATGTATCTATATCTATATATCTATATCTATATTTATATCTATATAATTATCTAATATAACTTATTATATATTATCTAATATAACTAGTAGCTGTAGCTTTTCCAAAGTTGAACTGAAAAATGTTAATTTCATATATATATATATATATATATATATATATATATATATGTATATTTTTTTTTATACTCTACATGCAATAAATTATTACTAAATATATCAAGAAAAGAAATTTTAATTAATAATTTTTATCGCATTATTTTTTATATGGGGAATATTGCATGTTTTTATGGCAATTTATTTTGTTTTATATAAAAAAAATATTATTTAAAATTTGTAGCTGTTTCAAATATGAAAAATATTCAAAATTAAAATTACTTAATATTAGTATGCAAATAATTAATAATTTCTTATCATACATACCTTATCATGATACATTCCAAACCCAATTGACAATAATGTTATCAAAATGTCTATCCCAATACATAAAAAGTATGCGTCAGTATAACGTTTATAAATAAAGAAAGATATTACTGTAGATTTTAATAAAAAAAAATAAATTGACCAAAATAGCAGCATATAAAAGAGACTAAACCATACTCTTGGATAACCTATAGGAAATTCGATAATTCTTATACCACAGATATAACTGATTATAAAGAGCGGCGTTAAAAATGTTCGAATGCTTTCAGTCATTACGTTCACCGTTCAATTCCGAACTACATTTCATTTGCCGACTGAATACACTAGTCTCACTAAATGATCATAGCGTATCTTCATAATTTCAATTAAAACACTTATAGTTATTGAAATGATCGATCGGTTGAAGTTTATATATATTGCGATATATTTAAGCAATTTGGATAATGAATGACATGTCCTTTTTACAAAAAAAAAGTAAAAATATATATACATAATTATTACATAACGGAAATAAAAATACTGTTTTTGATATACTTTTTTTTCTTTTCAAGAGTTTATATAATATTATGATATATTGAAAATTGTTTCCAAATAATAAAAGATATAGTATCTGTTTTAATCAATATCTATTTTTAATATACATATATAATTATGTTTTATAATAATATGTGCTTATAAAAAATGATCGCTATTTTTTATTTACGTAGTAATTAATATTCTGTTAAATATTGACTTTATACGTAAAATTATACATAACATTTTATTTAAAGAATGAATAAGATAAAAAGACATATTTGATATAAAAATAAAGTTTCAAAATGTTTTCATTTTGCAATATTCCGCATAAAGAGATAACAAATCTTACTATAATATATAATTGTACAATTACATATTTACAATTGTAATTGTACAGTTACATATTTAAGAGAGTTTATACATGCTAATTTTTAGTATAAATCAATTTAAAGTTTTTTTTATATATTATATTATTTACAATTTTCTTAATGTAGTTTTTCATCAATATGTGATTGTAGTAATATAACTACAACAGTCGTAACAGATGTGGTAAACTGTAAAAGTAGAAAATAGTATTTTTCTTTTTTAAATATGAAATCAATTAAATATGAATTCAACTTCGTAATGCATAATTATATTGACAATGCACGTACTCCTTGAAGAAATTTGAAGCCAAACTGGAAAAGTCCAAGGCCGTAAAATCGTAACGGCGATTGAGCCAATTGTAACAATAATTGTAAGATCTATATTATTATAATAGATTATTTAATATAAACATTCCTGTTTTTCTATTATTCTTTAAAAAACTAATGTTTATTTTAGATCATATTTGCAAAACTTATATTAATACTTACATTTTCACACATTTCAACATTGGATGTAGAATATGATATTCTATTTACAAAATTTTTTGTTGCATTTGCCTGAAATTGAAATATCTAAAATAGAATTTAATTTATTTTGTTTCTAATTTAATGATGCATAAAACTTATAACATTATTGTTATAAAAATATAACATTATTGTTAAAAATCATCGAACCTGAATTTTGAATAAATATGTTTTAAATTTGAATAAGAAAACATACCTTCGCACTGATTTTTTCGCACATATAATTAATAACAACGAGTTTCAAAATATTATGAAAAAGCCAACTTAGACATATACTTGCAAACAATATATTATTAAAATTCAAGATATATTTTTTAAAAAATATTAGGTCAAAACAATCTCTAAGATTCATAGCCATGAAACCAAAGTAACATCCCATTTTGATAGTCATTTCTACTCCAAATATCCAGTTTATCTCACGAGATATTTTACATAATTCCAAATGAAGATGCCTGTAATATAATATTAAGTCTTACTATGTAAATATATCATGGTTGACTAAAGTATTACATACATTTTCTTACATTATAGTCCATATTATCCATTTATTATTTGAAATTTTTAGAAATCTGCATTGCGATGGATGCATAGGATTTTCCCAAGCTTGTTTTATTTTACGACTGTCATTATTTGCCATATCCTGAAGATGTTCGTTGATTTGATCAAACTTTATTCCTATGTATCTAAATATGTAGAAAAAGGTAATAAATAATGTTTATTAACAAATAGATCATGTATGCGTACTGTATACGTATTATATGGCAGAAAAGCCATAATATTTTATAGGTAACATACGCATATAATTTATATGTGTATACAGGGTGGACAAATAACTCTGTCCACCTGGAATATCTCCTTTATTTTTAGAGATACAAAAATTTTGTACTTACAAAAGTTGTATTGTAAAAATTGTTAATTGCAAATTACATATTTCTTCTGCGAAACAATTATGTATTTTCTTTACACCAATTGATTGCTCTCATTATTTTATACATAAAAGTATTAAGGTAAGATAATCGAAAAATGAATATTTTACAAGATATTTTATCAAAATATTGTAAAATTAAGAAATTAGGTTTATGTAAAATTAAGAAATTATTTCAAATCTCATAATTCGAAAAGTACTCAATAGAAACTAACTTCATTATAGTGTTTTGGAAAGCTCTCGAGGCAAGCTACAAGAATATGTAATAAAAATAGGGGATTTCGTTTAAAAAAATGGAGATGACCTTGAATCTCTGAAGCGCCTCCACCTACAAAGAAATTATTAGCATATTACGCTCCTCTTGATATCGTACAACTTTTACAAAATTTTTGTATCTCTAAAAATAACGGAGATATTCCAGGTGAACAAAGTTATTGGTCCATCCTGTATATACAAAGTATTCTGCTATGAAGCCGACGAAAATATATATATATATATATATATATATATATATATATATATATTTTGTACTATACTAACCCAAGAACACTTGTCATAGTTAGATCGCCAATAAGATTGATATGATTACAATAATTAATCATAAAGGTATAATAAATAGCTATTATTGTATTATATTTAAAATGATATTTCAAATATAAAATTTGCACATAATTTATTAACATAGCTGTTGCAAACCATACTAAAACGGTTCGTACTACTCTCATATGTAATTGCTGATAATTGATTGTTGTTCCTAAGTTTTCTAGAGTGATGTCCACAATAGCAAGTTTTCTCAGACAGTTTTTAAACTTCTGGAAAAAGATAGAATGCTTTGAATACAAATAAATAATTAATTCTCATCCAGAATCTTAATTTTATTCTCTAATAGTGTAATCTCTTCATCGTATTTTTTTAATTAACAGTAAATTCTTTTATTAACAATGACATATACATATGTGTATTAAGATATATAAATAATTTCAGAATTTGAAAAAATATAATATTTTTGTACAAACATTTTATATTCTTTTTATGAATAATTTTATTAAATTTTTGCCAAAGAAATTTGTTAATAAATTATGTTGCTTAGTGTCTAGTATATTTTATATTTTGATAGCAGTTTATTTTCAGATAAATAAGAAATTTTATTTCTCAATAATTTTTTTTCAAGCATTAACAATAAAATTATTTAAAAATAATTGAAATTATTTATCGGTAGAGCAACGCAGCACAGTGCGCTAATATTTTCTTACCTTATCATAATATATTCCAAACACAATTGATAATAATACTGTAGAATAATTCAGGCCTTGGAAAATATGATGTAAGTTGGAAAAATTATTCATAAAAGATACCGTTGTATATACGAGGAAATAGTAAAGCGACCATGAAAACAGTATATATAGTAGACTAAACCATAGTCTAGGATGGCCTATTGGAAATTCGGTAATTTTTAAACCAAATACATAATTGATTATCAAAAGTGGTGAGAAAACTGTCCAAATATTTTTACTCATGATGGACATCGCAATTGCAAACTATACTATTACTGTCGATCGGATATGTAATATATGACAGTACATTCGTAATTGCTGCACTTATGTATATTACAATTATCGATCTGTTAAATTTTATATCGCGAGCTATCAAAAGAGTATCTTTGATGAATATATTGTTTGTTCTTCCAAGCAAACATTTACAATGATTATCGATTGTTTTTTGAATGCTTATTGCTTTCTGACATTTCTCAAAATAAAGCAATAAGTTTATATGGTTATTGCACGTATTCAAAAATAATAATGAAATTTATATATATATATATATATATATATATATATATAATAATAGAAAATAAATAATAATAGAAACAATTTTAATTAGCATTAATTGAAAATATATATATTAAAAAAATAAAATATAACATACAGCAGTCTATAAATTTTTATTCAACATATTCAATATATTCAACATTCAAACTATATAATAACAGTTTTAGGTAAATTACTTTCATATAGTAAAAACGATTATAATTATTTAAAAATAATTTAAAAAAGCACAGAAAGAAGAGAAATATCAAATTATCTAACATTTCTCTTAATACAATCGTAATACATTTCAAAAATAATTGTTATTAACGTTATAAAAATGTTTAGTTGAATAAATATACAAAATGATGCAATAATGAATATATGAGGCATTATGTGTGTGTGTGTGTATCAAAAGAAGAAAGTAAATCGAATAATATATATATAACTATAATTTAGTTTGCTATATATATATATATATATATATATATATATATAAAACTATATATATATAGCATATATATATATATATATATATATATATATATATATATATATATAGCAAATTAAATTATAATTTTGAGAGACTTGCCGGAAGCTCAGATGAAAAAATTGCCACACTGCATATGTATATAATTGATTGTCAGAAGTGACGATAAAATTGATCAAATACTTTTTGCCATGCCATATGCCGTTGCTAATTATACTTTTTTGCCGACTATTATATTTATTGTTTATTGTTGTAATTGTATATGTTATATTTATGATTATTAAAGTAATTGATCTGTTGTAACATATTCATTATATATTTCAAAAACGGCTTTTCATTAATATACAATGTATTTTTATCTTAATAAAAACATATGATAAATTAAATATTAATGTTGGAATGTAATATTTTAGTTTTATATTTATTTATTTATTGTACGATATATATATAGAATATTGTTTAAAAAATTATTGCAAGCAAGATATGATAGTATAATTTTTAATTAAAAGTATCAATTAATAATAATACATAAAAATACAATAAAAATACAATAAAAATACAATAAAAATACATATTAATATGAATAATATTAATAATATATTCTGCTCTTTATTTTATAGTATCTTCAGGAATGTACGATTGTAGCATAAATATTATGATTGATCCAATATAGTTTATACACTGAAAAAAATTTTCTTTTTATATTATTTGTCTTTTAATAATATGTGACAGATATTTGATTATCTAAGTTAATATTATATGTAACAAAAATTTTATTTTTGTTACATATAATTTTGTTACGTATAATGATAATTATAGAATGATAATTATATATTTATAGAAAAATAACAGACCTTATATGTGAATTTATAACCAAAATAGAAAAATCCGAGTGCGGAGATTCTTAGTGGCTTTTGCAATATTTGCAATAAAAATTGCATGATCTGTAAATAATTAATTAAAACTCTAAATTTTACGTAAATATAAATTTATTTAAATTCTTTTATATGTATATTGCTTACATTTTTCTGTGTCTCAACGTCAAAAATTGAAAGATTTGTTAAACTGTTGAGAAATAACTCGGTTCTATTTGCCTAATGTTAGTATAATTCTATTATATATAATGTATGTGTAGATTAAAATATAAGCTATAAAATACTTATTATATTTTTCAATTAATATAAAATTTACTAATGAAAGATTTTGAGCTATTTATCAAGATAAATGACTAAAAAAGAATACGTTTTAAAAATAAATATATACATAAAAACACATATTCTATTATTTTATTATAATTATTTGATTTTTTATAGTATTTTATCTAAATAAGTATACCTGACTGCAAAGTCCCTCGTAGATATAATTAAAAATAATCATTTTGACAATGATGACAGTGAACCAAACGTAAGTATTTATAGAATTAATCATTAATTTATATATATTGTTATTTATCTTCGTAACCATATTATACTCATAGAATTCGAAAATAAGCTGAATTGTATAAAGTTGAATTACAATAGTTTGCAGTATCATTTGTAATCCAAATATTCTAGTTAATTCACACGATATCGAACATAATTCATGATGAACATGCCTGCAAAATGCACTTGATGAATGATATTTTTGAAGTATTACGTAAAATATATAATAAAATATAATGAATTGACTTCATGTTTACAGCTCAAATTTTATTATTTTAGTTACAAAAAAATTTTTTTATCAGATTAAATTTTCAAAGTTTCTATAGTACTATATATTTTGTATTGAGATTTTCTATATTTTTAAAAAGAAACTAAATTTTATTAAATTATGTAAATGTATTATTTGTATTTTAATGTATTAAATTCTACAATAATAATAATTAAATGTTATTTTTTTCAAGTATGTAAATATTATATATAAGTCTCTATATTACTATGTATATATTTAATTATAATATTATCGCAGGGCAATTCAAGAACTACTCTTACTTAAAAAAATGTTTTACTTTTTGATTATCCTTACATTAAGATCCATATGCTTCGCTTAGATATTTCAGTGCCAATCATGTGGCGATTCATTATAGAAAAAGTGGATGTCGCCCAAGCATGTTTCATCTGTCGTTTCTTCAATTCTGTTAATTTCTGAATTTGTTGGTTAACATGTTTAAATTGAGTTTTTATATATCTGTGTATAGAATACCAAGCAAAATGTAATTTATAATTTATTTACAGATTAAATTTGTATATGATTTGTCTTATTAATTCAATGTTAATTCGATAATTTTGAGTTATATTAAAAATAATCTTTATTACATTGCAATGTTGTGTACAAACCCAAATAGTATCATGTATTTGAAATCATAAATTGTATTGATATGATACGAATAATTTATAATTAACGCCAAGCATATAGCTACGGTTTGAGATCTTGGTATGCGTATAGAAAACCATTGAATATCGATTATATTTAAAAAAATAGTCAAAATGACCCATTCAATGATCAGCCATATAATTCGTTTGCGCAATTTCATATAATTTTTCGGCGTTCCAAGTTCCTCTAATGTCTCGTTTACAATATTTAATCTATTTAGACAACCTTTAAATTTCTGGAAGAGATATATCACAACAAGAAGAGATACATAATATCAAAAACTACATATAAAGATAAAGATATTTATATATTATTAAACTTTATTTAAAAAATAAAATTCAAACGTGAAGAGATGATTAAAAAAATAAAAAATATTTAAATATTATATTGGTAACATTAAAGTATTAAGATCTTTTAGAGCCTTATATACACATACAGTTACATATTTCAGATATTTATAATTTATGTGATTATTTTGTTATTTTGATAAAAATAAATCTATTGTTTTGAAAACTGCTAAATAAAAACGAATTATAATCATATAATTATAATTATATTTGCTAAATTTGTAATACTTAAAAAAATACTTAAAAAAATTTGTAATACTTTTTTACTAATTTTTCTTGTTGATACCAGTTGATACCACAACATGACGCAAGAAAATATTTTTCCATAAACATAATATTTGTCTTTATGTGTCGGTATAAATTTAATATGTGAATGATTATATTATTATGTATAATGTGAAATAACTTTTATATTAATTTAAGATAAGATCTTTTTTATAAAAAGATCATATAATGACATGATTTGGAAATATTTTCTCTTCAACTTATTGTTAGATTGCAAACGTGTGTGAGATAATATGAAGAATTCATCATTTGCAATTTATTAATTAATGATCACGCTATATGTATCATACCTTGTCATAATAGAGAGTAAGCACCACATTCAACATTCCGATAATCATATTTGCTATAACTTGTATAGGTAAATCAAATTTGAAAAGTTTGATAGTTCGACAAAATATCTTCGCTTTGATGATGAGATAAATATGAAGCGACCATGATATCAGAATATAAAAGATGCTGAACAGTAATCTTGGTTGACCTTGAGGATATTCAAACACGTCGAATCCGCATAAGCACAATACGATTAAAAGTGGAAATATAGCCACTTCAATATTCTTTATAACCATTTCTTCGCGGGATTCACCTAAGAACTTACTTTACGAGGCAAAAACTAAACGTTTCTTGCGAATATGAGTTAAAACTTATATATCGTCTATATATATTGATTGATATATACAATTAAGGAGATAACTACTTTTTTAATTCTAACAATAGCTTGCATTAGCATTTATGTAGATTAAAAAATCGATCTGTGTGTGTGTTGTAAAGAAAATTATTCTAAGCAAAGAAAATAGTTGAAAATTGGAAAAAATTATCTTAGCTTATATTTATATGGATATATCTTGATATATGTCTGATATATTTTGAATAAAATATATTAATCTATATATTAACACGCTATAGTTGCTAATATTACCTTATTTATTGGGAATTTCTCTCTCTAATAAATATAATTAATTATATTAACATGAATATGTGCATTATTTCTATATTTCTCTATGTATTAGAGACAATTAGATATTTATTAAATTATGTAAATATAATTATTTATTCTCTTATTGAATAAAGATATTGTTAGAATAGATGATACTTTTTTGTTGTAAATTTTCTGATATACGATTTTATTCTATTATTGCTATATGTTATGTTATTGTTATTTAAGAACAGTAAATAATTCTTACATTAAGATCCATATGATTGATTTAGATGTTTCAGCATCAGCTCTGATGAATTAGGAATAAAGTGGAATTCGTCCAGGCATGCCTCACTCGTGGTTTCTCCTGCTTCGTTAATTTTTCAATATACTAATTTATGTCCTCGAATTCAGATTCAATATACAGATTGAGTTTTAATGCTTGTGTCAATTTTTTTATCATGCGGGAGATTATCAACTGTATAATAAATTGATTGGTATATAAATGTCAATTATTTGAATCGACCATATCGAAGGCCCGAATATAATATGTATAATAGTAATAATAATAATAATAATAAATATGTAGCTTTAATAATAATAATAATTAGTAAGCTTTAATAATAATTCCATATTACATAATTTCAGCTATTAATTTGCTTTAATTGGACACATTATATTCGGATCTTAGATCTATGATCGATCCAAATAATTGACATTTACCAATCAATTTATTATGCAGTCGGTAATCTCCTGCATGATAAAAGATTGACACAAGCATTAAAATTCACTTTGTATCTATTGAAAAAAAATAATAATATGGAATAATTATTTGATAATAAGAGATAGATTGCAGGGAAAATAATTTATTTCTGTAAATAATCTATACAATTGTCGCATTTTTTATATGTTTTAATAAAAACCATTTTTGTTACATTTTACAATGTTATCTATATATACCTTAGCAATATCATGTCAGATGAATGTCAGATCGTAAATCGTATTTGAAATGGATAGTTTATGACGAATGTGCATATAACCGTTATAACATAAAACTTGAGAATATGTTCGATGAATCATAAACTGTCGATTGTATTTAAAAGAATTAATGCAATCCAATAATTAGTCATTTAATTTGAATATGTAATTTTATATAATTTTTTGGTATTCCACAAGCTTTTCTAATGTATTATTTATTGTATTATTCTAATTTCTTCAGACAGTCTCTAAACATCTAAAAGACATACATTAAAAAAATCAAAGCTTTATACAGATGTTAAATATTTCCAGAACTATAAATGTATAAGGATAGAGAAATTAATAATATGTTTGAATATTTTCTTTTAGAATTATGAAGAAATATGAGGAAGTATTTATATTTTTTTAATACTTGCAAAATTATGTTGAATTACTTTATTATTAAAAAAAACTAAATAGTATGTACGCTGCAAAAATTATATTGATTTGTTCATCTATAGCCAAATAAAAATTTATTGAATTCATTTTTTGAAGAAATATCTCTCGCTTTGATATTGAAGTAAAGCAATATCAAATTACAGATAATTTCAGATATAGCCTTGAAAATTAATAGATACATTGATATATAGTTGAGAAAATTTTATAATTTTATCAAAATATTTTATCAAATATATATATATATATATATATATATTTTATAAAATATATATATATATATTTATATATATATACAGAATTTTGCCTATCTATTCGTATACATAAAGACTAAAGATACAAACTCTTAATTTATACGCTGACTATTTGATGTGCATGGAAAATCCTATATATTTATAAGAAATATAAGGAATATAATCACATATCATCATATAGAAGATATCATTTTACGTATATTTTCACGCATACTTTTACAAATTTGATTTTTATACATTTAGTCACTCGATGTAAACAATGATTTATAGTACACCAGAGTCGTATAAGTTAAAATGTATAAACTAAAATGTATATTTGTGTTTTCAAATATTATTTATTTTGTTTCTTCGTTTTTTTAAATAATATAATATTTTTAATATTTTTCAAATGTTGCTGTTTGTATCACAATTATTATGAGTGTGGCAACATTTCCCACAATCTGAAAGAAAAATTGTTCCTTATATTAAAGCCATTCTATTACTTAAGAAAATAGAATAGAGAATAATTAGAATAATTAATATTATTATAAATTCTGTATAATAAATATCTTATTTTTAATATTAAGATTATAACTTAATAATACTAAGATTATTACTTAATACAGTTTGAATCTAGTTATAAGTTTGCAATTTGGAGATTGATCGTGTTATATCTAAATAAATACAAACCCATTGTGAGAAGTTATAACCAAAATAAAATCCAAGCCCAGAAATTCTAAGTGGTCGCCGTAATATGTGTAATAGAAACTGCGTAATCTATAATTAATTATATAATTAGAAACGCGTTAAATTTATAAATATAAAATAAGAATTCTCGCTTACATTGTTCTGCGTTTCGACATCAATAGTAAGGTTTGTCAATTTATTGAGATACAACTCAATTTCATTTGCCTAATATTAATATTAATTAAATAATATTAATATTAATTAAAGATAATTAAAATCAATATACTAATATGATTTTATAATTTTTAAAATGCAGCAAAATCATTTTAGAACAGTTTTGACTGATGCTCAACATAAATAATTAAAGAATTTTTTCCGTAAATATATCTATATTAACATTTTATTGACGTATATGAATAACAAAATAGTAAATTATATAAATATTATTTAATTATATAGATTATTTTCTATATTATTCTTTTATAGAAAAACATACCTGGGTGTAAATTCTTTCACAGACACAATTAAAAATAATCATTTTTATGATGCAGAATATACCCCAAAATAAAGATAACAAAACATGAATTATCATTAAATACATCGAGTGTGTACTTATCACCATAATTGCTTTATAAAAGCCATAAGCAACCTGTATTATAGCAATCTGTAATGTGATCACCTGTATTACCATTTGAAATCTAAATACGGTATTTAATTCATGTGATATCGAGCTTAGTTCCAGATGTACATGCCTATAAAAACATTTGATTAACGATCATTGTATAATTATATATTATATATTTATTAAATTTATGTATATATTGCTTAAATTTTTATTATATACATATTATAATAGATTTTTATTTTATATATCTGTAATTCTTTAAAATTTGTTTGATTACGGAAATCTTTGTTTGATCTCTTTATGCAATATTCTATGCTTAGTTGCCGATCAGAAAATCAACCAAAAGGGGCAAGAGACAATGATCGCTCTTATTATCTTTGGTTTTGAGCACTTTTTATCAAGTTATACATTTTTCTTTTTTCATCACACAATAAAGGCAATAAATATGGTTACTTTATCAGATATTTTATCACTAATTTATGACTAATTCTATTATTGTTAAAAATAATTTTAGTACTGTGCATGTGTAATAAGTCTTTTTTTTTGTTTAAAAATTAAATCAAAATAAAAATTAAAAAAAATTAGAGCCACAGCACGATAATTGGAGCGCAAAGAAGAAACATTCATTTATTAAATCTTAAGTTATCATGAGAGATATACAACAGCGTACAATTATCAATTTATAAAAAACGCAAAATTTGATTTATTAGCACTTAACACATTGGCACACTATAATACAATTTTATTTAATTTTTCTTTTTTTATACAACTTACATTAAAATCCATATGATTTGCTTAATTGTTTCAGTGTCAGATATATGTTGATGAATTAAAAAAGAACTGGATCGCTCAGTAGTCGCCCAGATATGTTGTACTCGCTGTTTCTTTCCTTCTATAAGTTCTTGAATATGTTGATTTATATGCTTGAATTGAAATTCGATGTATCTGTACTCAAAATATAATATAGAATAATTAATTTATATAATTAATAATTTAGAATAAATATGTTAGAATAATATGTGCATGATTTATCGTTGAATTTCATTTTATAATGAAAGTCAGTTTTATTGCAATGTTATCAATATATACCTTAACAGCATCATAAATGTCAAGTCATAGAGCATGGTTAGATGATATGTATGATTTAGAACGAACGTTTGATATATAGCTATTATAACGTAAGACTTAGGAATACGTCCAATTAGCCATAAACTATCAATCATATTTATGAAGAAAATTGACATAATCCATCCAATGATTAAACATTTAACACTTATGTGTAATTTTATGAAATTTTTTGGCGTCCCAAGTTTCTCCAAAGTATCAGTCACAATATCTAACTTATTCAGACAATTTTTAAATTTCTAAAAGCATTACATTGTATAGAAAAGGAATAGATATTCTGAGAATTACGCATAAGTAAAATAGGGATATTTGTATTATTTAATAGTATCGAATAATATTAAAGTATAATAGTCTTTAAAATATGTATAAAGTCGAAAAGATTTGAGCAATTTTTAGATATTTATGTTTTATATATATATATATATATATATATATATATATATATATACAATATATAAGAGATAATTTAAATTAGATATAATAGTAGTTTAGATTTATCTTATATTTTACATCCTATATTATTATTTAAATTTAAATTTATTTGTTTAGATATTTTTTAAATTTGGATATGTGATTATAAGTAATTTTAATGTTTCTATAAAATGTGTGTGTGTGGTTTTAATGTGTTACTATAAAATGTATGTGTGTGTGTGTGTGTGTGTATGTGTGTAATTTATATCATTTTCAATATGTTGCAATATTTTGTTTTAACTATAATAAAAAAATGTTATATGCATATTATCACTTTTTTAATACTTGCAAAATTATTTTAAATTGTCATACCTTGTTATAAATCAAGCTGAGTAATATATATACTATTGAAATACTTATGTAAAACATAATTATTATGGGCATGCGAAGTTCAAATTTATTAAGAAATATATACGCTTCAATAAAGAAGTATATATAAAACAGCCATGTCAATAAAATATAAAAAATGGTAAGATATAATCTTAGTCGATTTCCAGGAAATTCGAATACTTTGAATCCACATAAACACAACACAATTGAAAGCGGACGTATAACTACTTGAATATTTTTCATCGTCGAAATTGAATTGTACACTCACTTGTGTCTGTTGATACTAAAGAAAGTACTCGACTTTAGTCGGGAAGATATTATCATAATTATAAATTCAATATAAATTACTTTGAGAGTGTTTGCACTTAAGCAAATTAAAAAGATTGATCTTGTAAAGAATAATATTATTCGTTTTAGGTATGAACAAAACAACATAGAGTTATTATGAAATAAAGAATATGTAATGAAGTTACTTAAATTTATGTAGTCTCAAGTTTTCATAGGTTTTTGTTCCACTTTATATCTAAAATAATTTTTTTAAACATAGATTGAAAATTTTTAAATAAGTAAAAACAAAGATTTATTTGAAAGAATGAGAAACGGACGTATATTGACATTTTATTTTTTATCGTATACAGAGAATAAAATTCATATATATGTATATATATATATATATATATATATATCCTCTTCATTGTTTATTTTTATGTATTTATACTTTATTTTTATGTATTTATACTTAATATTTACCATTATTAGATGGAATAGCATGATGTGGATTAGGAATATGCATCTGTATTATAATCACTAAGACGGTCACAACTGAGACGTAGAACTAAAAAAATATATTTTTGCTCTTTTTAGTCGATAATAAAGACTTTTTTTTAAGAAAAAACACTATATATATTACTTTAATACAATTTTTTTATATATTTTATTTATGTATTTTATTTGATATTAATTTATATTTTTTATAGATGTAGGCATACCTTACGAACAAAATTATAACCAAAATTGAAAAACCCCATACCAGAAAATTTTAGCTCTCTTTGTTTTATTTGTAGTATAAATTGTAGAATCTAAATTTAAATAAATAATTGATAAATGTGAGATACAAACAACGTATATACGGAACAGTTGAATAAGTATATCATATGAAATTATACTATATACTGAAATATATTTTACCTGCTCTCGTAAGCCTTCTTCAGGATTTTTAGGGAATAATTTGTAAAGAATTGCTATTGTCTCATTCGCCTAAAATCATATACAAAATCATATTAACAAAAATTTGCTATGTTACTTGAAAAATTGATGTAGAAATGATATCAAATATTTTTGGATGAAAATTGTTTAGCAGTAGTTTAATTTATCATCATATTTTTTGTTATTACAAATTTTGCAATATTGTTAGTCTATTTATATTGTTTCGTCTTTCTATATTAATTATAATTAATTGACAATTATTTCATTTTATTACCTTATTACAGAGATTTTGACACATAAGATTTAGCGCGAGAAACTTCACGTTATGTACGATACCCCATATGTAGGTAAATATATTATCCAGGACTTGTCCAACTGCAACAGCTGCATTTCTATCTATATATGACCGATAAATATGGCGAGACACATCCACGAACAACACAAAGTAACATCCCATTTGTAGTGTCATTGAAATGCTGAATATTTTGTTCAGTTCACGTGATATGAGGCATAACTGTAGATGGATGTGACTGTATCGAATCATAAAAGTAATTAAAATAAGTTACAAGTGTGAAAATATAAGAAGAAAAGTATATAGAAACGTATTTTCTTTGTACTTATTGATTCATTCTGATTTCTAATTACCTTAAAATCCATATATACTGTTTACGTTTTTTGATTTTTATTCTTTGTTCATCAATTAATTGTAAATGTGTTAATTTATAATGTCTTTTGATATACCCATCTTTTAATATATCATGAATATATTCGTTAATCCGTTGAAATCTGGACTTAGTGTATCTAAATTTAATGAAGAACTAAAGCTGAAAAAAATTCGATATCTAGACAGATCTTAAATTTAAAAATTTAGATTATTTGAGCCGTTTATTTTGAAAACAGCCCAAGTCCATTTGTCAATTATTTTTTGTTGACTGTAGTAACGTGTATAACTTGAAGTTGAAACGCAAACTCTTAAATATCTCAATTTAATATAAATGGACTTGCGTCACTTTCAAGATAAACAGCTCAATTTGGTGTATGTGTGTGTGTGTGTGTGTGTGTGTGTGTGTGTGTGTGTGTGTGTGTGTGTGTGTGTGTGTGTGTGTGTATACATATATTACCATTGTATTAGTAAATTGTAAAAATAATCTAAGTTGTAATATTAAGTTTAATATAAGAAGAATTATATTTTCCTATTTTTTCCTACTTTTCTATCTTATATATTTATTATTTTAATTATTTTTTTAATAACTTTTATATTTAATTACATATATAAAAAATAATGTTTTTTTAAGATCACATTATAACACTCTTTAAATAAATAATGTTAATTGGAATAATTTGAACTCAAACGATATGTGTATTAAAATATTGAAAAAATACATATTAAAATATATACAAAATTTAGAAAATTTCTTAATTTTTTTATATTGTAAATATTTTTAAAAATATTTTTGTTACACATAATAAAATAATTTAAAAAAATAAATATATGTACTGACCTCAGAATAGTTACCCAGATCAAAACATTGAGAGTATTGATGTGAATTAAATGATTTGTCACAAATGGAACACAGATACGAGTGAGACTGAAATATTCGTAGTTCAACCACAAACTGTCAGATGCATTTATGAGAAAAACTAGTGCAGTCCATCCAATTATTATTGCAATTACCCAATTGTACAGCTGTCGATACTCTTTCGGCGTTCCGAGCATTTCCAACATGTCATCCACGATGGAAAGTTTACGCAAACACATTTTTAATTCCTTGGAATATAACATCAATTAATTGTATAATATATTAGAAATACTATTTAGTAATAATGAATTATAAATGTTTTCTTAAAAAAGGGTCTTAAAAAAGGGTTAATATTATTATTAGTCTTTAAAATATAAATATGATTTATTTAGAACAGATGGAGAAATAATATATAAATACAGAATATAATATATAAATACAAATGCATTAATTTTTAAATATTTTGTCTGCGATAAATAATATGATATAAGTACAAATTAAAGAAACTTTTTTTAAATTTAAATTTGTTTGTAATTATGAAAAATCGAAATTAATTCTCTTAATTAAGAGAGATTTGAATATATAAGATTTGACACAACAAATGAAATATAATTCTGAATTTTTACCTTAAAATGAAGGAGATTGACAAACATCGACACAATTGCGGTGATTATTATTATTACATTAAACCAAGACATGAATAGATATGCGGTGTAACTAGTATAAACTAAATAATAAAAAAGATACGTATAAAAGCTCCATGTAATCAAGAAATACGAATAAGTAAGATATGGTCTAGATCGTCCAAAAGGATATTCGAAGAAGCCCAAGCCACAGAATGAACTGACGATCAATAGCGGTGACAGAGCTGCCTGAATTGTTTTCGTCATAATTTTTGAATCACCTAACATTACAAATTTTAACTACATTTTGTTATATAAGATATGAATACGAATTTTTGCAAAAACTCTTATTTTAATTAGCTTTTAAATCTCAAAAGTTCTTACCTCCTTTTTTTGTAGATCCTCTAGGAAACTTTACGAGTATTATTGCGATACTAACTGCCTTTCGACCAGCGAATATCGACCGACATAATAAATAAGACAAGATTTTAGATTAGATAGATAGATTATATATTTCTTTCTCCTTGCGGAATTGTTATCCATACATATGTCATTTTACAAGGTTATAAAAGGCCGCAAATTTCTACGATATTGCATCCCTATAGCAAATACAAATTAAGTGAATTGAATGAAATATGAATCATTCTTTTTAAGTGAGAGAATGAAAAGCAAATAGAAATGTTAGAAATGTTATTCCTTTCAATTTAGAAATATTAAATTTATCTAACCTATTATATCATTTTTAAAAAATAATTTTTAAGAAATAATTATGATATAATATTATATTAAAATAATATAAATAACATAACATATATAATATTTCGTAATCTATTTTCGTAATCTATTACAAATATTATTAATGCAAATAAGAATTTGTGCGCTTGCTATTATTATATTATATATAGGAGAAAATTAATATATTTTATTTTATGATTTTAATTGAACTTTATAATCATTATAATATTTTAATTATTTATTTCTAATATTTTAATAATCTTAATTAACATTTAATTAATAATCGCGTAAGATGGTTCTGATTTTGGCAACGTTAGTGAAATGTTAACTTGTTATTTTTTTATATTATATATATATATATATATATATAATATAATATAAATAAAATAATAAAATAGTATATAACTAAAATATAACTAAAATAATAAAACAGTGTTAATATTAGACATACGTTCAAATGAAATAAACTAAAACTTTTATCAAACTTTACAAAGACTTTAACTCGTGCTTTGAATGTATTTAATTGAATCTAATGTATAAATAGTGCGTAAGTTGTATGCTATGTATGTTGATTTAATTTAAAAAGAAAAAATATAACCACATGTGAATTTATATTTTATTTTTTTATTATACACAGAATGAGTTATATATAAATAAGTATTTTTCTCAAAAGCATAGATGTGACATAAAATATTAATTCAATTTCACACTTTACTTTTGTATTCGTTTAATCCTCGATATTGCTAAGCGAAGTGTCATAATACTAATTAAACTCATCCATCTGTATTATAATCACCAAAAGAGTCGCAGCTGACGCATAGAAATGGAACATATGGCTCTTAATTTACATGACAAAATCAGTTTTGTTGAATATCAGAAAAAAATGAATAGAACATTTTATATACATAAAATAACGATGAAAAACATGTAGAACACAATTAACTAATAAAAACCTACGTCGACATTTATATAATTTGTATTATTAAAAAAAATTGTACTAAGTGAAAAATTTATAGCTTACTTTTATGTTAATTTATACTTTGACAAAAAATACAAAAAATATAATACATAATCTGTATTTTTTGTAAAAAATTTTTTACAATGTATCTTACGAATAAATGAATATTTCATAACTGAAATAGAACAGTTTTATTCCAGAAGTTTCAAACTAAAAAACTTTAGCTTTTTTTGTTTTAGTTTTAAAATAAATTCTAGAGTCTAAATTTAAACAAATAATTGCATAAATGTATAAGATATAAACATCATAAACATATATACATATATATATATATATATATATATATACCATATATATATATATATACATATGTATATGTATATGTATATGTATAATATATATGTTTATATGTATATCCCTCCTCCCTAGAATAGTTAAAAATCTTGAAACATTACATGAAATTAAAGTAATAATTTATTTGTTCACATAAGTTTTCATTAGAATTTTTGTTGGATAAGTTTCGAAAATATTCCTTTAGCATTTTAAACAATTCTATTATGTCATTCACACTAAACTACTGCTTTTGTAAATACATTTCGAATTCCTTAAAAACTAGCATTAATTGGATAATGACAAAAAACAAATTATTTCTTTAACCTTAACTTAAAAGTCGAGCTGTAAATGATTCGCAAAGTTTTCTTCTTGATTAAAGAAATAATTTGTCTTATTGTTTATTTTAATAATTATTGCACAATTATTGTTTGTTGTACATTTGTAATTTATCAAAAGTCATTATAATATATTATTCTGTTTATAATCAGAAAAATGTTTTTAAAAAATAGGGACTAGGAATGAATGATTAATAATTAATATTATTTTTTTTAAAATTGTAGTAAATAAATTTGCATTTTACTTATTATACACACACATACACATATCCGCGCGCGCGCACATATAATTTTTTTTTTCTAAAAAATCCATATAGATAATGAATACATATTTTCACAATTTATTCTTATATATGTTTTCATAACTTTTATTAATTAACTTTCATCGGTTGCATCATCTTACGGTGATAAATCGTAATAAGTTATATGCATTTGCATTATTATCACCAACACGGTTGCAATTCTCGCATAGAACTAAAAAGTGACAGAACATGAACATTTACGTGACAAAAACTTGTTTCGAATCATATAAATTGAACAGAAGATCTGAGATATATAACGATAAAAAATATATGTTGCGTAATATGTATAACGATGAAAAATATATAATGCGCTTAAAATATACAAAAATTAAAATATTTTTTTAACATTACTTAAATATTTTTATAATCTAAAAAAGATATATAATATGTTTAACTTTTTTATCTTTTATTAAATTTTATTAAAATTTTAATTTTTCTTAATTTTTAATTTTTATTAAGTTTTTGATGTATATTAATTGATGTTTTTGCAAAATGTACCTTACGAATGAACTCATAACCGAAATAGAAAAGTCCCATACCATAAAATTTTACTTCCCTTCGTTTTATCTGTAGTATAAATTGTAGAATCTAAATTTAAATAAATAACTGGATAAATATGAAATGTAAACATGTACATAAGATGCTTTATGAAATTATGCAGTTATAATTTACCTGCTCCTGTAAATCTTTATCCGAATTATCATTAGACAATTGATGAAGAATCGTTATTGTCTCATTTACCTGAAATTATATTGATATAAAATTGTAGTTTACAAATGACATCGAAATTTTAGATAAAAAAATAAGATTAAACAATTTAATAAAACTATTTAATATCAATATCATTCACTAATGATTTTCATTTTGGTAAAATTGGTAAAATCTATTACTATCGTTGATAATTAAATTTTTTTATAATTAATAATTTTTTAATTAATAATTACTTAATAATTAATTAATTATAATTTTTAATATTTTAATAATTAATAATTACTTTATTCTATTATACCTTATCACAAATCATTTGACAAATATGATTTAATACGAGAAGTTTCGTAGTATATATAACGGCCCAGATATAAGTAAATAATTTATTCAGAAACTGTTCTAATGTATCTGTTTCCTTGTCTATATATTCTGTGTAAAGCTCGCAACACAATTCCAGAAAAAATGCGAAATAAGATGCCATCTGTAGTGTCATTTGTATACTGAATACTTCGTTCAACTCGCGTGATATGAAGCTTAATTCCAGATGAACATGCCTACAATCAGATTACAAATGTTATAATCAAATTAAATTACAATTAAGTTACAATGTTAAAATTTGAATAAAGATATTTTTGATGTAAAAATACAATTAAAAAATACAATTATAAGATATCAAAATTTTAATTTAAAGTTTTAATTAAAATATAAAGTTATGTATACTTAGCAGTTTTTACATTGCAATTACATTATGATCCACATATATTGTCTACATTTTTTTTGTCCTTTTTTTGTACTTTGCTGTTTACCTAAAATCAATTTATTTCGTCTTCTAATAGTGCATATTGCATCATCTTTAACTAAGTCGAGAATGCACTCATTGATTTGATGAAATTTGGTGTTTATGTACCTGAATTTAATAAAAAACTGAAATTAAAAAGAATCTATTATCTACAATTTTAAACTAAAATTTGAACATATATATATATATATATATATATATATATATAGTATATATCTGGATATTTATTCAAAATTTATATAAAATTTTGTTTCTTTTTTTTATTTTTTTCTTTGTTAATTATTATTTATTATACATATATATATATTATATTTATTATTTTTTGACTATTTTATATATTTATTATTATTTATTATTTATTATTATTTATTATTTATTATTATTTATTACTATATTTATCTAACTAACAATGCTAATTAACAAAGTCTTACTTTAGATTATATATGAAAGAGAAATTTCAAAATATTAAAAGAAATCTAAAAGACAATGAATATGAAAGATTTAAAAGAGATCTTGAATATTATTATATATATATATATATATATATATATATATATTGATTAAAAGAAGTTTTATGAAAGTGTACATGTATACCAACTTTAGAATAATTCCCCAAATTAAGCCATTAAGGGCATTTACGTGGAACATATGATTTGCTATAAACGGAACACAAATACGGGTAATGCTGAAATACTTATAGTTTAACCATATACTATCGCATGCATTCATTAAAAAAGTTAATAAAATCCATCCTATTGTTATTTGAACTGTCCATTTATATAGCTGTTGATATTCCTTTGATGTTCCGAGCACTTCCAGTGTATCATCCACAATAGAGAGTTTATATAAACATGTTTTCAATTTCTTAAAGTATAATATAATTTAGTTAATTTAAAACATAGGAAACAATAGAATAAACACATATATACTAAGTCTTTTCTAGATATTTCATCCATGATGATAATACAAATAACAAGAGAAAAACTGATCTATTAAAAATATTACTTAAATATTGATATTTATCTATTCATTTAAAAAGATTGAAATTAATGCTATCAGTGAAAAGTACTCTAATATACAAAAATTAGATTAAAAATTAGATTAAAACTTATTACTTAAAAAGCGTAACAAATTTAAGCAAATGTAATTTATAATTCCTACCTTAAAACGAAATAAGCTGACAAACATCGATAGAGTAGCGCTAAATATTATTATTATATTAGTCCAGGATAACATGTATGTATACATAATATAATTAGAATATATTAAGATGTAATAGTAAAAATATATGTAAGAGCTCCATGTTATTAAAAAATACAGACAAGTAAGATATGGTCTGGGTCGTCCAAGAGGATATTCGAAAATGCCCAAACCGCAGATAGCTCCAAGAATCAATAACGGTGACAACGCTACTTGAATCGTCTTTGTCATGGTTTCTGAGATTATAAATTTAAATTATATTTTGTTATACGAAATATATATATATATGAATATATATATGCAATATTACTTTGTGATATTATTCACGAAAATTAATTTCACTTTCTCTTCACACTTCCTACAGGAAGCTTTACTAGAATTGTACTGCGAAATATGTGTTGGAACTATCATTCGACCAATGAATATCGAACGGTAGAATAAACAGATGGATAATCTAAATTATATGACAATTTCTGCGCAAAATTATTATTTACATACGGCTGTTTTATGAGGCATAAACGGTATAGAACGGTAGATTACAGATTAACAGAATTCTTATTAAATTGTGCCTTCATATGAAAATTGAACAACTTTACATAATTTGCACAAAAATAATCTTTAATTGAAATATGATTTAAATTATAAGGATTGGATAGCATATTACTTTCTAATTAAAATTTATTATTAATATAAATATTAAATACGTATATAAATATAATTTAATTTTTAATGCCTAAAAATATTACCTTTAAAAAAAAACTTAATACATAATTGTATTTAAAAGTATTTATATAATTAATTTATTGAAAATATGTTTGTACGATAAGATTGTACGATATTGTAAGCCCATATACTTTATAGCTAATATTTTAGCAAACTTTTTGAATAATATTTAATTAATATAAAGATAAAACTATTAGGTATGGATGGCGCAAAATTATAAATATAAAAACTAAATTTACAAGAAGGCAAGAAAGGCCACCGGTGTTAAAAGTTGATGCAGAAAAAGAGAAAAATAAATTGTAAAAGTGTATTAAATTACAATCATGTTAATAATCCCGAAATACATTAATTTACGCAAACGTTTCGATCCTCTCCGGATCCTTTTCAATGCATTTAATAATAATATACAATAAAACATTAACGCACGTGGATGTCATCTCAAGATCGTCACTACATTTCTTTGAAATCTATTTACACATATGGTTGTAGCACAAACAGATAATAACGTCAAAAAATTTTCGTGAAACGGAAAACGACAGTAACGGCACGTCGCCCGCGAACATGGTCGCTAAGAAATAAAATTACACGCAATAAAAATGTGTTGAAAGAATACATTGTCGCAGAGAATAAATTTGAAAAACTCGCTTAGGTGACAAATGTGAGAAACGCTTCGTCACTCACCTATTAATTAATATAATCACATAAAAAGTCTTGATGTATTGTTGAACTCAATATGAGATATTCTCTTGCTATCTTTTTTGAAAATTAATCTAGTTAGTAATCTGGTTGTTAAAGCCCAACTAATATATGCTCCAGGTCTGTTTTTTTTCATTATGTATTGTATAAGATCTGTTTCTTTTCACTGTATTGTATCTACAGCGCATGCCCTTTTGGGGATCTAAGTGATCCTGTCGTGCGGTCGAAAAGAAAAAGCAGACAGTCGCGTGTTAGCTAAGTCTTTGAATAAAGCTAATTATTGAAGTGCGACTCAAATCACTGTTTTATCCTATATTTATCCTTAGAGGAAAACGCAAAAATAAGTGATCTAAAACGTAAAACTTTTACCACTTGGGTAAATCTTTTTCACGTGTATGAACTACGATTTTTACGGGGTACGTCGAACGAAAATTCAATATCCAACTGGTATAGATATTTGTATCATGATAATGGCATATGCCAGAACCGTCATACAAAACTAAAAAAAATAATATATCGATTAATTTTCGTCGAATGAATAACATTTATTAGAATATACAAGAAAAATAAAAAGGATTACTATACAATGCATAGTATAGAAAAATAATAATAATAATTTTATGATAAAGATAATTTTGAAACTAATTTTTTTTGAATTCTTATAATTTATATTTAAAACATGAAATAAAATCGATAAAATAAGAAAATCAATAACAGACAATAACAAATAAATAACAGACCTTTCGAAGAAAGTCATTGCCAAAATAAAAAAGATCCATTGCAGTAAACTTCAATGGATGATACATTGCTTGCAATGTAAATTGATTAATCTGCAAATTGATAATCGTTATTATAAATATTAATTAATTTGTTTTATTTATTGTGTTGTATGCAATTATAATATTTTTTACCTCTTCCCAAATGTCAGCATATTGAAGAATATTTGTTAATTGATGTATTATCTTGTCTCTTTTCTTAGCCTAGAATAAAAACTCGAAATTTATTATTATAATATATTTTAAATAAAAATTAGAAATACATGTGTGCATATGTTTTTTTTATTGGAAAATGTATGGATTGTTTTACCTTAATGCTAACACTCTCACAAATATGATTTATAAGGTAGATTCTCACTACTAATGTGGAAACCCAATAGATAACATTAATCCATATATATATTGATGTATCTTTCTGCATTAGCATCATCAATAAAGCATAACACATTGTTGATATATTTGCAAAGTAGGATAACATTTCGAAAGTTATTTGCATTTCAAATATCGAATTCAATTCACGAGCAATGCGGCATAATTCTAAATGAAGATGCCTATCAAAAGACATATATCTTTATATTTCTCATATATTTTGTTATTATAGAAAATCAAATTGTTTATTCCTATAAAGTATATGCATTGAAAGAATTCATATAAATTTGATTTTCTTAATTAATTATTTTCGGAAATACTAAGTTCTACAAAATTTTATTATTAAATGAACATCAAAATAATAATTTTTTCGAACATCTACATATACCGATTTACATTAAGATCCACAACACTTTCTTATAATTGTGAGTACATAAAGTATATCGATGTAGACCAACAATAGATTTTCTCCATATACATTGGAAGCCGCATTCTTCTCTCACCAATAGACATTCCATATGCTTGTTTATTTCGTCAAATCTATTACCGATATACCTGTATTACAATGTTTTACAAATTATAAAATACATTATTCTGATATGTTACAACTTGAGAACATACTTGTGATATATTAATGTATATTGATATGATATACTTTAAATATATATTATATCATTTTTTATTTAATTAAATATAAATGGAACAATATTTAAAATATTTAAAATATTTAAAAAAAATACAAAATATTATATTGTGATGTCTATAATTTATCAATTAATATAAAAATTGCAAAAGAATCTATAAAAATATGTCTAAAATAAAATATAAAAATATATATAAAAATTTAGAATATATACAACTATTTGTGTGTGCTCTATATATATATATATATATATATATATACATGTGTACATAGATGCATACATACGTATATATATATACAATATACATACATACATATACATTAAATATTATACAAACCATAAGATAAAAATAAATAATAAGTTCACAAATGCATTTATATGGCTGCAATAATTTAATATATGAGCTGTAAAAAATCCCCAAGCATTTTGTTGTATATTTAGCCACCAAAATGTATCATAAAAGTTTAAAGTAAGAATGTATATAATCCATCCAATTATAGTTTGTTTCGATCGCTTATACATTTTTTGATGCATTTCTGGAGTGCCTAATTCTTTTAAAGTATCATCCACAGCAGCAAGCTTTTTCAAACATGTTCCAAATCTCTAAAAAATAAACATACACACACCATTTAATATGATCCATGACAATTTTTCTCTTTCTGTCTCTTTTTTCTTTCTCTTCTTCATATAAAGTATAATTACATACAACTATTAAATAATTTAAGAAATATTGTTTAAAAATACTTTTAATTTTTCACAAAATTGCAATATAAGATTATAAAATTATAATTAATATCAGATAATCAGATATACAGGGTGTTTCGTCAACATACAGCTCAATACGACGGGTTGCCTGCTCATAGGAGCGCAAGACCGATAATGCAGGAATAGGTAATATAGATTACTTGCGTAAATTTTTGACGAAGTACATTTTTGCGTAATAAGCTGTTAGAAGAAAAAATTAAATTGCACAGAATAGTGAACTTGTGACATGAATATTTGAAAGTATATATCTAAAAGAATGTTATAATATTATAATATTACTATTATTATAATATAACTTTTAACATGTATATCAATAATCCTCATCTACATATGATTTCAATAATATTATAATATTATAATATTATTATTATTATAATATAACTTTTAACATGTATATCAATAATCCTCATCTACATATGCTTTCAATAATATTATAATATTATAATATTATTATTATTATATTATAATATTATTGCAATCATATATAATATATGAGAATTATTGATATAATGTTATATTAAGTTTAAGTTTTTCTTTATTTTTCTTCCCTCCTATAAGCAGGCAACCCGTCGTATTGAGCTGTATGTTGATGAAACACCCTGTACACACACACACACACACACACACACACACACACACACACACACACACACACACACACACACACACACACACACGCACACACACACACACATATATAATTTAACATAAAATCTAAAAGAATAATTGTACCTTTTGATGATAGAAAGTCGTAGTCACAGATATAACAGAGATAAAGATATTAATCTCCATAATGACTGTATTAATGTCGGATAGAAACATTAACTTCCATGTAAAAAGGGTCACTATATAGTAATAGAGATAAACATAAATAAACCAGACTATTATTGAATATAAAATATTTAAATAAATAATCCACTGAATTCTTGAATTTGATTGTTTTATAGAATAGACCCCTAAACCCATAATAAAGCCCGTAACGAAAAAAGGACTCAATATCTTTTGGATAGCCATAGTCATCACTGCTTCATTAAAGTAACACTGACTATCTACTCAAACTCATTTGTTGAACATATCGCAATTGTATTAATTTGTAACACGATAATGAATTTCTGCAATATATGTACATACATGTAGGTATAGTTCTTATAGCACTTACTTATATTAAAAAATGATCGATTCATTCTAATGAAATTCACTAATAAATCTTTTATATCGTGTATAGACTATTAAAATAATGCTGCTGAATCTTTTTACATATTTTTCTCTGTATGTAACACATTCAATTTTGATTATGTCACTGTCATGTGTTTTTATATATCGCAATTTTTCTTATTATATAATATAATATTTTATCTTATTTAATTTAATATAATATTTTATCTTATTATATAATATAATATTTTACATATATCTAATAAAATCGGTAAATATCAAGATGACATCGCTTTCATAAATTTACTCCATTTAACTTGTAATTTACTTGATATGATTAAATAGCACGAGAGTAAATAAGAAAAAATATTTAAATATATAATGATTGACATTAGAATTTGTTTATAACATCTATTTTTTTATTTTATATAAACTTTTATTTAATATAAACTTATTTTTTATATTTGACATAGACAGTTGATAATATCTTATTAAAATATATGAATCATTAACCACATAATTTTTGAGAAATATAAAAAAATAAATGGCAATAATTTCCAGCTACTTGCAAAGTTATTGTTAAGAAGATGCTTGATTAAGAAATACAACTTTATCATGACTTTTTCAAATATATTTCTTAATCATAAATTATTTAAAGTTAATTATATTTAATGTATTAAATAAAGTACAAATTATTCTTTTGTAATAGAAAAAAGAAAATAAGAAGTATAGAAAATATATAATTTTTTTTATATTGCTCGTGAAATGGGATAAATATTTATATATCACAATGTAAATTTATCGTAATGTAAATTAATAACACATTAGCATAATTTATTTATTGCAAATTATTATTAATCTAATATACTAGGATAAACAATTTTATAGATTGTCTTTTGTAAATGTCCAACGTAAATAGTTATTATATTAATTATTTTATTAATTACATTTTACAATTATTCTAAAAAACGTTTACAATTCTTATTTTTAATATTTTTAACTATATATATTACTATATATAAATATATTTATAAATTTATATTATTATTTATATTCTTTTATGTACATATATAACATTTAAAAACATTTATAAATTTTTCAAAGAATCTTGTACATGATATTTATGTTTAATAATATATAGTTACATGATTGGTTTGTCAAATATAATGCCATGATATATAATAGTTTATACAACTAAATGATAATTAATCTTGATTTAATTACATACATAATAATCTTGATATATTACGATGTTACTTGATGACATGCCAATTATCGTTTTCTTTAAAAACAAATTATTACATATTTAAAAAAGGCGTACTTTCATTTGTATCATAATAATCACATACATCAAAATTGTCGTGCAAAGCTGAAAGGAAACATATCAATTAAAAGCTGTATATAAAAATAATAATTTATTAAAATGTAATAAATTAAAAATTGAACAAGAGAAAAAGGTATTGAATTTTGGAAACAACATTAGACTAATTTACAGAATTTATTTTCCTTAATTTAATAATATGATTTAATTATTTAATATATGGCACAAAAATAAGTGAACCTTTCGAAGGAAGTCAATGCCAAAATAGAAGAAACCCATTGCAGAAAATTTTAACGGATGTTGTATTGCTTGTAGAATAAACTGATTAATCTGTAGATAAATAATCATTATTTTAATTTTATCTCATTTATTTTTCATACATTGCTTACCTCTTTCCAAACGTCAGCGTATTGGATAATATTTGTTAGTTGATGAAATATTTTATTAATCCTTCTAGCCTAAAATTTTGAATTTAATATTATAGAATATACATTTAACATATTACATTAATTTAATATATATTTTATTAAGATATAATTTATATTTTATTGCGTAGTTTTACCTTAATCTTAACACATTCGCAAATATAATTTATCATATAAAGTCTTATTACATGTATCGAGATCCAGCAGCATACACCAAACCAGTGATATAATGATATATACTGCCAAATTTGCATTATAAATATATTTAAACTAAAACACATGAGTGTTACGTTTGCAATATAACATACCATTGCAAAAGTCATTTGCATTTCGAATATTAAGTTAAATTCACGAGTAATGCGGCATAATTCTAAATGAAGATGCCTGTTAAGAAACATATTTTATTATACAAATAAGCATAAGAATTGTTTTCACATGTTATCAATAAATAAAAAATTTTTATAAATTTTTATAAAAAATTTTTATTATTGATAATTTTTATAAATATTGTATTATATTTTATAAATATAGAGTTTATATTTTATTCTAATTAATGTTAGATTTTAATTAACATTAGATGCATCAAAATGGCATTTTTAAATTTACATTAAGGTCCACAATGTTTGCTTATAATCATCAGTGCAAATAACATATTGAAGAGTAATTATTGGTTTTTTCCATTTATACTTCGGTACGTGCTTCTCATTCGATAGATATTGCATATGCTCGTTTACTTTGTCAAATCTAGTACCAATATACCTATGTCATATAATAAATATCTCATTAATTTTTAACTTTCAATAAATCTTTTAATTTTTAATTTTATGTCTAAAAACATTATATATGTATTGTAAATATTGTGAAAAGATTATATATTAATTAAAAAAATTTTTTTTAGGTTTTTATTAAAAATGATGAAAAATATCATTTTTTGATGATAAATACATTTTTTAATAATAATGAAATAAAATTTTGCAAGAAAAAAAAAGAGAGAGACTAACAGACTTTATGTAGATCTAAAATGTGTCTAAGTATAAATACTAATAGATATCTATTAGTTTGATTATATGTATATATAGTTATACGTAACATTGTATATGAATACATATAAATACTAACCATAGAAAAAAAATAAATACTAAATCTACGAATGCATTAATATGCGAACAATAGTTTAGTATGTAAGGTAGAAATAATGCCCAGGTAATGTCTGATATTTTATCCAGTTGCCACAGTATATCAAAAGAATTACCAATAAAAACGAGTATAATCCATCCAATTACTAATTGTTTCGAATACATATGCATCTTTCGATAGGTCTGCGGAGTGCCTAATTGTTCCAAAGTATCATTTATTGCAACCAGTCTTTTTATGCACATTTCAAATTTCTAAAACAATTTAAGACATTTAGACGACGTTTCAAAATGTATCTATACATGTATATCATTTTTCCATATTATGCAAAACATAACTATTATTACAATACATTATTATGCACAAATATTTAAAAAAGCTTGAAAAGTACTGTTTTAAAGGAATTTTTGAAAGATTATTGCATATATTAAAAATTTTAAAATTTTCAATTAATGTAATTAATATTTATATGGTGTATAATATATAGATAATTTAATTATTATTATTTTATATAATAAAAATGTATGTGTACTAAAAATATGCTCTCTTTTACCTCTTGATAATAGATACTCATAATTGCAGATACAATCATAGTAATGATGTTATTGATGACAGGAACCAAATGTAATGTGGTTGGATATAATATCTTGGATGTAAATAAAGTCACTATGTAGTTATAAACAGCAGCATAGACAGACCAAATTATTAGAGAATATAAGATACTTAATTTAGTCCATGGAATCTTAGATGATGATTGTTTCATAGGATAGAAGTTCAATCCCATAATGAAGTATGTAATTAAAAAAGGACGCAAAGCTTGTTGAATAGTTGTTACCATGATCATCGAGTATTACAAACTAACATCAATTGTCTATATTTCTTTTATTCCTTCATTAAGCCTATCGCGTTTATTCATCATAACAATAATGGATTTTCATAATCGCAATATGCATTTTTTACAGCACTTGCGCGTATTAAAATTATTGATTTATTCTTATGAACAAAGGATTTAATTCATTTGTAAATTTTATATATTACACAATACTGAAATAATGCTATTAATTTATTTTTCGCGTATTTTCTCGTGTACGAAGTAAATATTAGTGAATGAATAATTATCAAAATCGCTTTACGATGTAGATTTTTGTTTTATTATATTATAATATGTGTATGAAAAATGATTAGCAAATATCTAATTTATCTAGATTAAATAATAATGATGCTTTCTTAACACATTAATATGCTCGACGTTCAATAATTAGAAGCAAAAAATGGAGGAATATACTGTAACACATAAAAATATTGAAATTAAAAATTTTAAATATTAAAATTATTGACTATATATGAAGACACAAAAGTAAAGAATTCTTGTGTAAGAAATGTCGCTACTTAATATTTGGTCTTTCATACAATTTTATATAATAAAATGTTATGTATTAAATATTGTAGCCTTTATCTTTCTGATAAAAACTTTTTATTAATTATAAACACTAATATTGTTTAACGAAATTGATCGACTTCGATTTTGTGAATGTTTATAAAAGAATTAAATGATGAAAAAATAGAGCACTAATGTATTGGTTCAACCAATACATTATGTATTATTCCATTTTTTGATAAATGAACTATGTACTAAATGAGTTCGTACAAACATGCTATGTCAGTTTACTTCCGAAATTGCGAGAGTGATTATGATGATTACTATAGAACAAGCTTTACATCCTTTGCTTCTGACTTTTGCTATCCTTGGTTTTGGTATTTACTTTCCCATTAAAACTTACTTAAATATTTTTTATGATCTGACAATTTGGATCGTTTATATTTATCTTTATTTTTATCTAATAATCGAGTTTAAAATGGAATGGTACCTGGAAATCTTTACTGTAATCAATACACTGATTTCGATCTTCGTCATCATCATATCTATTATCATGAATATTTATTATAACAAGGTGTGTATATATATATTTATCTTTAATAATGAAGTTAATTAATAATAAAAATAATCAAATTATCAAATTAATATCTTATGCAGATTATGAATCTTTATATGTTATTATCTTATACAAATTATACTTTATATATTAATATCTTATACAAATTATACTTTATAATAAAAATTTTCCACGTAATTTTTATATAATTATGTTTTATAAAAAAATGAGTATATGTCTGAATTATTTCTTAATATTATGCAGAAATTTCAAATATTTATAAAAAGACTTGCTGCTGTAGACAATACGTTGGAAAAATTAGGCATTTCAAAGATGTATCACAAACTGTATACGTATGTGAAACGAGTATTAATTGGTTGGTTAGTGTTTATAAATTTAGTAAATATAACTGATATGATGTGTATATGGTGGAGTGGGGTAGAAGATCGTCGAAACTTGATTTTATCCTATATCTTAAACTATCATTTTCACGTCCATATGTTTATGGATTTATTACTTGCAACTCTTCTGTGGTTAGTATTATTTCCGAATAATGTATTTTATGATGTTTTTAATCAAAATAAGAAAATAACTAACACTTTAATTGTATAAATACATATATATTATATATCATGAAATTATTGATACTGAATATGAAATTCTTTATTAGACAAAGATTTTTTAATACTTTTTAATAAAAATAATTTTAAGAAAATAATAATCCATGCGTAATTTACGCAAATTAAAATGTCATTTATCTCTCTTTCTATTTCTGTAATTTTTAATATCAAAAAATATAGTCAATTTATATAAAAATTTAACTCTAATTAAACACACATTAATTATATTAAATAATTTATGTTTTGTGCATGTTTTGAGATTGTGTAAGCTTTTCTAATATGACACAGGTACATTGGTAGCAGATTTGATAAGATAAACGAACACATAAGATATCTATTGGTAAAAGAGGAATATGGAATACGATGTACATGGAGAAAAACTATATTGACCATTCATAGAAATATATGTATTAGCTATTATAAACGTGTGTTATGGACATCAATGTAAATTAGTACACAAATTTGGTCAGATAAATTTTTAATTTCTGAAGATTTAACAACAAAACTAATAAAACTAATTTAGATTTAACAATAATGCTAGTGCATTTAGAAATCAGTAGAAATTTATGCGAATACTATGATAATTTTTTTCTCTCTATACATATATTTTTCTATTGCTCTCTTATTAATAAATCTTATTTTTTAATAGGCATCTTCATTTAGAATTATGTCAAATCGCTCGCGAATTAAATGGAATATTTGGAATACAGATGACTATGGAAATGATACATTGTATGATATGTTTTTTGAGATATTGTTGGTTTTTGTATGTACATATACAAACAAAGTTTTACTTTTTCTCACCAATTTTATGGATTAATATTCAAATATGGTTGCTTTTATATGGAATTAGACTCTTTTGTTTAAATTATGCTTGCGAGAGTGTCAGCGCTAAGGTAAATTCTTGAATTATAATATAATTATTATATATATAAATATATATACATTATTATATATATAATTATTGACTATTTTTTAGGCTAATGAAATGGAAAAAATTATTCATCAACTGACAGATTTTCTTCGATATGCTGATGTCCGTGACGAGGTAAAATAAATTTTCATAATAAAAGCAAATGTTGAAAAACTGTAAACGTTTAAAAATTGTTTAAATAATAATCTATATACGTGCAGATTTATCAGTTTACGTTGCAAATGGTTTGTCATCCACTAAAATTTACTGGATTGGGTTTATTCTACTTTGGCAACAGCCTTTTACGAAGAGTTAGTTTTCCTATATATGTATTTATCTTTATATATTTTATATTTTATATTATTATTATATATTTATATTATTATTATATATTATTATTTTATATTTTATATTATTATTATATTATTATTATATATTTTATATTTTATCAGATCAAAAATTATAAATTATTATGCCACATATAGATTATAGATTTTATATTTTTTATAAGCTTTATATTTTTATAAGCTTATAAAAAAAAATCAAATTTTCATATTGCATTAATATCTTTGTTATTTTATTCAATTAGATTGCGGAAATTTATATTTTGTAAATAGATCAGAAACATTGATTTCTTATTCTCTCTCTCTTTCTCTTTCCTCTTCCTCTCTCTCACTCTCTTTCTCTCCCCTCCTCTCTCTCTTCTTTCTTTTTTGAAATATAATTACTTTACAATCTTTGTTGAAAAAATGAAATTTTTTATTTAGGAAGTAATTTAATTTACACGTTTTTTTTTAGGTTATTATGAGTTTAATAACATTTGTGATTCTCATAATACAAATGGCCACAATACCACAATATGTATACCAATACTTAAGAGAAAACAATATATCAATTATCTCGTTAACAAGCACAGATTGATACATTAAAGAATCATTGATTAAGACAAAAATATATATTTAAATATATAAAAATATTTAAGATATAATTTATATGTATATATGAGTTACTTGCTAATTTAATTTCTATAATTAAATATTTGTTTCTTTTCATGTAATGTATCTTAGTTTTTTATAAAACATTTAAACAAATTTAACTTGAAATACAATTATTACTATAACAATTTTTTAATTTTACGAACAATAATATGTACTAAGTAGCATTATTAACTAGAGAATATAATGAGAAAATGTGAAATGTGATAAATTTTATAAAATTTATACTTTATATGCTACATATATATATATATATGCTACATATATATATATATATATATATATATACATATTTTTATTTGATTTTAGATAATTTTTTCATAGTTATGTAAGAGAACAATTAAATTATTGTATAATTTTTTACAATATTTATTAACAATATTTATTAATATGGTATATTTGTATACTTTGTAATAATTTTTGGGAAATTATTGTGCTTATTTAAGAGATAGAAATAAAGACAAATTAACATAAATTTTTGTATGTATAAATATTCCTTTCTTTTCTCTTCCTATTTTCCAACTTTCTCTTTCTATTTCTCTCTCTCTCTCTTTCTTTTTTTCTTTCTTTCTTCTAATCATAATATTACATTATTATATCAAATATTGATTTAAGAAATGGCATTATTACATATGCTTATGTGTAAAATATTATGATACTTACGTTAGTAAAACAAAAAAGCATTAGATAAGTTAACATTGACGAAAATAACATTAAAATTTTTTGCTTTATAAACAGAGAAACACGAATATTAACGATACTCTTTCAATAATCTTGATAATGTGCAAAAAATTTAATAAATTACTTCTCTTTTATTCATTACAGCGGATCGATCATTTTAATATGCGTAAGTGCTAGTAGATACATATCTAAATTATAGAAAAAAATTATCATTGCAAATCGACATAATTATGATATGCACGACACAAATGAGTATGAAGGAACATTCAATTTCTATGTTAGTTTACGATAAAAATGACCATGATCAATCATGATCCAAGATTATACAACATTTTTTAATTATCTATTTTATTTTATTTTTGGCGCTAGATGAAATTTTGTAACAAGCACATTTTTTTGTTATAAATTGATAATAATAGAACATTAAAAATAAACAAAAAATATTTTAGATTTATAATATTTTATGATAATTAATGATATTTAAATTAAGTTTTACTTATTATTAATTTTTAGTATAGTTAATTAAAAGACAAAATTTACTGTTATTGCTACATTAAAATGATAATAAATATGATTTAAATATAATTTAAATTTATTTTTGAGATTTGATTTTATTACTTTGTAAATGCATTTTTATCATTATTAGAAACATGTTCATCGTTGAATTATTTTAAATGCATTAATAATATATTATAAAAATATATTTATATTATAATAATAGTAATATATTAATAGCATATTCATATAAAGTTAGAAATAAAATCTTATTTAGAACTAACACACAATAAAAGCAAAATTAATTACATATAGATCATTTTCACATAGACCAACTGATAAAGCTTATCATAAAATCTTATACATTTCTATGTTGTAATGATATGTATATCTCACTTTAATAAAACTACTTTTTATATTTTCACAAACTTTACAAATAAATCTTTTTCTCTGTCCCTTTCTTATCGTAATTATACTATTATCTTATTATAAAGTTAAAATTTTAATAGTTTTAATTGCATGTTTAATAATAAATCATCTTTTTAATAGAGCGGATCGATTATCTTAATATGCGTAAGTGCTGGAAAGAACATGTATTATGATGGTGGAAAAATTAATAACATTGTAAATTGTTATAATTCCAACGCATATGAATACCATAAATGAGTTTTTTTAAATTGACAGTGTTATTTTGCAATGACAGTGACGACCACGATCCAACAAGCAGTACGACCTCTTTTCATTATGTGTTTTATTGTCGGTTTAGGTGTCTATCCTCTAAAAAATTCTAGACCGAAGATTAAGTGTCTTACATACTTAAGTATTCTATATTCTTTAACAATATGGTTTATTTATTGGTATTTTTTATACCGTGGAATGAGTTCTCATTCACTGATATCATTATTTCGGACTAATATTATAACAATTAATATGGGAATTAATATGATAATCGCAAATATATCTACGATTCTTAATATATATCATGATAAGGTATATATTTATGTATATTTTTATTTAATCGTGTTCTATAATTATATATACATATTTAGATTTATATTAATTATAATATTATAGTATGGTAAAATCATCATTGCGCTTCTGTAATTTTCAACATAGAATCTGATATTGATATTTTATTGATGTTCTATTTTATAAATATTCATTTTTTTACACAATCTGTGTATTATATTATTTTATATTATAAAAGATGATAGCACTGTACATATCTTTTCAAATCGTTGTCTATTATTTTAGAAATTTCAAATATTTATGAGAAAACTTGCTGCTGTGGACAATACTTTGGAAGAGTTGGGAACTTCAAAGATATATCAAAAGATGCATATGTGGTCTAAAAGGGTGGTGATTGTGTGGATTATTCACACTTTTGTCTTGAATTTTTACGATACATTATGGTGGATAAACAGAGAAAAAGTTTCTTCTTGGATATATATTTTACCTCATCTATATAATTATTGTCTTCACGTCAATGTACTCATGGATCTAATATTTATCACCTTCTTATAGTTTGTATATTAGTTATATTTATTTATTTACAAAAATTAACTATGTATCTATGCATTTGTCATTAATTTTTATTTTTAATATATAAAGCTATTTATATATTAATTTATTTAATGTATAAAGCTATTTGTTCAATTTTTCTTCCTAATAAGTGATGAAATATAATCATGATGGAAAATAAATAATTCTTTCAATATTTTTACTAAACATTTAAAAAGTTTTTCTGATAATAAATATGGTATATTATTATATAACAATATAATTATAAAAGTAATTTAAATAAAATATTAGATTATTTTTATTGATATATGTCTTTCAATAGAAAATAGAAAATTTTAAAATTATTTCTAAAGTATTTTTTTATAATACAGCTATATAAACAATAGATTTGACAAGATAAACGAGCATATGCAATATCTATTAATGAAAGAACAATATGGATTGAGGAATAAATGGAAGAAACCAGTAGTCATCGTTTATCGATATATCACACGTACTGATAATTACGATAAGCGAGTGTTATGGTGCTTAATGTAAATCGATACATTTACCCATTTGCGTAGATCAGTGATTCAATACAAACTTAACTTTATGAACGATAAATTATCATAACCATTTCTCATTTAAAATGCTCAATTTTTATACGATAAAATTTGTTAACAGGCATCTTCATTTAGAATTATGTCGCATTGCTCGGGAATTGAATGGAATGTTTGAAATCCAAATAGTTTTTGAAATGACATCTTACTTATTTTTCCTCACATCAATATGTCATTACTTATATGGAATGCTAATACAGAAAGTACATGAGGAAGCACCAATAACTGCATGGATTGGCTATGCTCTTTGGAGTTTCGCTTTTGTATCAAGACTTTGCATTATAAATTATATTTGTGAGACTGTCAGTATTAAGGTAAAATCATATAGATTTCAATAAAAAAATATTTAACCGTAATAAATTTTAAATATTTTAGGCTAATAAAATTGGCAAAATAATTTGCCAACTAACAAGTGCTCTTCGATATAATAATATTGGAAAAGAGGTAAGACATTTTTTAATAATATTTTTTAATAATGAAATAAAAATTTTGAATTGTTTGAAGTTAATGATTTATTTACACAGATGTATCAATTTACTTTTCAAATAATGCATCATCCATTGAGATACACTGGAATGGGTCTCTTTTACTTAGGCAACAACTTTCTCCGAAAGGTTTAATTTACATTTATACTATTTTTTATTATTTCATCTTTTTATCTCATGTTTTATATCATAAATTGTAGAAATTTAGAAAATTATTTTATTTGTAGAATATTGAAATTTACATTGCAAACTTTGTTTGCGAATGTATGTAGTACTTATAAAAATAAATATACAAAATTTTAAATTATTTTAAATTATCCATAACTCAATTGCACATCTAGTGAAAGTTAATTAAAATTAATATGTTTCTTTTTTTAGTTCTGCATGAAAATTGTAACATTCATGATCATCATATTGCAAATGTCAGGAAACTAAAAAAATACGTCTTAAAAACTACAAACGAATCTACCATATAATATTTAACATTTTATAAGAATGCGTTAATATTATTTTCTTTAATTATATCAATAAGATCGTTGCATTGAAGCTGATATAATTATAATTAAAAACAAAGATGCAATTATAATTAAAAACAGATTAACAAATCATGTAAATATTTGTATTTTATGTGTTATACCCAAAAGTACACATTTGTATACATTTTTACAATAAACACATTTATTTTACATTTAAAACAATAATAAAATATTAGAAGTACAAAAAAATTATTTTATCTTTTTAATCATATTTTTTAATGCTTAATGATTTATAAAAATTTATTTTACTCGTTTTATCAAACTTTAATATATAGTTTATTATAAAAACTATTTAGAAATGCAATATGATTTATTTTTGTCTTCTTAATTCTATTTCTATTTTGTGAACGAATTATAATTTTGTTATTCAGCTATGCTTTTATTCATCAATAAATAAAATATAAAATTTAGTCTAAAATTATATTTAGTTAAAATTGTAAAATTCGAAGTTTTAAAAAATTAGATTTTATAAAATTGGGAAATATCCCAGAGAGAGAGAGAGAGAGAGAGAGATTTGTTTACGAATCTTTTTTAGTTCTTTTATTTTTTTCTGGATTATATTAAATATATATTTGCATGTCTCTGTCCATTTGAAAAGATTTATTACTTATGACGTCATCACGAATTTCTATGTTTTAATAACTTATATCTTACATCAATAACACATTATTCTTTCAGAAGCGTTAAAAGTATAAAATCAAAAAAGAAAAAAACAAAAACAAATCTGTAAATAGATATAAATTTTTATATCTTTACAAATGTTAGAAACGTTTTTGTATATGTACTTTCTTCTATTCTTATTATTTTATTATATTATTGTTATAAATTGATATTAAAATTAAAAAACAACTCTATAGGTTATAGAGTTTCATTATTTTATTTTATATGCTAATATTATTACATGTGTATGAAATATAGAATACGATAATAAAAATCATCTTGTATTAGAATATTATGAAAAACAATATTGAATTTTTTATATGCTTTGTGCAATAAAATACGTGAAAATTTTGTATTACTAGCATAATTTGCAGTATGAAAAATTTATCTCCTTTTTGTTTGTTAAAACAAATCGATTATTTTAATATCTACAAGTGCTGGAAAAATATAAATATGTTAGAATTATGAAAATCAGCTATCCCATTACGATGTGATCGCAAAACATCTAGCAAATAAGTTCGAACAGTGTTATTTTGATCATGTGATAGTGACGATTATGGTGACAATCACTATTCAACAGGCTTTACGTCCTTTTTTTATAATGTGTTTTCTTATGGGTTTAGGTGTCTATCCTATAAAACAATCAGAATTAAAGATACGATGGATTGTATATTTCAGCATGATATATTCTTTAATAATCTGGTTCATCTACGCTTATTTCTTTTTCTATATCTTGAATTTTTTTACATTAAAAATAATATATCCTGCCTTTATTAATATAATTGCTATAGCAATTAATATCTTCTCTTTATTTATATCCATAATTATGAATTTTTATTATCAGAAGGTACACACATACGCAATCATTTTTCAAATATATTCCTCGACAAAATTAACCCATAATATTTTTATTTTTTTTCTTTAAAATTTCTTTAAAATTTTTCGTTAAAATTTAAATATCAGCTTTTAAAGAAAAATTATGCGTTAATTATTTGTCCAGGAGTATATTTATATTAAAATATTAAATTTATATATAAATTTATGTATGTGTTTTATAATATTAATTATATCTGACAATGTTTTTGAGCATAATTGATTTTTATTTCAATTCTATATATATATATATATATATATATATATATATATATATATATACAGGGTGTCCCGCAAATATCGCTCCATATTTTAAAGGTAGATTCTCTGGCCAATTTAAGAACGATTTTTCCTCAGCGAAAATGTTGAGGCACTAATAGTTTTCGAGTTATAAATGATTGAAAATAAAGGGTTTTTCGCAAACTAAGCCTTAGGGGGAAAAAATATTAATAAAATCACATTCTTTAGTTAATTTTAGGTAGAGTTTACTTTAATAAAATTTTAATTTAATTAAGGCTTAGTTAGAAAGATACATCATGACAAAAATTGGGAATATGCAAAAAATAATGATCTTCTTCGACATTTTCGCTGAGGAAAAATCGTTTTTAAATTGGCCAAAGAATCTACCTTTAAAATATGGAGCGATAGTAGTTGCGGGACACCCTGTATATATATCTACATATGTCACAAATTTTGTGTAAATTAAAGATACTTAAAAAAGTTAAGCACATAAATAATAAAAGATAAAGATTAAAGATTTTAAATATCTTTACGTAATTATTTTTATACATGATTGTTTTACCATAGCATAAATTGTTTTTGAATTGTCTCTAATATTGTTTTAGAGACTTGAAGTATGTCTAATAAAATTTGCTGCAATAGATGATACTTTGGAAGAGCTCGGCACTTCAAAAATATATCGAAAGATGCATATGTTGTCAAAACGAGTGATAATCGGTTGGATCGTACATAGTCTTGTTGTAAACTTTTTTGACATGATATATTGGTTAAATAAAAAAGAAACTGCTTCTTGGGGATTATTTTTATCTCACATATTAAATTATTGTCTTCATATCAATACATTTCTGGACTTATTATTTATTTTTTTCTTATGGTTTGTATAATATTTACAGTGTGTATATATATTAACTTTATATATTGCATATTTTTTGCAATATTCATATTTTAAATATATATATAATATGATAGAGAAAATGAATAGAAATATAGACATGTATATCAACTAATATCTACTTCTTATCTTTATAAATTAATGCCATTTTTACAATTTGTTCATTAATTAATAATATGAATACATAATTATCATATTCTAAAATGATATTTTTATTCAAAATTTGAAAAAGTTTTTGTGACATTCTATAACTATTTCAATATAAAAATTTTTTCACAAAGCGGATTACATTTATTAAAGACTTGCTTTTTACAAATATATATACAAGTCGAAAATTTTGCTATATATTATACAATTTTTGAAAGATGTTTTACAATATTAGGTATATTGGCACCAGATTTGAAAAAGTAAATGAGTATGTGCGATGTTTATTGGTGGAAGAGAAGCATGAGCTGAGATGTACATGGAAGAAATCTATAATAGCTATTCGTCGAAATACTTTAAGCATTGACAATTGCAAGCAAATATTATGGACTACAATGTAAATCTCGATATGTATACATATGACATAAATGATCAAATCAATATAAACTTGATAAAATTGCAATTTGAATAAAATTCTATTTCTGAAAATTATAAAAATAGTAAAAATTATAAAAATTGTTTAAATTTCTAAATTATATGATTTTTCATCTCTATTTTTTCTCGTAATAAAACGTATTCTTTAACAGGCAGCTTCATTTGGAATTATGCCGTCTTACTCGCGAGATAAATCATATATTTGGAACACAAATAACTTTGGAAATGACATCCTATCTTTTGTTTTTAACAGTATTTTGCTATTATTTATACATAATCCTAATGCAGAAACAAAAAGAAATACAAGTATACTTCTGGCTTTGTCTCAGTCTACGGATCTTTCTATTTTCAGTGAAGTTATGCGCTGTAAATTATATCTGTGAGAATGTAACAATTAAGGTAAAATAATGCGCAATTTTTAATAAAGATATAGGTATTTAATGTAATAAATTCTATTCAAATTTCAGGCTAATGAAATTGATAAAACAATTCACCAACTTACAAATTCTATTCGATATGCAGATATTTGGAAGGAGGTAAAAAATATTGATATAGCAATAAGTAAATGTAGTAAAAGAAATTGTTTAAGTAAAACAACGTTTCTTGTGTACAGATATCTCAATTTACTTTGCAAATAATGCTTCATCCGTTGAAATTTAATGGAATGGGTCTCTTCTATTTTGGCAATGACTTCCTTCGAAAGGTTTATTTTTGCATTTATCTCTTTTTATTTTATATTGTTTTTTTATAACTTATAATAAGTGAAATTTCTTGAAATTTCTCTTTCTCAATAATTTTTCATCAAAACGTGTTTCTACTGTTTCTCTATTATCATGAAGTATAATGATTTCTTCGGTTATTAACTTATTTTATTGATATTTCCAATGAAATGATATTTTCACTTTTAATAAAAGTTAATTGATTAAAATTTTTTTCCAGTTTTGCATGACGATCATAAAATTCCTGATCATTATGGTGCAATTAAAGATAATTATTAATCTTAATTGACTTATAATTGCAATTAACTAGCACTTTATCGAATTTAACATTGCAAGAATACATTAAGATGAATACAAGAAGATTATTTTATGGATTATACTGATATAACATTAATTAAACAATGTAAAATGATAAGGATAGCATTATGAGATTATTTGTTTTTGATATTAATATTATCTGATGATACTGATCCATTACGTTATTCTGTATTTATGAAGAATTAAATGATGATTTGACATTTTTATTATGCATTACTCTATCTCTTTAATGAAATCACTCTTTAATCAAATGAGTTCGAATAGATAGTCCATGTTAGTTTGCGACAGAAACTGTGAGAGTGATGACTATGTCAAATACCATAGAAGAGGCTGTATATCCTTTACTCCTAACCGCTTCAATTCTCGGTTTAAGTGTCTACTCTCCAAAGAAACTTTATTTACGTATTTTTTATAATATAACAATGTGGACTGCTTATGGATCTATTTGTTATTACATAGTGGCAATATTTAAAACGGAGAGATGGTTTCAATCAACTTCTTATATCATTTATATACACATTTGCATTTTTGCTATTATTATATCTATTGTTACGAATATATATCAAAACAAGGTATATGTAAATCTGTAATTTGTAATATAATACAATATTTGTAATAGAAAAATATAATACTTTATACAATAAATGTTACTTTTAAAAGGATAATATTTTTTAAAGGATATAATTTTATAATTTAAAATTTATAATGTATTATTTAATACATTAATATCATTCATATAATACGATCTTAACGTTATATATAAGAATTAATACTATTCATTATAATATTTCATTGTATTGTCTAATATTATTTAGAGATTTCAAATATTTTTGGAAAGACTTGCTGCTGTGGATGACACGTTAAAAATATTAGGTACTCCCAAGATGTATCGACAGTTACATGCATATGTGAAAAGAATATTAATAGGATGGTTCGTGTCTACTTATATAGGAAATATATGTGATAGCATTTGGTGGTTTTACGCAGAAAAAGATCATCGATGCATGATTATACCTTACATTATAAATCATTTTAATCACGTCAACATGTTTGAAGATATATTATTTATATATTTTCTGTGGTTTGTATTAAATTATACCGTTATACACTAAAGAAGATTATATTTTTAAAAGAGAAAAATCTAGTATTCTTTAATAAAAATGTTTGAAAAAAGAGAAATTCATGTAATTCATGTTTATTTTGCAAACAAAACATTTTACTGTAGATCATATTTACATTTTGAGTAATTACATATAATCACAATTGTTTTGTTATTATATATTTTAATTATTATATAATTAAAATTCGTTCCTCTAACAGGTATATTGGCACTAGATTTGACAAAGTAAACGAGCATATGAGATGTCTATTGATTAAAAAAGAATATGGATTGAGATATACATGGAGAAAATCTATGCTGACTACTCGGGGATGTAGCATGTATACTGAAAAATATAAGTGCATACTGTGGACTTTAATGTAAATCGAAATAAAAAAACGAATAGACATAGATTTAAATATAATCTATCAATAAAAATAATGCATTTTATATAGAAAAAAAAATTGGATTTATGCAAACAATAGAGAAATAATTTCTTCATACAGATTGTCGTAAAATTTACTTTTTCATTCTTTCATTAACTTTTATTATTAAATTATTTATTAAATTATTTATTAAATTTTATTCTTTTATAGGCATGTCCATCTAGAATTATGTCAAATCGCTCGTGAATTAAATGTAATATTCGGCCCACAATTGATTATGAAAATAGTAATCTATTTCATATATATAATAAAATCATATTATTATATTATTATGCATGTGCAAACGAAGGGTCACTTTCTATATACATCATTTATCTGGTTTAATACGTCTTTTTGGATAATGTTGCAAGTAGCTAGACTCTTCTGCTTAAATTATATCTGCGAGAACGTCAGTGCTAAGGTAAATTCTCGTAAATTTTAATCTTGTAAATATATATATATATATTTATTTGTTACTTTTGTATTTTGTATTTATTAATAATAAGTTTATTAATAATAAATTATCGCGATTTTAGGCTAACAAAATAGAAAAAATAATTCATCAGTTAACAGATTTTCTTCGGTATGCTGATGTTCGTGACGAGGTAAAATATATTTCTATAATAAAAATAAATCGACTAAGTCATTTAAATTTTTAATTATTCTACTTATGCACAGATTTATCAATTTTCTTTACAAATTATGTATCATCCGCTGAAATTCACAGGACTAGGTCTCTTCTATTTTGGCAATGATCTTTTACGAAAGGTTCTTACATTGTTTATAATTCTTATATGTATCTCTTTTTATTTTGACATTATTTTATAAATAATTTTAGATAATAATTTTTGTTACATCTTTTATATGATATCTTTATTATTATATCCTGTTATATGGTAAAGACTAGATTGACGTACAAAGATCCAAGTTTACAATAATGTATTGTATATGTAATTTTTTTGTACAAAAAATTTTATTTACATATTTTCTTTCAGTTCTTCATGACAGTTTTCACATTTGTAATTTTCATAATACAAGTGGCTACCATACCTAAAAAGGAGACAGATTTTTAAATGAAAATTAATCAAAAATTAATATTCCATGTTAATAAGCATACATTATATAAAAATTAAAAATTTAAAATAGACTTCAATACAGTTGAGTATTTATAATTAGGACATATAAAATGATGAAAATTTTATAACTTTTATCCTTATCCTGGATTCCTTCTTTATCTGTATATTATCATTCTTACTCTTTTATTCTAGATTTTTTAGTAAAAGAACAACATAATTAGCGCAGAGTATAAATATAATTAGACAATTAATTCTCTTAGAGAAACTTTCTGTAATATATAAAAAAATTCTTTTTCAATCCTTATCACTTACTATACTATTTTTTTATGAACTTGTGGAAAGATGTTGCATTTCTGATCAATCTGATCATTAATAAAAGTTTATTACTTGAAATTTCCATAGCAATGAAATAAAAATCAAAGAACAAGTTTTATAATTAAAAGTTTAATTAATTTTATTTAGAAAAATCAACAACAAATTTATTATAAAAAGATCGTAAATAATGATGAAATTCAATAATAAATTCAAAGGATATAAATATTATAAATACAAAGATGGTTTAATAAGTCAATAAAGTCTCAAATATATGAAAACATACACACACATACACACATACACGTATATATATATATATATATATATATATATATATATATATATGAATATAATGTGTACAATTAAAGTAAATTAATAGCTGAAATTATGTAGTATGGATTTATTATTATTATTATTAAAGTTACATAAAATGATACTTAACTAGATCGATGCATTAAAATAAGCATAATTAAAATATTAAACAATAACATGGTTGAAATAATCGATATATGCGCAATTATTTTCAATTGTGTATTTATGAAAAATTAAAAGATGATCTCACAATTCAACTATGCATTATTCTATCGCTTTAATGAATTAATTCAATTAAATGAGTTTGAATAGATAGTCCATGTTAGTTTGCGAGAGAAATCGTGAGAGTGATGACTTTCTATGTCAAATACAATAGAAAAGGCTGTGTATCCTTTACTCCTAACTGCTTCAATTCTCGGTTTAAATGTCTACTCTCCAAAGAAACTTTATTTACGTATTTTTTATACTACAACAATATGGACTGCTTATGGATCTATTTGTTATTATATAATGACAATATTTAAGATGGAGAGATGGCTTCAATCAACTTCTTATATCATTTATATCCAGATTGGTATTGTTGCTACTATTACATCTATTGTTACGAATGTATATCAAAACAAGGTAAATACAATATGTATATTTTTAATTTGTAATAGAAAAATATAATACTTTATGTATTAAAGATATTATATTTTTCTATTACAAATTAAGTAGATATTATCTTTTAAAGGATTATGATATTTTCATAATTTAAAATTTATAATTTGTTGTTTAATACATTAATATCATTCATATAATTTTAATATATATAATATATTATACTATATATAATAATTGATACTATTCATTATAAGTAATTTAAATGTATTTTTTAATTTATTTAGAGATTTCGAATATTTATGGAAAGACTTGCTGCTGTAGACGATACGTTAAAAGAGTTAGGCACTCCCAAGATGTATCGACAATTACATTCATATGTGAAAAAAATATTAATAGGATGGTTCGCGTTTATTTTTATAGGAAATACATGTGATAGCATTCGATTGTTCTACACAGTAAAGGATCACCGATGTATAATTATACCTTACATTATGAATCATTTTCTTAATGTCAACATATTTGAAGATATATTAGTTATGACTTTTCTGTGGTTTGTATTATATTATACCAATAAATGTGCACTATTTGTTCGTTAATAAATCTAGTTATTTATTGTTTTAATACATGTATTTATAAAATAATAATTATTCTCAAAAAAATAATACAAAGAAGATTATATTTTTAGAAGAGGAGAATCTTCTTTAATAAAAATGTTTGTAAAGAAAGAGAAATGTATTTCATGTTTATTTGGCAGATAAAACATTTTACTGTAGATCATTTACATTTTGAGTAATTATGTATACTCAATTGTTTGGTATATTTTAATTATTATACAATTAAAATCACCTTTTGTAACAGCTATATTGGTACTAGATTTGACAAGGTAAATGAACACATGAGATGTCTATTGATTAAAAAAGAGTATGGATTGAGATATACATGGAGGAAATCTGCGCTAACTACTCGAGGATGTATCGTGTCTACTCATAAATACAAATGCATATTGTGGACTTCAATGTAAATCAAAATAAAGAAATGTTCAGATATAGATTAATTTAAATATAATCTATTATTTAAATATAATCAAAAAAATAATTCATTTTATATAGAAAAAAATTGGATTTATGCAAACAATAAAGAAATGATTTCTCCATACACATCGCCTTTACCTTTTCGTTTTTTCATTAATAAATTTTATTCTTTTATAGGCATGTCCATCTGGAATTATGTCAAATCGCTCGAGAATTAAATATAATATTTGGACCCCAATTGACTATAAAAATAGTAGTTTATCTGGTATATATGGCAAGATTATGTCATTATATTATTATGCATGTAACGGGTCACATTATAATTACATCGGTTACCTGGATTACTATATTCATTTGGCTAATATTGCATATATCCAGACTTTTCTGCTTAAATTTTGTCTGCGAGACCGTCAGCGATAAGGTAAATTCTCGCAAATTTCTCTCAATCCTGTAAATATATATATATATATATACTTAAATATATATTTATTTACTTATTTGTTACTTTTTTATTTTGTATTTATTTATATTTATTTTGTATTTATTTGTTTATTAATAATAAATTATCGCGATTTTAGGCTAATAAAATAGAAAAAATAATTCATCAATTGACAGATTTTCTTCGGTATGCTGATGTTCATGACGAGGTAAAATATATTTCAGTGATCAAAGTAAACCAATTCATTTATTATACATAATTATTAACATAATTTTCAAAATCATCTTATGTATGCGCAGATTTACCAATTTTCTTTACAAATAATATATCATCCGCTGAAATTCACAGGACTGGGTCTCTTTTATTTTGGGAATGATCTTCTACGAAAGGTTCTTATATTGATTATATTATAGTTGTTATATTTATTTATTTTATGTTATATTATTTATTTCTTTTTGTATCTTTTTATTTTCTGTAAATTGTTCTATAAATAATTGTTCTATAAATAATTAGATTGTAATTTTTCATTACATCTTTTCATTATATCTTTATTATTATATCTTGTTATGTAGTAGAAATTACATTAATGTACAAAAAACGTACAGGTTTAATATAGTATATTATATATGTAATTTTTTTTTGTACAAAAAATTTAATTTGCATATTTTCTTTCAGTTTTTTATGACAATTTCTACATTTGTAATCTTCATACTGCAAGTAGCTGCCTAAAAAAGAGACAAATTTTTAAAAGAAAATTGTCAAAATTTAATATTCTGTGTGTTAACGAGCGTACATTATATAAAAATTTAAAATTTAAAGTAGCCTTTAATACAGTTGATACATATATACTTAAAAACATATAACATATAATATATAAATATATAAAGCATATGTAGTTGAAATATATAAAACATTTAAAATATAGTTAAAATATAAACACAAAATATGAAGACAAAATGATGGCAATTGTATAATTTTTTATCTTTATTTGAATTCTCTTTAGTGGTAAAAAAAATAATATGATTAGCGCAGAGTATAAATAAATGGGCAATTAAATTTCTCTTAAAGAAATTTTTTCTGCAATTTATCAAAAAATTCTTTTTCAATTTCTAAGCTATCATTTAATATGCTATTTTTTTAGGAACTTGGAAATATGTTGTATCTCTAGTTAAATTCATAAAAGTTTATTACTTGAAATTTCCATAGCAATGAAATAAGTAATTAATTTGACTCAGGAAGAGAAAGAGCCAAAAACAAAACCAATTACAATAAAAAAAATCATATGATAAAAAAGATTATCGAATGTAAATGTTATGATAGGCATAAAAATGATGATTTGATAAGTCAATTAATTCTCAAGATGAGAGCATACATAATACATACACATATATATAACATTTATATATTATAAAAAAGTTATATAAAAATTTAAAGAAACTGTAACGATTTCAAATTTTAAGCTAATTAATCATGGATATGATTATTTGATTAGATATGATTGTTTTTTGCTAATGTAATATTTAATTTGAAATATACAAATAATTAAAAAATAGGAAGTGTCTCTTCCTTGCGCTCCAACGCGCTATGGCTCTAATTTACCGATTTTAATTTAATTTTTAATTATCTTTCTAAAATGATTCTGAAATTTATATTTTTAATAATCTCTTTGAGTTTAGCTTGTGTAGGGAATCACAATTATAACAAGTAAATTTTGGAGATCACACTATAAGAAGAAGAAATAACGAATCTTTATACATTTTAATAAAAATTACTCAAATGTCAAATCATAAAAAGTAAAGTTCATTTCCTGAAAGACCAATAAACATCAATTGCCCACATTACACAAATTATCATAAACCATACAATTAATTTTATCGAATTTTACATTTTACAATATTCCTTGGGTGTTCCAAGCTATTCCAACGTATCATTTATGAGACTGAAATTTCTTATACACATAAAATGTTTCTAAAAATAACAATATTTAAGAAAATGTATATTATAAAGCTACATATATATCTTTTTGGAATATAAATACATAAAAATATATCGACATATTTGATAATAAAAGTAATAATTCTTAATAAAACGGCACTACATAAAAAATAAATTTGAAAATAACAGGAAAGATTATAATTATAATTATAATTATAATTATAACTTACAATTATAATTATAATAACAGTAACGCGGTGAGCGATAAAAATGTTTTCTTAACAATGTTATTAAATGTTATATTAATTTATACACATATATGTAGAATATAATTTATTAACTAAAAAGAATTTGTGAACTAAATATAATATTTTAGGTTTTTTGATAATTGAAAATAAAATTCATTTTAGAAACAATTAAAAATAAAATGCATTAGAAACAAACAAATTTTATTTTACATATATAAAATACAACATATATAAGAAAGTAGATTATTTAATTTGTATTTAATTGAATTTGACTTTATTAAATAATTAATAATAAAAATAATTTTTAATTTAAAATAGTCACGTTTTATGCTATTTGTTCCACTAGATATCATGAAGTTATTATAACATAAAGTTATAATAAAATTTATATAATATACCTTATGTAATATAGTAATGTAAATATATGTAAATATATATACCATAAGCCTTAAATATAATTTCTAAATTACATTTTGTTTGTATAAATGTGAATAATAATAAAAACTAATCTTACGGCTAAAAATGTCCCGGCGCATGAGAAGCGGTAGACCGCTTTTTGCTTATTACTCAATAATTATTGCGAATTTTGCAAAATGATAGAGGACTATTCTTCTTAGTTTGACGCAATCTATCATCATATGTATGTATGCATGTAAGTATATATGCATACATACATATGTATACATGTATGTATATGTATGCATGTATGTATATATATATATATATATGTACATTTTTGCTTATTACTTAATTATTATTGCGAATTTTGCAAAATGGTAGAGGACTATTCTTCTTAGTCTAATCCAATCATCACTTTTCGTTTGGTCCCACACGAACCGGACACCCTGCATATATATATAGTACTCCTATATTGCCAGTTCTGTAAGAGGAGTGAACGAAAACATCACGGTGCAGACGATAGCTTCTCTCTCGCTTCTTTTATGCGACGATATACTTTGCGCATGCGTCAAATATATATATATATATATATATATATATATATATACATATATACAGGGTGAGTTTTAATGCTTGTGTCAATCTTTTTATTATGCGGGAGATTACTGACTGCATAATAAATTCATCGGTACATAAATGTCAATTATTTGGATCGATTGTATCTAAGGTCCGAAAATAATGTGTACAATTAAAGCAAATTAATAGCTGAAATTATGTAGTATGGATTTATTATTATTATTATTAAAGTTACATATTTATTATTATTATTATTATTACTATTATACATATTATATTCGGGCCTTCGATATGGTCGATTCAAATAATATATATACACACACACACACACACACACACACACACACACACACACACACACACACACACACACACACACACACACACACACACACACACACACACACACACACACACACACACACACACACACACACACACACACACACACACACACACACACACACACACACACACACACACACACACACACACACACACACACACACACACACACACACACACACACACACACACACACACACACACACACACACACACACACACACACACACACACACACACACACACACACACACACACACACACACACACACACACACACACACACACACACACACACACACACACACACACACACACACACACACACACACACACACACACACACACACACACACACACACACACACACACACACACACACACACACACACACACACACACACACACACACACACACACACACACACACACACACACACACACACACACACACACACACACACACACACACACACACACACACACACACACACACACACACACACACACACACACACACACACATGTAATGAAATATTTGATCAATATTGTTGGACAATATTAGCATCAATAATTAACAAATAGCTTAAGATAATTGTTTAGCTTAAGATAATTGTCTTAATATTTGACTTTCTAGCAAACAGAAAGTGACAGGAATAAAACATCAATGTTATAATTTTTCACCCAATAATGTAATTGCAAGATAACATACCTTATATAACAGTTATATTGTTGAGTAAGAAATTATTACATTGATGTTATGTTACTGTTTCTTTATGTTCGTTGGATTGACAGTAAAATAAACAAGCAGCACATTTTTTAATGAATGAGAAACAATATGGATGTCTTCATAATCAGTAAATCTTAATCAGGATTTATTTTTTCAAATAAAAATTTTATTTTTTCAACAAAACTCTTTATTTTTTTAAATAAAAGCCGATGCTTTTTATAAATATAATAATTAATAATTAAAAATATAATTTAATAATTATAATTAAATAATAATAACAATTAAAAACATAATTTATATAAATGTTAAAAATATCTGTTTTATTTAAAACAGATATATAACAAATTTCAAATAATATAAAATATCAAATTGACGAAACAAACAATAAATATTGAAATGCATATTAATGTAATAATATTTATATCTATATATAATTATCTATATATAAAAGTTGTTTATAATCAAATTTGTGATAGTATAATTTTTTCGAAAATTACACATATTTTTCTCAATTAATAACATGTTGAATTATTTTCATTAGAGATTAAAATTCGAGATAAAGGGGAAGTATCCATTTGCATCATAAAAATCATAATACCAACAATTCCTACGACGAACTGAAAATCATCAGAATATCAATTATTGTTATTTAATATCTTTTTTATATAAGCTAAACTTGTAAATTATTTTTAAATTGCATTATGTACTTATATAAATATGAATAATATTAAAAACTAACCTTACAAATAAATTTGTAGCCAAAATAAAATAAGCCCATTCCGTTAAATTTTAACGAACGAAGTGATATTTGCAAAATAAATTGGCAAATCTGCAAATGTAACACATTATTGTTATTTAAGAATTCTTAAACCAAAATTAAAATCAAAAGATTTTAAGCTAGAAAATTTGTCTTACATCTTTATGTATCTGGTCAAAATAGACAAAGTTTGTCAATTTATGAATCATGTCCTTGGTTTTCTCCGCCTGAAATATAAATTAATTTTATGATTGTAATAATTGTATCTTTACTTATATTAATTATATGAGTTGCGATAATTGGATATTTATATGATTAAATTTATTAAGTTTTTATTTATTAAGCAGTTATTATGAAGAAAGAATTTCTTTATAATAAAAAGGTAGAAAACATTTAAAAAATACTTATTTTTCTTTTTATGTTTTTGATTCAAGTACTTTAATAAAATAATTTTATATCTAAGGAGATATCTATCTAAGGAGATTGAGCATCATATAGGAAAAATATTTTCTTTTTACAATTTATGTAAAAAATCACTTAAAAATTCACCTTGGCATCAACGCTTTCGCAAACATAATTTAATGTTATTAATCTTGTTAAGTGTATGCCGCACCATAGGTTAGTATGAATTAAAATTATTAGTTTATTTTCCACGCTATACATTTTTTCTTCCAAACATAACATTATATGATATTGAAAATAAAAAAGTCCGGTCAAAAAAACGAAATAGGAAATCATCTGCACGGTTATTTGCGTTCCAAAAAAAGCATTTATATTGCGAGCTATTCGGCAAAGTTCCAAATGAAGGTGTCTAAAAAAATATATTAATAGATAAATATATACATTAAAATGTACACACAGGATGTTTCGTCAACATACAGCTCAATACGACGGATTGCTTGCTCATAGGAGCGCAAGACCGATAATGTAGGAATAAGTAATATAAATTACTTGCGTAAATTTTCGACGAAGTACATTTTCGCGTAATAAGCTGTTAGAAGAAAAAATTAAATTGCACAGAATAGTGAACTTGTGAATATTTGAAAGTATATATCTAAAAGAATGTTATAACATTATAATATTACTATTATTACTTTTAACTTTAATGTATATCAATAATCCTCATCTACATATGATTTCAATAATATTATAATATTATAATATTACTATTATTATAATATAACTTTTAACATGTATATCAATAATTCTCATTTACATATGATTTCAATAATATTATAATATTATAATTATATTATATTATAATTATATAATATTATATAATATTATAATTATATTATATTATATTATAATTATATAATTATATAATATTATAATTATATTATTATTATTATATTATAATATTATTGCAATCATATATGTAATATATAAGAATTATTGATATAATGTTAAGAGTTATATTAAGTTTAAGTTTTTTTTTCTTGCGCTCTTATGAGCAGGCAATCCGTCATATTAACTGTATGTTGATGAAACACCCTGTACACACGCACATACATATACACGTATATATTGAAATATATGTATAATCTATTTCTATTAAGGACTACATGCGTGTAATGTTTGTCTATTTATTTAAAATTAAGTGTGATCAAAAATATGACTTAATATTATATGATTACAATTTACATCGAAATAAATATTTTTCATAAAGCAAATTAAAATTAATATATTTATTTATATAATATATAATATATAATTACATTATGAATATTCGAAAATTTGTAATTATATATAGATATGTAAAATCATCCATTTTTTAATAGTTAAATAGATATAAATTGCTAATAGAGAAATGTATGAATAAGATTGTAATATATATAATAAGATAAAATTTATACATTTTTATACATTTATGTATTTTTAGACTAATAAAATTATCTTTTATTTATCTATAGTTAAAATAAGTCCCTTAATTTTGACGATATTTATCTTAGGATATATCAATTTACATTGCAATCCATAATACATGTTCACGATTTTCAGTATTTTGGATATAAAAACGAGACTTTTTCCAAGTGCATCTTAATCCATTCTCTTCAGTCTCTGATAATTGTCCAATATATTCATTGATTTTATTTAATCTCGTACCGATATATCTGCAATAATGTCGATATATCTATAATTTAGAAAAAAACGAAAAAGGATAAAATAAAACAAAAATTCAATATTTTTATTTCTTTCATTTAGAATTTTTTATTATAACAGCATTACTAATTCCTGAATCAGCAAACTTGATTAAAGAATTGTGGTTTTTAAGAAAAAAATGTCTATTAAATTTCATTAAATAAATGCTAATTATATAGAAATTTATAATGGCATACAAATATAAAATAATTTAATTTTATATATATATATATATATATATATATATTTAATATATATTTAATATAACATTTTTATAATTTAAAGATTTAAAAATTTATCGGGCTGAATTATATTCAGATTTCTCAATCATATTTATATTAAGGAAAACTACATTTCACAAACCTTAAAAGAAATATAAATATTGTATCCATGATGGTATTAACGTGAAAAGGATAATGTACAACAAGGGGAATAATTATAGCACTTATTTTTTGAAAGCTTTCGAAGGCCCAATATCCATCAATTGCCCATGTCATACAAATTATCATAAACCATACAATCAATATCCATTATTGTGTTTATTGTGTTTCGCATTTTACAATATTCATTAGATATTCCGAGCTGTTCCAACGTATCGTCTACGAGACTGAGATTTCTTATACACGTAAGAAATTTCTAAGAATGACAGCATACAAGAATATATATATTACAAACATCTTTTTTGATAAATAAAAAAAAAATATATATATATATATATCTGGACATACTTGACAATAAAAAAAATAATAATTTTTAATAAAAATCGGATTAAATATTATATTAATTTATGTATATAATATACATATCAAAGTATATATAGAACAAAATTTATTAATTAAAAAAAATTTGTGAAATAAATATGATATTTTGATTTTTCTCAATTGAAAATAAAATTGACTCTAGAAACAATTGAAAATAAAATGTATTTTAAAAACAAAAAATTTTATTCTACACACACAAATAAAAAAATAAATTATTTACTTAACATGTAATTAAATTTGACTTTACCAAAAAATTAATAGTAAAAATAGTTTCTAATTTGGAGTAATTAATATATCTTTGTTTCACTATAAATATTACATTATTAAAGATATAAATCAATATTTGTGAAGGAAAAATATACCTCTTGTTCGCGAATGGTGATGATTACAGATATTATGGTCACAAACAAATTTGTTGTGACTATGAAAATGATCAAAAAGCCATTAAATATCCTATTTGATGAAAAAGAAGTCACAATATAATAAAAGATACAGGCATAAACACTCCACACAGTTAGTATATAGAAGATGCTGAAGTAAAATCTTGAATGATACAAGCTATGCCTAAAAATTCCACAACCAAGAAAACAAATAACTAAGTGAAAAGGCTTTAAAGCTTTTTCTATAGAGTTGACCATTGCAAACTCTTACAACTTCGTAAGTTAACTTATTGGATCTTGAATTGAAAGTGACTTGTGCTAACATTTACTAAGATGATAAAATGTTACTTTATTAGATCGATGCATTAGCATAATTAAAATATTAAACAATAACATGGTTGAAATAATCGATATATGCGCAATTATTTTCACTTTCTGCATTTTCTTCACCAGTTGCCTGTTATGTACATGTGCAACAATGAATCAAGATTATTTTTATAGATTATACTAATAAAAAATTAAATAAATAATAACATAAAATTATAAGGATAATATTATTAGATCGTTTCTTAATTGACATTAATGTTATCTGAAGATATTAATTGACTACATTGTGTATTTATGAAAAATTAAAAGATGATCAATTCAACTATTGCATTAATGAATTAATTCAATTAAATGAGTTTAAATAGATAGTCCATGTTAGTTTGCGACAGAAATCGTGAGAGTGATGACTTTCTATGTCAAATACAATAGAAAAGGCTGTGTATCCTTTACTCCTAACTGCTTCAATTCTCGGTTTAAATGTCTACTCTCCAAAGAAACTTTATTTACGTATTTTTTATACTATAACAATATGGACTGCTTATGGATGTTTTTATTATTATATAGTGACAATACTTAAGAAGGACTTGGGAATATGGTTTCACTCAACTGCTAATATAATTTATACCCAGATTGGTATTGTTGCTACTATTACATCTATTGTTACGAATGTATATCAAAACAAGGTAAATACAATATGTATATTTTTAATTTGTAATAAAAAAATATAATACTTTATATATTAAAGATATTATATTTTTCTATTACAAATTAATTAGATATTATCTTTTAAAGGATTATGATATTTTCATAATTTTATAATTTAAAATTTATAATTTGTTGTTTAATACATTAATACCATTCATGTAATTTTAACGCTATATATAATAATTGATACTATTCATTATAAGTAATTTAAATGTATTTTTTAATATTATTTAGAGATTTCGAATATTTATGGAAAGACTTGCTGCTGTAGACGACACGTTAAAAGAGTTAGGCACTCCCAAGGTGTATCGACAGTTACATTCATATGTGAAAAAAATATTAATAGGATGGTTCGTGTCTACTTTTATAGGAAATACATGTGATAGCATTTGGTGGTTCTACGCAGTAAAGGATCATCGATGTATAATTATACCTTACATTATGAATCATTTTCTTAATGTCAACATATTTGAGGATATATTATTTATGACTTTTCTGTGGTTTGTATTACATTATACCAATAAATATGCACTATTTGTTCTTAATAAATTTAAGTTATTTATTGTTTAAATACATGTATTTATAAAATAATAATTATTCTCAAAAAAATAATATAAAGAAGATTATATTTTTAGAAGAGGAGAATCTTCTTTAATAAAAATGTTTGTGAAGAAAGAGAAATGTATTTCATGCTTATTTTGCAGATAAAACGTTTTACTGTAGATCATTTGTTTTGAATAATTATGTATAGTCAATTGTTTGAAATATTTTAATTATTATACAATTAAAATCATCTTTTGTAACAGGTATATTGGTACTAGATTTGACAAGGTAAATGAACACATGAGATGTCTATTGATTAAAAAAGAGTATGGATTGAGATATACGTGGAGGAAATCTGCGCTAACTACTCGAGGATGTATCGTGTCTACTGATAAATACAAGTGCATATTGTGGACTTCAATGTAAATCAAAATAAAAAAATGTTCAGATATATAATAGATTAATTTTAATATAATCTATTATTTAAATATAATCAAAAAAATAATTCATTTTATATAGAAAAAATTGGATTTATGCAAACAATAAAGAAATGATTTCTCCTTACACATCGCCTTTAACTTTTTGTTTTTTCATTAATAAATTTTATTCTTTTATAGGCATATCCATCTGGAATTATGTCAAATTGCTCGTGAATTAAATATAACATTTGGACCCCAATTGACTATAAAAATAGTAGTTTATCTGGTATATGTGGCAAGAATATGTCGTTACATTATTATGCATATACAAACGATGGGTCACTTTATAATTACGCCGTTTACTTGGTTTACTCTATTTTTTTGGCTAATATTGCACATAGCCAGATTCTTCTGTTTAAATTATGTCTGCGAGAATGTCAGCGATAAGGTAAATTCTCGCAAATTTCTCTCAATGTAAATATATATATATATTTACAGGATTGAGAATATATATATATATATATATATATATATATATATATATACTTAAATATATATTTATTTATTTGTTACTTTTTATTTTGTATTTATTTGTATTTATTTGTTTACGTGTATTGTTTGTGTATATTTGTTTTGTATTTATTTGTTTATTAATAATAAATTATCGCGATTTTAGGCTAATAAAATAGAAAAAATAATTCATCAATTGACAGATTTTCTTCGATATGCTGATGTTCATGACGAGGTAAAATATATTTCAGTAATCAAAGTAAACCAATTCATTTATTAACATAATTATTAACATAATTTTCATAATTATGTTATGTATGTGCAGATTTACCAATTTTCTTTACAAATAATATATCATCCGCTGAAATTCACAGGACTGGGTCTCTTTTATTTTGGGAATGATCTTCTACGAAAGGTTATATTGATTATATTATAGTTGTCATACTTATCTCTTTTTGTATTTTTTTATTTTCTATAAATTGTTCTATAAGTAATTAGATTGTAATTTTTCATTACATCTTTTCATTATATCTTTATTATTATATCTTGTTATGTAGCAGAAATTACATTAACGTACAAAAATACAGGTTTAATATAGTATATTATATATGTAATTTTTTTTGTACAAAAAATTTAATTTGTATATTTTCTTTCAGTTTTTTATGGCAATTTTTGCATTTGTAATCTTCATACTGCAAGTGGCTGCCATACCTAAAAAAGAGACAGATTTTTAAAAGAAAATTGTCAAAAATTAATATTCTGTGTGTTAAGGAGCATACATTATATAAAAATTTAAAATTTAAAATATCCTTTAATACAGTTGACACATATATACTTAGAAACATATAACATATAATATATAAATATATAAAACATATGTAGTTGAAATATATAAAACATAGTTATTAAAATATAGTTAAAATATAAACATAAAATATGAAGACAAAATGATGCCAATTGTATAATTTTTTATCTTTAGCTGAATTCTCTTTAGTGATAAAAAAATAATATGATTAGCGCAGAGTATAAATAAATGGCCAATTAAATTTCTCTTAAAGAAATTTTTCTACAATTTATCAAAATATTCTTTTTCAATTTCTAAGCTATCATTTAATATGCTATTTTTTAGGAACTTGAAAATATGTTGCACCTCTAGTCAAATTCATAAAAATTTGTTACTTGAAATTTTCATAGCAATGAAATAAAAGTCAAAGAATAAGATTTATAATTAAAAGTGTAATTAATTTGACTCAGGAAGAGAAAGAGTCCAAAAACAAAACCAATTACAATAAAAAAAATCATATGATAAAAAAGATTATCGAATGTAAATATGATAGGCAAAAATGATGATTTGATAAGTCAATTAATTCTCAAGATGAGAACATACATAATACATACGCACATATATAACATTTATATATTATAATAAAGTTATATGAAAATTTATAGAAACTGTAACGATTTCAAATTTTATTAAGCTAATTAATGGATATGATTGTTTGATTAGATATGATTGTTTTTGCTATATATAATATTCAATTTGAAATATACAAATAAATTAAAAAGTAGGAAGTCTCTTCCTTGTGCTCCAACTGCCGCGCTATGGCTCTAATTTACCGATTTTAATTTAATTTTTAATTATCTTCCTAAAATGATTCTGAAATTTATATTTTTAATAATCTCTTTGAGTTTAGCTTGTATAGAATCACAATTATAACAAGTAAATTTTGAAGATCACACTATAAGGAGAAAAAATAACGAATCTTTGTACATTTTAATAAAATTACTCAAATGTCAAATCATAAAAAGTACTTAAGTAATGTTCATTTCCTGAAAGACCAATAAATATCAATTGCCCACATTACACAAATTATCATAAACCATACAATTAATATCCATTTTATCGAATTTTGCATTTTACAATATTCCTTGGGTGTTCCAAGCTATTCCAACATATCATTTATGAGACTGAAATTTCTTATATACATAAAATGTTTCTAAAAATAACAATATTTAAGAAAATGTATATTATAAAACTACATATATATCTTTTTGAAATATAAATACATGAAAATATATCGACATATTTGATAATAAAAGTAATAATTCTTAATAAAACTACATAAAAAATGAATCTGAAAATAACAAAAAAGCTTATAATTATAATTATAATTATAATTATAACTTATAATTACAATTATAATTATAACAGTAACGCGGTGAGCGATAAAAATGATTTCTTAACAATGTTATTAAACGTTATATTAATTTATACACATATATGTAGAACATAATTTATTAACTAAAAAAAATTTGTGAACTAAATATGATATTTTAGGTTTTTTGATAATTGAAAATAAAATTCATTTTAGAAACAATTAAAAATAAAATGCATTAAAAACAAACAAATTTTATTTTACACATATAAATTATTATTTAATTGTTATTTTACACATATAAATTATTATTTTATTATTATTTGATTATTTAATTTGTATTTAATTGAATTTGACTTTATTAAATAATTAATAATAAAAATAACTTTTAATTTAAAATAATCACGTTTCATGCTATTTGTTCCACTGTAGATATCACAACATAAAGTTATAATAAAATTTTTATAATATACCTTATGTTCGCGAATGATGATGATTAAAGATATTATGATCACAAACAAACTTATCACTACTACCAGAAAGATCAAAATGCTACCAAATACCTTACTTGGTAAATAGTGAGTCACAAAATAAAAAAAGATACATGTATAAACATTCCACATAGTTAGTTTATAGAAGATGCTGAAGCAAAATCTTGAATTAAAGTATTTGACTTCTCCTTCATGCAATATTCTATGCTTAGTTGCCGATCAGAAAATCAACCGAAAAGGGCAAGAGACAGTGACCACGCTTTTTATTTTTGGTTCTGAGCGCTCTCGCGTGGTCTGTATTGCAGCGTTTCAGTCAATCGCTTTGTGCTGAGCAAGCAAGATTGTCTGTGTCCATTACAAATTAATAAACGTGCATATCAAATCAACAAAAAAGTGGGCTTGTGTTTTATTTTACACTTAGCTCCAAACAGGGAACACAAAGTTATTCCTAAAAATTCCTAAACCAAGAAAACAAGCGACTAAATGGAAAGGATCTAAAGCAGTTTCTATAGTATCAACCATAATTGCAAATTCTTGTAATTCCATATGTTAATTTGTTGAATACTGAATTGAACATAGTATAACGTACTAACATTTATTATACAATAAAATAAGACTTGACAAGTCCTTTGCATTAGCATAATTAAAATATTAAACACATTTTGAAATAATCGATATTCGCACATAATGTGTCAGCAATTATTTTCAATATCTATACTTTCTCTGCCAGTTGTTATGTATACAAAATGTAATATCCATGTAGTAAATTCATGTAATGAATATACGTTATAATTAATATATTGTAATTTTTGAGCAATTATATACAATATATACAAACAAAATTAAATTTACTTAAAATAATTACTAGTAATTCTAAATAATATTATCAATATTTATCAATATTTAAAATTTTATTTTTTATTTTATATTTGTACAAAGTTCTATAGATAGAAGTATTTACAAGTTCAAAATATAATAAATAGTCAGAGTAGTGCGATAAGAGACAATTATAAGCCTCCTAAACTAACATAGGTCATAGCATATACTTAAAGATTAAATACTTAAATACTTAAGATATGAGAAACATCTAAACCAAGAATGGAATAAGTCAGAAACACCTGTAATGTTTCATGATAATCATCTTATTAATTTTAGCATTTTGGAAATGACGTATTTCCTTGAATTTATTTAGCTAGCATATTATTCATTTATAAAACGATAGAAAAATAACAAAATTAATACATAACTTTATGTATTACATAATGCATATCATTTAATTTAATAAACATATATACATATATAATAAAATAATTGATCTATATTATTAGACTATGTAATTATATACCGATATAACGCCAATTAGTAACTTTTCGTTTAAGATAGTCGTTAGTTAATATTTGATTTGATAATAAAATTGTACATAAGTAATAGATGAATAAGCAGCAACATTTTCTCTATTTTCTTTAATTAATAAGCGATATAGAAAATTTAATATTTTCATAACTATACTCACGAATTTATTTTTTTAAATAAAATTCTTAAAATGAATTTATCTTATATTACATAATTATTCAAAAAAATATTATTTATAAATGTTAAAAAAAATCGTTTAAAACATATATGTATGTATATAAAATAATTTATAATATAAATTAATGAAATAAATCAGTAAACATAATAATGTAAAATTAATATGATAATATTAAAATGATGTTGACATAATTATAAATAATAATCGTTTTTACAACCACATAGATACAAAAATACTTGTAATTACTATAAATACAATTACTTTGGAATCAACAATAAAAGTTAAAGTTATTATTACTACGCACAAAGTTATTATCAACATTCATAGTAATAACCATAAAAATAAAAATCTCAACTATAATTTCTTTTATATAATTATTGTTGGCTCCTTTTTTTATATAAATTTTTAATAATAAAAATGTACGCACATTAAGTAAGCTAAGATATTACATATAGAGTTCTTCAGAATTATATATTTTTCTTATTTATTCATAACATATTGCATTATTTTTGTAAGAAATTAAAATCCGAGATAAAGGAGAACTATCCATTTGCACCATAAAAATCATAACGCTAACAATTCCTATGATGAACTGAAAATAAATATCAAACAATATATAATGGTATAATATATGGTAAATATATGGTCGCTATTTTACATTTTTGTGCATAAGCCTTAAATATAATTTCTAAATTACTTCTAAATTATATTTTGTTTGTATAAATGTGAATAATAATAAAAACTAACCTTACGAATAAATTCATAGCCAAAGCAAAACAAACCCATTGCGTTGAACTTTAACGGTTGAAGTGATATTTGAAAAATAAACTGGCAAATCTGCATTATAACATTTATTATTATTAATTATTTAAAAATGATAAATAAAAGTTGTTTAAAATCAAAAGATTTTAGGCTAAGAGATTTATCTTACGTCTTCACGTATCTGCTCAAAATAGACAAGATTTGTCAATTTATGGATCATGTTCATGGTTTTCTTCGCCTGAAATAATATAAAAATAATATAATTATATCTTTATTCATAATAATTATATGAATTTCGAGAATTGTACATTTATATGAGTAAATTTATAATTATTATAAAGAAAAAATTTTCAGATTCTTTATTTAAGAGAATTGAGAAGTATTAATTTTTTATTTTTCTTTTAACTTAAATACTTTATTAACATATTATAGTTTTAATATTATTTATTAGATAGATTGAATATCACATACATATACATATTGTAAAAATAATTTTTTTTTATAATCTATCTAAAAATTATCTAATGATTAATACCTTGATGCTAACGCTTTCGCAAATATAATTTAGTGTTATAAATTTTATTAAGTATATGCCGCACCATACTTCGGTATGAATTAAAAATACTAATTTAGTTTCTTCATTGTCATTATAAGATTGTTTGAGGCATAATATTGTACGATATTGAAAATAAAATACTCCGGTTAAAAGAACAAAGTAGGATATCATCTGTAGGGTCATTTGCGTTCCGAAAAAATCATTTATATTGCGAGCTATTCGGCAAAGTTGCAAATGAAGGTGCCTAAAAAATTATATTAATACATAATATAATTATGTTAATACATAAATATATTTAAAAGACATCAAAAAATATAATTATTGATCTTCTAAGAAGTGCGTATAATGTTTGTTTATTTAGAATTAAGTACAATCAGGATATATAATCTCTGATATATCTACATTTACTACTTATATTGTAATTGAAGTAATTATTTAGTCATAAGCTGAGTAAAATTAATATTTATACTTACATTATATTAAAAAATTTTTAAATTTGCAATTATATAAATTTGAAAAAAAAATAGATATTTTAATAGATAGATACAATTATTAATTTAATTAATTAAATTAATTAAATTAATGTAGAAATATTGTGTTAATAAAATTGTAATACCAATAAAATTGTGATAACAATAAGATGCAATATATTTATTTTTAGATTAATAAAATTCTTTTTTGTTAAAATAAATCCTCCAATTTTACTGATTTTCATCTTATGATATATCAATTTACATTGAAATCCATAATACATGCACGCGATTTTCATTACTTCGGACAATAGTGCGAGTAATAAAAGATTTTTTCCAAGTCCATTTCAATTCACATTTTTTAGTCTTTGATAATTGTTCAATATAATCATTAATTTTATCGAATTTAGTACCAATGTATCTGTAATTAAATAAATAAGAAACTGCAATATATGAAACATGTATTAAACTTTTTTATTTATATTTATATCGCAAATTAAGAGCATGTCTTAATTCTTATTAAATTCATACTTGATATATTATTTTATACAAATAACATCTCTTGTGATATAGCATTTTTACAATTTATACATTTAAAAATTAATAAAAATAAATCATTCAGATTTCTCAATAATACTTATAATACTTATAATATTAATACTTATAATTTCAAAAAAATAAACAACTTTTATATACAAACCTTAAAAGAAATATAAACATTATATCCATCAATGTATTAAGATGAAAAGGATAATTTATAATGATAGGAATAATGATAACTCTCATATCTTGAAACTTTTTCATATACCAAAGATAGTCAGATAGCCATGAAATGCAAATTATCATAAACCATACAATTAATATCCATTTTATCGAATTTCGCATTTTATAATATTCCTTTGATGTTCCAAGCATTTCTAATGTATCGTCTACGAGACCAAGATTTCTTATACACATATAGAATTTCTAAGAGAAACAATAACAAAAAGATATATAATATTACAAATATCTTTTAGTATGCATAAAAATATACATTAATATGTTTAGTAATGTAATAATATATACCAATGTAATAATAAACCAATATAATTATATATATATATATATATATATATATGTATATATATATATATACAAAAAACAAAACCTATTATTTAAATATATGTAATATTTTTCGTCCTAATGATCCAATGATTGAAAGTAAAATTACATTTTAGAAACATAAAATTTTATTTTATACACGTAAATAAAAAATAGATTATTTAATTCATATTTAGTCAAATGGACAATCAAATATAATTTAATTAGATTTTGCCAGATAACTAATAATAAAAATAATTTTAAATTTTGAGAAATCGTATTTCGTGTTATTTGCTCGGTTGTAAATATTACACTATTAACGTTATAATAAAACATTTACAAAGAAAATTGTACCTCGTGCTTACGAATGATGATAATTACAGATATTATCGTCACAAACAAATTTGTCATCACTATGAAAAAGATTAGAAAGCCTGAAAATATATGATTTGGTGCAAAGAAAGTCACCACATAATAAAAGGCGCAGGCGTAAACACTCCACACAGTTAGTATATAGAAGATGTTCAAATAAAATCTTAAATAACTCGAGCTATTCCTAAAAATTCCAAAACCAAGGAAACAAACGATTAAGAGAAAAGGTTTTAAAACCTTTTCTATAGTGTCAACCATGATCGCAAACTCTGTTTAGTTTTATATGTTAACTATTAGATCCCGAGTGAACGGGATATAGCGTGCTAACGTTACATTTATTAGCATGATAAGATGACATTTGATTAGATCGTTGTTTTAACATTAAAATATTAAACAATAACATAGATATATAATGCTAAGATAATCGATATTCGTATAATGTGCCAGTTATTTTTAATTTCTATTTTCCCCCACATCTCTTTATTAGATACAAAGTATATCTATATAATAACTATATAATACGTTATCATTAACGTATCATAATTTTTAAGCAAATACAATTACAAATAAAATTAAAATTACTATAAATAATTACTAACAATAATTAATAACATTACTAAATAAGTTGGTTTAAATAAAATGATATAAATAATTTAGAATCTTTGAAAAATTTCGCAACATTTCCTTTACTATTTAAGTTACTACAACCTTTAAATAGCACAATACATGAAAAAAACAGAATAAAAAGAGAAACTAAGATAAAGAAAACATGTAAAAATTGTGATTTTATCATAGTCATATTTTGCGATTTCTTTAAATGATAGCATATCTGTTCAATTTTATTTTCCAATATTTACTCATTCATAAAAGTAGCATAACATGCACATATTTGAATTATTGCATTACTATCATGCATTATTTATTCCTTCGTAAATGTAGTAACATAGTCAATCGATGTTATTGGACAATAAATAATATTAATGTCAATAATGTTGCTAACAACTTTATTGACAATTGTCATTTTTCAAATGTTTAATATTAAAATCGTGTAATAAATAAAGGTTATGCAATAATTTCTTTAATAAATGGAATAAACACACACAATTTACATATGTATATGTAAATTTCAATTTTATTTCTCTTTACATAATTACAAACAAGAATAACTTAAAATTTATAGATAAATTTATTATTGTCATTTGTCACCGTTTAAATACCATACTATTATAGCAATAATGCAATATTTTATATAGAAAAAATATATCTTATGTTCGCGAATAGTAATAATTATACATATCATCACAAGCAGATTTATTATTATAAAGTAAAGCATATAAAATTCATTACATGTTTTCATGACAAAATAGTCACATAATAAAAGACATAGAGACATATACATATTTTTTACACACTCAATATATATATATATATATAAGATAAGTGAATTCTCTAATCTAAAGAATAAGAATTCCGAAATCGCAGAAAGTGCAACTAGTTATAAGTAAAAAGAATTTGAAACCTTTTGTATAGTGTCGATCATAGTACCACTAATTCTCTTATACTTCCACTAACTCTTACAATTCAAATTAAATATAATAGTGTAGCACGTAATGATCACATTCATAACAAAATAAATTAAATTAGCATTGAATCATTAATAAGATAAATACGATAGATAAGATACGTAAGATAAGATTTAATCAATTCACATATAAACTAGTTCACATATAAATTAGTAATTATTTTACATTATATTTCTTTCTACACATAGATATATTTACATATGTTGCATGATGAATGCTAAAGATCTAAACAAATTTAATTTTATTTTCAATAATGACATAAGTTTTAATTGTATTCATATATAAATTTATTTTATCATGGTGTTTCCTGTGTTATTATATAAATAAATCATATTGGAAAAGAATGCAATTACTTGTTTGTTATTATTGAAAATTTAAAAAAAATATTATATTTTTTATTTATTCATATTTACAATATTTTAAAAAATCGTTTATTTTATAAATAAAATTTCGAGAATTTTATTAATAAGAAAATTTGAAAAGTTACTTGCTATTAATTACACAATTTTTAAAGTGATAATTTTAGTGAATTATTATATTTCTTATGAACTTTTCTTTAATTTAATAAGTAACATTAGTCATCTACAATGTATATGTAAACAAATTCTTTTGAATCATCATATTATAATGGCGTGTTCATTTGTATTAGAATAACCACATATGTCGTGACCGTGGCAAAAAACTGAAACAAACATATAATATAATGTTTTTTTCTCGAATTTTATAATTATATACTAAATAATACACACACATACACACACACACACACACACACACACACACACACACACACACACACAACCACACACACACACACACACACATGTACATAAAATTTCTTTTAAAAATTACAATTACATAAATAAATTTATAATTGCATAAATTAAACATGCTTACCTTGCCAGTAAGAGTATTATCAATCGAAAAAAACCCAGAAGCGGTAAACGTTAAGGAATTAAGTATTATTTGTTGTGTAAATTGAGTAATCTACAAAATATAAAAATATATTGGCATATTTATTTTCTTCTTTATTATATTTTAAATTATTTATATAAATTAATTATTCATCAGATAAAAGCACAATATTTTTATTTCTTAAACAACTAATGATTCTAAATGAACAATGTCAATGTTTCTTTTAAAGAGAAGAAATCAAATTTTTTATTAAATGTTATCATCAATAATGTATTAACAGGACTTACTTCTTCTCTCATAGCATCATCAGTGCTCAATCCATCAAAAGATTGCATAATTTCGCCAGTTTTATATGCCTGAAATTATAATCTTAATTACGTAATGAACAAATTCAATACAAAATTATGAATAAATTACGCAATAAACATGTTAAAAGTATATTATAATTGACATATATTCTAAATAATACATATAATACATTCAATGTATCCTGGAATCAGTCTAATTCTGAGTTTATCATTACAAATTTATTTAATTATATTTTATTTTAATAAAGAAAAAATAATTTACCTCTTCTGATACACTCGTACAAAGAGAGTTCACAAATATAATTTTGAATGAGTAAATTAATGCCCAAGCTATCATGGCAATAAGTTTTTCAGTGTGAACTGTCACATGAAATTGACTGGTAAGAGCACCATACATACAGTAAATACATGAAGTTACTACAGTAAAATGGACTGCCATTTCGAGTAAAAGTTGCGTACAGTAAGTACGATTAATTTGTTGTGCTATTCTCGTAATTTCTAGATGTATATGTCTTTTAGATAAAAAATATTAATTAATTAGTAATTATTTAAATTATATTATAAATTATAAATTATTATAAATTATATTATATTAAATTATATTATTCTAAGAGATCATTTTTTAAATTTTTAATAAGATAAAATTTAAATCATTTTATTTTAAATATTTTAACATATATCCATAACATCTTGTATATGCATTCCGATTTTTTAAATGTATTCTATATACATATAATTCTGTGACAAATTTTAAATTAATAGAAAATGAGAATTATTGTTAATTTTACCTCAACGTTTGTATGAGATGTAGTATCTTGTCTTTTTGATTTTCATAATTTATTGTGACGATTGCCATAGATGTATGTTGATCATGGATTTTAAAAATACTTGATTTATTTGCACGAAGTACTACTTTGTTAATCAAAATATTTGTATTTTGAAATTTTAGTTTAAGGCATCTGTCAATGCAATTTTATATGTTATTGTTTTATATATATATTTTATATATTTTTATATATATAAAATCAAAGATATACATTTACCTATTTCAATTAATTTTTAAAAAAATATGCTGTGTGTATGTGAAATTAACAAATAAATTAGAAATTATAAAATAACTCTAATTAAACCAAATTTTATTTGATTGCTAACTTGAAAAATATATTGTTTGGGAAACATTATTATACTTGCCTGATCAATGAGGCAAAAGTGACATCTACTACGGAATTTGTCAGAATCGGAATGCAGAAACATAAATCAGTCAAAAACATGCCTAAATATCCTAGAGAAATAGTATCTTGATACATCCATATTATATGCATGATATTTAATAACAGCATGCTTATTATCCATATAGCCATAATGTATAGAATATTGCGATGAGTTCTTTGGTAATCCCTTTTTATGCCCAATACTTCTATAGTATTGTCAATTATACTGAATCTTTTAATTATGCTATTTATATTCTTGAAACATCGAAACTAAATTAGTAAGTTTGTTTCAAAGTAATCAATCGAAAAAATGAAAGAAATGAAGGGAAAAATTTATATGCAATTAAAAATTTCGCTTCAATGTAAAAAAAAAAGATTTTCTTTTATATATTTATATATTTTAAACTTACAATTAGCTAAATATTAATTTCATAATAACTCATCACTAAATTAATATTTCTACGATTCCTATTTCTATATTAATTTTAATTCTTATATAATGTAGAATAAAGAAAGTATGAATTCACAAAAATCTTTTGATTTTAATATTAATATATTAATTATTATACACACACACACACACGTGTGTATGTGTGTGTGTGTGTGTGTGTGTGTGTGTGTGTGTGTGTGTGTGTGTGTGTGTGTGTATGTTTAAAAAAAATTATTATTTCTGTATTATTTCTGTTGTGAAACTTTTGTTTACTATTTGGATTGATCTATACGAAATATCATTACACATATTATATAGACATACCTCTGCTTTGCACCAGAACAAAATTATAGCCAAAGTGGCAACTAAGATATTAATTATTAAAACGGAATAGTATACAATTAAGTCGTAAGTGAACTTTTCCTGGAACATGGCAAGACTTTTATAAAGCAACGAGAAGTATGCAATTGTCATTGAGACGACGTAGAAGGCACTTAATAAAAATCGTGGGCGATTCACAGGTATTTCGAATATTCCCATGCAAAATAGACAATTAAGCCATAGGATAGGCATCAGTGCCTGTTTTAAACTTCTCATGCCTGATGTCATTTTGAATTCGCCTTCTATAAACCTAAATAGAACAATCGATATAACAAATATTTGTGTTAAAACTGTATCATTAATGTATTATAAATAAACTTACGTTAAATTTTTTATTTTACGTAAAAATTGAAAAACAATTTCTTTCGTTAAAACAATAATCACTTACACAATGAGTCTCGGAAACTAGTTACTAAAATAGACGACAGAAAATTGTCTTCTTTCGCCAACGAATGCGATCAATTATAGTAAAGAACTGGAAAAAAAGATGTTATACGTGTTTAATACCTACAAAGACTAAATTTGACTTGTACGAGGCACTAGTCCTATATGTTATCATTAATGAACTCTTCCTGGCAACTAACAACTGATAAACGATCTCGCGTGCCGTTGCGATACGTTCGGACAACCTGCGTAGGTCATGCAATTTCATTTATTACATACGTCCCATGCCAGTATGATATACAATGCTTTCGATTATTTGTACCTTTAACAATAGCACGCCTTTCCTCGCTACCAAGAAGTTATAAGAGTTTAACTATTAACACTTATAAATATTGCAGTTGAGAGGTTTGCACTTCTCTCTTTGCACATTATTATAATGCAATTGTTTCCAATAAAACCTATGGTTATAAATTTCTTGATCTTGATTAAGAGAAATATAAATGTTCATTTATTATTTTAAATTATCTACATAGAATTTTCACTAATTGCATGCACATGAAAAGAGAAATTAATAATAAATAACATTGTTATTAAAAACAATACAAATTAATTATGTGCCAATTAATTAACGGTAATCTTTATCTCATTTTTGAAAAAATAATTATTTTTTCTTCTTTAATATATTAGAAATATAAAAATATTATGTCTACATATTTAGTCTAAATATATTTGTAGCTTTAAATAATTTAATTTTATATCATGTTTTATATAAAAAATTATTTGAAAATGTATTTTAATTTAAATATTATAAAAGAATACTAGTATATTCGTATTAGACAAATAAATATGTTTGTCTTTTATCGTAGATGCTACGATATGATCTGACATTAAAGTGCGTTAAGACTTTCATTTTAATTAGAGTTATATTCGCGTTTATAGATAATATCATGATGTGTTATTAACGCATATTTTGTATTAGAAAAACTATATTCTTCTATTGTAATTTTTAATATTAAATATTTTCATTAATATACATTGCAAATAGTATAATACATTACACCCGTTTTCATAATATTACAAATTCTTAATATATATATTCATAAAAAATGGATTTTTATTTAGAAATTATCGTTAATACCAATTTTTGAAACGCTCCACTGCACATTTCCATTGGTTATATGTATGCTGATAAAATGATTGTAATTCTTTATTTGGTTTAAATATCTTATCTACTTGACGTAACATCGATATTTCTTCTTTGCTCTTCCACAATCCTGAAATTAAATGATATATTAAAAATTATCAATTGCTAATTAAATATAATTAAAAATTAAATTATAATTATTATAATTAAAATATAATTAAAAATTATCAATTGCTAATTTAATTGATATATATATATATATATATATATATATATATATATATAAAATAAACGCATATATTATATAACATTTAATTTTACTTAAACTTATTATAATTTCATATCATCTGGACAAAAATAATCTTTTGGTGTGTGTGTGTGTGTGTGTGTGTGTGTGTGTGTGTGTGTGTGTGTGTGTGTGTGTGTGTGTGTCTTAGTCGATAAATAATTTTTTTTTGTTTCTTGTAAAATCAAGTGAGTTAAAGAATAAAAAATCATAAAAATATATATGAAAATTAGTCTTTTATTAAATGTGTTTTGTTTAGTTATAAGTAATATAAAAAGTAATAGTACACATACTTTTGAAAGAATAAAAACTTTTTAAATTATTAGATATATGAGAAATATAAATAATTCGTAATAATAAAATTGCATGATTCATACCACATTGTAAACCAGCTAGGAATGCTACTCCTAAAATGGACATCTCAACAGATTTTGGACGTTCTACATCTAATCCCGTCGAATCAGCCAACGATTGCATAATAAAATCATTTTGGGAAACTCCACCGTCGACCCTACAAAACAATATATTTGAATTAATTGATATTTTTTATTAATATTGCGTTATTGGAGTTTAATTATTGCGTAGAGAAATAGCAGAAATCGATTATACAGAGAAATTAATAATCCCTTATTTTCATAATATTATTATCAGCATCATCTTCCATTAAGATCCTTACATCATTGTTAATAATGACAAAGATTATAAATTATAAACTATGAATTTTTGATAATTATAAATTATAAAATATGTATATAATTCTTAAGTATGTAATAATATTATTGTATAATTTTTACTTTATTTTCTGGTATGTAAAGGAAGTTTCATTGCGCAAGCATTCGTGAAGTAATTGAATCCTAAAAACGAGACTCTCTAATAAAGATCGAACGATATGCTCTTTTTTCGTGGTAGGCTTTATTCCTAAGAAACCGGTTGCGGCTGTATAATCATTTATAGGTGCCTGAAACAATAAATAACGCACATATGTTATTTATGTATATTTCTGTGTGATGTTTTTAAAGTGAGTATTTATAACCAATTCAGTGTTTTTTCCTCTTTCTGAAGCAGAAAATGGAAATAAAATATCTCCTAAATATATCGAAATAATATTCTTTAAATGCTGATTAAAAAGAAATTTCTTAAAGTAAATTTGTATTTCGTAAATATTTGCCATATTGACAAGACAGTATATTTTTTATTTTATTTTTCATTTTCATGATATCTAAAGAGTCAGTAAGAAAGCTTTAGAAATAATTTTCTAATTCGAAAATGTTCGTCTTATTGCATGAAAAGAAATTTTTATCTTGATATCGAAAGAAATTCGTTATAATACTTGTAGTCCGCTGAATGCCGGGATGAAATATACTCCATCAGTGTCATTGACTGAGTTCGCCATATCAGCTGTTTCTGTAGCATCGTTTACAATTCCTGCGGAAATCATATAATCGAAATTAATATATATAACAATAAAGTAGAATTGAATTGTTTCTAAAAATAAGATCTTTTTCTTACTTTCAAAAGATTACATTTATAGATACAGAATAGATATATAAATTAAATTATATTATATATACATGATAAAATGTTTTATATAAATAATTAAAGATATAGTCAGATAATTTAATTTGTCTGTTTCTTTCTCTTTTTTTAAATAAATTTATAAATTTAATGTAAAATTATTATATAAAATTTGAAAGCTGATGAGTTACCTATTGATTTAACCCATTCAATTAATATACCAGTGTCATTTGAAGCTCCTTCTGCAACATATATTAATTCTTCTCCGATTCGCCATCCAACAACTGGATAAAGTCCTATAAATAATTTTTTAATTTATACATCTGTTTAGAATATATATATATATATATATATATATGTTTATTTATTTTCAAGCTTATTTTATATATTTTAAAGTTTATTATTATTTACTCGACACACACACGCGATATATTTTATAATATATACAACATATTAAATATATTAAACAGAATATCTCCGCATAAAATGAGTAATATAAATTCCCCAAATTACCAGCAACTGATGCATGTGGTTCCCGTCCTGTATTGACATTTAGAAAAGTACCTGTTCCCATAGTAACTTTAAGATCACCGGGCTTGAAACATCCTGAACCAAATAAGGATGCTGCTTGGTCGGCCATCTAAAATTTTACGGCGTTATTATTAGAAATAAAAATATTCCTTAACTTCAAAATCAGCTCTCAAGTCTTGTATATAATACAATATTGATGACTATGCAAGAGTTATTCCGTGAATAATTATAATTCTTGCATAGTCATCAAATTAAATTGATTTGTTTATATCAAGATACTTTGTACCTTCATTACTTACTGAGCAATAAATGGGAATTTCAGCTCCGAACAAGCTTTCGGGTATAATTCCAAAGTTGCCCGCTGTATCTACTACTTCTGGAAGAATATTGTGTGGTAATTGTAAAAGATTTAGCAGCCAATTGGACCATTTCATTTGAAATGGATCGAATATGCCGGTGGCTGAAGCACTTGAAACATCCATTATATGCTTTCCTGCAATGAATGAAAAATATATGGCTATTAGAGTACAACCTAATTGTACTAATTACTGTAAATATAATAAAATGTTAACAAGTATATAAGGAAATATCATATACAATTAACAATGTTATGGATATTTTAAAAGATATAGAATATAAAAGTAAAATATATTTAATTAAAAATATAATTATGTATTTTACCTGTTAATTTGTATAAAAGCCAACAATCTACACCTCCGAATGCCATTTCTCCGTTAGATGCTGCTTCTCGAAGACCTGATATATTCTGAAGAACCCATACTAACTTCAAGTTAACCTGCAACAAAGCAGGAGTTCGAAATTAAACTCTTAAGGGAATATTAACCGAGAGAGTAGTTTAGCAAAAAGCTAAAAAGCTCCATAAAGCTTTATAAAGCGAAATTGATGCTCTAACAATGATTTATTTTTGACGAAGAAAGAACGATTTAGAAATCATTGAAAGAGTGTTAAAACATACATTGATAATATAGATAAACATATATATAAATAAATATGTGTATATGTGTGTGTGTGTGTGTAATTAAAAATATAAATGATAAAAATATATTTTTCAACCTGCACATTCATAAACTTCAACACGCTACCGGCCAGAAAGCGGTTATTTCTTGTAACAGTATGTAAAATACGCGAGACTATTCGAAAACCTTTCATCGTCATCGACTGATTCCACTCATCAACCAGAGCAGACGCTCGTTGATCTTTCCATGTTATAAATCTAAAACAACAATATTACACGATCGTGAAACTTTATTCTAACCGAAATACTTTTGTCATCTTTGTCATTCTCACTTGTGATAGTGCTTTCCAGTCTTCAAATTCCAAGTAATAAAGCTTGCTCGTTGCGATGAAATTCCAAAGCAAACGATAGACTTCGGATCGATCTCGCTGTCTAAAACCATAAACGGAATAAATTGGTCTCAATCCGAGATTATAACATAAGTTGCAACATAAAATACACAAACAACAAATTGAACAGAAAAAAAAATTTCAATCGATCATAACCCGACAAAATCTCTAAGAAATTATATATATATATATATATATATCATTTTGAGCTTGTTATATTTCTTTACGAAGAAAAATTTAAAAGTAGATATTAAGAAAAGAGTACAAGGATATATATATATATCCTTGTGCTTTTTTTAATATCTATCTAGATCATTTTGAGCTTGTTATATTTCTTTACGAAGAAAAATTTAAAAGTAGATATTAAGAAAGAGCACAAGGTATATATATATATAAAATTTTAAAGTAGATATTAAGAAAAGAGCACAAGGATATATATATATATATATATATATATATATCCTTGTGCTCTTTTCTTAATATCTACTTTAAAATTATATATATATAGAGCACAAGGATATATATATATATATATATATATATATATCCTTGTGCTCTTTCTTAATATCTACTTTAAAATTTTTTTTCGTAAGGAAATATAACAAGCTCAAAATGATCTAGATAGTTATTATAATATCTGCCATACATGTGATATAAACCGCGTACATTTTTATTTATATAAAAAAAAGAAAAAAGACAGCACTTCACCATTCATAAAATCAGACTCATGAAGCAAAAAATATTTTATTTAATCAAATTAAATGCTTTAAGACCTGAAAATAATTAACTGATAATTAACTGAAAATAATTAACTGATAAAATAATAAATAAACAAGCATTTAACTGCATCGAGTGTCGCAAGCATGATATGTGATTGCTTACTTTCGATGCGTCCGATTGCTGACACCTCGGTTTACGATGAACATTTCTAGAACAGATTGAAATACAGAAATGAGGTTTAACACACATTTAATGGGTAGCCAAAAATTCAATTCAAGCCGATGTTGATCTTTCGATGCGGAAAAATTAATCAAATTTTTCAATCAATAATTTTATTTATTAGAATAAAATCAATTAGAACCAGTACAAATTAAAAATAAATTACATAAACAACACGTGACTTGCTTTTTTAATCTTATCAGTTATCAAAATGATTAACGAATTAAGATAGATGATTTCAACTGAAACTTCAAATGTCTACTGAAAATGCGTGAAACCAAAATTTTCTGCGTTTATCCATTCCAGATTATGGAGAAGATTCGTGTGCTTTGCATAAACAACTGTGACAGTTATATTTAAACAATTATATTTCTGTATATTATTTTCTCTTATCATTTTAATTCTTATTGAGCAGAATAATAAAATTTCGCCAGATGTGCATACATATTTAAGGCCCATATGAATTTTACCTATTGTCATTAAAATTATTGGGAACTAATTCAGCATTTAATTATTATTTTATGAATAGAAAAACAATTTTTATAACTTACTCTTTAATGTATCCTTGATTACTTTTATTATAATTTGCCATAAGTGATCCGGATCTATTTCCACAAATCCAAGTTCTGGATAAATCAGTTTTATCTACATTAAAAAAAATAAAGTACATTATTATTTATAGCCACTAACATGTATGATTGGAATTACAATGCGTTTTTACATTCGAATTTTTGAGTTTTTCTCTTTCTTTCTCCCTGTCTCTCTCTCTCTTTCTCTCTCTCTCTCTCTCTCTCTCTCTCTCTCTCTCTCTCTCTCTCTCTCTCATTCGCTTGTACTTGATACTTCTTAATAAATGTTTCTGTACGATTTATTTTCGTATAAAACTATGGATGATTAGATTTCGTGTCAGTAAATAAATAATGCATTATCTTGACCTTATTTTATATGAAAAGTACACTGTGGGAAAATATTTCTACATAAATTTAAAAATAAAGTTCTAGATAAAGTAAAAATTATTATACTTCAAGGACTCATATTTTTAGAACTAAAATAGACTTTTGCATTAAGTTTTAATTAATTTAGAATTTATATAACTCAAGAAACACTATTATATACATAAAGATTAAAATAATCTGTGAAGTAAATTTTATAAGTAATTTTATTATTTTAATTTTATTAATTTTTAGTTTTTGGATTATAAAATGTGTTATATTATAAAATATTGAAGTTTCACAAAAATTCAAGAATATAGAAACTCGAAAAAAACTTTGTTGCAATACAAAGTAAATATAAAAAGTTAATTATTATAAATAACATGAATATTACTTGAAACGTATTTTAATAATAAATACAGAGGAAAAAAATATCTTTGTTATTATACCTAAATTAAATTCTGTAATGAAAAAATTTAATGCCAGATAATATTGATAATTTTTTTCCAATAACGCATATGTACACACATGAATCAATTTGAATTTACTTATGCTAAATAACTATTTGAACAAATAGCTTGGTTAAACTCTTTTTGTTTAATTTTCTTCTCTGTATTAATTGGAAACAGCTTTATCAAATATGTATTTGTCTTGAATTAAATCAACAAGGTTTCAATATTTTTATATTATACATATTCAGTATGCACAAGATCCGTTTATAAATAATTTTAGAAAATTTTTACCCAATTTAAAAAATTTAATTGAATTCAATTAGTAAATGTAAAAAATTTGCTTCAATCTCTCAATGAGACGGAAAAATATTAATCAAAAAATAATAATACAAACTTTAATAAAAATTATTCTCTTTTTTTTCTAATTTTTTATAAATATTAAATATAATTTGTTAATCTTATTATTGAAGCAATAATAATAATATGAATTAATATTGATTAATATTTTTAACGAGCGCATACTGAAGTATATTTTTTAATAGTGAAAATGTAAATATACTTATTTTTGCAAATTTCAAGTTAAATATTTGTGATTCAAGATATTAGAGAAGTTCACGTGTGCGAAATACAAAGTAATTTATTGCCATTGGCAACGACCTTTGCATCATCCTGGTTAAATCGATGTTAAGCACTTATAAGGATGCATGACGAATGCAGTCTGCCGTGGAGTGTCTTAGTAACTTATTTCTGAATTTATTAATCCGCGAGCTGGAAAGCACTTTCAACTTGATTACCTTGACTTCAAGGTATTCTATAGATAGTTCTCTTGATTTCTGTTATATGTTTCCCTTTCTTACTATATCCGCAATATATTGATTAATTTTTCCTTTAAAAACAATTATAATCAACTCGTTACAGATAAAAAATTGTATAATAAGGTTTATAAATATGTAGTCGATGCAAAATATCTCTACATATCTTCTTATATAACACAAGTCAACACTTAAGAATTTCAAATTTAAAATTCCACTTTTTAGCTTTTGAAAATATAGACAAATTATTCCATCTTTATTTATATGGATTATTATTTATGATATTCTATTATAATATGCTGATGTTACTGCAAAAAATATTATTTGCAAGATTTATTATATGTTTTATATTCTCTCGTTTAAAAGAAAAAGATGCACAAGTCTTTGAAAAATCTGTCATTTACTTATTCCATATATTTACATAAATATCACCGTGTTAAAAATTAAAGAGAATAACAATAGTCACCAAAAATTATCATAACATTGTAAAGATATAAGTATGAAAATATCTATTTATGTTTGACTTAATATTGATTTTTCCAATTAATTATATTAAAAAAAATAATTATTTCTTTGTGATTTAAATTTAGAATTCAATAAAATTTTGAGATATTCCATTGAATATGCCCTACTGTAAATTTAAATAAAATATTATTTTATGGTTTATATATATATATATATATATATATATATATATATATATCTGATGTTTATGTATATGTATGTGTATATGTGTACACACACACACACACACACACACACACACACACACACACACACATCAAATATCATGGTCTACGTGATCGATATCAGCTGTTAAAATAAATAATTCGGTTAATAGATTAAGTAATTTCTCAATAATATTCTCAATAATATTCTGAAAAACACTCAAGGTTATTTGCATTCTATCACATTATTAAGGCTTGGTGTTCGTTAATTTAGTATTTGCTCCGACTTATTAGTCTTTTCAATAGCATTATTAGGACTACAAATTACGGTCTTTCAACAATTTCCGCTCGCACATGAATTATTTAATTTTTTAAAATTATGTAATACACATATATATATATATATATATATATATATTATATATCGCAGAAAAAAATTTTATATATGATATTACAATTTTCCTCAATAATAGTTTCTTAATTTTTTTCTTCTCACAATCTTTAACGAGATTTAAAAAATCTATATGTGTATGTATTAGTGTGTAATCACACATTTTTAATTTTAATTACATCATATTGAATATTGGAATCTTCTGTTCGCTCGCAATTGGCATTCACAATCTTTAGAAAATATAAAAATTAAATGGCAACGAACCTTTTCCGCTGAGGAAGCTACCGTGACTGTTTTCTCATCCAGAATGTGGAAGCGTACCGTAGTGGTACCGACATCGAGCGCCGCGACGTATTTCATGGTCACTCTTTTTGGCGAATTTGAAAATTTCGGCGCCGATTCGTGCACACACTTACGCCTCAATTCCTTATTAAATCCAATCGTGAAATATCGAACGTTAAGATCGCGACGTCTGACACCGACTGATATCGATTAATAGTAGCTATGTACCTTGTATACGAGTTCAACAGTCAATAAAGAAAAAAAGACGGCAATTGCAAAATATTAACGCGACTTGAACTAGCGTCGTTGAAGCTAGTTCAGTTATCATGCTACGACTGTCCTTGGATGCGTGATCCATCACGCATGCTCTAGCAAGAGGTTTTTATCAAGACTTCGCTACGCGTCACATAATGAAACGATGAACTTTCGGCCCGCAACTTCGTCGGTAGCGAGTGGGGTATATTATCGGAGCGTATACCGCATCGATTGGGCCTACGTCTTGCCGATTATGGCTGAAACACGCTGTTAAAAGATGATTCTGAAAAATTCACCTATCTTGATCATCAATTTTTCCCATTATCTGATCATTAGAAGTCGCAACTACTACAATCGTGATTGCAATCGACGTTACTTATATATTACGAAAGCTTTTTTTATATGCCACTATTTGTGAAATTTTTTTATAACAATATAAAAATTGTTACAACGAAACTTTGTTTTACAACGATATAAAAATTAGTGATTTTATCTAATTATTGACCTAGATTTTGATGAATAATTATTATCTAGTATATAACTCATAAAATTTGTAAAAAATATTATTGTTTTCTTAGTTAAAATTTGGTGAAAGTTTTGAAATAACAAACTCTTTAAAATAAAATTTAAGATTTAAGATGTAATGTTTCTTTACAAAATTTTGAATAATCAAATGAGATAAAAATATTTAATATCAATTATTTAAAAAAGATTTGACATTTAAAAAATTTCAAAAAAAGAATATAAAATATCTTATATCATGGTTTTGTAACATGGTTCTTTCATATATCTATAAAACAAGATTAGTTTATTTTATTTTACCATTTAAATATTAGACCTTTTTAATTGTCGCGTGATGTTATTCACATTATCAAGATATTTGACATGACAGATTACGTATATATAAGTACCGTCTGCAATTGATATAATACACTTGTTGTTTAGTTCTTATGCATGCACAAGGCTAAAAGAATTTTCCATTATGACACGTAATTGTATATTATCTCTTTTATTTCCTTAATTCCTTAAGTACCGCTATTATTTGAATATAATAAGAGACAATTAGTGATAATGTTAAGTCATCATTTTATTATTTACATTAATTAAATATAATAAATTACAAACATAAATTATAAAATCTTCAAAAATTCAAATTTTTTCATGTATTCCTTAAAATAAATATACAAGTAGCAAACTAATGTCTAAAAATTAATTGTTTCCAAATTATACTTAAAAAATTTCTCTTGAAAGAGAGAGAGAAAGAGAGAGAGAGAGAGAGAGAGAGAGAGAGAGAGAGAGAGGAATTGATTATAATAAATATATGAAATAAAAGTAATTATAAGTAATATTTATCAAGAAAAACTATTTTTTAAAAATAATATAGTACAATATTTTCTTACAAAAAGAATATTTAATTAATTGTGTCATTTCTTGTTACGTTACTGAAGATCAGATACGTGTGCATACGCCTCTCTTATAGCAACCTAATTGACAAAGAACAACATATAATAATCCTAACTTAGGCGTGCTTTTAATACCGCCTGTCATCGTTGTCTTTATAAAATATTTTTTTTTTATTGTAAAATGAATCAATTAAAAATTATAATATTTTATTTCAAATTTTCTCTTTATTATTATAATTAACTTTAAAAAAGACGTATAAAATCAATATTCCTTATTATTACGTTGACCAAATACCTAGAAAGTTTCAAAGTTTATCATTGCTTCTTTTTTTGTATTATCATATCATAAATAATCTAAAAAATAATATCAGAATTTATTCAAAAAAATTAGACTCTTACTTTATACATCATTAATCTATTTCATAATGACATAATATTCTTTAAAGTTCTTGTCTCAAGTCAAAATTTACCTATAAATTTAAAATTGCTTTGAAAATTTTTACATTTAATAATTAAATATATTTTCAGCTTAAGACATACTTGTTACACTAATTATTTTCTGGTTAAAAATGTCGTTTTTGTGTTATTTCTCATTAATTTATTTGCAATTTATAATATCTTGAATTTTGAAAAAAAAATATAAAACAGCTATGTTTTCAAGAATCAATTTTATAGCATTAAATATAATATTTTACAATAATTTAAAATAAATTGTTTATTTATAAAGTTTTAATTATATTCTTCTTTTATAAAATTTTAATTATATTCTTTTTCTCTATAAGATTGTACTTTATGATATGAGAGATTTATCATTCTTATCAGACAACATAATATGTAAATATTTTTCTTGATTTTCTTGATATTTATCGTGATGTGTCTTGCTCCAATACACATCGTCAAATATGAAAAATACAGTCATAAATATTGACACGCCGGCAAAAATAATCCACATGATCATTTCTAATGTAATCTATAATAAAATTATAAATTAATTAAATAAATTAAAAATATAGATATATAAATAAATAATAAATAGAAATATTTAAAAAAATTAAAAAGGAAACAAAAAATAGTAATATTGCATTTGATATTTTTAATATCTATAATATTAAATAATTATTAAACCTTACTTCAATAATTGTTCTTAAAATTGTTATTATATGATGCTTTGCAGAGATCCATTTCCAAACTATGAATGGTAATAACACAAGGAGTAATGATAACTCAAATACATATATGACAATCACAAAGACAATTTTGCTCATATCAAGCACACTCTGTATCTTTATATGCATGCTAATATATTATAAGACTGATGATATTATACAAGATAAAGTATGAATTAATCATATAAAATTAATTATAATAAACATAATAATAAACACACAAATAATCTTTGACTATTTAAATACTATAATCAATAATTATAATTACATTCACGTTCAACATGAGTATAAAAAAATAATTTATTACATTAAAAGATAATGAAATAAGAAGACTTACGTGAGTAGTAATTTTTTAATTGTACATTTTTTTTAAATGAACTATCTTCCACTTCGTATTTTTATGCTTGATATGCATTCGCCTCTTGAATTTATCTTAAATTTTGTATGACATTATGATCTTGAATTCTAGCCTATATTGTCAAATAATGATCGAGGAATTGAATGTGATTATTAAGACATTTATAGCATTTTTATTTTTAAAATTGTATAATTGCTTTTTACCGACTTTTCAAATTTGTGGATCAAACGAATATTATCAAGCAAATATCATAACATATGTGATTTAGCTACTGTTTACACTGTCAAATAACGTATTATTATTAATGTACATGTTTATTAGCAACGGCTGAACAGTTATATTAAACGATTATATAACTGAAGTTATATTCCAGTTATAATAATTATATTTGATAATAATTCCATTATATTAATCAATGTTACATCTGTCTTTAATTAATTTCATACATATTTTTATTAAAATATAAAATCAGTCTTATGCCTATCTATGTTAATAAAAAAATTTAAAGATTTAGAATTACAAATCAAAATCTGTATCGCACATTCAATATTTTACACTTACACCTACAAAAGCCTACGGATGGATTCTGTCGCTCGTTGATCAAATGGGTGACAGAAAGACACGTCCGACCTCCTGCCATATACATCCCTATCTTTCTCTGGAGGTGTCTTTCTGTTGAGGTGTCTTAAGAAATTATATTTAAATATAATTTCTTTTTTCACTGTATTTTTAAGAATATTCCACAAATGTTCAATGGGATTCAAGTCCGGTGATTGTGGGAGAGTATGTAATTGTTTAATTACATTATATAACAGGCAATTTATTATAGGCTGTATGCTTCGGGTCGTTATCCTGTTAAAAGATTTATTTTCGAGTCCAAGTTTTTCCGCATTGACGGCTAGATTATTTTTCAAAATGTCAATATACATTTTGTGATTTATTGTACCTTCAATAAAATGTAATTTTTCAATCCCTTCAATACTCATACAGTCCCACACCATCACTAAACCACTGCCGTGTTTCACAGTGGGTAACAAATTATTCGGATTTAATTCACGATTTTTTTTCGCCACCCTGTGCGTCTCCCATCCGAACCAAAAATATTAAATTTACTCTCATTTGAGAATATGACTTTATTCCAAAAATCACATCCTTATTGACGTATTTTTTGGCGAATTGACGTCGTTTTTTCCGATTAGTCTCGTTGACCTAAAATTTCTTTCTTATTACTCGACCGTGATAACCGTTCTTGCGCAATATATTCCGAACAGTACTGATTGAAACATTACACTTTATTTTTCCATTGTAGGTACATTCGTCGGAGCCGAAATTTTGGAATCTTTTTTGATAAGATGCACGATAAATCTTTTATCTTTGAAAGAATGTATGATCGACTATTTCTGGACGTATTTTTTGTGTACGGTTTTCTGTGTACAAAATCGATCAATAATAGATTGAATCGTTGAATGAGCTCGATCAACAATCTTCGAAATTTGCGAAATTTTTACATTGATTATGCAGCCTAATGATAATTTTTCTTTTTTCCTCGATAATCTCGCTTTGTATTTTTGAAAATCGTTATACTTTGTTATTTTATTGTTTTGAAATATAAAATGTTATAATTTATGAGTTTTTTTTTTAAATGTTATTAAAAAAAGAAGAATATTATAATATAAACAAATAATTATTTGTTTATTATTTATTGTTACAGAAATAATCCATTTTTTGTAAAAATTCCTAGTGTACGAATACTTTTTACACCTATAACAACAATAATATTTAACATTAGTTGTAGCGAATGGCGTATGATGGTCTCATAAATGTAATATTGCTTTCTTATAATAAAAAAGTGTGTATGATTATTTCGATCGCAGGATCGGAAGTGCTATGCAAAGTGCCTCACATATTCGACTAATCGTAATTAATAATGTTTTTGTGAATGAGTGTAAGAGCCACGAAGAAACAATGAAAGATATCTGAGAGAGGAAAAGGATGTCTGGAAAAGCGGGCAACATATGGAACATACTTATATGCGGTAAGTTATTATTATTAAATTTATATAAATTATTTATGTTATTATTACATATTTATATTATTTTCAAAACTTTTTCTCTTTTCAACTCTACTCTCTTCTGAATTTTACTTCTTTTTTCAACTTCTCTTATAAATCAAATTACGAGATTAAGTAATTAACATAAAAAAAAGACTTATGATATATTGATCATATAATAAATAATTAATCATTTTTCATTAATTAATAATTTCAAATACTTCTATAGTTTAATATTTCGTATATATATGTATATATATTGCAGAACGTAAAACATTTCGACAATGAATTATCAATAACATTGTGTACGGACTTGTCAATATAAACAGTAACGCGCTATTATATATATATATATATATATTGATAGATCACGAAATTTTTCATTATGCTAATTATTTGTGTGGATACGATACGATTGTTTTACTGCACGTTCTCATACATAATTTAAATTATATTTCAATTGTGCCATTAAAATGACAAAACACGAATAAAATACATTTGTGACTTTAAGTATCATTAAAATAATAATTATTATTCATAAAAATTACACGAAACTTTATGATTACTTATTATTTTAGGTTCCTCTCACTATGATCTTTGATTAAATTATACACTTCGCGCGAAATACGCGATTTAAGATCATCCCGATATTTATAAATTTTACATATTATTTAACATATATAAAAGATAAATATTATTCATATCAAATTATTTTTTCTTATATTTACGTAACACTATGGATGTGTAGTTATATATAGAACATTGTATAATCTTTAATAAAAAAAACAAGCCGATAAAGTCGCATTTATTATGTATAATGTGTATCTAAATTCCACACGTATATAATTATATATAAATATATATATATATATATATATATATATAATTACACTTATATATATAATTATATTAAGTTAATTGTGTATTATTCATATATATATTTTTTCAGATTACATTACATAGTAAAAGGAACTAATAGCGCGCACTTTGTAATATTCTATATGTTAAAATATTATTAAGATTAATATCAATTTCTATAATACTTTTTGGTAAGAATAAAATTATGTTTAGATGAATTGCAAGGTTCATTAAAAAAAAATGTGTCATGTTATTATTCTAATGATTTATAGTTGAAGCAACTATTTAAATACAATTGATGATACACATAGGCTTTTAACAATATATAAAGCTAGATTTAAATCTATTCAAAGAATTTATGTGACTTGGTAATAAAAGTATTTTATATCAAAACATTTGCGCATATTATTACTAGGAAATCTAGTGTAAGTCTAGCTTGATTTCTGAATGAAGAACATGTCAAGATTTACGTTCTTGGTAAGATCAATAGGCTACTTGTCAATGATAGCAAGGTTGATGAATCGCATGCCTATGATTTCTGTGCGCATTCCTTGCGTGCTTCCGTCTTTCTCTGGCAGCTACTTGTTGTCTGTAGACGAATAATGGCCTGAAGACCTTGCCTTCCTGTGCTTCCATGTCTTCTGTCTCATTGGTTATCTTTTCTTCGATTTTGTTTTCGGATCCTGTGCGAACGGATCTGCTTACTCTGATGTTTTCGTGTCGCTTGCCCAATGTGGCAAGCTGACGATCAGCGCTTGGAAAAGGTAGTCTTTCAATAAAACCATTAGTCTCCATGTTATTCTTTGGTATTCCGTAGGCCTCCACCTGAAAAATTACAATGATTTATCAGAGATGACATTAGGCATAATACATGCACATAATATGGTATATTTTATTGAGTATAATTTCCTTATAAAATATAGATAGATTTTTAAGCTAATTTGAATTAATATGTACTTACTATATTGATATAACAAAATAACTGAATGAAATTATTTAATGATATATTTTTCTGTTTTTTATTAGGTATTACACTTATTTAAATTAATATAATTCTTAAATATATTTGATGTTTTCTTTTAGACAATACCTTAAGAAATAGAAAATCTCAAGGATATCTCGAAAATTCAAATTATGTATTCAGAAATACACGTTACACTGATCAATCAAAAATAATATTTACCAATCGACCATTTTTTAAGACATCATCGATCCGATCCTCTCCAAGATGCATTCTCTCGATAATGCCATTATTTTGTAAGCTTTTTTTTGGTAAACCATATGCGTGAATACCCGGTTTATCTTCCTCGTCCTCCAGATGAATTCTTTGCACCTTACCGTCTAATCCAGCTTGATTACGGATTTGCAGGCGTTTGATACGCTTGTTATTATCCGAAGATTTGTGTGATTGTGGACAATCAGGTTCATCGATTGCTCGAACAGTGGAATCCGGTATAACATTTGTGCCGTGTTCAGTTTGAGCCGTACTCAAACTCAGCAAAACAATTAATAAAAATAACTGAAAAATAAATTAATAATATTTACACAATATATCAATTATGATTTTGTTTCAACTATTTATGAAGATGTTAAGTTTTTTTGATAGTGTTTTTGTTTTTAAATATAAATTATATTTTAACAAAAACAAAAACAAATTTTAATGCTTAGAAGAAAAAAAATAAATAAAAAATATTGATATGTTTATACATTTGTATTATACATATTAAGATAAATATAGAGAGAGATTGTGTGTACTTAGATTCTTCTACGGAAACTCTCTTGATATAATTTTTGCTATATGACGAAACAGATAAACGTTATCTTCTGTGGTCTGTCACGGATAATCTTAATCCATGCCTTAATAAAAATGCGGAAGATTACGTATTTTTATGCGTTCCAATGGCATTTACTTAATTAGAATAAAATGTCACGTCTGCAATCTCTTGGGCAGTGAGATCTTTTAACGAGATTCGATAATAACCTGTTTGCTCGATGTTTCAGCGTTATAATAATAAAATGACATTTTTTTCTATGTTTACGATTTTTATTTTTACTGATGATTGGCAAAGTACTTTTCTCAACATTATGCCCGTTATAGTTCAGGAAATTCTAATCAAGATAAATTTAAAAAAAACACTTAAATTCTTTATATATAAGAAAGCTGAAAATTTAAATCAAGATTTAATAAAAATATAAGATTTAATAAAACACATAATTAATGACATAATTAAAATTAAAAATAAAATTTTGGAAGATGAATTATAATCATATATGTCATTACAAAATTGACATAATTAGTATGTTATATTTTTGATAGAAAAAGGTTAACAGTTAGTTTAATCTTATCTTTTAACTATAACCGCGCCTTCGATTTCGCATCACACTAAAAATATTTATTTGATTGCCGATTTGATAAAGAAGACTTTACTAAACATAAAGAATCAAATTAATGTATAAGATGATTACAGCTTTTGCGTAATATAATATTTGAATTATAAAACATTCCAAATAACATCCAATCAAGAATATTTAAAAAATATAGCCTAATATAAGAAAATTAATTATATAGTAAATAGAATTATATATATAAATGATATTATTTTTATTCTTACCATCAATATCAATCTCATCATGTAGCTTTCTTCTCTCCTGTCGTGGATATCCTGCTTGCGACTCACTTCTTCCTTCGTGGAGTTCCTGCTCGGACTCTTAAGCGACGTTTGAAGGAAAAGATCGACCGTGCGTTGGTTATATACGTAAAGCGGCCTGCTATCTCAAAGAACGCATGCAATTAGCTACTCTCATATGGGGAGTCTGCGATATGCAGATTCATTGTAGAGCAAGAGCACGGTCTCATTCCTGGTAAAGATGCCATCGCTTCGGTACTGCAGTGAATCATCTTCGTAAACAAACCGCATGAATGGGTAAAAGACTCGCAATATTTTTTTATTATTCTGAAATGAACACAGAGGTAAAAGGCCTCGATAAAAATAAAAAATATGTCGAAGGAAACAAACTTTCGGCTGCTACTCCATTCTGTAAAAAGTCCGAAAATGCTATGTTCATCTTATGGAAATTATATTAATAAAGATTGATAAAATAAAGTAAGCTTTAAATATGTTTTAGATTGACTTCTCATATAAAATGAATTGAACATGAAACTTTTAAAAATAAATTATGTGTGTGTGTGTAATATAAAAATATCATAATTACAAAAAAAGTAATAATTATAGTCTAGAAACGAATTAATTTGTCATTGCACGATGATTTAGAGATATCACACAACTATCTCTGATCTTATCGTAAACGAAGAATAATTAATTTCTGTCCTTGTTAGTTGACAATGAATTATGCAGGTGTTAAACATCTATTTAATAACTACATCTATTTAACATCTATTTAATCACTAAACATTCGCACGTATAATTCACACATGTCACATATGCAAATGGTTTTTCCATTCTCCTAATATTGATGATTCGTGACAGTGTTTCTCAATGTGTGAAAGTAATTCTGTTATACATAGATACAGAAGTTATGTATCATGATATAAAAATAATGAAACAATTGTATTTTTTTGTCTCTTTTTCTCTCTTTTTAGCAAATTATGCTGCATATAAAATTTTATATTTTATAAATTTTATTTTAAGAAAGTTATGGCAAGATATTCTTTACACGAATCCGCAGTCTCGAAGATTTTGGAACATCATGAAAAGTTAGATAACCACTATCTTACGTCGTATGAATGAATAGATGATTAGAAGAACTGACTGTTTGTCTCAAGAATATTAACGATGACACGTTTACTATAGATTACAATAATTTTTGTCATCTTGTTCTCAGTAAGAACGTTAATGATCGTTCACCGAATTCGTTTAATTAGAGTGACTTATTTAACTAATATCCATGATTTTATTACCGTCTCAGAAATTTCCTAATTATACCATACACAAAGATCTTTCTGTTATACAAACACATGTTTAATGCTAAACAAGTCATTATTAAAAGGAGAAATGAATAATATTTAAATAATGATATTTCAATTCTCATTATTATATGCGATAAATTTGTTATAATTAATTATTGTAATGAATATTATTATAGAAAATACAGATACAATAATAATAATTCGCTATCATTAACATAAAATAATGTTTCACTTCTGTATGGAATAGAACGTTTTAGAAATTACTAATTTTGGAAGATGTTATTTAGATGCAATTAAATAATTTTGCTAAAAAGTTTCTAGAAAATTGATCTATCACATACTGCTCAATTCTATTTACATTAATTATCAATAATAAGATTCAAAAATTAGGACACGCATATATATTGCTTCTTTATATATGTAATATTATTTTCTAAAGTAGAATCATGTACCACTTTTGTTTCTTTTTTAAAAATAGTTAAAAGTTAACACTCATACAAATTTATAAATTATAAAATACGCATACAAATGTGCACTTTATATGTGAGAGATAAATGATTTTGAGTTTTATCTTAAACTGTCCAATAAATTACTAAATTAATTCGACAGTTTCTACTTTTAGCGGTAAATTCGAAACTATTTAATATATATATATATATACACTTTTTATTCTAAAAATCCATATATAATATGAGAAAAACTTGTATTTATTGGTAGATAGAGAAATAAAATTCGATAAAAATATCAAATTTCAACTTTGACTGTGACGCATAAACTGAGATGCAAATAAATAAAACCGATAATTATATACAATTGCCTATTTATATGCTGTATTAATCACAGAATCATCGCAGAAATATTTCAAGAAAGAACGAAATGAAATGGCAAAATGTATTGTTAAATTATTTCTGAATGTATTGTTAAGTTATTTTTGAAATATATAATGAAATATATTTTGAAATATATTTCATATTCTAATTAATGCATTTAATAATTTTTTGCTTTTTAAAATAAAAGATATAAAAAATAGAATCGAATTTACTATCTTTTTTTTCATGATGTCAATTAGATTTTCAATATACATTATATGCTATTTCATATGGATTAAAATCTAAACGAACAAAAGTCGTGTAATTATGCAGTAATTTAACAGTTTTATTGAAGATAAAATCACTACCAAAGAATTTAAAAAATTGTAATATATTTTTGAATTTACAATAATAGCATATAGGATATAGAAAGATGGAAGAAATAATATAGATAACCTGTGTGTGTGTATTATTTTATGAAAACTGATAAATAATAATTAAAATAATAAAATAGATAACAAATACAAAAAAAAAATGAATTGTGCGTACATATTTGTATTGTATACTAGTTTAATTAAAATATTGTGTAATGTTATTCTATTACAAAGATTAGTAATCTGAGTAAGGTATCAATATTATATATATATTTTATCATTTTTCGATTTAAAAATATATGAAAGTTAATATATAAATAATACATTTAATAATTTCAGCTTTACATAATACGTATTATAGCTTAACTTAATTTTGTTAATATCATAAGAAAATATTTATAATATATATAGTATATTATATAGTATCAAATAAGAACTTCAATAAGAATATTATAATAGTAAAAATATTCATTAATAATATTAATAATAATATCGAGATCTATATTGATAGTTGCGTCTCGGATAAGAACCATAAGGATTGTATCTTCGGTAAGTCGAGCTTCTTCTATAAGATCTCTGTTGCGCTTCCTGTCGATATCTAAAGAGCGGTCTGAAAACGATATCTGCAGCGGCATCCATATCATATGAATTTTTAGGATAATTAGTATCCGCATCTGAAGTCCAAAATAGTGGTGTTGCGATATCAAAACGAGGCATTGCTATTGGCAACGGACTTTCGTTCATATATTGGGTCTTCATTGTCGGTTTGTATAATGAAGATTCCTGCATCTAGATGAGGAAATATCTTTTAATTTTCCTTTAATTTTTTAATTTTATTTTTCTATTTTTTAACATCAACTAATTTCTCAAATAATAATTAATTGGATAAAATAAAAGTTACACTTTATTGAAATTCTGAAATATCAAAGAAGTATCACAAATATTTTAGCATCTTGGTGATGAAATTTTATTTTATGCAACGGTGCATCTTAGTGATTGAAATTTTATTTTATGCAACGGTGCATTTTCTTCTTATAAATTGATATGGAATATAATTAAAATTTGTTTGAATTATTTTAGAAAAATAATTTAATAGAAAAAACATTACATATAATATAATATAATATAATATAAAGTTATCTTTCTAGAGTATATCTCACTTTAAAATTTTATATTTTTTAAAAAAATAAAACAGAAAACGCTTTACAAAGAATATTTTCTTTAAAATAGTGAAAATCGATTAACCTTTGAAAGGGAAGAAGTGAGACGCCAATTATTGGGATCCACACTCCACAAGTTTTCATCAATGTAATCTTGAACATTTCCTTGAATTTCGTCGCGTTCGTTTTCTAATTGGTTCTTTAATGCATCATCTCTTGATAATGTTGTCATGATCGGTACGTCAATTCTATCATCAGAAATCTTTGCGGGATCAAGAACTGCTATGATCGGCACCGATATCGCGGGCAATGAATGTTCCGGAAGTGTTATTTCCTGAGTCGGATTTACTACGAGATATGGAATTTCTTGCGGTGTTTTATCAATAGGAAACATCGGTTTCCGTGTCGTCTTAGAAACTTCAGTTAATGCCTTGTAGAAATCATCATGCTGTGATGTATAGAACAAATTAATTTCATTTTTTCCTTTTTTTTTTTTGGAAGATTATATGGCAATTGCGAGTGACTGCAGACTGCAGGCGCTGTGATGACTTAGTCGTCAAATCCATAAAATACAATAACGAATTTGCTACATCGAATCAAAATGATTATATGCATGCAAAAAAAAGATAAATTGCATATTCTACATATAAAATATAATACAAAGAATTTTAAAAATTGTTTTCGAATTTTTTTGCATCATATTAAGCTTGATTAATTATAATGTTAACTAAGGTACAATAAGCAAGTTCTTTGTTTATCTAAAATTTAGTATATGTCATTAGTATACTTTTTGGAAATAATCATTTAGTTATGAAAAGAAAATGTTAATTATTAAAAAATTTTCAAAATAAAAAGAAAGAGATATTAAGAGAAACACATTAAAAAAATTAAAATAAAATAATGCGTCAATAAATAAATAAATTTACGCATTTGAATATTAACGTGGCATTACCGAATTTTCATGTCCGTCTTCATCGTTTTCAGTAAAAGATTGGATATCAGTAAATGTCAAGCCATCCACATCTGTTCCCGCATTTGTAGTTTCGGTTATATTTTTTCTCACATCTTCTAAATTCTTCATGGGAACGACGAGAACCTGCGCACGTTGCGATATCACCTTAAAAAAGAAATAATATGATAAATGACAAAAAAAATCAATTATATTTTATATTATAATAAATTTATCTTATTTTCTTTCATTTTCTCTCTAATTGACATTTCTGAATTACTGTTACATAAGTGATTAATCACGCCTTAAATTATTCTGTCATCGTTAATGAAAATTAACAATCCTAATCAACGTGATAATTAAACTATTGCTAACAACAATATTCTTAGACATCATCTTCTTCGAAAATATATTGGATTAATATGTATTAATATTATATTAATTTTAACATTCTTTTAAAAACTATATAGGATATTTTTATACCTTGTTAGGTTCAGTAGCGGGCATAACAAAGACTTTCTTTTTTACTACCAAGCCATCCAAGGATCTATTACCGACCGCATCTTGCACAGCATCCTGCACCACCGGATCTTGCACAATAGCAGCTAACGTATCGTTTGTAGTTTGAGGTTCTGTTGGCAATAAATTCGCCACGTCTTCATAATCCACAGGTTTTGCGTTCAATGTTCCAACAAACAATAGCAAGATAATGGAAAACATGATACTTCCCATCTAAAGAAAATGTAATCAATTTATTAGATATACGCTTTTTAGATCTTTATATGTATAACTTTTAATTAAAGAAACAAAGTTTTATTGCTTATTATAATTTAGATTATATATTATTATATATATTCTATGTATATTCTAAAACTTTTAATTTAATAATAAAAAATTTAATTATCAATAATGATCGAGATATAATAACAATTATATAGATTGTAATACAAAATATTTAAAAAAAGTTAAGATATGAAATTGATATATTGTTAAGATTAATTATATATACAGGGTGTCCCGCAACTACCGCTCAATATTTTAAAGATAGATTCTCTGACCAATTTAAAAACGATTTTTCCTCAGCGAAAATGCCGAAGAAGATCATTATTTTTTGCATATTCCTAATTTTTGTCATGATGTATCTTTCTAACTAAGCCTTAAATTAAAATTCTATTAAAGTAAACTCTACCTAAAATTAACTAAAGAATGTGATTTTATTAATATTTTATTCCCATAAGGCTTAATTTGCGAAAAACCCTTTATTTTCAATCATTTATAACTCGAAAACTATTAGTGCCTCGACATTTTCGCTGAGGAAAAATCGTTTTGAAATTGGCCAGAGAATCTACCTTTAAAATATTGAGCGGTAGTTGCGGGACACCCTGTATATATATATATATATATATATATATATATATATATATATTCTAATATATCATTTTAGATCAAAAAGAGCGATTAAATTTCTTTAAAATTCAATAAGTTATATTTCTTATATTTCTTGTGATTTTATGTAATTCATTTTTTTTGACATAGAAAACTTTGTATTGATTATTTCTGACAAAATATTATATATATATATATATAATTTATATAGTATATATATATATATATATATATATACTATATAAATTTATACATGTTATGAAAATTGCACTTTTCAAATGTCACGATTGATATAAAAACGTACCAGCAAATCGTCTTTCATTGCAATGACGAAATTATGCGAAGTTTCTCTTACTGCTTCGATGAGACTGACTGCCAAGGATTTTTCAGCTCTGTCAAGGTATAACGGACCGTACTGGTTTTATACGACGTGCTGAAATAATTATCATCACCTCGATAATAAACGTGAGTATCAATCTTGCGATAAACTGATACTTTTGTCGGATGCTGCATCATAAATAAGATCGTTAATCGTCAATTATGGAATAAATAATTTCGCCAGTGAGTTATAAAAATTTGTATCCTTTACCTTTACGTGTTTTCCTTTTGTATAAAATGATTATATCATTTTTACATTAATTGCGCCTAATAATTTATTATAGTTTATCGACAATTAAAATTAATAGAGAAGAATGCGGAAGAGAAACTAAATATATTATTTTATTTATTTTTTTCTGTGAAGTAAATAATTTCCTTTATACATCTTCATAGGTTTTTCTTTTTTAAACAGAAAATATATGATATTAAATATAAGATACGAAAATGTATATTGCGATACTTCGACAACTGTCGACTGAACGAATATTTTACTTATCGTTAGCACATTCCTAATGATATTTCCGAGACTCGGTGATGTTTAGCGAACAACTTAGTAACGAGTCCTGGATAACGAGCTATAAAAGACTCGTTTCAACTTCCTGAATCGCTAGTCTGCAACAAGGAATTATACTCTTTACACGGGAAATCTGTGGATAAAATGGAACGCTTTAGTATCTTCTTCGCTCTCTGCTCTCTCGCAGTTCTCGTGGGATCGGCATCCACCGGCTCGTCAACGACGACTGAAACTTCGAGGAGCAATGGATGCGACACAAGAAACATTATCGAAAAACCTCAGGAAAATATACTAAAATCAAAGAGTGTAAAGAATAATTCTGAATGTTCTTTGGTGAGCCAGAGCAACATGAAAGGTGCGGCTCAAATTGGAGAACAACCTGCGGCTTTATATTTAAATAAAATATCAAATGCAACCACAATTCCAACCGTCAACTTGTCGGATAACTATACGAAGGATGTAAAACGAACTGAGAACCAGGAAGCTGATGCGTCTCCGTCAAATCACAAAAACCGAGCGGATGATATACTGGATCTTTCTAATATAATATTGGCTCGACTGACTCGCCAGGCTGAAAAAAGCAATACAGGTTTCTCTAATCCTTCGTCGATCGAGAACATCGCCGAGTCTGACATCGAGAGCGAAAATATTGGTTCATCGCGAGAAAGATCGAACCTCGAGAGTGATCTTAACGTAGCTGAAGATAGATATCGATTTCAATATCCTTATTGGAATCGAGGACAGTTTGCAAATCAAAGATATCGGGCAAACGATAGGAGAGAACCTTTTCCTAATTACTTGAAATATCCTGTATTTCCAGGAAAATAAATTCTAAAGATTTGATTTTTTTTCTCGTTCTTTAAAGAAGATTTGTATATAATCAACTTTTTACAGGGGACATGTTTTGAAAAATAATGTAATGAAAAAAATCTTTTTAGAAGAATATTGCGTAATATTGTAATATTGTGTCAATAGATGTAAGATAATTTAATTCTTATTCTGTGATTAGCACTTCGATTGTAATGTCCATGGATTCAGAAGATTATTTCTAAAGCGATTCTATAGCAATGTTCTATATTTCATTCTTTTATATATAATTAGAAAAAATATATTCTCCAAAAAATTGGTGATACTTGTAACTGTAATAATTTCTTGTAATAACTTCTTTTAAAAATAAACTCTTTTTAATTAAAAAATTTTTTTAATTTTTTAAATAAAAAATATTTTGATTATAGACATTCATTATTAAATAATAAATAATAAATTAAATAATAAATTTTAATATTTATCAATTTCACACAATTTTATAGTTATAACATTTTTACGTATATTGTATTAACAATAGATATATTGTAATTTTAGGTATAAGCAATTATTTATAACGTATATAGAATTAATATCTCATACAAATAATATCAATATATTAAAATAAAATATCAATTGTTTTAAACGAATATATATGAATGATTAATGATAATAATACTTTGAAGGTAATCAATATATAAAAAATATAAACCTCAAACAAAATAAATAAATATGTAGATATATAAAATAATATCTCGATATTCTAAAATTATAAATTTATTTTTTTCTTTCTCTGGAAAAATATACGAATAAAAAATAAACAATATTTATAAAGGTATTTTATATATTTCTATAAAATATTATACATACGTATTTTCGCTCAATAATACATGTAACATTTTATCAAAGAAATCACATATCACAATATACATTCTCATATATACATTCATCAATTAAATTATAAATGTAATTTTTGCTTGCACTATTCTGAAATGCAACTTTGGTAAGCAGCCTTTTCAATATTACTTTTACTAATAATCTTAAACTAACGATAACGATCGAAACTTACGATAGAATTAAGAGAAAATATGTAATTTATCAGTTATCAAAAAAATTTAATTTTAATCTGACTTAAATTTATAATTTATAAAAGAGATCGTATGTAATCGTAAAGAAACTAAAGTTTCTCTGGTTTTTTCAGTCGCTCTTGTAATTCCGACATCGTTAAAAAAAGGTCTCGTTGAGTCAGCAGATTCTGTTAATTCACGCCATTAATGTCCGACAAAGCATGGAGGTCCACAACCTTTTAACGTAATTACTAGGAGTTGAATATCCCTCAAACCATCGTTTAAAGGTCCGTTCGTTTTTTTTTTTTTTCAAAAGCTTTTTTCTCTTATTGACGATCCTGTGTTCTTTTCTTCCCTTTCGTATTTTTTTTTAACTGTAAATCTCATCGGCAAGACAACAGCTTTATTTGTGCTCGGTTTTTAAATTCGTACTTCCGCTTCGTCATCAAGCTTGCGTCTTTTTTCATAAACATGTTTGTATTCGCAAACAACATCATTTCACAAATTGATTGATTTTTATTCTTTATATTCGTCTTCCTCGTCGAATTGCATCTCTGGCGCGTTGTCGATACGCGACCTGCTGGCGATAAACGAAGAGAGGACGAAGAATGTTGGTACCAGCTGCAGTCTCGAGATCATTATCATTATTTGTTTCCTCGATACTGCGTTTTTTGATATTAAAAGAATTCTCGGTGTCATCCATCATAACCTTAGGATCGTCGTTTAATGGATATATTGGTTCTTCGTCGATCGCAGGCTGAGTTTCATCCAATTCCTGAATGAAAACTGGTACGGCAAATAGGGAACCATACATGGTCGCCATCCTTAAGGGTGAAGCATAAGAGCAGGCGATGAACAGTAGAACGAAGACAACAAACTTGGCAGCCATCTAAAAAAAGAAAAACCGCAAATAAGAAAAAACCGCATTTCTTGGCTTATAAACTCTAAAAATTTACATAGAATCCATACTCAGAGTTAAAAAAATTGTACAAGTTCGAAATAAAATTATATCATAAAATCATAGATACTTCAACAAAAAAAGAAAACTCCTAAGCTAAATAGGAAATAAATTTCAATATAAAATATATTTCAATATAATTTGTAAATAAATGTTTGATGGAATAGAACGAATGCTTTTAATAATTTTTTTAAATATTAAAAATAAAAATAATCTCAGGTCCAATTAGAGAATTTATTTCTTAAACATATTTTAATTGTATATAAATTTTATATTTAAAATTTACCTCTTTTTAGTTTCTACACATAAAATATCTTTTTCAAATACTTTATAAGTTACGAAAAAATGTATTAGTACTTGTAACGCAAAAACTGTATATTCAATAGAAAGAAACATGATTACATGATGCAGCATTATATGATTCTAAATTACATGGTCTGTAACTAAAAACGAAAAAAACTGCTTACCATTTTATATCTGGAAATCTCGGATTATTGATTGACTCTCGGCAAAGAAATAATGGTCGCTTCTGTTCGAAGTAAGCTGATTATGTTACTCAAAGGAGAAACGAATGTCTCAACGTGAAGTATCTCCTAAAAGTATGTCTTCTAATAGGCGCAGCAGGATAGTTCTCTTGCGACTTTATGGTGATCGAGATCGAGCATTCGGTATTTATATGAAACAATGACGTCAAACCAGAGCATGCTAATTATACAATGACGTTCTACGATAGGTGATAATTAACCTGGTAAATCCAGGTGGATATGATACATGCAGTGATCTATCCTGGGCGTACTACGTTGCTTCTTGTTTTGTTGCCGATTTCGCAGGTGTTAACTTGGCTACAAGGGAACGGTTATTATGTACTCCCTTGATACTCTGCTTACGCAAAATACTGATAATTTAGCACATCAATTTGCGCGTCGACAGGTCTTCGACTAGCTCGCAGATTTTCGAATATAAACCCCAACAAAATAAAGTGAAAAAATTTAAGAAATTTTTTACTTGTCATGCATTTCATGTGAGAATCTATCTTTGAATAAATATCTCCATCTACAACTCTTTATGTATTAATATACATATATCTTTCAATTCGTAAACTATATCTAAATTATGTATAATTATATATATATAAATTTTTCTTAATTTATTTTTTTAGTTTAAGTTAAAGTAAATGTTTAAATTTTATTACCAAATCAAAACTTTAATATTTAATGTATTATATTTATTATTTATATATCTATTATTGCTAATTTTAAACGAAAAATAATAAGAATAAATTCTAATGTATTTTATTATTATGCAAAATAGATTTTCTTGCAAAACAATCCATTGTGTAAGATGCGACTATTTTTAGATCTTCACGTGATGTATGACATAACAGAGAACTCTGTAGAACGCTACGCGATGTTACACATTGTTACATACATCATTGCACATGTGAAAATTTAATCTTGTCGCATCAATATAGTGAATCATAATGAATCATTATTCAAACAAAGAAAAATATCCGCTACTTGTAATAATAGTACAATGAAAAATGCAATTTCTATTAATATAAAAAAATGTAGTGAACGATTTTTTGGTGATTTATTTTTTCTCATTAATTATCATATTTCTTAATAAAATATATTTGTTTAAGAAATCAAATTATATAATTTAATAAATGCATTTGTATTATCCAATTTTTATTTTTTAAAAATTCTTGATTTTAGAAATTCCTCTTTTTTTATAGTAGATTAATATTTAATATTTAATGCATTCTAATACTTAATGTATTATATTAAAATAAATTATCTACAAATAAACTATCTGCAAAATTTCATAAGTTTCATAAAATTTCTTTATTTTCAGCTTTTGTGTGCGTGCAAGATTGCAAAGACTGGAAGAGGATAAAAATTGTGGGAGTTGTTCGCCCTTGAATTTATAATTTAGGACTCGAGAATTCGACACGAAACAAATACACGTACATCGTGTTGTTTTTATGTAGCAAATAATCTGATTTATTTTTCTGTCAAGCATTGTGTCACTGTATTGTAAAACAAATTCCCGTGTCTTCCCGTGGTTTCCCTTTAAAATGTGACAAGGCACAAAACGGAGAATTATTGTAACGATTATCTTTCGTTCTTTCGATTTAGATCGTGGACTCGGCCTCCTCATGTACAGATTCGCCACTTTCCGTAGTTTCGCTTTTTGATCTGAAAGAAATCATCAGATAAGGATCTTTCTAGGCTTCGATTGGACGGAAAAGGCTAAGTACGAAACGACAGATGATAAGGATCGAAATAGTTCCGCCAAATAATAATTTTAATATATAAAGTACGATTCGCATCGCTGGACGTATGTAAAATATTCTAGGGTTTATGCGATTAATTGGATTTCGATTCGAGATTACGAGATAGGATAGGATTAAGGTCACAAACCGTTTATTTCGAAAACAATATAATTTCATAAAATTCTGTAAAGTTGTAAATTTTATCAAAATGTGACGATTTTAAAATAAAATTTATAATAAAATAATCTTTTAATATTATATTAACACAATTTTCGGAATAAACGATTTAATCGATGGAGGAAAACATCAACAACAGATGTACTATCATCAGATATTAGCATCTCGTATATTCTCGAAAATGAGATTTGTGTTTAATCCAAAGTGTTATTCGAAGGATTCAAGTAATTATACTGATATTAGTACAGCTATTATTGTTGACGATAATTGGAATTATAATGTAAAAACTAATATGCATACCAGGAGTCATCAATCCTCGAAATAAAAAAGTAAATTCATTGCTAATAAAACACAACATATAAATACAAATATATATAAATATTACATATATTTCAGTAAATATTTTACATATATTTCATATATGTAAAATATGTTTTAATTTTCATTAATGAGGAATTAAGATTTTTTTGCGACTTCTGGCAAGCATGAAATTTTTTGATAAAAAATCGCCTGACTAAAAATTAAAGAAGTTTAAAATAAAATCTCCTCTCTTGATTTAACAAATAATTAATAATTTCATTGCACACCATAGCCTTTATCAAATAAACTACCTCTTTCTATGTGGAATCAAATATAAAAATCAAAAAAGTATCGGGTTAAATAATTTGAAATGTCTTTTCATGTCTGGGATCCACTACAGTTGCATCGATGGTTTGTAAAAAACATCTGTATTACCTGAATCCATAGTACATGAATCCGAACTGTCCACAGAGAGAAAATATGTTTTGCGAAAATAAATTTACGATGACAACATTGTAAGAATTACGTATTTTCGTCTCGTATTTAAAAATTAGGATATGAAATCTACAATGCGAAAGATTCTATTCTCATAATGCTAATCTGCTCCGGCTGCGTGAAATATCTGTCAAGTGTCTCATAAAAGACGATTATTTCGATCCGATACATATGTATGTTGGCGAGATCATCGATCTTGCCATTCTATTATTTCCGTATAAATGTTTTATTGCATGCAAGTCTTTCGTAATCATTCAGTGCCTATCGGTTTAAGTTGTTGTTCCTTCTAAAACTCGGGCGAAGGAGCGGAACGATAGAGAGAGAGCGATCTGATATCACAAAAAGATTAGTGCATCATGTTGGCTAATTAAGTTACGAATAGATTCTATTAGAATCAAATAGAAAATCAGATAGAAAAATTATATTCGACAATTAGGTTTCTCGATAAACACATTTATGACAAGTGCCATCGTTAGCTGTGACAAGATTAAATTATGAAAAATTTATATTATTAAAAACAATAATAAAGTTAATGATCAGTAAAATTTCTTTGATGTTTCTTTTGCTGATAATTAAATTGCGATCAATTGTGACAATTTTTCTCGGTCGTTGCATATTCGCTTCTCTCTTCACGTGTACTATATTTTTTTTCTTCGCCCAGTTCTTTCTCTTAAAACACGCTTTCAATTTCCATTTTCCTTCTTTTACTGTGCGCATCCAATTTTCTATACATAAAATACCATTCGACGCTACAGTTCCTACAACGATACACCGTAAATGTAATTAACTACAATACGAATTGCAGGATGCAGAATGGGCTAGAGAGGAATGTTATCCTCGCCGACGTTATACGATTATTCGGCTGTTTCTTCGAGCTTCAAAATATTTTTAATGTACATAAAAGTATAATAAGGATATGAATATGGTTTTTACATTCTTATAGTTCATATTTTCCTATGAATTTTTAGAACTTTTAGAATTTTTTATTCTTTTTGGAATTTTTTATTTTCTTTCACTCTTGCAATATTTGATAAAATTAAAAAAATTATAGAAAAATACAATCATTTATATATTTTATTATTTTATTATTTTTTATAAAGTGCATAATTTCTCAACAGCCGATTAATCGAATAAGTCCAGCTCTTTTTACTCTCACATACTTTTGTCTCAATCTTTTGAAGCACAGTTTACATACAATTATCTATTTTTCATCTTGAGGTAAATTCATGTCTTTTCGCATTTCGACGATGGATAATCGTCAGTGTATAACTGTAAAAAGGCCCCGTTGTATATAACGTAGACTAAAAGACATCGCGTGATCTACAAAATGTATGTTCTAGCTGATGCGCTTCTAAGAGAGAGAATCAAAGATCGTTAATTTTCCCTATCTTACCATTCTTACATCTGCCTAATGCATACACTCGATTCTTATCATTATTATTAATCCGGCTGCCAAGCGTATCGATCGAACGAATCGTAATTATTCGATATCGTCATGATCCATGTATATTGCTTTAAATTGAAGAGACAAAAGTTTCAGGAGCTTCAATTTTTTCGCGCAGGATCAAACGCGCTTAGTTAATCGATTTCTAACATAGACTTCTATTCGAGATAAATAAGCTCGGAATCGTCGCTCGCGTATTTTATACATATATATACCCTGAAGCACGATCGCTCGGCAATCCGGAAATTATGATAAATTGATTAATTCGAAATGGCCTTTTTCCTTGATTTACATCTCAAGAAAAGTTAATGTATTTAATTTAAGATAAAATGTAGCGAGAATCTAATAAGACCTGCATTTTTATTAGAATTGTTTCGTACTAGTGTTAAATTTTTCGATTAAAAAATTAATACAATTTATAAAAGCGATTAAAAAATAATACAATTTAAAAATAATACAATTTATAAATTTATATTCAATTTATAAAGAGTATATATGTAAAAGAATAGGGAAAATTGAAAAAAAGTATATAATGTCTTAATATTACCTAACTTAAAATATAATGAGAGTACGAAAAAATACCATTTCGAATAAATCATACGATCTGATAAATTTACTAGATAATTATCTACTTATATATTGTCAGATATATATTAAGAAAGATTCGCTTCTCCACGGTGACTATGCTCTTTCAAAAAGGGGAAAAATCGATTCTGTTACATTATTTATATCGATCGCTGTGATTTCACTTTCTTCCCCTTGTTTGTACGAGTAGGCACTTAGCTATGTTTCTGTGTTTTGTTTGTATGTATAACGTTATGTCTATTGTACACACGACGAGTAATATAAAAGAATGTGTCGCTGGATCTATTCTTTCGTCTTGCCCGATGCTGATTGCGAAGCTCAGTCAGACGCTTTTAGAGACTAATAATAGATTATATCACGTGTAAAAAAAAATATATACATACCCCTAATAATTAGGGAATTAATTAAAAAGATAACATTTCTTTCTTTTCGTAAAAATTACAAAATTAATAGAATTATATAATAAAGACGGAAAAGATATATATACAGGGTGAGCCATTTTAATTAACGCACGCAATTATTTCGGAAACAAAGCATTTTAGAGAAAAATGTTTCAGACAAAAATTTTATGGTTTCGAGGGGGCCATAAGATGGTATCGTTGGTTTGACACTGAAGAGTCATTTGAAGGTCACGTGAAGGCCACCTCAATTTTTTTAAATTGCACCCCTTATTTTTTATTACATATTCTTGTAGCTGACCTCGAGAGCTTTCCAAAACACTATAATTAAATTTTTTTCCGTTAAGTATTTTTCGATAAGGCTTGAAATAATATCTTAATTTTACGTAAATGATAAAATATCTAGTAAAATATTCATTTTTCGATTATCTTACCTTAATACTTTTAAAATAATGGGAGGACTCAATTGGTGTAAAGAAAAACATAGTTGTTTCGAAGAAGAAATATGTAATTTGCAATTAACAATTCCATATTTTTTCTTAGAAACAACTGTCTATTTTCTTTACACCAATTGATTCCCTCATTTTGTACATAAAAGTATTAAGGTAAGATAATCGAAAAATGAATATTTTACAAGATGTTTTATGGTTTATATTATATTATTATATGGTATATTTTATGGTATGGTAAAATTAAGAAATGATTTCAAGCCTCATAACTCGAAAAGCACTTAATGGAAAAACATTTAATTATAGTGTTTTGGAAAGCTCTCGAGGCCAGTTACAAGAATATGTAATAAAAAATAGGGGGTGCCATTTAAAAAAATTGAGGTGGCCTTCACGTGATCTTCAAATGACTCTTCAAGGTCAAACCAATGATACCATCTTATGGCCCCCTCGAAACCATAAAACTTTTGTCTGAAACATTTTTCTCTAAAATGCTTTGTTTCCGAAATAATTGCGTGCGTTAATTAAAATGGCTCACCCTAAATATATTATTGTATGTGTTTGAAAATATTTCATATCAGAGAAATCAATTTCCAATAATAGTGTGCTAAAATTACGCTCACAATTTTCTCAAATAATGCTTGAGTGCTTGAGTTGCACGATCAACATCGACGACCGCTCCCATCCTTCTACGCATTTATTCTCTCATGCACGCGTTTCCTGTTTCTCATATCCATACGTACATACACACATATGCATACATACGTACATACATACATACATACATACACACATAACACACACAAGCATGCACTTCGGAGCGCACATGATCAGTTTTGGAACTTTTAATTAGCACCGTGTCTTCATGATCTGTGAACTTTCGTGAGCGTATGTCTCACTTTCGGAAGCTTCGCGCGATCGTCAACAACCAGGGAGATGAATGTCTATGATCGTACTTCTCCGCTCTTTCTCGAGCATAAAACGGCAATGGAATAAATGCGAATTTCGGAATCGCAGAAACGTCATCTTCGAAATTACATTTCAATTCGACTCGAAGATGATTCATAGAGTGTCAAAAGGTTTTCCCATGCCATTGTTCTCAATAACGCGATGACTGCTTGATCGCATCGCCGCAGAGAGAGAGAGAGAGAGAGATAGAAAATGAGAAGGAGAGATTGCAGTTTTATATATATATATATATAGTTACATAAATAATATCTCGAGAAAATTAGATAACAATAATATATTGTAGGTGCGTAAAGTTAAAACGTGTTGTTGACAATAAAAAATACTGCATATCCCCTCGAGTTCCGCGTGGAGTACTTTTGCTCATTTGTTTTTTTTCGTCTTCTATTTCAACTTTTTCCTTCTTTTTCTTTTTTGCCGCGTACCGTTCCATAATCACGCGAAGAGCACGTCAATATACGCAAATCCGACGTGTTTAAAACCTCGTTGGGAGATCGTGTTCCAACGGCAGTAACGTACAAAAGTAGAAAATACGCTTTGGGTGACGCACGTTTTATCACGACGTACCGACTATACACGCTTCTCTCATTACGCTTCATCTTTGGGTGGAACACGATCTGACAAGTCTTTCTCTCAAGATGATCTATATAAAAGCTCGACTTATAAGAATACGCGGGCTCTCGTTATTTTACCGTTACTCTCATTATTTTATCGTTCCTTTACTTCCTCCTCCTTCCTAGAAGTTCATTAGACATATTCAGTCTTTATCCAACGCCCAATGTACAGTTTGTAATATATGCTATTGGGCGATGAGCTGAAATACACATTTACTAAGATTTTTGCTTAAAACTTTTCCCTGTTTCTCTAACATTTAATGTAATTTCATTATCGAATTTTCTGAGCGAAATATGAATTGAAATAGAATATATGAGAACGGTTCGATTTAAAGAATCAAAAGCAAGAATCTATAATATAGAAATCATTAATATTTCTTGGAAATTACACTTTGCTGTATACAGAGTTCTCGCGTCTATTCATTTGCTGCTACCAATGTATGATTTATCATTCTTATAATTTCAGAATTTCTGACAGAATCTTTTTTCTACTTTATTAATCAATTAACAATAAAAATAAATAAATAATAATCGGACATGATAACGAGAAGCTTTTTTTTTGATAAATATGAGATGTCACTTAATTTTTTCACATGATTCTAATAATGTATCTAAAGTCCAGAATATCGTTTCATAAAAAAAAAAAAAAAATGTAAGAAAAATTTAAAACTAATATATTAGGAATGTCTTGTTACAGAGTAAAATAATTGTTTTCATAATTCTATATTGCTATGTAAAATAATAGGATTCATATAAATAGCAAGCTCTAACATGAATAATTGGATCAAATGCATAATATCCCAGATCATAATTTACAAAATATAAATATAAAATCTGTTATAACAAAAAAGAAAAATAAAAAGATCGCAAATAAGAAAAATATATCTTACTCATAGCCCAACAATAAAAAATTCAAGTGAGATTACCAGTAGTAAGTGAAAATCTTTGAAACACCAGTTTATAAGGTGTCAATATAATACATATAAAATCTAAACCTTTTTATGAATATTTTTGATATAAGACACAATAGAATCTATTTCAATTGATAAGTAATTAAAAAGACATTCATCTATAGAACTAGAATAAAACTTTTTAACAATTTCTTTCTATACCTATTATTACAGTACATTGATATTAAATCTTTAGAATTATCTTTAGATATTAAATCTAAAGAAATTAAAAGATATATATTTCCAAATCAATTAAATCCATATTTTTAATATTAAATTATGAATTTATCACTATAAATTTTGTATTCATAAATTCATAAATTTTGTAATTTAAAAATATAAGTTTAAAATCATTTGGAAATCTCAGTTCATTTTAGATTATAAATCAAAGTAATTTTGTTTGATATTTTGAAATACATTATTAATAGTAAGCCTAATTTATATATTTAGAAACGATTCATTAAAAATCACAGAAATATAATCTGCGCTTTACTTAGTTACCGATTGTTATGTTAATTAAATTACAAGGAAAATATCGGATATCAATATAGAAATGTGCATTCATGAATTATTTACGGAAATTGACAAAATCAAAATCATCTTCCAAAAGATGTAATGTAGTCTTTTAAATTAAAACTGACTTTTCACATCAATTTCATATAGCCATAATTCTTATCGAATATGGCTATATGTAACACATGAGCTTATTGTTATAATGTGAATAAGAAGCCTGTATAAGATTTGGGGATGTAATCATATTATATGATTGATTGTATAATTAAGATAAATCTAAACAAATATATATCTACAAGAATTACAAAAAAAAAAAACACGAAGGAAGTTTATTATTGAAGTTAATAATTTTCTATGTACTTCTTATTCTTTCATTATAACGTTTTTATAAGCACGTATCAAATAAACTATTTATTCATTGATAGTAGCAGTTTCAAGAGTTTTCAAAAAAATTGTGAGAAGAACATATGATACAGCCTAACATTCTAGGTACTTCTCGAGTAAATCACAATATAAAAATACAAATCGAAAGTCCACTTTTTTCCTGCCTTCGTCGATTTCTGATTCTGCAATTATTATTGTTCGAGCGTACAAGCAGCGTGCTCTAACAATATACTACCTTGATTATACTTCTTAGCAATGTTCTTTTTTTCTTATCGTTTTCTTTCTTTGCTTGTTTCGATAATGGAAACAACATTGTTTGCATATAGCTGTTTGCAATGCTCGATTATACTGCGAGTCGTACGATACCGAACACTTTTCTTCCAAAGTTTCTTCCAAAGGTTATTCTTAGATATTTTAGTCAAGATCAGGTTATGAAAAACTAAACCTAATTTAATCTTGCATTAGAGAATATCGCGTATTAAGAATAACCTTTTTCGATTATCTAAGTCATTCAAATGTTGAAAATTCGCACGTACATACGTACGACACTTTTAAATGCGGTAGATCTAACTACGCATGTACAGATAATAATACAGCGCTACGATACCCCCACCGATCCCAATTCCTATGCCTATTGTAAGGGGCGTAAATAATGACCTCTTGAGCTTCTGCCATTCTTCTGTTTCCTTCTGCCGGCGTTTCATCTCGCGCACTTGCGCTGCTAATCGTTCGTTTTTTTCCCGATTGCGCCGACGTACTTCCCCTTTTCTATTCAAAGAACAAAACTTGTAAGTATCTTATAATAAATTAAATATTTAAATAATTTATGTTTATTACTCACGCATCTGAATTGGACGGAGGACTATTTGTCTGGAAAGAATTATCAGTATCGCTGGCAGAGATTTCTTCACATATTGTGACATTGTCTGTATTTTGTTCATTGTCTGTACTTGTGTAATTTATAGATTTCGTATCTGTAGGCAATTCTGCGTGATTCGGTGGTTCATTCGGTAACGGCTTATCAGGTGGTGCACTTGATTCATCTGTAATTAACATTAAAGCCATTATTGATATAAAAAAAAATTTTATACAGTGAAAAAGTAGAAGATAAAAGTACCACTCGACACATCCGGACTTGTATCTGCCATCATACTACGCGTCAAAGATTCTGTTCTCGGTGGTAAAGGAGGAGGTTCGTCGTCTTTTTCTAATGAGGAATTATTTTTATTATTTACCTCCTCATAATAATTCTTTAATACCTCGTTGTTTTCAATATTCTGCAATAGAAAATTTCGTAAGAATGTCGGTGATTAAATTTGATTATAGTGACTTAACCGGATTATTGTTGAAATAGCCTTTTACTTAAAAAGGTATTTAATGAAATCATATATGTTTTGCAAGAAATAAAGCATAGATTAATAAATATTATCATTATTGCTATGAATATTATTATTACTGCTATGAATTACTTACCACATTGCCTAGTGGCGACTGTTTCGCTCCCTCAATGATAGCAGCATACGAGAAACGTAATTGTTCTGGCGTTTGTATCAGACCCATACGTGACCGTCTCATTTCCAGTAATACCTCGCGCACATTCACAGCATTTAAACCGTTTTTCTCGATCTGTAATCAAGTAGTTAGTGATTAATAATAGATTAAAATAATTTGTTTCAGATCAGAAAATGTTTGCTGTATTCAACATACCAGTACTAAGCATGTATCAACCAAGCATAATGTTCCCGATCTTCCTATTCCTGCGGAACAATGGATGATGGGTGGACCAACATTTTGATCTAATGCTCCTGATTGCCTAACGTCTGCCAAGAAACGTAAAAAGGCCGTTGGACATTGTGGTACTCCAAAGTCTGGCCAAGTAGTATAATGAAAATGTAAGACTTCTCTACTATCGTTAGTTTCCAAGTCCGTTATACTGTACATAAGTTAGAAAACATTGAAAACATTATAATTATGCGTACAGGAAAATTAAGGATGATTGTCAATTATAAAGCAAAGCTTGATGAGAATGGTGTAATTTATGATGTACATGTATCTGTTTTTACCATAATGTTCTAGTAGTGTAATCTGACGATTCATTTTTGCTGACATAATCCACTTTTAAACCGACATCTTCAAATGTCATAGTAGGTTCATGTGAATCCAGAGGCCAATATTGATGGCATTTGACTTGATTCTTTTCAATTATCTTATTTAACATCAATACAGCCCTACTATTTTGCTCCCATACCATTAGCCAAAAGTGTCCAGCAGTATTTGGTAAGGGTCCTTGTGTCAGGATATATTGCCTATGAGCACGATCCATCTAACATACAAATGGTACAATACATTTACATTACATTTGTTATCATTTGTAAGTCATTTATACAAATTAGATTTCTTATATAATTTAATATTTACTGATATGAGATTGGCATGAATGTAGTCGCATACACCTCTTTGAAGAACAATTCTAGAGTGATCATATGGTGCCACATCCCTGTAGCGATTCAAGTTTTTGTTTTGTGGTTTTTTTGATTCATTGCATGTGTACTCATAATTTGCACATTCGTTACGTATATGCTGGAAAATGTTAGAAGTCACATGTGATTAATAATAAAAATTAAGTAAAGCACATATAAAGAAATAATCTCCCGCTATTTTACAAATAAATCTATAAAAATGTTTCATAGTGTTGTGTGTGTGTGTGTGTGTGTAATAGATGTGGATGACATTAACATTTTAATCTAATGCTTGTGAATGCGTAACAAATTTCTATGTATGTTTCTACATATGTTTCTGAAATGTCAAAATTTGCTATTAATTTGAATTTTCAATGTACATTTAACATTGCTAAATAAATTAATTTAGATAATATAATCTTAAGATAATATAATCTTTTACTACTGTAATAATTGCTCCAAAATATGTAATTAAAATATGTAAAGTGGAGTAAATAAAAATCATTCACAAATTTGCAAATAGCATCAAATAATTGATTATAAATCATATAATCAGACACACTGAAATAAGCAATAAAAAAAAAAATGTTGCACTTCTATTATAACACACTATCTACACATACATTAATGATATTAAATTTTGCGTTCTTATCTTACAACATTATATTTTATAATACATCCGTCATTATACACATACATATATTAATATGCTAATTTATATACGAGATGATTTTGATAAAGAATAACTCTTCTGGCACAGATAAAAATTATATCACGTGAGATAAAATTCATTGAGACTAGAGTCAATCAATCATAAATCAATAAGATACTAAGGAAGATAAAACGACTTTCAAGGAAATAATTATCACATTCGAGTATATCGTGCATCATCGAATTTCTCACGATTTGCTTCGGAGAAATTGCGTGTGTTCGCTAAATACATATAATACTAGAACTATATGCATATTTCCGAGTTGGAAACTCTTGACCTTGACGAGCACAATCACGTCGTCGAATATAAACAGACGTACGTTGTCAATTTTCCGCTTGTCAATATGTATCACTTATCAATATGTATCGCTTTTCCGAATTTTATCATTTTTACTAAATCAAATAATGCATATTAAAATATATTTAAATGCAATGGCATAATGTTCTGCTAAAAAAATTATATTAATAATATATATCACGATTGAATTTTAATTACAATGTTTGCATTATTATTTTTATCTAGATAACTTTACAGGAATCTTTAATGCGGTAATGGGAGTTCGCTATAATAAATCGATCCGATTATGATGAATTTCAATATCGTGCGAGTCTCAGAATAATATCGGCGCGGAAGTCGTTTCGAGTTCGGCGAATTCGCGTGTCAACATCGAATGACGCACTTTCGCTATTGTTTCTATCGAGCACGTTGTATATTTCAGACTCGCAGGAACGCAAAAAAAAACGTGGGAATCTGTTTTTATTGTCATCAATAGAACCTTCAAGCTCACGTGTTGATATGTCAATTTGAAATTGTCAATTTGAAATTGTCAATTTTAAACGTTGGGAGAGAAAATACGTAAACGATATACATATATTTTCGCGCGAGTATATGAATATTCTCGTCTTGCGATCTTTTTCCGCGGAATTTTACCCTTTTATGCAATATCTAGCGGTTTTCGAATCGGCGATGTTCTCACGCGAGCAATGGAGCGAGACCGACCACGATTTGACGAAGAGATATTCCATATTTACTAAATCCCGATACACATAACGGGGGTATTTAACGAGACTACCGAGGAAAAGGTGATCTCGGAAAAGCGATAACGCGAGACACGAGTCCGCGGAGAGCGAGAGTGATAGGGATCGAGCGAGAGAGAGAGAGAGAGAGAGAGACAAAGAGAGAAAGGGAGCGAAAGAGAGCGACGAAGCGACCGGCATCGACGTGTCAATCGAAGGGCAAACATCCGTTAAAATCGTCGGAAATGGCAGCGGAAGAGTCGTCGTCGAGCGGAAGAACCGAGGCATTTCTCTCTTTCTCTCTCTCCTCCCTCCTGCTTCCTTCCTTCACCCTCGTTCCTTCTCTCACCTGATAGATAATTGGCCAAGCGCTCTTGGAATTGATCTCGTGATACTCAGTCTCGACGTTGCTGATCGTCTGCTCGCGCGTTTGCTCGCTGCTGCTCATCCTGGCGACTCCAAGATCCTCCGGAAGCCCTAACAGGACGCTGAAGTAGAGGCACGATGCACGCACAACGAACGCACGCACGCACGCACGCACGAAGAGGCTGGGCCGCGCGCGTTGGACACACACACACACGCGCGCGCGCGCACTTTTTCCCTCTCGCTTTTCCGCCACTCGATTTAACGTCGTCTAGAGTTGACGTGTCACGTGCCGACCGTCCTGCCGGCGTGAAAATACAAGCCCCCGCGTTGTCGTATGACGGAAGCACGGCGACGACGAAGAGTGCAATGCGAAGAGCGCTTCTGCGGAGGACACGCACTTGCGTACGTAACCTATGGTCCATGTAGCACGCGCGAAGGTGCGTTCGGAGATCGTATCCGCGAGATGGAGCATTGTTTGATCGACCAATCGGGACGGAAGGAGCGAAGAGTTGTTGGTTCTGATTGGTCGATTCGAATTCTACTCTATTCTACGATTTCCGAACGCATTAACTATACAGATTCACCAATGACTGCTCTCGTGTTGTCAACCTTCATCGCTATTGGACGATTGTTCGTACAGAGGGAATTATTCGAATTATTTATATTTATTTTAATGTGTGTGAGATTTAAGATTTTAATATTTTGAGTATTATGTAAGATATATATGTATGTATATTATTTGCTATAAAAAATTTAATTAGAATTTTTATAGCATATATTTACTATTAAATAGGAAGTATAATTAAATTAATTCGTTATTATGTGAATTCCTTTTTTCTATAATTTAGGATGTTTTATTAAGAGTAATTTCTAAAAAATATAATTATTAGAAAAATATATTACATAATACAAATACTACAATTATTATATGAGAGGTAGTTGTATTTCCTGAAGAAAGGGCTTATAGTAATTATATATTAAATTAATAATTAACTAATTAATAATTACTAATTAACTATTAACTAATAATTAATATAATTTAAATGTAGCATATGCGTCTTGTTACTTTTAATCAATAAAATATCTGCTTTCAAACACTCTTAAGATCATTGGATTATATATTTTTGGAAAATACTGAGAATAAAATAAATTATTTTATATATACATATATAATTTAAGCAAATGATCCATGGAAATTGAAAATGGAAATGCCAATTTATACAAATTTTAATTTTTCTTTTGAATTTTTGAAACTTTTTTTTCATCTTCTTCATCTATACTTTTATTAGCATCTGTATTTTTTCTTTTACTTAAAGTAGTGGATCCTTTTAGCAGCCATGAAGCCATAAAAGATTTTTGATTATCTTTTTTTTCTTCTCTGTACAATAATAAATCAATAATTTATTTAATTCTATTCTCATAAAATATTAAAAAGAAGTTGAAAATAATTTTTAAAAAATATATGGAATTTCTCAAAATATGGCTTTATAAATCATTAAAGATTTATCTTTAATTTTATAGATTTTTACTTACTGTGGTTTTATTTCTTTTCTGCAATCAGGAGTTTTATGGAGTACATTATTAACAACCGTGGATACTGGATGCCAGTTTAAAGATTGTTCTTCTAATATCATGTTGTTTAATCTTTTAATAACTACATCTGTCGGCAAATTGTTATTTAACCATGCCTAATAAGAAAAAAATACATTATTATGAAATTTGTAAAAAATGTAGAAGAAATATACAATATCCTTATACTTAAATTCATATTTTTTTACAAACGTGATATATAATAATATTATACAAATACTTACTTGACATTCTTCCTCATTTTGCAGATATACTGGCATGCGATGATGCAACCAGGACAAAATCTTATTACTCTCTCGTGTGATAATTGTACAGCTATGTATGATTTTTCCCTATAACAATAATAATACAGTTGATTACAAATATCTTAAATATTAATTATTTCTGATATAATAAAGGATAGAAAAAAGCACGTATACCTCTTCAGTTTCAAATGTTCCAAATATTCCAGCCAATTTCAATACTTTAAAACCTTTCCATCCATCTAGCTCAGAATATTCATTATTCCATGTTGTGGGGTCATCTGCTTTAACACCTTTATCTTGAGTTGCATATATGTAATATGGCTGCTTTGAAGATTTGTTATTTGTACCAGCTTTCCATTCATAGAAACCCTCACAAACCACAATACATCTTTGTCGGTTTCGCAATGATGGAGAATATAATTTTGATGTTTGTATGTTCTCTAAACGACCATTGTGAGTGGATAACTTATCTGTTCGTTTCTTATAATCTCCCTAAAGAAAAAAAACATTAGTTAGAAGATGATAAATAACAAACTGATATAGAATAGATGATATATTCAATTTTATACTAAAGCTCTAATTTTCACCTTGTGCCAAGGTGGAATCATTCCCCATATCATAGCGCAAAGAACTCTTTCTTTTTCCTCTTGAAAATGCGAACCAGATACCATACAAGGTAAAACATCTTGCGGTCCCATATTAAATGATGGAGTATATTTTAGATCGGTTTTAGCCCATGTCAATTTCTGTTGTTTACCATTGGCATCTTTATATTCACACGCACAACACAAAGTGTCTGGATCCAATGAACTGTAAATTACACAATGTTTTATAAGATATTCATATAAATTATAAAATTTTGATTAATTAAATACATCACACACAATAATTATAGTAATTAATAATAAAATGACTTTATTTTAACAACTTTATCTCATGACTTTATTTTACCAACAAGTAATTAAACATATTATGTAATAATTTTATTAGTTATTACTGATAAATTAATAAGAAAATTAATTACCAACAAGCTCGACCGCACATTTTTATTAATTTATTTCGCGCTACCTTGCATTCCACAATTAAATATTCAGATTTGTCACTAGATACAAATTGGCATTTTAATCCCGATCTGCAATAGATAATTTAAGCCCTAAGCCTTAAGAAATTGACCAATCACAGCCGAGTATTCTCTTCACTCTTGACTGTGATTGGTCAGTCTCTTAAGTCTTAAGACTTAAATTATCTATTGTAAACCTGACCTTAGAAAAGTACCAACAATTCGTATCTAGTGACGAACGCAAATATTCGGTTGGTAACATTGTAGAACGAGAAAGAAGGCGCGGGCAAAACTACCGGTCGAGTTTGTTGTAAGTAATTTTGTCATTATTTTCTCATTAATTATTCTCATTAATACGTGATATGCTTAATTGACGAATAAATAAGTACAAACTATATTGCTACACATTATTTTCTCGAGTTTTTCTTTTTTAATTGATATATGCTATGTTTCTCTCGTCAATTTATTTAACGTCACGAAATTTCGATCCATTTTGTTGCATTTCTTTAAATGAAGAATATTTTACATATATGTGCACGTAGTTATTACACAATGTATATGCAATATACACAATATGTATATTATGTGCGTGTGCTTGATATGTATAAAGACCTTTTTCCTTGTTAATAAAATTAGCATGTAAAATTATCATCCGTGTATGAATAACCGAGGTGACATGAAATTTTCAAATATATTAATACATCCTATTATAATTATAAAAAAGAACAATTGTATGTGTATATATTGTTATAATTATTCATTTTTAAATATGCAATATATATTTTTAAGACAATTATATTGGCCCATTATTAATTAGCTCAGATGCAACGGTATTTCTCTCTCTCTCTCTCTCTCTCTCTCTCTCTCTCTCTCTCTCTCTCTCCCCTCTCCCCCTCTCCCCCTCTTTTCCCCCTCTCTCTTCTCTCTTTCTCGTCTTTCTTTCTAATCTTTTAATTGAATTAAAATCATTGATTATGAAATCGAGTTTTAAAAATATTTCTTAAGACTGATTTATTATTAATAATTAATATGTCTGATAAAATATCTCATACAAATTATGATCAAGAAATAAATGATTTTAAACTTGATAATAATGATTGAGTGCGAAAAATAAAGAATATCGATTTACGATTTTATTAGTTAAAAATAAAGAATATCGATTACGATTTTTTCTGTTTACTTGTAATCTTTCAAATATATAGAATATAGAAAACTCGATTAAAAAAGATTATACATGTTACAAGGAATCCTTTTTATTATTGATTTATGACTTTAATATGATTTTTTATAATAACAAATCAGAAGAATAAAATAAAATCAGAATTTAAAAACGCTTTTGTTCTAATTTTATATTTATAAAAAAAACACATATGTGTGTTCTTCGACATAATATTCTTAATTTCGGAATACACATAAACGCGTTAAAATTTCATATAAAAAAGTATCACATAATAACATAAATCCGAAGCTTATACACACACACACACACACACACACACACACACACACACACACACACACACACACACACACACACACAAAGCTCAACGACATTTAACGCAAGTTTTAATTTTTGCAGTGTGCAATAGTTTATACAAGGCAAATCTACGTATACGTAACTGACATGAATAATGAGGTGTCTGACGTCTCGTCTCGAGAGTAGCAGTAATGACGACATTATGCTAGTGTCAGCGTTAAAAATGGACTACACAGTCATTAGTCAAAATGGGACTTCACCATCAACGGAACGCAATTCTTCCATATATTCCACTTAGATGATTTCGAGAGAGAGGTTTTCTTTTCAGGTATGTATATATCTGTTTTTTTTCTTTGAGGATTCCTTGATTTTAAAAGAATGAAAGCTGATATATTACAAAAACATGTATCATGCATATCTTTTTTGAGTTTCATTTCAAAGATAGGTCTGATTCTTCTCTTGATATATAGATAAGTTATGTCTTTTTCTTCTTAACTTTTGATGAAAAATTTTAAAAATTTGTTGTTTAAAAAATGTTTATTTTATAAAACATACGAAAGCTAATTTGAAAAGTTCACGAATAATATATAAGAATTTTAAAAAATGAATCAAAATTGATGAAAAATTTACAAATTATATGTATGTATATATATATATATATATATATATATGTAAAAAGAATACAATAAGATTTTGTTTTCTTTTTTATCTTATAAACAAAATTTAGTTTAGATATAAAAATAAAATTTAATAATAATTACATATTCGAATTTTTTCAAATGATTTACATACATTTAATATAATTGAATAATTTAACGGAATTGGGAAAATGGATGCTTTCGTAGAAAAAAATATCTTACTGTAAATTTTCTGCCAATTTAAAACAAGAAATTATGATTATCTTCTGTAAAACCAAGTCCATTATAGCATTACGTCAGAAACTAATCTCCAATTCTCAAATAGTGATCATTTATTTTGTATAGGGCAAAGGACGAAATTCCTTTTATATGCGCGCATGTTCGTTCAGGTGTACTTTTTCCGTTCTATCTCTTATCTTTCCCGAGCTCGTTGAACCGGAGTTACTAATTTATTACGCTAATGAGCCGCGTGAGGAACATCCTCGTTCTCATTGACGACCTCGCAACAAGTTGCGAAACATGACGTTGGAAAAACTGTGAATGCACTTTTCGAGACTTGTGACACTTATTATTCATTCAATGCAATGAGGAAATGAAAAAAAAATGAATTTATAATAATTCATAAAAGAATCAATTAAATTAACATGCTAAATCTCTCTAATGCTATTCATCAGAAACATATAATCAAGAGACACAGTAGTGTCTTGCGTTAACATGACGTCAAACTAAGGCCATAAATTTATACAGAGTGTCCCGCAACTACCGCTCCATATTTTAAAGGTAGATTCTCTGACCAATTTAAAAACGATTTTTCCTCAGCGAAAATGCCGAAGGAGATCATTATTTTTTGCATATTCCTAATTTTTGTCATGATGTATCTTTTTAACTAAGCCTTAAATTAAAATTCTATTAAAGTAAACTCTACCTAAAATTAACTAAAGAATGTGACTTTATTAATATTTTATTCCCATAAGGCTTAGTTTGCGAAAAACCCTTTATTTTCAATCATTTATAACTCGAAAACTATTAGTGCCTCGACATTTTCGCTGAGGAAAAATCGTTTTCAAATTGGCCAGAGAATCTACTTTTAAAATATTGAGCGGTAGTTGCGGGACACTCTGTATATTGAAATAAAATTGAAATTCTGAAAAAAGTTTCTTCATAAAGTATCTTATGCATTGCATATTTAGCTCATTATACATTATAGTAAAATAAAAACTAAAGTTTTTATCAGTTACAGGTTTTTAGTTCATAATTATTAGCTAGATATGCATAAAATATTTAATAAAACTTAAAAAATGATTCAAAGTCAATATTGCCTAATGATAATAAATGCAATATTATAAGTATAAACTACAATTGATAAAAAGTTATTTTCATTTATAATTTTCAATTTATAATGAGCTAGATATGTAACACGTAAATACTTCATAATATACTTTATGATATTCTTTATGAAACTTAAAAAATACTTCAAAAACGATATTATCTTTGATAATAAATGCTACGTATATTTATGATATATGTAGCATAATATTTAATTATTTTTCAATTTCAATAGTATGTGATATTTATAAACAACAAAAACTAAATATCATATTTATAAAGAATATGTACTAGAAACTAAAAATTAAATATGACGTATTCATTGCATTGATTATCAAAGGCAATTTTGATTTTGAAGCATTTTTTAAATTTCATGAAGTATCTTATACATTACATATCTATATCATTATGAATTAAAAAACTAAATATTCTGTAAAAAACATTAGAAATAAATATTTAAAACTGTTAGAAGAATTGGGAAGGAAATTGGAATTATTTTATTTGAAAGAGAATGGAATGAATTAATAATAATAGGAGTGAGGAATAATTAATTCATTCCGTTTTCTTATTTGAAGTAAAATAATATTACAACTTTTGTTCTTCCAAGTATTTAATATTATTTATTCCTATTCCTAATATTCTCTATTATGAGTACGTGAAAAATCGATCTTCAATTTGAGTCAACCGCACAAATCGAATTAACATTGAACTGACGTTATACTTCTGATTGAATAAATAAATAAAAATTTTGATATACATATTCAGTACACAAATATCTTTTTTTAGCCAGCATGCATTGCATGCGAATACTTTATCTTGCGCTTAAAATATTATTTTTGCTTTAAATGAAAAATTATTATTTTATTTGTTTAGATAAATAATAACATGAGTATTTTTAAACGGAAAACTAATAACTATCATAATTGTGATAGATACATATTTTATCAGAAATATAATAAAATATATTACACATTTTTCTCATTTGTACAATAATCACACAAAAATAAAATAATATTATTTAAATTGTCATATATTATAATAAATGATGAAGTAGATGAGTCAAAAAATCATAAATGAAAAAAGTGCATTTTGTATCTTATGCAAAATCCGTTAGCATTTATTTAAAAATCCCTATTATAAGAAAGATAGTTCAGAATAAAGAATCAAATAATAGCAAAAAATGTTTGGAAAGGAACAAGATAGAATGAAGGAGCACCGCTCAAGGTAGACAGGAACCAGTGGTAGAACCCCTTCTTTTTTTGCCTCTTTTATTACTTTCCATAAGTTCTTCCATCAAGTCTGAATCGCTCAGTGACGGTGAAAGTAATAACAGTGGTGCTCAACTTTAAAAAATTTTTATTGACATTCCATTGGATAAATAATAAATATATCAGCTTGAAAACATTTCAGTTTTTATGTCACTCTTATACAATTTATATAAGCTTTTAAAATATTAAATTTATCTAAATTTCTAAAAATTTTTATAACTATTCCCAAATGCATTCAAATTCTATTTGTTCATTCTATTTGCATATTTTTAGTTTTGACGAAAAAAACAATATAAATAGAACATATCTAAAAAAGAATATTCTCTTAAAAAACTTTAAATTATATTAAGGCTCTATTAATTTAAAGAACATTTGTGAACAAATGAAAAAAATATTAGTTACTTTATTGTTATATTTTTCCAAAAAAAAATTATTAAGAAAAAGTTATTTTTCTCTTAAATTTTTTTTTCATTTGTGCAATTTTATAAATATAAATGCATTTATTTTTGGAGAATCAATAATTATTAGATTATCTTCCGTGACGAATATTTATTTGATAAATGTAAACGGATCTGGAACGTCGGTTATCTTTGCCGGTTGAATAATTATCCTTGGCCAGAGATCAGATGGTCGTTCTCACCTGCCGGCAGGAGTTCCCTGGTCTGACACACACCTGGTGTTCCCGACTTTGGTTCAAACGTACTTTGGTGGGGCCTCTTCGGCCTCGCCTTGATGCATTATATACATGGGCCTTCAGTTGTCACTGCGACGTTGGCAGAATCGTGTGTGTACATTTGACCGGCTACCGGTCTATTACGTTTAGAGAATATTTCAGTTATTATTCTAGTGGTACGGATCCGTTCGCAAAAATAATTATATCTAAAGCAAAATGTGTCCCAGTGTGAAAATAGTGGAATGTATTTTAGGAAATTGAAACTGCATCAGCCTGAAATCTAATTTTGGTTTCACATGCTACCAATTCTGTTTAGTGCACATGTACGTTGGTAATTAGTTTATTCTTTAATAGATTACATGTAGAAATTGAATTTAGTTTCTTGATTATTTTTATTTGTAATTTGTGTGGAAGATTTTATTTTTAAAATTTATTTTGACTACACAGAAAGAAATATTCTAGTTTTATCAAAAAATATTTGAGTACGGATTATGTATATTATTATAAATAATTTATATGTATGAAATATGCGATTTATACGTAAAACATTAAAAAAAAAAACAAAACATAAAACTCTATATTTATTGAATATAACATAAATACTTGAATTAACGCAATTTTTTTATGCATATGTTATTGAAATCTTTTCAAGACTGTTATTGTACGATCATTTTATATTTTCAAATGAAATATTTTGCAACAGAGACATATCTCGAAAACAGTATACCGAAAATAAGTATTTGCAATATGTTTATATTATCACAATGATTGTAAAACTTTCCATTATTTGCCTCAACATTAATTTACATTATTATTCGATGTATAACAATAATTATATTATTAAAAATATGTTTTGCTCTTAACTATAATTTTTATTAGAATATTAGTTAAATATTAGAGATTTTCATATGCAAAAGATATCAAAGCAAATATATGAGGAAATATGAGTAAAATTATATAGATAATTATTGCACATTCATAATTTAAATTATGCAAAAGAATATACCAATTATAATTAAAAACATTTTAATTTTATATAAATGTTTTTAAATTTTTTGATATGATAATATCCTATGCTTTTGATATAATTAATGTAACATATTCTGATATTATGTAACATTATGTGACACTTTTATTCGTCATATGAACATAATTACGTGTCATGCAAAAAATGTGATTATATCGGATTTCGCTATTTAATAGATACATCTGTCTGAAAGTTTTGTAATGCAAATGAGTGAAATTTAGTGAATCGATTATAATTGCTATTTTGAGTCTTGAATGAAAATCGATGAAATTTGATAAAACATATGATAAAGTAAGTAGTAATTTTTTATGTGATAGTATATTTTTATTAAATGAATCGTTTAAAATTGGAAAATGTGGGAGAAATTCTATTTTTCATTATTCTTATAATCCTTTCATGTAATTTTATTTTCAATAAGAAAATCTTTCTACTTTAATATTTTGCAGTCATAATTAATATAATTATTTTTTGCGTAATTATATAATTCATTCGAAAGAGACATTTTATCCATAATATATATTCACATGTGAGAGACTATCATATATCAAAACTGTATGACTAATATCAAAACTTCATTAATGAATGAAAACTTCATTTTGCGGATGTTGTTTTATAGATGCTTTATTGGCAATATATTTTCTCTTGTTGTAACGTTTTCAAATATCAATATTTTAATGATAATTAGATTTTCCCATAAATAATTGAAAGAAATATTTATAAAAGACTAGAAAAAAAATATTTCTCAATCACATACATACACACATTATTATTGCTTATATACTGCATATATTCTTACTTAGATAAATAATGTATAATGTAATGTGTAATGTAATTATTTTAAATAATGAAAATTAAATATTTTTATTTTAATTATTTATTATAAATGTAAAAGATGTAATATATATATATTTAAGTAAATTTTTATATTGTAAAATTATTATAGTAATAAGATTAATGATACATCAGTTCGCTGCAAATCTATTTAATTTTAAAAATTTTTATAACAGAGAATAACAAAAAAAGTATAAAAGAAAAATAAGCTAGGAATTTAATCATTTCCTGCTAACGTACAATGATACACTAAAAAACAAAATGCATAATGTGTCGTCATCATCATTACATGCAAATACCACAAGTTTAACCATTTTGTTTGGTTATTTTAGTATAAATATAAAATAAATATAAATAAATATAAAATAAATATAAAATTGTGAACAATATCTTTATCCTAATTTTAAGCAGTTAAAACTAGTAATTTCATTTTGATATACAATAATTTTATTTTTATTCTTTTTTCAAAATAGTTTACGATGTTTAAATAATACACATTATTTTCTTAAATAAACATAATTGGCAATCGTTTCATCAATATTTTAGCTTTAATAATCACTATTTAAAAGAATTACATATTACATATAAAATAAATAATTTTTCTATATTGTTAAATTACATTATATGCAACATATGCAACACAATATATATAGAATAAATCTTAAAGAATTTGCTCTAGTTTTACAGATTTCACGATGAGATAGACAAGTCATGTGTTATTTGGGTTAGTAGATGTACACGTTCTACATTTGAGTTCTAAAATATTCGTCAGCTTGCTCATGCACATTAATTACGTGCGCAAGTGTTCAGAGTGAATGCGAAAAATATGATTACTTATATATGATTACTTAAATATGATTACTTAAAATCGAGTATGATAAAATGCGACTGCTGTTTTTTCGCGGCCGTTAATTACTACAATTACTAACAATTTAATGTGAATTAATGTATACACGCAACGTACGCAATTTTATTTGCAATTAAACAATATTATATTAATTTAACAATATTAATTTAACAATATTACAACAGGATTTGTTACCCCATATATATGGATTACAATTCATACAAAATTCTTTCTATTTTTATAATTATATATAATACGATAATATTAGTTTGTTTTAATCGCAAAGAACGACACATGCTTAATTTTTTTAATCATGAGCATGAATTTATTGATCTCTGTTAAAAAGATTAAGAAAGATATAACATATCATGAATTAATTTGATTACGTCATTTCTCTTCCGTCATATTGATTTATAATTCTATCATCCGATATAATAAGATTGATATTTAATGATTTTCAATTAATATTATCGCGATAGAATATATTTCCGAGCGTTGCGCGTTATTCGCATAAAGCGCTTCGACAAACACAATCTTATTGCGTGTTAATATGAATTACGAATAATATTCGAAGCAATTATTTCAGGGTCATATTACTTCTCATAATGACGCACGTATTATCAAATTATAAAAAAAAGAATTTTATTTTTATGTTACATATAGTATTTGTATATTCTTGTTTTTTACAATATTTTATTTCAAATAATGATCATTAATGTTTGTGAAAAAAATTCAATTGCATTTTTAATCTTTTTTTCGAAAATGAAGTTAATGATGGACAAATATCACGAGATGTACATGACTTATATCCATAACAATGACATTGAAAACATAATAGTTCTGTCATGATTACGTCTTCAGAACACGTGTGTCTTTCAAAAAATGACACTGAAATAATGCCTTATTTTAATGACTATTGTTTTCGTGACAATATTTAAATACTGTTTTCACGCACATACATATAAAAAGACACCTTTATGCTATAACTAATCATTTAAACTTTTTTTATAATTGTTTTTTTTTGCATATTTTGCGTTACGGGAAACATACGTTTGCAATAATCATATATTATAATGTAATTTGTACGTTAGGTATATCTAAATAGTTATATCTGTATTTATACGTTAGTTATATCTAATTTTTTTACACATAATAATAGTATGATCAGTATGATATTAGAAGTATCAAATGTTCTTAAAATCTTGTGCCAAATAAATTATTACGTTATGATTCTGCTTTAGAGCAATAAGAATATAATAGAAAACCATCAAATCATTATCAAATACAACATAAACTTTTTACTTTCTGTCTAATAGAATAATTAATATTATACATAAACAAATAATTATAATTGAATTAATTAAAACTTTTAACAATATTAAATGAAATTGATACACATTTTTCATAGAAAATTATGTACTTGATTTTTTATATAAATACTTTGGTTCTTGTTTTATTTATTTTTTTTATTTGTTTGGTTTTATTTGTTTTATTTGATCACAAGTCGCATTTTCTAATTTCAAATTAAAAGTGTATTTATGTTACGTAATTTCGTGAACTTACTTCTGTTCGCTCTTATTCTCTAAATTTTGCTTTGGCACTCGAATTTATAGTACTGCGTAATACAGAAATAGAATTTTAAGGTATATTTGAAATCGGCAAACAATCGCCAGTAAATAAATGAATTTTTATGAACGTGACATAAAGTTAAAAATAATCATATTGTAAATTGTGCGTACAATTGTGCGTACTTTTTATAAAAGTAAGGAAATGAAGTCTCTGTATGTTAAATATAAATTCTTTAAATTTTATTCTTTTTGTAGAAATTTACTTAGGCACATTTAAAAAATAATTTAAAAATTATTTAAAAAATATACATTTGAAAATTATTTAAATCGCCTATAATTTTTATATATTTATTTATTTTATATATTTATTTAATTAATTCCTAATTTAAACTTTAATTATTTTTTATAAATAATTAATATAATTTATAATGTAATTAATCATTACAATTTATATTATAATTAATTAATATAATTTATATATTTATTTAATTATTCTTGAATTATCTTCAACATGTCATCATGATAGCTATATAGCCATATTTTTAGAATTATATCTTTGCATATCTAGCAGTAGCCAATCGACAGGTGACACCCAGCAGGTAGCAGCAAGTGATTACGTCAAGATTCTGTTTCTTTTTCCTTTCTTTTTCGAACGTGGCCTCGTCGTCATACTCGAAGCTCCATGAGTATAACTTTACTCTTACAGTGTGCAAGCAAGATCTCAAGTAAATGAATTATTGCGTAATATATGCAAGGCAATAAAGTCGCATAGCGAAGATAAAGTGAGCTCTCATACATATTAATAATCATGCAAATACTGTCATCGTCATGAATTTTCGTATTATTATTAACAGAATTTCCATATTGGCAATAGATTGTTAAGCCAATGATAATATAATAATGTGAGAGGTTCTTTAGATCCCTGCACGCTCGCTGACCTACCTACGACAGACTTGTGTTCGGGTTACACAGCTGGAAATAAGTCATTTCTCCATTAGATCCCCTTAGGCAACGCTCACATCAAGCTTTCATACCATTCAAGCTTTAATCTATTTCTTTCCGTTCTGTTTCTCCATGGTTAGCTTGCTGAAATATTTGCACAACTTCTTTCTTGTATAAAAATATCTTTGTTAGATTTCACAATTCATATATATGTATATATAAAACAGGAATAGCATATGAAAAAATTCAGGAACATGTCACTCCGCTTATATTTATATTTTCATAATAAATTATAATGGTAAATATAATTAAATTAGCTATGTAAGAAAAATGTTTCTTTCTTTTCGTTTTTCTCATTACGCAACAATTATCAAAACTTGATTTAATAATTCCTATTCTTTTCAATATTCTCGCGGAAGTGAAATCCTGAATATCTTCGTCAAGCGTCATCGATATATTCTGTCGAGTGCAATCGCTTTGCAATGAAACAAGCTGAATACATTAAAATAGACTTAGACTTTTAACTATAATGTAATTGAACGTTGACGAGTTGTTGTATTTCAAACTGTGACGTTATAAAACCGAAGAGATCTTACGTCGTATTTTTGCTTTCTTTAATATATGAATCGATAGGCAAGAAAAGTTTTATTATTTTATTATTATTTATTCTGTCCTGACAGAAGAAACAAGATTTTAAAGTGTCTAATATATAATATAAAAATCAGTTATTTTACGAAATATTCTTCTTAATAAATAAAAATAAAAATATTTGCTTTAATTTATTTATATGATTCAATTCTGATATCAGAATCTTTATTAATATCTTGAAATTAATAAAAAAAGGATTGTGTCTTTTTTTAAAAAATGGTAAAAAATAAGTAAAACATTTTTACACATAAAATGTTTTTTTTTAATCGGCATTCCTTATCGATAACGTTGAAAAAGGTTTTCTTTTTAATTTTTTTCAAGTCACATTTTTAAATTAAAGTAACAGCTCTCAGAAATGCATTAATCACACATGACGTAGTATCACTCGCTCTAATGGCTTGGGAAATCATATGGCTAAGTTGAAATCAAAGTTTCATCAGCACTTAAGCATCTCGCGAGACCGAAGGAACCGCAATATCGGAACCGCCTTAACGTAATTCGCGTCAAAGTTTCCACAAAAAAATATCGTTCTATTTTTTGTGAGAACGGAGTGGCTTGGAAAGGTGAATCAATCTCCATAAATAACAAAATAAATCTCAATAAAATTAAGATTATTCAAAATGTAACGTCTCGCATTATTATTTACAAAGCGATGCGAATTTCGGATTTTTTTTCATTTTTTCATTTACGGATTTTTTTTCATTTTATTTCATATTCGTTTTGATTTTGTCGTTCTATTCTATTTTTATACCATACTGTTGAATATTAAAATAAAAGAATATATTGAATCATACAATGTACGTACAATGTATCATATATTTTTTCGTTCTTATTTATGATATCGATCGTTATAACTTGATTTTATCTTCAAAGAGAATTTTATTTGACTAAATATATCAGAAAAGTAATTGAGATATTTTCAGAGCAGAGTTCAGTCATGCTTCATGATCTGTCCAAATAAACGATGCCGATCAAAGCTATCCTCACGCGGGTAATTTTTCTTAATTTTTCAGACATTTATGGAGTGACAGATGCGCAGCGCACGTGTGCGAACACGTGGACGCCGACGTCAGGGAAATCGCTGAACTATCGCTTCGCAAGACGATCTGATCATCCCTGTTTTATGCATCAAAGCATCCCTCGAACGTGACTTACGACACGTCGAATAGGATTAAGAGAAAATTCCCTGTCGAAATTGCCTGCAGATTGGCAAGCTGTGAGTCATCAACCACATCCAATATGGAAGAAATATCGACAATGAACTTAAGTACGCGTTCACGGAGGAAGTAAAGGAATTTGTGCGCAAAACAAGAAAACATTCGAATCCAAATGACATTCTGATAAGCGTCATGGATCATTGTTTCAGCTGACGAAAATATTCAGGTATAAATAAATAACATTACATATATGTAAATACATAAGAAATATATTTTAGAATTTATTTATTTCAATTTATTTCTTTATGCAAGAACAGACTTTATCAATACTAAAAATTTAAAGATAATAAGGCTATTTGATAAAAATGATGTGTCTCTATATCGCTTTATTTTTATTTTATTATCTATTTACACACAAATAGCTTCATAATTAAAAAAAGTTGAAAAATATGTAATATTTTTTCATATGATAATTTCATAGCACTATAACAATCACTACTTTTTATTTAAAAGATACGAAATGATTGCCAGTTACAATTCGATTTACGCGTATCATATCAAATTACCGCGTAATTACAGCGCTAATTTGCGATGCTCAGTTACGGTCTCGTTACGTGTGGTCATGCCATCTGTGTTCACCTTAACAGATCCGCCGGAAGTGGAGAAAGACAGGAGGGTGACTTACGGAGTGAATGTCCTATGAGCTGCGCGCGCATCCCTTAGGGACTCTTTGTGCGGTGCGGTCACGATGCAAACCGACGAGGACATTCAGTACGCGCCGAGAAGCCGGCCGGTGAGCTTTTATGACAACTATAAGGTACGGTTATATCCACGTGGCTCTGTTTACTTGCGCGTCTTTCTCCTTATATACTATAAAGATAAAGAAGATTTTACGTGACGACGCGATGCGAATCGAAAGAATAACATTTCACATAAACACAATTATCTCGGCTCGGCTCATAATCGGTATTAATTATCCTCGCACTTGCATTATATGCATTGAATTATCATAAATTTGCACATTCTAAGTGTTTGTATTAAATATTTATTTTCTAAATACATTACATTCTATGTTTTCTATGTTAAAAGATAAAAAATGCCTCCTATATTTCTAGAAGCAGAAAGTCTTTTATAATTAACTTAACACAGAGAATATTTTATTCACATAAAGTTTAAGTGAACAATACTTTACGTATTGATTATTTAAGTGTTGATTGATTCTAATCACATTAAACCCATCAATCTCTTATAGCTCTAATTTTAAACTTCACGAAAGGAAAAAACTTTTATACGAAACTAATCATTTAATTCAAAGAATCGCACGTCAACACGAAGAATTTCAATTTTTACACATCGTGTTACTATATTTTTCGTACACCAATCGAAATCCAGTTGTATCTCTCTTTCAAGTGATTAGAGATATTTGACAAAATTAACCGTTTTTTTTCGACTTTACAGGTCGTACCAGTGATGCCGCCTTGCGTCACTTCCGCCATGAGCGTGGGTAATCTGAATCAGATCCGTGACGGAAATGGCACGTCCGCCGTGTCTCAGAGCAACAACAACAACAATATTAACAGCGGCAACATTAACAACATTAATAACAATAACAATAACAGGGTCAGTAGCGCCGTCAGCGCGGGCAATGTATCGAAGATTCATACTCCCAAGGTCACCGGTGAGTTGAATGTACTTTCCATGATGTGCTTTTTGTGTGTGTTTATGTGCGCAATATCTGCTTTTTAACTACGAGTTCAACACGCGATGATAAAAAGAAAATAAGATAAATGACTTACTTTTGGCTCTTGTTTCGTTTACATTTCCATAACATAATATTTAATTAATCTTAAATTAGTTATAAATTTATAATTTATATAATAATTATTACTAGTTAATAATATATAATTATTAGTTAATAATATAGTTAATAATATATAATTTATATAATATTACCATATGAATACTAATTTTGTATTATTTCTAACTGATATTTTCAAAATAATATTATCGAGTTAGATTTTTATTAAATAAAAAAAAATTAAAATAATCACAAAAATTATAAATATTATAAAATTCCAAATATTTTGAATAACTCAAATTGCACGCACTGTATTTGCCTATCTCTACGTCGTACATTAATCTTTCTCGTGTCACGGTGACCTATTTGTTCTACTCCAGGTGTTTTTAGCGCCACGAAACCTTATCGTTCCGAATTCTAAGTGCCGCGATGCCGGCTTTTCATAGAAATCCACGTGTGCCAAAATCGTGTGTACAATTAAATAAATTGCATATTTCGAAATAAATAATAAAAGTGCAACATTTGCAGTAGCTTTATATATATTCTTTAATGATGATTTTTCTGGAGAAAATTGCAAATATTTTTTTTATATGTATAACATATAAAATATATCTTATAATTTATATACATGTAGAAATTTAGAAATCAAGAAATATTGCACACACGTATTATGTTAGATATTATGTTAGATATTATGTAATATTTTTTTTAAAGTTTCTGTCGTAAAAATATCCCTGAGAAATAAAAAGAATAAAAATAATAATTAAGCAATCGCTAATATATAAAAGATACAGACAGGCGATTAGTATACATTTTATGATCAAATTGAACGTTTGATGGCTCGGAGTATTAAGTTTAATATTACATGATAAAATAAATTATGTTTGTTAAATTTGCTTACATAATAAGGAAAAATAAACGAAAAATATAGACGCATGCTAGAATTATGACTTAACGATCGTAAATCTATTATCTTTATTCTTTTATGGGAATTCTTGCCTTAAGCTATTTCATTCCTATAAAAATAAAAGATTTGATAACGTTAAATCTCAAATAAACAAAATTTAAACTTTGAGAACGCGAAAGAATATGAATTTTTCTCAAGAAGAAAAAGAAAAATATGTGCGATGATTTCATACTTGTGTATGATGCAATATTTATTTCAAATTTTGGTACAACTAAAAAAATACGTGATTTAATTAAATTTATAGAAGTAAAAATTTTTAATTAGAAGAAAATATATTTTTTTATTTTAGAATTTTAAAATGTATGTACATAATAAAAATACAATAAGCCGATTTTTTAAAACAAGATTAGTGACAAGTAATTAAATATGTCATTAACTCTGATTTTTAGTTTTAAATATCCTTTTTCATTAAAAGAATTTTTCATTAAAAGTTTACAAAAATTTTTTTAAATCCAGTTTTATGATTATATGTCGTATAGAAATAGATTTATCTACGCTTGTAAAATATCCTTTTTCTTATAGACAAATGCAATTCCAAAAATTAAATTAAATTTATAAGTTTAAATTTTTAATTTTAAATTAAATTTTATTTTATTTAATAAACGAATAAAATGCAAGCAAAATACTTAGATATACTGGGAATCTTAAGGTGCAGTATCAACCGGGAACATCGGACGAATCTCCCGCGGCGATAAAGAAAAGGAACTTGGTCGAGCACCATCAATGGCCAACTGCTTGTCGACCACAGTTCCTGTCAACCTGGCAGCTTCTCAAATAGCCGGTCGACACACACCCACAAGAAATTCTTTGAGGCACAGCAGGATGATCGTGATGCATCGAACTGGTCATCGTGAGTAGACTATTACCTGATCTTTTTATATCTTTTCTCTTATATTACTTTTTGAATAGTCTTGAAAAAAACTCTGCTTAACTCAATTCCAAATAATTTACATACTATGATTTGCGATGCTCGACAAACGAGGCATCTGTTCGAGTGACGATTTTCAATTAATAGAAAACCATAATTTCTCATATTATCGCGAATATGATCACAAGAAAATAACAACTTGATTTAAACAAGCGTTTCGGAATACGTGTGTAAGAACATATGCACTTAGCGAAGTATCGTAAAGTGAGCAGAGATGCTATTTTTTACGTTCTGATCGATGAGATCTTGCATATGAGATTATATTCGCTTTTTGCAATCGATTCAATCGATTTCTCTTGAGCGCAAGATTGTACGCTCAGGAATCTCATTTCTCGGCTGTGGAATGCAACCGGTCCGGTATTTGGTCGATTTTCTCGATTTTCTTTGATAATCGTTTCGTCGCTTCGCACACATTATTGCGCTCCCTGCGCTAATGAGTATCACTCTTAATGCGTGCTGAGCCGGTCGGCAGGATCGAGGTTGCTGTCAAGGCAGATAGGAAAATTATAATTAGCGCTACATTGTAGACGCAGGAAAGTGCGGTAGAGTTCTTTATCACCACGATAATTAGCATAAAATGTACGCGGTAAATGGCAGCTAATTAAAGACGGAGGTGACGAAAATGCAACATGTAGAATGACGGAAGCTTTTAAAGTGGATGACCGTAAAATTGAAATACATTTTATGTCATAATATATGAAAAATGTGTCTGAATATTAAAAGTTTAATGGTAGAAAAATGTAATTTTTTACAATTAAAAATTGCATTATACTAAATAAATTTTAATGACGTTCCGTTTCTATCATTCGATATAAGAGAGAGATAAGTTATCGTGTTAATTATATATATTATAGATATTTTTTATATAAAATAATTTAAAAAAGTATAATTTTATATTTAAAATCATATAAAAAACAAACTATGAGTATAAAAGACATAAATTTATTGCACTAAAATTATTGCACTACACTGAAAACTTTTCATTTAATATTTCAATTAAAGAGTAGAGATATATTTAAAAAATATATAAATGCAATATAAATTATATGGTACATTATTATATATTCTAGTAATACATTATTTTGTCTATACTTAGGAAAAAAATTCGTTTCATTCTTTTTTTCTTAAATCACCCTCGCGTAAATATTTCACTGAGTTTTAAACACTTCTTGCTCCGCTGATCACCGTATATACTTTAAAGTGGATGCACATGGTTCTCCACAGATAGCGGAAGTACCGAGTCGGAAATATTTCATGTGATCTTTTCGGTATGTGTTCGAAATATATAGTTTCAGCTGGATGCACAAATGAACAGAAAATTTATGATATTTTTAAAATTATCTCGCATTGCATTTCAATTAACTCTGTCTGTCACACGTAATAATTATATTATACTTTCAAAATTGCCATAATTATGTTTGATTTTAGTGGATAAAAATACTATCTGTTTATTTATCATATATATGATAATTAAGCAAAGAAGAACAAAGAAGACTTTGTTGCTGAAAAAACATATATACACTGAGTAAATATATAAATATACAAATTTTCGAAATTTAAGAAATCTATGAGACATATAAACATTTAAGAAATCTAAAACATATAACATTTACATTTATATAATAAAAATACCCAAGCATTAAATAAATTTAACAATGAGCATCGTTTTTTGCCCTTGTAAGGAAACACAAGCGACACGTGTGAGCGCCGAAGGGTCGAAATTGATGAAACGTATACGTACCGTGATTCCGTTCAAAGGCCGCTCACGCATTTAACATGGTCCTAATTCTATTTTGAGACCGGTGGAACAGACTTACAAATGGGATCGCTATTCTTACGCCCAATTTTCAGCACCCTTACACATATTAATCTGTATTTGGTTTTCATTTAAGATCAGATAATTAAACGATCATGCTATTTCTTTCATTGCATGAATAGTTAACTTTTAATCGATCTCTTTCTTGCTCCTCTTGTAGATTCATGAAAAATATTTATAATTAATATAATTATAATTATATTAATTATATTATATTTAATAATTAATAATTAAGATAATTTTTTTAGATAACATATTTTTATTTAAATGCATAATACTCATTTTTATATTAACAAATTTTTCACCGATAGAGCGTCAAAAATGATAAATAATTGCCGAGTTAGTTAATGAGAGTAATTAATAAGAAAAAAATCGAAGGCATCCAATTGGTTATTGGCGTAATACACAATTATTCAGTTACCCATAGTTTCTTCTTATGTAAGTCACATAATTGGCATTATTTATGCAACAGAGCTAGCGGATAATGAAAACGTACTATCCATTATGTTTCCATGTATGCGTGTATGTGGGTTGTAATATTTTGCGGTAAATTTGCCGGCCGTAACAACACGATGTACCACGTAGCTCATTGTTATCTCTTATAATGTATGCATTTACATTCGCACCCACACATAAGCGAGGCCATTCACGTCAATGTGCATAATACATGACGCAGATGAAGAAAAATTACAGATAATTACATCACACGACGGATGTATGTAAGACGTTAAATATGCCAAATAATTTTATCTTTAAATCTTTCTATAAGTTAAGCTTTATTATAAATTTAATTGCGTCAGATAATTTCAATCCTTATAATGAACAACTTTAATAATGAATGATACATATTTTCTTTTTCATTTTAAAGATTATACCCAGTTTTTATTTATTATAATGCTGTGAAATAGTATATCGAGCATCTGATCACGAAGTAACGATAATGCATTAATATAATTTATTAACGGCAAATTAGTTAGATTAGAAGTAATAAATGTATTACTTATTTTGTCGGTCGATATTTGATTCTTCGATACGGCCCTTTCTCCTTTTATATTCGCACCAGTATATCCTCCAGTATAGCATTGTGCAATAAATACGACATACATACGAAGCAGTATACAATGCGAACGATACGTATTCATGTGTCGCATTCTTGCATCGTGTGAACCACCTCTCAAAGGAGCAATAATATAAGTCACTTAACTGTAGTGTCCATTTTATTCATTGAAAACGATACAAGAAAAAATCATGACCAAATATTCTTTTTTTTGATGACATAGCAATTTGATATAAACATAGAACTTTATTTCTTCTTATTTTTGCAGAATCATATCTATAATATCTTTCCACATTTCGGATATTTTAAAGAATATTATAATTAAAGTATCATTAACATTATAATTAAACATTACATGACTGAACATTATAATCAAAGTAGCATTATTTCGAAATTTTTAAATAACAATAGCATTGATATATATATAGAAAAATATAATATCACATTTATTCTAACAATTATTAAAAAAGAATATTAATTTTTTTATTATAAAAATTTTTATTATAAAACGGTCTCTTTTTTAGTCTCTTAATCTCTTTTTTAATTTACACTTTCAGAGTTAATGTAGCATGTTTAAAATTAAAAAGAATGTGTTGTTTTTAAGAAAAAGAGATTAAAAATTTTATTGTATATTACTTTAAAATAATTATACACACTATTTATGTCTAATTCTTATTCTTATTAACTTATGACCTACCTATCTATAAACTATTTATGTTCACCGTTCCTTAACATGTATCTGCGGTATAATTAGAGCTCCTATGAGATGCAATCCTCACGCAGCAAGTACGTGCATTGCGTAAGTAAAAATAGGTTTTTTATCTCCCATTGAGAAATTATCACACACCTTTCACGGTTTGACGTTCAGCGATGACTGCGAGATGTTAAAATTCCGTGCGCGTATCGTGGCAAAAGAATTTCTCCTCTATAAGCACGTAACGTAAGGTGCATTCACAATCAGTTCCTGACGAGTTAATTGTATAACGAGATTATGAGAAACTTTTTTATGTTATGATGTGGCATTATATATACTTTGTATAAACTTTGATCTGATAGCTGTTTCATATTGATAAATGTTAGTATGTAATCTCTATAAAAAATCAGACTCTATAATAAATTTTTTGCACATTCTTCTACGTATGCATACATTTTTTACAGTTCTTGAAAAGTTTGAAGGTTATTTCGCTCTTTATTTCATCTTTTCATTTAATATTTCTCAATACCGAAATGATTGAGAAACACTGATTAATAAAACATGATTATTTCAAGTGCGTACATAAGTATTTACACATCGCCATAATGAGATTGCAAAGAGTTCGACACATAAAATGTTATGATATAGAATTGTGTGCTAATTTTTATTTAATTATAAAATGTAACTGCGATTGAGAAGTGTAACTTGTAACTGAAACCATAAATGACTATGTATTATACACTGTTTTTAGTGAATTATACATTGATAATACATTAATATCATTTTAAAAAGTAAATTCTTTGTACTTTTTATTTTAAAAAATTACAAAAATGTAAAAATTTTCGCGCCAATAACAGTGATTTAATAATATGTTTTTGATGAATCGCTAATATCTATTATTTTAGATCTTTTTTTTTATTTTCTTTTCATTTTTTTATTGAATTTTACAAATCACTTTGAGCAAAGTATTCGATTTAGCTATGTTTGATCAAGACACAAGTTTGCACATTATACTCTCAATTTGAATCACGATATATTCACAGTAAATATAGCATATATATTCCCATATACACATATATACATTCCTGTAATATGAATCTTGCGGTTTTTTAGCTTGCTTTTTATTTTTTTTATATTACTCATGTAAATCTTCATCAGTTTTTTTCCTCGAAAAATTATCATAAACATTAAATTGTCATCCTTGAGAAAAATTATTTATTTAACTCATAGTTGATTTATTCAACATTGTTGGATTTGATTTTGCATTTGCTAATAATGTTAGATTCTTTATATAATATGGAAAACATCTTTACATATATACATATACAGTAAACTTCCACATTTTAATTGTGTACACGAAATTATATGTATTAATAATATTTCATATATCAATAATATTTTTATAGTGCATCACTATTGTGTCTGTAATCTATCAAAATTTCTCTTTTAATATTAATTTTGCATCTCTTCTTTTAAGACATAATAATAGATGTGTTCAATTCATGAATTTATCTTTTCAAACCTGAAAGAAGATTGAACAAACCGGTTAGATTGTCTACAATATTTTTTTCTCAATGTAATACAAATATATTTTACAGCAAAAAAAAGATCACAGAATTTTGTTTCGATATTCGTCTCTGAATTGCTCTCTGTGATCTACACTTTATTCCATTTCTCCGAAAACTTTAGAAATCTAAAGTGACAAGGTTAAAATATCCATTTAAAATATCCAAAATGACCATGAATTGTTAAAGAATCGTCCCAACCATAGAATATAATGGAGACAACCTTTTTGTTGCGAGAGAATTTCTATTGTGTAAAGTTCCAATATACGGAGTAGAAGTTTTTCAAATCAATATGTCTTCAAAAAGATATAGATATAGATAAAAAAAAATATAAATATATATATATTTATATATATATATATATATATATATTTATGTATATATTCCTGGACAAAATTAACGCATAATTTTTTTTTACTTTTTCTTTAAAAGCTGGTATTTAAATTTTAAAGAAAATGTGAAAAAAAAATTATGCGTTAATTTTGTCCAGAAGTGTGTGTGTATATATATATATATATATATATATATATATATATATATACATGTCCGGTTCGTGAGGGAACAAACGAAAAGTGATGATAGATTGGGTCAAACTAAGAAGAATAGTCCTCTATCATTTTGCAAAATTCGCAATAATTATTAAGTAATAAGCAAAAATGTACATACATATACGTACATGCATACATACATATGATGATAGATTGGGTCAAACTAAGAAGAATAGTCCTCTACTATTTTGCAAAATTCGCAATAATTATTAAGTAATAAGCAAAAATCTCCCGGCGCATGAGAAGCAGTAGACCGCTTTTTGCTTATTACTTAATAATTATTGCGAATTTTGCAAAATGGTAGAGGACTATTCTTCTTAGTTTGACCCAATCTATCATCACTTTTCGTTTGGTCCCTCACGAACCGGCACCCTGTATATATTATATATATATATATATATATATATATATATATTTTTTTTTTTAAATATATATATATATATATATTTTTTTTAATAGTTTTATAAGCACGTTTTATTACACATATTCAATTACAAAGTAAAGGGTTAATTTCAAATGTTTCCAACAAAAACGCAACAACATAGTCATATGTCATATTATATGTATATTGTTGTAAAATATTATTATGGTTTAGGTTCACATTTATATTTGAAAGAAAATAATTATCGCGAATCTTAAGTGAGTAAGTTTCCTGTTTTATTGAATTGACAAGGAGGATATATTTAATCATTCAATTGGATTACCTTGTACGTATGGCGACGAGGCCGTTTTGTATTGCAGAAAACTCCTTTCTATCAGACTACACAGGTTTCTCGATAGAACTCGCGGGTTATCGACCGTTTACGCCACAGAGGAAAATGTATGTCACGACAAAGGATGAATAGAGCGCATGTCTGTTTCGCAATGTCGAATTATCTAATAGATGACCGATCACCTCGTGACATGATTCGTTCTAGAATCTGATCTCTAGATCTGCAACATCGAATCTCGTTTAGCGGATGTAATATGACAAGTTGCATTGCGAAAACTTTGACTTTTCTCTTTCTCATAAAAGAGAAATAATTGGGAAATAATCCCAATGACTAATCCCGATGACTAAAACAGAATATATTTATCGTGATGGAAAATAAAGTCGACGATATGTTCTCTCTATTTCACATGTTCGAATTTATATGTATTTATGTATTTATATTATATTTATATTTATGTATTTATGTATTTATATTATATTTATATTTATGTTTATTTGCAAAATACATAATTAATATTTAGTTGCACATGAGAATTAAAATGGGTTTATTTTTAGATCAAGAGAAGTTTTTACCTCCTTTGGTCCATCATCGACGATTAGCCCGATGTTTGGCGGCGTTGCAGACCATTCTTGGCATCGCGGTGACTTTCCTGTCGTTGTGGTTGCTGCTTTGGGCACCGCATCTTCCCATCGTGGACAATCCTTATTGGAGCGGTATGCCTGTAAGTTTTATAATTTTATAATTTTATGCAATGAGATATGCATTTCTGACGATACAAGAATGATATAGAATAGAAATTTTCTTCATTTATTTAATAAGCTTTATTAGAATAAATACATAATGTGATTATCTCTCATTATATACTTATACACACACACACACAACACACACACACACACACACACACACACACATATATATATATATATATATATATATAATATATAATTGTCATTTTTTAAATGATATATAGTTTTATAAATATAATTTATAAGTAGTTATATTTTTAAAAATTAATAATTATTTATTGGGTTGCATTTATTTTGATAGTTTTTAATAGTACATTTTTTTATATAAAGTTAACAATGTTTGAAAGTTTTTAATGTTTGATAGTTTTTAATGGTACATTTTTTATATAAAGTTAACAATGTTTGAAAGCTTTTAATCTTTAACTAATTAAAGGTAAGTGTGCAATAAAAATCATCTCCTATCTAGTATCCAACACACACACACACACACACACACACACACACACACACACCAAAGAAATTATTTATTACTCTCTCTTTAACACATAAGTATATGTATATTGACCTATATACACATATATACGATTTAATATTTTTTTAACATTTTGGATCTTCAGCTCTTGATGTCGGGCAGTTTCGGAATCTGTCTCTTATGCTGTTTTAAAAAAGAATATCCGGGTATAAGCCCCGGATTTTGTCTTTCCGCCACAAAGGTAAGAATTCTCTATGATATATTATAGATTTCTATAAAAAAAAATTCAAGATCGAGCTTTTATTATGTCCAGCTTCTTTAATGGTAATTTCTTGCTTACAATTATTTATTTAATTAATATTATTTATTAATTTAAAATACAATATGCATATATTTTGTTATATAACTACTATTTTGTATTATAATATATATTCTTGTGTTAATTACAAGAATTTTAATTATAACAAGAACAACAATTTAATATGAATTTTATTCTTTATTAATAACTTTCTAGGGAAATAATATACATGTTTAGGGAAATAATATACATAATTATCAAATAATATGTAATGTATTTCCTTCTTTTTTTCTTTTTCTCTTTTTGATCATGTTTTATCGCACCTATATTCCGTTTTGCTACATCGAACAGGTTGTTAGCGTGTTTTTGGCGGTTTCGGCGACTGTTGCGTGCATAAGCGCGTGCGTATTCTCCGCGATGCACTTGTCGCGTCTCATGGGACTGGAATGCACTCCGGCACGAGTACTAAATGCCACGTGTGTATGCAGGCCACGTGGCGAGCCGCCTAATTCATTCGAAGGTGCAGTCAGGTGTGTCATGTAAAATTAGTCTCAGATATATTGATAAATTATATAATATTTTTAGAAAATTTATGAAAAGTTATAATACATATGTGATGTATTATGCGATTGTTTTTGGAGATAGCACTGTTTCTCTTGTAGAATTTTATAATTATTTAACTTTGTATTTATTATTTGAGAATTATTAATCTTCACTTTAATTCTCCAGAGAAAGATTTTTATTTATTTCAATATTAAGAATAATTAAATTTCAAATTAAGATTTGAAATATAATATGCAAGACATTTTTTTTATATTTTAAGAACATTTTAAGAACATTATTTTTTAAATATCTTTCCAATTTTATCATTTTCATTATCAAAAATTCTGAAGAATGAGAGAGAAGAACTTGATATTTAAATACATTTTCGTTCTCTAAAAAAAGATAGCCATATTACATCGTGTGACGCAACAAGTTTAATATTACGACGATATGCATATAAAAATCAATACTTTTTTTTATATCTCACCAGATATTTGGACCTTAATTGTCCCGAGGTAGAAGGTATTCTGACGATACTTCTCATCTTCTCTTGTACTTGCAATGGGTTAGGCGTCTTGATAGCGGGATGCTATAGTTACCTTCATTGGAGCACGCGATACAAGAGGCCAAAGTATATACAGGTCAGGACCAATAACATTTCCAGGCACAATACGCTCAACAATAGACCGATCTATAAACCGAAGGAAGAACGATGACGCTTGCAGATGCTATAATAACCGAAATGCTTCCATTTTGTTGTGATCCATCAATTTTTTTCATGATCATGAGATTGACACAATATTACATATATGATGAAGATAAGCGATTATGATAAATAATAATACTTATTGCATTAAAGCGAAGTTAATCCAATAAATAAACTGACAAAAACAATTGCTCTGATGCACAAAGGAGAAGAAGAAACATATTTTACAAAGATTCTACAAAGATATGAACAGAGAAATTTTAATTAACAAACTAGAATTCTTTTTATCACTCCATTCTGGATAACAAATTCGCAATTTTCCAGAAAGAGACATAATAAGTACTCGGAAAAAATCGTTCTCATAATCGAGAAATCAAGATTAAAAAAAGTATAAATGTATATATTTATTATTAATCATTAACGATATAATAATGTGAATTACAATGATATTATTGAAATACGATACAATAATGGATTATACTATACAATGAACCGGAAAAGCAATTTCGGATTCGATAATTAGCGCATTTTTTATTACGTGGAGGCTCAATATTTGTTTAAACTTTATGTGTGTATTTATGTGTGCGTGCATCTGACAGTGCGTTTGTCTTCCAACGTAAAAGAAATTTCGAAATGAACGAAGACTACAAAATACTATAATACTATAATATAATACTATAATACATATTGATTTTTATTCTTTTATATTAAGATTAAAACTTATAAATAAAACAAATACCTCAGATATTTTTGAAATGATGTAATATCAAGATATTTACATTATCTTTTATACATTATACATATTAGTTGTATTTAGTAAAATAATATATGGAATTAAAGAACTGTCATATTATCACTGTATTTATATAAAATAAAAATCTGTGGAATATTGATATAAAATTATATACAACGTTAATTTTATAAGAACTGATTCTAGAATTGTTCAAAAAATATCTAAATAAAAAATTGATGATATTAAAGAATTTTATGCTTCAAAAAAGCAATACGAAAAAAATGTAAAATATATATAACAATTATATGTGTTTTATAAATCTTTTTACTACGTATAGATATGCATTTTGCAATTTGCAGTTTTAATTCCGTTTTTTAATTCCGTTTCAATATATGAAAAAACTACAAGATTTAGAAGCAATTAAAAAAAAATTTTTAAACTCATTAATATTAGTTTTCTATTATTAATAGTTTATTTCTGTATTTCGATATATTTATGTGATTTTGAAACAATTTATGACAATAATAGTCATTTTTATGCATAAATTCAACTAAATTCTATTAAAATATTATACTCATTCTTTTCTTGCATTAATATTTATATTTCTTACATTATATTAATATTAAAACAAATAATAAGAATTATCAGAAAAAGGAAGAAGATATTAAAAATCCTTTTAATGATATTTTTATCTATATTTCCATTACTAAAATTTTGTTATAATATACTAATATAATATTATTTGACACTAATATAATATTTTAATTTATATATCTCTAAATTTGCAATTACAAATACTTTTTATATGACAAAATTTTTTTAAGTTAACATTAATGGAAAAAATTTTCAGTTAAAAATAAAGATATTTTAGATATATTTTAAAAATATTTCTGATTATTATTAATAAAGAACGTATTAATTTTTATATTTCGAAGTATGGGACTTCGAAATATAAACGAAATAAACGAAATATAAACTAAATATAAACGAAATAACTTCTATTTAATTATATTATTATTCTTGAGTTTGATGTAGCAAGTTGAAAGCCGAGTATGACATCTTAAGCAACTGTAAATTTATTTACAACTTATATATTATTGATGTTTAATTTCTATTGTGTTAATTAATTGATACTGACAGCTACAAACGAATCAAGATTTAATGTCAGTATGTACATGCTATTAAATTCGATGGGGATTGTTGTGCGCTTCATAACGAATAGAAGATCTTTCTTGCAGTTATTGCTAAGTGCCGACCATTCCACTTTGTTATAAATATTATTTGCCAAATGAAGACTCTACAAATAAAGATGTTTTGCAATAATATATATTACAAAAAAATATTTATCAATATTTATCTTAATTTTTTATTTTTCGTTATATCTAAACTTTATTTTATTATTTTAGAGTCATATACTTTTGTCTTGACTTCGTTTCCGAACCAACAATAGATAAAAATTTGCGTTAATATAGCGCCCATATAGGTCATCAATGAAATAAAGATTATATAACTCGATGTCGTTGCCATTCGATACAAATTCGAACATAGCACCAACATGCTCACCGCAAACTGTAGAGCAATTATTTTTGAGAACATGTCATTCACCATGCATGCATATCTACGGTTGAACAAGGATTTCTTAATCGATTTCCTGAATAGCCTCGAAAATTATTAGCAAATTATTAAATTTGCATTACTAACATATTAACGTCAAAGCACGAAGAATCAGTACGATTCAAGAATCCAAAAATAAAGACAATAATTATTCTTATCATTATATTATTTAGCGAACCATTGATAATTTCTATAAAGTCGTGACTTTATTTTATACAGTTCAAATTTTTAAAAAATAATTTTTTGAATATAAAATAATAAAATTATTAAAAAAACTAACTCAAAGATATAATTATGATGACGAACACAGTCGTGCAGGATGTGTTGACTGTGCGTAATTTTTGTCAATCGATGTTCCAAAATTTCAAGCTGACAACAGATATACAACAAAAGTCCGCAAATTACACTCTCACAAGCGACGTTTACTATACCCGAAGTTGCCATGCCTATCAATTGGTAAGTGTACACAAGAAAGTATATAACAGGGGATGAATAATCGAATGGCACCCATGCTTTGTAAGTCAAGTTTCGTTTTGTAAATTCTGTGAAAATAGATGTCACAACTACCGATATGATCGCCATCAAGACGATACTTAAATACCGCAATGTATTATTCCTATAAAATAATTATAAAGCTTATTTTAATTCATTTTCTTATATTTGATCTCTGATCTCTATTGAATCTACTAATCTTTTTCTGTCTTTTCTCTTCTTTTTTTGGATATACTATTATTATATTAAAATATGATATTTATATTTAAAATATTGATTTATTATTATTCATAATATATTATGATATTTCTAAAAGTATTGCCTTATACATTTTTTTTTTCATAAATATAAGAATAGTTTTTATTTCAGAAAATTATATATAATAATTGTATATAATAATTATATATAATAATTGTATTTAGAGAAATTAAATTCATGTATGTTATGTGAGATATTATTTGTATAAAATTATCATATACAAATACATAAGCATATAAATATCAATATGTTCTAAAGCATTGCTCTAAAAATATTTAAGAACAGAATATTTTCTTAATATTCACAAAATTAATTATCACCATATGACTGATGCATTTACTAGATATTACGTAATTTAACTGATGCAAATTTGAAATGATATAATGATACTTACTCTATCAACTTCTCAAATTTTTGTTGAATCATTGCTTCGTGTGTTTCACATATTGCAAAAGGTTTCTTGGTAAGAACGTTGATTACAATCATAATTTTTTTTCGATCTATCCACATATAAACTTGTTTATAGCCTGCGACGAATACGGTCAACATCATGTACAAAGAATCGGTGAATTCATCAGAATTACCAACATTGAATATGATGTTCATAAATTGCGACATTGCAAATGTACATAATGCAGAGAAGAGAAATATAGCGTGAGTTTTATATATTATATGTTTAAATAATGATGTCCATGAAGATGGTTGCCAACATCCAGCCAATGCACAGATTAGAAATGTAAATTTCAATACTTGCATTTCAGCTTTTTGCAATTTTGTCTATCAATAGCTATTATTTATTAATTATATTAATTTTCATTGTATGATTAAAATATCTGTTAAAAAAATAGAGGTTTTATAGTTAAAAGTAAAATAAATTTATTGTGTGAAACAACTCATTAAGAAAAAGCTTATAATAGGAAGAATATTATCTTATTATTTGTTCAATCAAGTCTTTTCTTAAGTATATATTTTGAAGTATATATTTCATTTTTTTTCTTAGTTCTTGTTATAATGGTCGTTTGAAGTAAAATCCTTATCATTTTTTTCCATTTCACAAATATATATATATATATATATATAAAATATATTTTTTTTTTATTTTCAAATATTAATCTTTAACGTTTAATTACGAAATATTTGATATATTATACATTGTAGAAATGCAAAAACATTGTTATTTAAGATTATCAGATTATGTTTAAAAAGATTATTCATGTTGTATATGGAATGCATTTCTATTTTAAAATTATTAAATATTGATTAATGTTATTTCTTAATATTAAAAACTTTTAAATATATTTAATAGTATATACATTACGTTTACTACAAAAATTGTCTCACTTTCATAACTCACTGCACAGCAAACTATTTGTATTTTATATTTAATTCTGTGATAAAAACACAAATTCAATTTAATAATTAGTTATAAAACATTTCAATCCTTTGTCACACTTTTAAAAGACAATGGATAATCGGAAAAGAAAGGGATACTGAAATTGTCTATAGTCTCGCGTTGCGATTTTCTGATAATAATACTGCTCGTTGCATTCATTATGTCTATCCCTATTTTCTTTTTCTTATTATCAGATCGATATAAAAAGGTTCGTATGCAATAATCTTTTCATGAAGCTCGAAGCAAAATTGTTTCGAGATATTTGTCTTACTAGAAAATTGTAATGCAGTTATTTTCATAAAGACAATGAGACAGAAAAATATTACATGACAATATAAATTTCTCGGAATAAATTAGCCTATTGTATGAGGAAATACTTTGATACAACTTTTTTGGTGTATATATCAAGATATCATATTTATTTATTGCATTGTTCATTTCGTTCATATATATAATTTTAATATTAAATAACGAATCATTAGCTATAGTTTATGAAACCTTAATACTAGTCTATACGTTTGCTTGGATAATATTTTTACGCTCATATGTGTATTAGCGCATGTATGTACATCGAGATGTCATAAAATTACAGCTATTCTTTATTTTATTAATACAGCTATTCTTTCGATTACTATTAATATAAATTCTTATGTTCATATTTTGTTCTCATCAAACATAAGTAGAAAGAAAAATTTCTAACTATTTTATTTCTCTTGATATAGATGTGCTTTATAAAGCGTCACATTAACATTTGTACAAACACAATATAATTTAAAAAAAAATTTTTTTATGACATGTTATTTATTTTTACATATTTTGCTCTTTTAAAGTAATTATTGCTATATTCCACGTTACAATACAATAATTCAAAGTATTCAAATAGAAAATTAATAATTTTAGCATCAAATATGTTTGTTACGTAATAGAAAATAAAATATTAGAAAAGTTTGAGTGTAAAAATATTTTATTTGTTAAATAACATGAATGTTTGTATTCAATAACTCATATTAATTCTAACGTTATTATTTATTTAGAACTGTCGTTTCTTTTTTCTAATTTTTAAATAAATAGTAATATAAAACTCCTTAAAGTTTATGGAGTTTTTAAAAATTATTTAGTCATATAAAATAAAAGAGAGAGGAAGAGAAAGGAAGAAAAAAGAGAAAAAAGAAAGATTATTATATTTATTTTTGCATGTTTTTTATATAACATTTAGCGAACGTGATAGGATAATAAATTAAATGAAAACAATAAAAACTTCTGTTATTGATCATTATTATTCTTGTGTTTGATGCAGTAAATTGAAAATCGAATATGACATCTTAAGTAACTGTAAAAAATATAAATATAAATTATCTAAATTTATTTGAAATATTTATAATAATCAGCAAGTATTATCATTAGTAATACTGACAGCCACAAATGAGTCGACATTCATTGTGATTATAAAAGCACTACTAAATTGGATGGGAATCATTGCATACTTCATAATTAATACGAGAGATTTTTTATTGCTATTGCTAAGTGTTAGCCATTCCATATTATAAATTATTCACCAATTGAAGACTCTACAAATAAAAATATATAACATAATAAATTACACAATTATTCGCAGAAAATGCTAATTTTTCTATTTTGAATAACTTTTATTATTATTTAATGAATTAATATATTTTTTATAATATTTAACATTTATACAAATAACTTCATAACAAATTAAATATAAACGAAATAACAACTTCTATTTAATTCTATTATTCTTGAGTTTGATGTAGCAAGTTGAAAGCCGAGTATGACATCTTAAGCAACTGTAAAGTTATTTAAAATTTATATATTATTGATGTTTAATTACTATTGTGTTAATTAATTGATACTGACAGCTACAAACGAATCAAGATTTAATGTCAGTATGTACATGCTATTAAATTCAATGGGGATTGTTGAGCGCTTCATAATGAGTAGAAGATCTTTTTTGCAGTTATTGTTAAGTGTCGACCATTCCACTTTGTTATAAATATTATTTGCCAAATAAAGACTCTACAAATAAAGATGTTTTGCAATATTATACATTATCAAAAAAATTTAAATATTTATCTTAATTTTCTATTTTTCATTATATCTAAACTTTATTTTGTTATTTTAGAGTCATATACTTTTGTCTTGACTTCGTTTCCGAACCAACAATAGATAAAAATTTGTGTTAATATAGCGGTCGTATATGTCATCAATGAAATGAAGATTACATAACTCGATGTTGCCATTCGATACAAATTCGAACATAGCACCAACATGCTCACCGCAAATTGTAGAGCAATTATTTTTGAGAACATATCATTCACCGTACACGCATATCTACGGTTGAACAAGGATTTCTTAATCAATTTTCTGAATGGTCTTGAAAATTATTAGCAAATTATTAAATTTGCATTACTAACATATTAACAACAAAATCAGTTTTTATCTTTCCTTCTTATTTCATTTAAGAAGGAGCACGAAGAATCAGCACGATTCAAAAATCCAAAAATGAAGACATATAATAATTGTTCTTATCATTGCTTATATTATTTAGCGAACGATTGATAATTTTTATAAAGTCTTTACTCTATTTTATACAGTTCAAATTTTTTAAAAATAATTTTTTGAATAATAAAATAATAATATTATAATATTAAAAAACTAACTCATAGATATAATTATGATGACGAACACAGTCATGCAGGATGTGTTGACTGTGCGTAATTTTTGTCAATCGATATTCCAAAATTTCAAACTGACAGCAGATATACAACAAAAGTCCGCAAATTACACTCTCACAAGCGACGTTTACTATACCCGAAATTCCCATGCCCATCAATTGGTAAGTGTACACAAGAAAGTATATAATAGGGGATGAATAATCGAATGGCACCCATGCTTTGTAAGTCAAGTTTCGTTTCGTGAATTCTGTGAAAATAGATGTCACAATAAGCGATATCATCGCCATCAAAACGAGACTCAAATACCGCAATGTATTATTCCTATAAAATAATTATAAAGATTATTTTAATTCATTTTCTTATATTTAATTTCTGATCTCTATTGACTCTACTAATTTCTTTCTGTCTTTTCTCTTCTCTTTTTGGGTATATTATTATTATATTATTTATATTTAAAATATTGGTTTATTATTATTCGTAATATATTATTATATTTCCAAAAGTATTGTCTTATACATTTTTTCTTCTATAAATATAAGAATGGTTTTTAATTCAAAAAATTATATATAATAATTGTATTTAGAGAAATTAAATTACGTCATGTATGTTATGTGAGATATTATTTGTATAAAATTATCATATAGAAATACATAAGCATATAAATGTCAATATCTTCTAAAGCATTGCTCTGAAAAATATTTAAGAACAGAATATTTTCTTAATATTTACGAAATTAATTATCAACATATGACTAATGCATTTATTTGATATTATGTAATTTAACTGATGCAAATTTGAAATGATATATAATGATACTTACTCTATCATCTTCTCAAATTTTTGTTGAATTATTGCTTCGTGTGTTTCACATATTGCAAAAGGTTTCCTGGTAAGAATGTCGATTACAATCATAATTTTTTTTCGATCTATCCACATATAAACTTGTTTATAGCCTGCGACGAATACGGACAACATCATGTACAAAGAATCGGTGAATTCATCAGAATTATCAACATTGAATATGATGTTCATAAATTGCGACATTGCAAATGTACATAATGCAGAGAAGAGAAATATGGCGTGAGTTTTATATACTATATGTTTAAATAATGATGTCCATGAAGATGGTTGCCAACATCCAGCCAATGCACAGATTAGAAATGTAAATTTCAACACTCGCATTTCAGCTTTTTGCAATTTTGTCTATCAATAGCTATTATTTATTAATTATATTAATTTTCATTGTATGATTAAAATATCTGTTAAAAAAAATAGAGATTTATAGTTAAAAGTAAAATAAATTTATTATGTGAAACAACTTATTAAGAAAAAGCTTATAATAGGAAGAATATTATCTTACTATTTATTTAATCAAGTCTTTTTTTAAGTATATATTTTGAAGTATATATTTCATTCTTTTTCATTTCACAAATATATATATATATATATATATATATATTTTACTTTAAAATATTAATCTTTAACGTTTAATTACGAAATATTTGATGTATTATACATTGTAAAAATGCAAAAAAAATTAGTGTTTAAGATTATCAGATTATGTTTAAAAAGATTATTCATGTTATAAATGGAATGCATTTCTATTTAAAAGTTAAACATTGATTAATGTTATTTCTTAATATTAAAAACTTTTAAATATATTTAATAGTATATACATTACGTTTACTACAAAAATTGTCTCACTTTCATAACTCACTGCACAACAAACTATTTGTATTTTATATTTAATTCTGTGATAAAAACACAAATTCAATTTAATAATTAGTTATAAGACATTGTTTCAATCCTTTGTCACACTTTTAAATGACAATGTATAATCGGAAAAGAAAGGGATACTGAAATTGTCTATAGTCTCGCGATACGACTTTCTGATAATAATACTGCTCGTTGCATTCATTATGTCTATCTCTATTTTCTTTTTCTTATTGTCATATCGATATAAAAAGATTTCTTATAATCTTTTCATGAAGCACGAAGCAAAATTGTTTCAAGATATTTGTCTTACTAGAAAATTGTACAATTTAGTTATTTTCATAAAGACAATGAGATAGACAAATATTATATGCCAATATAAATTTCTCAGAATAAATTAGCCTATTATATGAGGAAATACTTTGATACAACTTTTTTTGTGTATATATATATATATATATATATATATATATGTACATATATATCAAGATATCATATTTATTTATTGCATTGTTCATTTCTTTCATATATATTATTTTAATATTAAATAACGAATCATTAGCTGTAGTTTATGAAATCTTAATACTAGTCTATACATTTGCTTGGATATTATTTTTCATCATATGTATATTAGCGCATGTATGTACATCGAGATGTCATAAGATATTACAGCTATTCTTTCTATTATTACTATTAATATAAATGCTTATATTCATATTCTGTTCTCGTCAAACATAAGTAGGATAAAAAAAAATTTCTAACTGTTTTATTTCTTTTGATATAGATGTGCTTTATAAAGCGTCACATTAACAGTTGTGCATACACAATACAATTTAAAAGAAATTTTTTTTATGTTATTTATTTTTACATATTTTTCTCTTTTAAAGTAATTATTGCTATATCTCACATTATAATACAATAATTCAAAATATTCAAATAGAAAATTAATGTTAATAGAAAATAAAATATTAGAAGAGTTTGAGTGTAAAAATATTTTATTTGTTAAATAACATGAAATTTGTGTTCAATGGCTCATATTAATTCTAACATTATTATTTAGAACTGTCTTTTCTTTTTTCTAATTTTCAAATAAATAATAATAAAACTCCTCAAAGTTTATAGACTTTTTAAAAATTATTTAGTCATATAAAATAAAAGAGAGGGAGAAAAAGAAAGAAAAAAGAGAGAGAAAAAAGAAGATTATTATATTTATTTTTGCATGTTTTTTACATAACATTTAGCGAACGTGATAGGATAACAAATTAAATGAAAACAATAACAATCTTCTGTTATTGATCATTATCATTATTATTCTTGTGTTTGATGTAGTAAATTGAAAATTGAATATGACATCTTAAGTAACTGTAAAAAATATAAATTATCTAAATTTATTTGAAATATTTATAATAATCAGCAAGTATTATCATTAATAATACTGACAGCCACAAATGAGTCGACATTCATTGTGATTATATAAGCACTACTAAACTGGATGGGAATCATTGCACGCTTCATAATTAATACGAGAGCTTTTTTATTGCTATTGCTAAGTGTTAGCCACTCCATATTATAAACGTTATTCATCAATTGAAGACTCTACAAATAAAAATATATAACATAATATACACAATTATTCGCAGAAAATGCTACACTTTTTCTATTTTAAATATCTTTTATTATTATTTATAATGAATTAATATATTTTTTATAATATTTAACATTTATACAAATAGAATCAATTTAAGCAAGACATATATATATATATATATATATATATATAAATACTTTAACTTGACTTCGTTTCCAAACCAACAATATATGAAAATTTGCATTAAGATGGCACTTGTATACATTATCAATGGAATAAGGCTCATATAATCTGTTGCCATAGCTATTCGATACATATTTGAGCATACTACCAGCATGCTTACCGCGAATTGAATCGCGATTATTTTCGCAAATGTGTTGTTTATCGTGAATGCATATCTATGAAATTAAAAGATCTAAAAATTGATATCCTGGCAAATAAATTGTGATGTTATTCACAAATTGTTGAATTTATTTGTGTGCGCGCACATATTATTAGATTTAATAATTAGTTATTCTCAGTCACAAATATAAAATATTATAAATTCTTCTAGTTCTTTATTTATGCGAATTTTTTATTAATTCGGGGTATGTATCTATTTTCAGCAAAAATTTTATTGAATATTGTTTTTAATCAAAAAGTGTATTTATAATACAAATTTACAAAATTTTAAATATTATTACATTATTTTAATAATATTTTCTTCTTATATGTGCTGTATATTTATATGTATATATATTTTGTGTTCCTTCTGAATTAAATTTTATTTTTTTTTATTAAATTAAAAAAGAAAATCTTAATCTAAATTGACTCTACTTTTTGATTATTTCATCGAAAATTATCGCTATTTTTTAACATTATTCAAAACTAATTAACTTAGGAACATATTATTAAAAATTAATCGAAATTCAAGAATTCGTAAATGGAAGGAAAAAGAAACGAAATTTATTTGAAATATTTTATATTTGTTTATTTAGTAAGAGCTTCAATCATTTCTCTACTATTTAAAAAAAAAATTATTATTTATGTATTTTAAATATTTTTATAACAATTTTGACAAAATATAATAGTTTAAAGAACTAACTCGAAAATATGATTATGATGACTAACACAGTCGCTTAAAATGTTTTGACTATACGAAAGTTTTGTCAATCGATACTCCAAAATTTCAAACTGGCAGCAGATGTGTAACAAAAATCCACAAATTAAACTCTCACAAGCGACATTAACTATACCCGAGGTTGACATAGCTATCATTTGATGAATGTATACAAGAAAATATACAGTAGAGGATGAATAATCGAATGGCAACCATGTCTTATATGTCAGATTTCTTTTCGGTAAATCTGTAGAGACAGACGTCGAGATTATTGATAAGATCGACATTATAACAATGATTAAGTACCGCCGTGTGTTATTCCTATAAAATGATAGTAAAGATTTGTTATAGCCATGCATTTTATAAAATTAATTTGTTGTTACATTTGTTGTATCTCTCGGATTTTTATTTATAATCATTTTTTATCTTTTTATTTATGAATATTTTTTTATTATTTTTAGAATATTCCTATATTTATAAATAAAAAGATCAAAAATGATTATAAATAAAAATCCGGGAGTACAACGAATAACAACAATATATATATATATATATATATATATATATATAATATGTATATACTTACGTTGTTAATGTTTCAAATTTCTGTTGAATTATTACTTCGTGTGTTTCATATGGTGCAAAAGGTTTCTCGGTAAGAACATTTATTAACATCTTAATATTATTACGATCTATCCACATATAAGCTTGTTTATAGCCCGCTACAAGTATGGTCAACATCATATATAAGGCATCGACAAATTCATCAGAGTTACCGACATTTAATATAATGTCCACAAATTGGGACATAAGAAATGCGTATAATGAGAAGATCAGAAATGTTGCGTAAGTTTTATAAATTATATGTTTAAATAACGATGTCCATGAAAGTGGCTGCCAGCATCCAGCAAGTGCGCAGATTATAAGTGTAAATTGCAGCACATGCATTTGAACTTCTCTAACGCAATTTTATCTATATCAATTGCTATTTATTAATTGCATTATTTTTATTATAGCCAAAATATCTTTCTTTTAAAAAAGAAATTATATACAGAAAGTAATTTATATTAAAATACATTAAAAATTAGAATTCTTTTAAAAATTATATTAATTCTTATAAAAATTAATAAAATAAAAATAAATAAATAAAAATTAAATTCTTATAAAAATTATAATTTTATTTTATTATATTTATTTTATTATATTATTTTATTATATTTATGCGTTTAATAAAGTATCAAATCAGCTTTAAGCATACTTTTTTTATGTATTTCGCAAATATATTTTATAAAGAACGTAAAATATATTTTATGTTTTCAAATTTAATTGATTTCAACTTAATTATATATTAGATGTTTAATGTTAGATAGTGAAATACTTATACTATATAGTTTGATTATATAAAAAAATTTTTTTGTTAGTAACAATCATCTCTTTTTATTATTTATTATATGTAGAATATTGTATGGCATTTTCTAAAGTTTCATATATTTTAATGTTAAATTATTTAATATATGATATGCAATTATACTTACAATTTTTTTGTCTATTCTCTTGCATAAACTATTTATATTTACATTTAACTCTCTATTGTCAAATTAATTTAAATTGTTCGTATAATTTTTAAAAACATTATTTGTTTTTAAATTCTTTGTCTTAAATAACAATGGATAAATTAACATTGGAAGAAAAAAAAATACTAAAAGTATCTATAGTTTCATGATATGATTTTCTGATAATGATATTATTCTTGCATTCCTATGTATTTCTCTTTTATCTGTGATATTATAATACTTACACATACAACTTGCAAAAATTATCTTGCGTAATAATATTTTCATAAAGACAATGAGACAGAAAAGAGAAAAAATAAATTTAAAATAGAGCATTAGTATGAACAAGGAAATTTTGAAATTATATCTCCCTCATTGTACATTAAGATACTACATTTACTATCTACTGCATTGTCCATAATTTTATCGGATATATATTCTTCCAATGTTAAGTATTATTAGCAGAATGTAACGAATCGTTAGCTGTAGTTTATTTTAATGAAATATTAATGTCGATAATTCATATATTCGCTTAAACATTTTTGTCATTATATCGACTGGAGGTCGAAATATCAGAATACTATAGCTAAAACTTTATTTAGTATCAATTTTTCTTAAACTCATTTTTCTTCTCTAATAGAATAAGGAAAAAATATTATTAATTTTAAGAAAACAAGACATCTATAGCTTCGCGATACGATCTTTTGACGACGACACTGTCGGTTGAACTTTTTTTCTTATTTATCTCTGTCATTATCATAATATCAATCTTGCGTGGAATATTATTTTCATGAAACATGTAGATAAGTATAATTACATTTTTTGTCACACGCGATGGGGTGAGTAATATTTTTATCAAGTGGAAGACAAAGCGGATATATTTTATAACTCGATATAAAAGTTATTTTCAGCTGAAGTTGGGCTTATAAAATTTACTATTATATTTTATTAGGATGTGATGATAAATACAATCAAATATTGGTATATAATTCATTAGTGATCTTAAATAATCAATTGGAATATCGTTGTAAATCCAATAGTAATCCTAAGATAAAATAATTAACAGTGAATGAATGAAATCTATCATCTGGTGATGTACAATATCATGAGATTTCTTAATACCATTGCGATTAGTCTTACCTTCATATAATTAAACATTATTCTTGATGTTTATGAATAAAAAAATCAAACATACACGTTCCGATTGTTTGATTTTCATAGATATTGGAATACATAATGTAACGTTGTTTTTAAATATCCGTTTTTTAACACATGTTGGACTTGCAAATTCTTTGATCGCGTTATTTGAGCATAATATTATACGTCATGAAACCTAGCTAAATTGTTATCACGCGACGAAAGTTAGAAATATCTTTCATCTTATTTCAAGATATATATATACTTAATATCCTTTTCTGAAATTGATCTTGTTCTGATCTTGTTTTTCTCCTTTCATACATATAAAGTATTCGCAATATTATTGAAATATTAGAGAGATTCTTGTAATATCCATTATGCAATACTATATTGTGATTTAGCCACATGTAATATTTTATTCATATTTGCATATACGTTTCAATCGATGATTTCTGCTAAAACAATCTTTTAAAAAATAAAGTTAGAAATAACATTATAAAATTCAATAATGAAAATACTAAATCTCGTTCCTTGAAACATACATCGAAAATAAAGCGTAAGTTTATATTAGATAAAAATTTAAGTACTGTATTAAATTAGTTAAATACAATACCATTTTATAACATAATATTAATGAATATATATTAAGCTGTAACTTTTGATCAATATTATATGAAGAGAAATATATTAAAATGCAACATCAATAATATATTTGCAGTAATTCTCTATTTATATATTCGAATATATTCTCTCATAGACATGCATTTTTTATAATCTAGTTTGACTTACTGTTTCTACTTATTACTTTTTATTTAATATATCTTAACAATTTTGTGATATATTTACTAAAAAATGTCTCATTATAAATAATTAATTAATAAATTACTATTATTTTCGAAGCAACAATCAAAATATGAAAATAATAGATTAAATATACATAACAGTATATTTTTAATTTTCTGTTACATATTATTGTTTCTGCGATTTTATCAGTACATTAAAAAGCGAGTATGATGTCTTGAGCACCTAAATAATTATATAATCAATGAGCAAATTAAATTATAATTTATTACATGCAAAAAAATTTTCTCATACAAACCATCACGAATGATTCAAGATTCATTGACATAATATTTGCGCTACTAAATTCGATTGGTATCGTCGCACGATTCATAATCATTAAAAGACCTTTCCTCATATTGTTGTTAAGTATTGTCCATTCTATATTATAAATATTATCCGATAATTGCAGGCTCTGTAAATTGTATATATGATCAAATCATATCAATATATACATATATATGAATATATATTAAAATAGAGAGAGAGAGAGAGAGAGAGAAGAAAGAATGTGTTTTTTTGTTTAAATTATTCTTGCAAACCGATTATTGGCTATAAATTTAAAATTAGTAAGCTACCTTCAGTTTAACTTCATTGCCAAACCAACAGTAATAAAAAATTGGTGCCAGTGTACACGATATAATCATGAGATTTTGTATATAAGAAATGATAGTGGATGATGTTAAAGCCATATGAATCAAATTGTAGCACATTATCACTATGATCATTATAAACTCGCTAGGAACTATTCTAGCAAAATTTTCATTCACCATATATGAGTATCTAAAATTAAAATAGTTTTAATAGATTATACTTATCAACTTTCCAAAACATTTTTAAATCAATATAAATTGTGATACAATATGTTTAAGCAAATCAAACGTATCAAACATATATTATTTTTTAATAACGATATACTATTTATTATAATAACGATATACCACTATTAGAAATATATTAGTTTTTGCTTGGAAAAAAATATTAATAAGTTTTGTAACTTTTAAAGATTAATACAAAGATACATACACAGACACACACCCATATATGCACACACACACACACACACGCGCACCATATTTTACATTGTTTTGCACAGAAAAACATAAAATAACTTAAACAAACATTCATTTTTAATATGAAACTTTTAATATATAACATTAAAAATTGACATTTAAAATATGACATTAAAAATTAATATATTATTAATATATTATTATTATTACAATCCAGCATTACATATTTTAGCTTCTAAAAAAAGTTTTAAGTAAAACGGAATATAAAATAATAAAATTGTTTAAAATGCTAATTTTTTGAATTCTTTATAATTATATTTTGAGGCGTATGTATGTGAGGAAAGTGAGAAAAATCCAAAAAAAGTTGTCCAAAAACATGTATCGAATTTATTAATTAATTTCAATTTTGCATGTACGGATATTAAGTAATTCTAAAACAGAAAATTTGATTTTTAAAAACCAAAAATATTTTTACTTCTTTCTTCCTCATTGATAAACTTTTTTCTGATTTGCATTAAATTAATAGAAAAGTCCAATAAGATATATATATTATCTCAGAGATGTATACGCACCGGCAGGAAAGGTGTCCCAGTATGCTTGTGTGACGCTCATTGACGTCACACTTACACAAGCAAAGCGCACATGTACGCGAGCCGGGCAGCGAGAAAGAAAGTGGGGGTGGAATAGTGGAGGGCATTCCGATGTTGCGTTCTTCGCGAACGGCACAAGAGCAAAAGACAAAGCATTGTAAGACGTGATACCGAGTTAGAGGTGTCCGATAGTCGTCTCTCTCGATCTCACTTGGAACGCTGTTTCTACACGTGTTTCGTGCGCTTTAATATCGATATATTTTTCATTTTTTTCTTTAAGAAATGCGGCTTAATCGCGTGAACTAAAGGTCGGCATTCATTGTTAAATTAAATAATAATTAAATTATATATAAAAAGATAAAATTTAATTAAAAATTATATAATAAAAATATATCGATATTAAAAGAATAAATTCTTGGCTCACAAATTAAATAATAATTAAATTATATATAAATATTATTTTATATATATAAATTATATATAAAAAGAGAAAATTTAATTAAAAATCATATAATATATCGATAATAAAAATATATTGATATTAAAAGAATAAATTCTTGGCTCACGTACACACACGCTTTGCGTGTGTGCGTATGACGTCGACCGTTCATATACATACCGAAACACCATTCCTGCCGGTACATAGATCGTATAAGTTTATGAAGACTTACTCAAATATACGTATATGGTGATGTATGCAATCGCGCAAGCTTTCTTGAGCATTCACAATGTTTGATAAGCGGTATTCTAAAATCTCGATTTGGCAGCAAATGTGTAATAATAATCCGCAAATAAAACTGTCACATGTAGAATGAACAAGACCGATAAATATTAAAGTCAATATCTGATGAATGTATACGGGATAAAATAGCGCGGAGATTATGTAGTCAAACGGTATCCATGCTTTGTACAATAATGTTCCATTCTTGAAATCCGTAAATAATGAAAGCAAAATCAGATAGAAACTGGTTACGAGGACGAGGACTAAATAATATAATGTGTTATTCCTATAAAAGCAGGACTACAATGTTTACTTTTTACAAAAATTATTATTAAAGAGATATTAAAATTCTTTTTTCCGCAGAAATGAATTAAATTGCTTACAATACACATATGCAATCTCTCTTAATTGCATATATTTTAATTTGATTTATATAATATATTTTTAAGAGATATATGTTTATATATAATAATAAAATGTTAATACTTACGTTATTCTTTTGTTAAATTTCTCTTGAATCATATTTTCGTTCAGATCCAATGGTTTAAATGGCGTTTCGGTTAGATTATTAATTAACGTTATAATATTTCCATGACTTTTTCGTATAATAATTGTCTTGTAACACGCCAAAAGCGAAATTATAATATTGAACAAAGCATCGCCGAATGTATCAGCTTCGTCGACGTTTAATATGAGCTCCATAATTTGAGTAATTGCAAATGTATATAGTATTAGAATTACTGATAATGTGTAAGCATTATACATTATGTTTCTAGACAGCGACGTCCACGATGTTGGTCGCCAGCATCCTGCGACCGCTAAAACCGTGAGCGAAAATTTCAACACAGGCATTTCGCTTTTCCTCACAACATTACTTCCCAACATCCATTTGCCCAACATCAATAATTGTTGAAATATTGACTTATTTACTATAAATTTTGATTATTATTAAATGATAATATACCGCGATGATAGATCAATGAGAATGAAGGAGAATGTGTATGATGATTACAAAATATTTTTATAACTATGAATCATATTTATAATAGTTATAAGAAGTATTCTTATAATTATTCATTTTTATAAATAATTGACAATTAATTTTATTTCTACATATATGGAAATAAAAAACTAATCAATAATCAAATACAAAACTATTTAACAAAAATCAATATAACAATAATCACAATAATAAAAAAATATCGCATTGTATTTAATTTTTGTCATAGTATATATTTAAAATATTTTTCTTTTTTTATATAAACTTACAAAAATATTTCGATCGATTTGTTTGAATAGTGCGTTAAATACTTTGAAAGATTTAATTAAATAAATGTTTGCTGTGACAAATCAAATGATGAGGGAATAATCTACTAACATTTATAATCTTCCGACTTTATATTAATTATATTATTCGTCCGACTTCTTTTTCTTCGTACAAATATCTTTATTACGATCTATGACAGACTGATAACTATATTTCTCATGAAATGAACATTCTAATGAATCGGGATGTCTTCTTTCGAAGATTTCTTTCGAAATAATATCTTTATTACAAAACTGCATAATGTACCGTTATTTTCCCGGAGAAAATGGGATAAGAAAAAAGAAGAGAAACTTGATATATAGTCAAGTATGCAGGAAATAAATTCTTGAAATGGTCATTAATAGATTAGTAGCCTCGAACTATTTCCAAGATACTTACATATTTAGATTTAGCTCTGTTGTGTGTTGCATGTTCATTATAAAATATTTTATTTATTCAATATTATTGTATCGAAACGCTACAAATGTACAAAAAATGTATTCCTCAAATGTTAATGAATCAACAATTGTAGTATATATCTGTGTAAAATCTTTATACATAGCTAGTCCCTAGACTCGGCTATAAGCTGTTACCATTATTTTCTTTTGTCATACTACTTATGATATTGAGGTGCTATTAGAACTTATTGATTCTTAAATCTACCTCTTTTTGAACATAAAAAAGATGAAAAAAAGGTATTTTAAATTTTTCTGTAGATTTATATCTTAATGTGAGAAATATTATCGATTAACGGGTTTTTTTGCCGTTCAATATTATAATTATATATTTTATATATAATTATAATATTGAACGGCAAAAAAAACCGTTAATTATATATTTACATATATTACTAAATTAAATTATGAAAAATTAATTATTTCCACTTCTTTATTAATCCTTCGTTTGTGTTTATAAATAGAAACTCGAGTGAAATATTCTAAACATCTATAAATATTGTGAAGCAGATAGTGAAGCTTTTTCCAGATTTATATTCAATGATCAATTTATGTTACAAGATAGCTAATAAGTAAATTTTAGTAAATTTGTTAGAATTATTGAGGTTTAATACAAGAGCCATAATAATTTTAATGTTATGCACATTCTCAATATTCCAATAAAGACATTGAAAATATGTAATATTAAAATTATTAATATTGCGTAGGTGTTATATATTCAATCCCGTTATTCATTTCACATATTATGAACATACATCATAAAATCTAGCTAAATTATTATCATGTATTACATGACGAAAGTTGAAGATATCTTATTTCAAAATATGCATATACAATCAAACTTTCTAATGGTAATCTCTCCTCTCTTCTCCTCTCGTATAAAGTATTTATATTATTATTAAAATATTCATAAAAAGAGACTCTCTTATAATGATGTTTATTGATATGCAATATACGTTGTGATTTATTCACATATTTTATTCATATTTACATATTTGTTTAAGTCGATGATTCCTACTCAAACATTTTTTTGAAAAATGAAATGACAAAAATGGTTCTCAACATTATGTGATAATATTAAATCTCATTTTTTGAAAAGTATCAGATCGAAAATATAATGCTTAAATTCATATTAGATAAAAATTTAAAATATACTGAATTTTAAAATAATAAATGATCGTTTTGTAATATAATTAATATTGTTAATGAATAGATTTTTAAACTATATACATACTATACCATATACATGTTGTTCAATATTATATATCAAAGAAAATAAAATGACAAAATGTAACATCGAAAATATATGCACAGTAATTCTATATACATATCATTTGTACAGGGTGTTTCCGCAACACATCCTTAAGTCGGGATGTCCATCGTCAGGGGCATTTATTAGACTCACTGAATAAAATTAAAATAAAGTTCAACAGAAAGTAAGGAAACGGAATCTTATCATTTTATTATAGTAAATAATTGCGAAATTTAATAATAGAAATATATATTTAATATATTTTAATATATTTTTTTAATAATATATATTTTATCTATCATTAATATATATATTATATATATTTATATGCAATATATTTTTAATAGATAATCATAATATATATAAAATATTCAATTCTAATAAATTAACAAATTTATCTAATAACACATTATAACATTTAATTATAATATTTAATAATAAATATTAATATATATTAATAACGTAAATTTAATAAATAAATTTGAACAAATGTAGTAAAAAATATAATATTCAAATATAATAAAATATACTTATAATGACAAATATTTTTTATCTTTAAATGTAATAAATTATAATAAATGTTCAATATAACCACCATTTTTTTCTAAATATAAAGTAATTCTACGCATGAAATTTTCTTTCACGCGACTTATGAGAGAAGTGATCTCCGCACATGCGTTACAAATTCTATTTTTAAGAATTTTTGCATTTTCCGGCAGGGTGTGATATATTTTATTTTTTAAGATGTTCCATATAAAAAAAAGTCCATAGGACATAAGATGGTGCATGAGCAGAGATCACTTTTCTGATAAAACAGTGAGAGATATTTTCAGGATTGCTCCATGTTTAGAAGAAAATAGTGATTATATCGAGTTTTTATAATTTATTATATTTAAAAATCAAATATATAAATATATAATATATTTTTATCATAAGTATTTTTCATTATATTTATTCAAATTTGTTTATTAAATTTTATTTATGTTATTTTATCTATTATTATTTTATTTATTATTAGATAAATATTTTATTTATATTATTACATTTCACAATTGTTCATTATAATAGATTGATAAAAACAGATTCTTTTTTCCTTATTCCCATTTTAATCTTATTCTGCGAGCTCAGTAAAGCATGTCCCTGAGTGGACAGATAGGCAACCCGACTTAATGATGAGTATGTTGTGGAAACACCCTGTATATCATAGATACTCATTCTTTATAATCTTGTATTTTGATTTTTTTATCGTTCCAACTTATTATTTTTTATTTTTTATTATATATCTTAACAACTTTGTGATATATTTTTTCAAAAATGTTTTATTGGCAATTAATTAATAAACTTATTTTTATTTTCAACGTAATTATACATCAATTATATGAATGTAACAAATTAAAGATAAATAACAATTGCTCTAGTTTTGTATTACTTATTATTTTTTCTGCGAATTTACCAATACATTAAAAAGCGAATATGATGTCTTGAGCACCTAAATAATTATATAATCAATGAGCAAATTAAATGTTTATTTAGTTTATTACATGGAATAAGATTTTCTTATACGAACCATCACGAATGATTCAAGATTCATTGATATAATGTTTGCACTGGTAAATTCGATTGGTATCGTCGCACGATTCATTATCATTAAAAGACCTTTCTGACGTTGTTATTAAGTATTGTCCATTCTGTATTATAAATATTATCCGATAATTGCAGGCTCTGTAAATATAATCTTATATAATTGTAATATAGATAATGTAATATAGATCATAATATATATATAATGTACATTGTATATTATATTAAGATAGAATGAAAAAGAGAAACAAATGTTTTACTGTTTAAAAAGAGAAATTATGTTTTCGTAAACTGATTATTGGCTATAAAATTAAAATTAATAACAAGCTACCTTCAATTTAACTTCATTGCCAAACCAACAGTAGTAAAAAATTGGTGCCAATGTGCAACATATAACCATGAGATTTTGTACATAAGAAGCGGTAGTGGACGATGTGGCAGCCATATGAATCAAATTGTAGCACATTACTATTGTAATCATTAGAAATTCACTAGGGACTATTCTGGCAAAATTTTCATTCATCATATATGAATATCTAAAATTAAACAGAATATTATTAATCGATAGAATTATGACAGATTTAATATATTTAAACAAATAACAATTCAAGAAAATATATTACTTCTTTTTGAAAATATCTTAGGTAATATTATAATTTTAAAGATTAATATAAGAATCTCATATTTTTACATAGAAAACTTTAATATTAAATATTTTTTAATATTAATAATTAATATTAATAATTAATACTAATAATTAATATTAATAATTATGTAATTTTTAATATTAATTTTATATTAAATATTTTTATATGAAATTTTTAATATATTATATAAATACATCATTAAAAAATAATATATTATTTTTAGAATACAACATTATAGTTACTTTTACAGTTTCTAAAAAATATTTGAATAAATATATACAAAATAATAAATAATCAAATTGATGAAAATTTTAATTCTTTTTTGATAATTATGTGAGCATATATGTCTTTCATGTGTCTGTGTGTATATCTAAAAAAAAAAATGAGAAAAAATTCAGCAAAATAATGTTTTAAATTAACTTAGTACTTTAGTATCTATTTTCAATTTTGCATATATGAATGTTAAGTAACTCTAAAACAGAAAATCTGATTTTTAAGCAGCAAAAATATTTTTATTTTTTTCTTCCTCACTGGCAAATAAACATTTTTCCGATTTGTATTAAATTAATAGCAAAATCTAATAAAATATACATATATGATCTCAGAGATGTATGTAGATAGTCTAGGTTTAAGAGAACTTACTCAAATATACGTATATGGTGATGTACGCAATTGCGCAAATTTTCTCGAGCATTCATAATGTTTGATAAACGGTATTCTAAAATCTCAATTTGGCAACAAATGTGTAATAATAATCCACAAATAATACTGTCACAGGTAGAATGAACGAGACCGCTAAACATTAAAGTCATTAGCTGATGAATGTATACGGGATAGAATAGCGCGGACATTGAGTAGTTAAATGGTACCCATGCTTTGTACATTAATGTTCCATTTTTGAAATCCGTGAATAACGAAAGTAAAATCATGTACAAGTTGGTTATGAGAATGAGGACTAGATAACATAATGTATTATTCCTATAAAATTAGAATTATAATGTTTGTTTCAAAAATTATTATTAAAAAGACATTAAAAGTTTTTTTCTTTGAATTACATTGCTTACATTACATAAATGAAATCATTTTATTACATATCTTATTATACATAGCATATTTTATTAAGTATATGTATATAAAAAATATTAAATATGATACTTACGTTATTCTTTTGTTAAATTTCTCTTGAATCATATTTTAGATCTAACGGTTTAAATGGCGTTTCGGTCAGGTTATTAATTAACGTTATAATACTCTCATGACTTTTTTGTATAACAATTGCTTTGTAACATGCCAAAAGCGAAGTTATAACATTGAATAAGGCGTCGCCGAATGCATCAGCGTCGTCGGCGTTTAATATAAGCTCCATAATTTGAGTGATTGCAAAAGTATATAGTGTTAAAATCACTGATAATGAGTAAGTGTTATACATTATGGTCTTAAACAGCGACATCCACGATGTTGGTCGCCAGCATCCTGCGACCGCTAAAACCGTGAGCGAAAATTTCAACACAGACATTTCGCTTTTCCTCCCAACATTACTTTCCAACATCCATTTGCCCAACATCAATAACTGTGTCGATTGAAATATTGACTTCTTTATTAAATTTTGATTATTATTATATAATAATGTACCGCACACAATGATAGATCAATGGGGAAAAATGCGTATGATGATTACGAAATACTTTTATAATTACTATACTATTAATTATACTTATTATTATAAGAAATATTCTTATATATTCTTATATATATTATTATTCTTATTAATATTCTTATATATATTAATTGTATAGTAATTGTTTATTTTTATAAATAATTGGAAATTAGTTTCCGCTGCCTATACAGGGTGTCCCGAAACTAGCGCTCCATATTTTAAAGGTAGATTCTCTGGCCAATTTAAAAACGATTTTTCCTCAGCGAAAATGTCGAGGCACTAATAATTTTCGAGTTATAAATGATTGAAAATAAAGGGTTTTTCGCAAACTAAGCCTTATGGGAATAAAATATTAATAAAGTCACATTCTTTAGTTAATTTTAGGTAGAGTTTACTTTAATAGAATTTTAATTTAAGGCTTAGTTAGAAAGATACATCATGACAAAAATTGGGAATATGCAAAAAATAATGATCTTTTTCGACATTTTCGTTGAGGAAAAATCGTTTTCAAATTGGTCAGAGAATCTACCTTTAAAATATGGAGCAGTAGTTGCGAGACATCCTGTATATGATATGTTCTAATAATCAAATGTGAAATTATTTGTTAAATTAATTAATGAGAATAATGAAAAGAATATTACATATATTATTTCTATTATAATATGCATTCAAAATGTATTCCACTCTTTTTCTATATATTAAACTTACGAAAATGTTACGATTAATTTATTTGAATAATCTGTTGAAAGATTTGATTAAATATTCTCTGGAACAAGTGGAATGACGTGAAGAAGAAACAATCTACTATCGTCTACTGTCTCAACTTGATAATGATATTATTCATTCGATATTTCCCTTTCTTCGTATAAAGTATCTTTATTATTATCAATATTGACAGACATGCAACCATGTTTCTCGTAAAATAATATTCTGATAAATCGAAAAATTATACCCTTTCTAATTTATATTACAAAACTGCATAATTTACCGTTAGTTTTACGGAGAAAAAATATAAAAAAAAGAAGAAGAACTCGATATATAATCAAGTACAGAAAATGAATTCTTGAAATGCTCATTAATAGATTAGTATCTTCTCTAACTATTTCCAAGATACTTAGATCCAATTTTATTGTGCGTTGTATGTCCATTATAAAATATTTTATTTATTTGCAATGTTGCTTCGTAGCTAAGCTATAAATGTACGAAAAAATGTATTTCTCAAATGTTAATGAATCAACAGTTGTAATATATATCTGTGTAAAACCTTTAGACATAGCTAGACCGTAGACCCGGTTATAAGCTGATGCTATTATTTTTTGTCGTATTATCTATGATGTTGGGATGTTATTAGGGGCTTATTGATTCTTGAATTTATCACTCGTTGAACATAATGAAGATAAAGAAAAGGTATTTTAATCTTCTCTGCAGATTTATGTTTTGTAATGTGAGAGATATTATCAATTAACTTATTTTTTTTTGCTGTTATTTAATGTTATAATTATACATTTACATATATATGAAATTTTCAAATGAAATTATGATTAATCATTTCCAGTTCTTTATTAATCTTGCGTTTGTGTTAATAAATTGAAGATCGAGTAAGACATTTTAAGCATCTGTAAAAATTGTGCAAATGCCTTGATTCGATTTAATGATAAATTTACGCAAGGTGACTAATGATTATGCAATAACGAAAGATTCTTACCATTACAAAGGAATCTAAATTCACTGAGATATGAGCACTATTAAATTCGATAGGTGTCAAAGATCGATTCATAATTATTAGAAGATCCTTCTTCGTACTGTTGTTAAGTCTCGACCATTCCATGTTGTAAATACTGTCCGACAATTGTAGACTCTAGATGAAAACATAATGAAACATTAAATATAGTTATTATATTTTATGTATATATATATATATATATATATATATATGCATAATTATATAAATAAATTCAATAATATTTCTTTTTAAAGAAAAGTTTTTCTTATACGATGGTATACATATATAGTAGTGTTAATATAAATAAACAGGTGTAAATTGCCTAGTTAAAAAGAAATACCTTTAGCTTGATTTCATTTCCAAACCAACAATAGTAAAATATTGCTGCTAACATGCAAGCTATACACATTATAAATTGAATATATCCGGCACTGGATGATGTCATAGCTAAATGATATAAATGCGAGCACACCACCAAAGCGCTTACTGTAAATTGAATAGCGATTATTTTCGCAAATTTGTTGTTTACTACATGCGCGTACCTACAATTATATAGGATACATTTATTCAATTATCAAGATCTTATTTTTGAAATTCATTATTGCTGTTATTAAATGGATTATTAATTCGATTATTAAATGCTAATCAAAATTGAAAATTTGCAAATTTATTATTTTTTTATTTAAGAGAGAGAGAAAGAGACAGAGAGAAGATAAGAGAGGAAAAAATAGAGAGAGAGAGAGAATTTAAATTCTTTAAAATAGATATGTGTAATTCTTGTGTGTAATAATAAGTGCATGTATGTATGTGTGTGTGTGTGTGAAAATCAGTTATCATTCAAATATCTGTTATCATTCAAATATCTATTATGTAATAGTAATAAAAAATGATGACTTTCAAAACCTACAGATATTTAGAAACTTACTCAAATATGCAATTGTGATGATATACACAATTGCGAAGATTTTTTTGATTATTCGCGATTTTTGACAATCGATACTCCAAAATTTCGATCTGACAAGAAACATGTAAGAGTAAGCCACAAATAAAACTGTCGCAAGCAAGATTAACGATACCACTAAGAGTCATGCTCATCATTTGGTGAGTGTATGTGAGATAATATATTATTGTAGAGATTGAGTAATCGAATGGTAGCCATGCTCTATAAGCTAAGTTTTCCTTTCTAAACTCCGTAAATAAGGAGAGTAGAATGATGTACACACAAGTTAGCAAGACAAGAACTAAGTACCAAAATGTATTATTCCTAGAAAATTACAAATCTAAACTCTTTAATTTATCTATATCTAAATATTAATTATAATTTTTATATTTTTATATTTCGTTAAATTAGAATTTTTTTCTGTAGAAGAGAAGAAAGATTATATATTTTTTTAAAATAAAATAAAATATGTTTGAAAAGAATGCAACATCTATTTCTGAAAAGTATACAATATATATTAAATATTTTAAAAATTGTATAATAATATAGAATATAAAATATTAATTTTTTGCTATAATAAATATAATTAACTAATTCTTATTAACTTATAAATATCAGAAATATCTTACTTTATACTTACTCTACCATCTTATCAAATTTCTCTCGAATTATTTTTTCATTTTTGTCCAACGGTGCAAACGGATTCTCAGTAAGGTATTCAATTATCATTGCAACATTTTTATGACTTAAATTCATATTAATAGCTTTGTAACACGCCATGAGAACGATCAGCAGTAGATATAAAGTTTCAGTAAATTCATCAGAATTACTAACATTCAATACAAGATCCATAAATTGCGACATTGAGAATGTGTATAACATTAAAATTATTAACAAAGCGTAAGCATTATACATCATGTATTTAAATAACGATGTCGCTGGTTGCCAACAACCAGCGACGGCGAGAACTGTGAGCGTATATTGCATAGGACGCATTTCGTAATAAAAATTCTTTTGCAGTTTCCTTTTATATAAATCTCATAATTATAATAATTATAATCTGTTAATTATTAATACAATAATTTGTAAATCTTAAAAATCATTAAAATATCTATAAATTATACGATAATATTTTTAAATAGTGTTCATTTTACACGATTATTTACTAATTAAATTATTTGCTATATATAATTATTCTTTAAAAACGTTAATGTTTTATTAAAAATTATTTATGACGTCAAATATTACATAAAATACTGTAGAAAAAGATTTTACAATAATAGAAGCATTAAGCAATTATTTTATTGCAATAATATTATATCAATACTGTTTCAAAATATAAAACATTTTGCTATATAACTTACATTGAATTTAAAATTTTCGTTCAACTCTCGTTTGCTTCGAAAGATTTAACTTTTTCCCATGAAATAGAATAAAATTATTATAAAACTACTATCTCTTGATTTCCAGAGAGAAACATTTTTCATAGAATTTACTACAAGACAACTATATTATTATCGCAATAACATGCGACAATACGATGCATTTCTTACAAAATGATACATACATACTTAAATCAAATTGTGCTGCGAAATGAAATTTTTATTACAAAATTACCTGATATTGCTCTATTTGTAGTGGTAGCAGAGATAATAGAAAAAACATTTGTATAGAACAAAAAAAAAGTTTTAGAATAGCTTCCTTATTTTATACCAATTACAAAATGTCATTGTCTACATTTATGTAATGATAAGGAAATGGTATGAAATATCTAATATTTTTTTGTAGTCCTTTTCATATCTTTCGAGGATGTTATATAATGAAGACATATTCATTTTCATTAAATCTTAATGTATTTATTCACTCGTTATACTTCATTTTTGTCAGTCTATGCCCTATCATCGTAATATAGCAATCGTACACTTATCATCGTATCATCGTACACTTTGTTTTATATATTGATTTTTCTATAGTCGCTATTCCACATGGAAATGTAAACGGAAAGCAGGAATTACATTGACCCTTATATCTGCTGGACTATTCAAGTAAACTACTAACATATATTGAGAAATATCGGAGAAAAGGGTTGCATTTAGAGTCTTTATGTCTCCTTATATTATGCAGTCAAGCAAGTATATATATATATATATATATATATATATATATATAAAGGAGAGAGAGAGAGAGAGAGAGAGAGAAAAGAGACAGAGAGAGAGAGAGAGAGAGAGAGAGAGAGAGTTTCATATAAATTTTCGTAATATTCAAACATTGTTAATTCGTTATATATGTTTAATTAAAATAAAAATTTGCATAATACTAAAACTGAAACTATTTAACAATTTTTTATAGTCTTTTGTAATAGATGATAAAAATATATTTTCTGCATAATAATAGTAAGATGGTATGATATACCTAACATTTTTTTCATATCTTTTCGGGAATCATATTTTTAAAGCACTATATCAAAAAATAATATTAATAAGAATTTGTTATATTAGTAGATAATTACTATAGATATAAAGATTTAATAGAAGTTAAAATTATTACCGATAATTAGTTTATTGCACTTGTTTATAAATTACTTTTTTACAAAAATATCAACTACATCTAAGAAGGATATACATTATTCTTCTTGGACTCGTACTAATAAATTATAAGCAGAGTATGACGTTTTAAGCAACTAAAATAACAAAATGAATTTAGTGAGATTTTATTAATCAAATAATTGTGCACACACAAACACATAATATGATTAAATTTTTTGTACTAACCGCTACAAAAGAATCTAAATTCAAGCTAATGATATGTGCAGTAGTGAATTCGATAGGCACTATCGCACGTTTCATAATTATAAGAAGATCCTTTTTAACGTTATTACTTAGCGCTGGCCATTCCGTTTGAAAAACATTATCTGCTAATTGAAGGCTCTATAAATCAATATGCAACATTTTTTTCTTTGTGTGAGCATTATAATTGTGTAAAAAAAGATATTATATATTTATATTACAAATACTTAATAATAATACTTAATAATACTATTTATAATCTGTTTATTCATATTGCACGATTTAATAACGAGCATTGTAAAAGAGTATTACAACGTTATGATAACATATTTAATTTAATTTTAAAATATAATCAAAATTTTATTAAATATATACCTTTAAATATATACCTTTGATTTAACTTTATTTCCGAACCAGCAATAAATAAATACTTGTGTCAACATGCAACATGTATATATGATTAATGCAATGTTATCTACACTCAGTGACGATTTGCTCAGTTGAAATAGATTGGAACATATTATTAATGTACTCGTTATAAACTGGAATCCAATTATTTGCGAGAATCTTGCATTTATTAAATATGCAAACCTACAAAGAATTTTTATTTATTTTTATAATGTCAATTTTTGTTATTGTAATAGTTGTACCGAAAAGCATGCACATTTTGCCATACAAAAATTATTAGTAAAACAATGATATAAGTTGGTAATAATAAGTTATATCTTTTAGATCAAAGGAGTATGATTCAGAAAAAAAGATAATCTTAGATTTTACTTATCAACACTTGTAGAAATAAGATTTAATTTATATCGCTATTCTCCGTCCAACAATTAATATATCATGAATAAAATAATGAATATTTTTTTCAACAGTTATTATTGGGATAACTAACTCAAATATACTGTTGTGATGATGTACACAGTAACTCAGAGTATCTTGATTCTTCACAAGTTTTTTTAAACGATATTCCAAGATCTCAATTTGGCAGCACACGTGCATTAAGAGGCCACATATGAGAGTATCGCAAGCGACATTCACAGTAGCGCAATAGAATGTACTTAGAAACTGATGAGCATACGTGATACAAAATATCATGTAAGATGAATAATCATATGGTACCCATTCTCTGTATGTTAACTTTTTATGCCTGAAATCGGCAAGCAACGATGTCAAACCAGAACATGACCATGATGTCTCGATTAGGAGCGTATAACGTAATGTGTTCATTCTAAAAAAGTGATTAAAGATTTATTTTTGTTTTCTTCAAATAAGCTTTAATATGAAGCATTTTTTGATATATCTATTCTATACAAGAGATTTTTAATATTTGATAGTAAAACTATTAATTGAATATTTTTTATTGATTAATATTTTACTTATTTAATTATAAATTGAATATAGCATACGCTTTTATAAAATAATTTAAAAATTTCCACTTGTAATCACATATATAGCATTTAAAATTTTGATCAATAAAGTTAAATCTTGAAATTAAATGAAAAATCATACACACACAATTAAATATAGACAAAATATTTTTTTTTAAATATAATGCCATTTACAACTTAATTAAAATTTAGAAGAAGATTTAAAAGAAATTATTATTGATTAAAAATTTGAATATTATACTTAGAAATCAAACCGTATTAGTTTGTCAAATTTCCGGTAAATTTCCAGCTCGCCTGAATCCAGTGGTTTAAATGGCTCTTCACTAAATTTATTGATTAATGTTGCAATGTTTGTATAATTAATCCACATAATTAATAACTTATATCCCGAAACGGATACATTTAACATCATGTACAGATTGTTAGTGAAGTCGTCAGGATTATCAACGTTCAGAACAATGTCCATAAATTGTAAAAATGCAAAAGTGTATAAAATGATAATTATAAATAATCTGTAGAGAGTGTAAATAACACGTTTAAATAATGATGTCCACGATGGCGGTCGAAAGCATCCCACGAACGTAACAATAAAAAATGTCAAGTTTAGAATGTGCATTTTTAATTAAAGAAAAGATATATACATTGCATTTGTCTATATAACATATTATAAGTTTTATTTAAGTAATTTAAAAAAATGTTTAAAGATATTTACTGTTTTCCAGATTACTTTAGTTTGATAAAATCTTTATCGTACGAAAAGAGTGAAATAAGAAAAGTAACATTCTTTCACAAGAGTCTACAAACTTGTGACAATCCTGAGGAAATAATGAAAGTATTTTTTATCAACGATATTTCTTTTTTTCTCTTCTATATTTAATATCTTTATGATATATCTATAGTCTAATTGTTTCCGAGCCAATTCTTAGACGAATTAGCAGAGAGGACTATACATGCAATTTTTATTACATGCCAGAAATGTAATCTCTCATATGTTACGTTCAACACTGAAATCGAGAATATGAAGCAGCAACAAGAAAAAATAAAATTTTCATAGATTTATCAATAGAATATAAAATGCACACTTTTATAATTTATTAATGTATATCATCTTTTGATACGTATATCGACGATAAAATATATTATTTATTATTGCCTGTTGTTATCTAACAGTCGTTGGTAGCAGTCGGGAGTAAAAATAGATGTGCTATCCAGTATTGACAATTTACATAAGCAAGAGAAAGAAAAATCGCATCAAATACGTATGTACTTATAAAATTACTGTCAAGTAGATAGAAGTTAAAAGACATAACAATTTTTAACTCTCTTCGATATTACATTATAAACCTTATCTACGACAAGGAAAAGAGAAAGATGCATTTCTTAAAATATAAATAGTATTGTATAACTTCTTTTTCTAAAATTTTCCTTAATCATTTTACTTATAAAAGTGTTAAAGTAAAATCATGAATATGATTTTTGAAATATTTATGTTATATATATATATATATATATATATATATATATATTTTATAAATATTTATATTTTATGTTTTGTCATCAGAAAATTTATATGTCGGAATATATATCATGTATTGGCAATTGAATACGTTGATATTAAACTTAATATAACTTAGTATGTATATATAAAAATATTTTTATAATATAAACAAGTGTTAAAAAATATACATACACATATATTTTCGGAAACAATTATTATATGTATATATATTAATAGCTAGATATGTATATATTTATATTGAATACATTAGGATTATTATCAATAACATTTTTATAATTATTATTATTAAAACATTACATTTTCTTCATAATTATACGTTACTAGAAAAATTATATAATAAAGTAAGTTAAAAAAATTTATTTTACTTTTGTTTTTATTCTTATTTTTTTTCTTATGTCTGTATCAATAAGTTACAAGCGGAATACGATGTTTTGAGCAACTAAAATGATAAAAATTATATAGAATTATATAGAATTATTATAAATACATTTACATTTATAAATAAGTCAATAGTAATTTATTTATATAAATACATTTACAAAACTTATTTATTTTATATTTAAATTAAATTTACTAAAATAGTTTTTTTATTACTTTTTTTATTATTTTTTTATTAAATAAATAAGAAATGAATAGTAGAACTTTATTAATCAATTAGGCCATACATTAAGATGAATTTTCTATACTAACCCCCACAAAAGATTCCAAATTCAATGTAATAATATATGCAGTACAAATTTCAATGGGTATTGTCGAACGTTGCATCATTATCAAGAGGCTCTTTTTAACATTATTATCCAAGATTAACCAGTTTATTTGGAAAATTTTATCCGCAATTTGGATACTCTAGACAAAAATATATGAAATATTTTGTATATATTCTTATATATCTTTAGCAATCTTTATTTTACTAGATATACCTCTACTTTGAGTTTGTTTCCAAACCAGCAATAGATAAATATCTGCGTTAACATGCAGGATGTGTACATAACTAATGGAATATGGTCTGCGTCCAAAGGCGACTTGGTCAGTTGATACAAATTGGAACAAATTACCATCATGCTCATCGTGAACTGAAATCCAATTATATGTGTAAACCTTGTATTCACCAATCGCGCAAACCTGTAATCCATTTTTATTTTTAAAAAGTTATGTTATTCTATTAAGCTACTAAAATTTATATTATAATTAAATTTATAGGTAAATTTTATTATTTATTGCAATTTTCTGAATTATGAATAAAATTATAAAATGTCTAACAGATTAAGGGAAAAATTAGCGCATTAATAAAGCGTTAGTAAAATTATATATAATAAATAATAATGATAGAAGTCGATATGTTTTGATATTATATACAATTTTTATATCTTTACTTTCATAATTATAGCACAAAAAATATGTAAGTATGATAAAAAACATAATTTTTACCACAATATTATTCAATAATGCATAAATAATAAGAACTCTAATTAATAAATAATTTTCCGGATTTTAATATAATAACTAACTCATAAATCCAATCGTGATGGCGTACGCAATAGCCCAGAGTAATTTCGCTTTTAGTAAGTTTCTTCAGGCGATGTTCTAAGATTGCGATCTGGCAGCACACATGCATTAAGAAACCACATATGAGAGTATCACAAGCGACATTTACGGTAGCGGTGTGTATAGTACTTGACATTTGCTGAGCATATGTAAAACAAAATGTCAAGAAAGATGAATAATCATACGGCACCCATTCCCTATATGTTAATCTTCTATGTCTAAAGTCAGTGAACAATGATGTTAAAGCGATGAAGAAGCATGTCGTCTCAATCAAGAGTGTATAACGTAATGTATTATTTCTAGAAAATTGAAAAGATTGTTAAATTATTATTATTATTTTTAATAGAAATTTTGTGATTTGCTAATTAAACTTTTATTTTATTCTAAACTAGAGGAGATATCATTTATATATTTATCATTTACATATACTTTTTAAAATATCTATTTGTAATTTCTCTCATATGTCTTAAATTTTAATTAATAAGATAAATCTTGAAAAAATTGAGCTATAATCATAAATACTTTTAAAGACAATTATAATTAAAACAAAATAATTTAAAATATGAAATATATTAAATAAGAAATTAAATATTATTCCTTAATTAAAATATATTTACCGTATCATTCTATCATATCGCTGTCGTATTTCCATTTCATATGGATCCAATGGCTTGAACGGTTCTTTAGTAAGATAATTAATTAAAGTTGAAATTCTCTCGTAGTTAAACCATACGATAAATATTTTATAACATGCAGCAGATGATGTTAACATCATATTCAAAGTATCAATCAAATCATCAGTATTGTCAACGTTGAAAACAATGTCCATAAATTGACATATTACAAAAAAGGATAGCATACTAATTACGTATAATCTGTAGATATTATAAACTGTTCGTTTAAACAAAGATGTCCACGATAGCGGTCGAAAACATCCAGCGATCATAACAATTACACATGTCAATTTCAGAACTTGCATTTTCAATTTTAATTTAAGAGACAATCGTATCAAATTGAGAAACATGTATTATAAATTTTGATAGTATCTGTGTAATTCTGGTAATTTTTAAGCAATATATTTATCATTTAAAATAAATTTTTTTAAGCTGACAGAATTTCTATCGCACGGAAAGTAAGATCAGCTTAATCTCAAAAGAGATTTAGGATTGTCTATAGACTTATGATGTTATTCTCTAACTGTAACGGCAATTTTCTTGTCAACGATATTTTCTCCCCTACATATTTATAATCTACATATCTACCTTTCATAATATCTACAGTAATTGTCTTTAAGATAGTTGACGTCAATTACCTGAAAGAACTATTTTATATGTAAGATTTATGTACTATTTTCATATAACATTTACATAAAAAAACGAAATTATAATACAGTAGAAATAAAAGAAGAATTTTTCGAAGGGAAATACTTAATCAATAAAACACGAGATACGAATTATCTCTATAACATATATTATTTCACGATATATTGATAACGAAATATTTCATTTATTATTATCTCTATCTCGACACGGTCTCCGTCCGTTCTTACACAAAATAAAGGAAAGAAAAAAGTCATGTAAGAGATACGTATTTAAAACGGGCAAAAGTAAAATGTATAAAACAATTCATGCCCTATAATATAAACAGATTATATTTCTCTTATGATAGTATTACTATAAAAAATGATAAAGAAAAAAAGTGAGACTTAATAATATCCAACTTGTTATGATGTTATATTTCTCGCAAGTATAATAATCTACCTACACTTTTGTCTTTTTTAATCAATAATGATTCTTTTACGTTTCTCTTCTAATCATTCTGTATTAAGAAAAATGAAAAGATAAAATATATTGAAAAAATATGAGTGCTGTGAGTATTTTATATTTTAATATACTTTTGTGCATCAAATAAAAAATAAATGAGCATAATTCTTAATACCCAAATATAATACTTAGTGTCAAACACTGTTATATTTGATTGTAATATAGAGAAGTGTGATCATATTTTTAAAATGTTTATTAAAACAATATGCATATTTATATGCATATTTGTACATATATTATTAGTAGGTTTAACAAATTATATATGAATTATTACTAAGAGCAATTTGTAGTTTATACTATTCTTATATTTGTATTAATAAATTATAAATAGAGTACGATGTTTTGAGCAACTGTAAAAATAATCATAAGTATATCAAAAGTCACACATAAAATATTTATAAAAATTTACAAAAATCATAAGTAAATATATTGTATAAGGCAATTTTTTATGATTTTTGATCATGATAAATGTTGCTCATGGTAATATATTGTGATACAAAATTATCTAATATGGCATTTTTAATTTTATTTAACATAAGCTATAAATCTTCCTTTATTTTCTATTTTTATTTTTTTTATTCCTCAGAAAAAACACTAATGAAAATATAACAGAAAAAAATAAAAAGAACCTAATAGTTAGAAAAGTTAGATGCGCGATAGTTAGATAATATTATCCTCCATTTAATACTAACCCCAACAAAAGAATCAAGATTCACATTAAGTAGATACGCACTGATAAATTCAATAGGTATTATTGCGCGATTCATAATTATCAAGAGGCTTTTTTTGATTTTATTATCTAATGTTATCCATTCGATTTCGAAGATACTATTGACCAGCTGAATGCTCTATAAATTTATTGAATTAACTTTTAATATACATATATCTGTGAGATCTTTTAATTCTAAGTTGTATTTAATAAAGATTTAATTATATATAACGCGTTTAGTAATATTGAATATACGTACCGTCAACTTGAGTTTATTTCCAAACCAGCAGTAAATAAAAATTTGTGCAAGTATGCAAAGCACATATGCAATTAATGAAATTTGATATGCGCTTAATGCCATTTTGGTTATTTGATATAAACTTGAACACACTACGAATGTACTGACTAAAAATTGAAATGCAATTATTTTGCTAAATCTCGCGTTAGTCGCGTGTGCGTATCTGTAGATAAAATTTTTCTACAATTAATTGTAACCGGAAGATAAAAAGACAAAAACGATTATCACATTTAATTTTGAAAATCAAAAATGAAGAAGTTAAGATAAAGGATCTAAAATTGCACACAATAAATTATGAAAATTATATGATTTATATTATAAATATAACAAATTTTATACAACGGCTATTAGAAATTAACAAAAAGTACTTTAAATAAACGAAAACATATATTTTAAAATATATTGTAGAGAAATATATTGTATAGAATTAATTAAATAAATAAAATATATTGTACAGAATTAATTATTAAAATATCTCATTATAAGTTTTATAAAATTCTTACGAGAACTAACTCAATTATATGATGATGGTGACGTACACACTCGCGTAAAATGCTTTGATCATTTGTGATATTTTTTAAGCGATATTTTAAGATGGTTAGCTGACAGCACAAATGTAGTAATAGACCGATAATAAGACTGTCACAAGAAATATTAACGAAACATGAGGCGATGATGCCTAAGTATTGATGAGTATATGTGAGACAAAATATCACATACGACGAATAATCGTACGGTACCCATTCTCTAAATGTTAATTTCCTCTCTTTAAAATTTGTCAATAATGATATCAAGATATTACCTGCGCACGATATTATGATCATGATAGTATAGCACATTGCATACGTTCTGAAAACAACAAGGAATATAATCTAGTTTTGTTCACTTTTCTCTGTTTCTTGTTAGCACGATAAATTTTTACGATATGTATAAGAACAGAACTGTCACTATAGTATAAAATTTTTATATTTCAAGCACGTAATATATACACAAAATATAAATAATTTTAACAAAGTTTTATTATACTCAGAACGCATTTTGAATCTATCAAAGAATATTTAAAAAAAATGATTTGTGGCAAGTTTAAAACTGTACATTTCATGTTCAAAATTATAATTAACATTATTATTATTACATCTATAGAATGTCATTAGTTTTTAGCACCTTAAAGATTAAATAACATGTGTTTGTATGCTTACTGTATCATTTTCTCAAATTTTCATTGAATTTCGATTTCGGCAGGTACCACTGGTTTAAATAAACCCATCGTAAGAGCTTGAATTAATGTTGCGACATTTTCGTGATTCATCCACATACTGAATATTTTATAACACGAAACACACATAGTCAACATCGTGAATAGAGTGCTGGTGAAATCGTCAGGATTGTCAACATTTAGAATAAGATCCATAAATTGCGTGAATGTAAAGCTATATAAGGAGCTTATTATCAATAATGTGTAAGCGTTATACAGTGCATGTTTAATCAATGATGTCCACGAGAATGGTCGCCAGCATCCAGAGATTGCGAGAATCGTCAGTGTAAATTTCATCACGCTCATTTTTAAAGTCCTTAAATAGCCTCACAATAAATGAGAGTTTTCCTGGCCAAAAAGTACACTATCAACTTTAATCTGAATACGCATAATCGTGATCAACTACAACACGAAACGATGTAAAGTTTTGTATGCACTTTGATATCTAATATTCCTTCGAGATATCAATTATGGAAAATTGTCATTGTTGAATTGACTTGAGAACTCCGGTGTATCTATAGTACAACTCTGAATTTTTTGATAAATGCTATTATTATCATAATAACTTATGGAGCGATGTTTTTTGTGAATTAATAACTTCGTAGAATCTTGTATCCACCCAATCTTGTATGTATATATTATGATATAGGCTGTAAACAGAATTCAAGAATGAGAATTCAAACGTATGAAATTTTGATACGTCGTACGCGCACATTCATTATAAAATTTATTTTATTCATTACTGTCGCTGTGACTTTTACTTCAATCTGATATTATCTGATTTTTTTCTTCTTGAAATCTATATGTATTTTTAATAGAGTATAAGGAAAACGCAATATATCTTCAATTTATAATTTAATGTTTCTACAATATAACGTATATCGCATATAAATAATATTTGGAACTAATCGAAATAATGATCTGGATATCTGTTTTACTATGCACCTTCTTATCCATTTTATAACATGTAATATTTTCTTACTAATATGTGAAATATTTGAAAAATGTAATATTGTGTTTATTATATTACTTGTAATTCTGTACATTTTTTCGTAACAAACTATTTTTTTCAAGTACATTATCACTAATTTTAATTTATCAGTTATTGATACACATAAAATATTATTTATATATTTAGCATATATTGCGTACATAAACGTAATTTTCTCTGCGTTGATTTTATATCCGTTGCAACAATGTGTATGCAGAATACGATGTCCTAAGTAACTGCAATAAATAAGTATATTTAGAATTATTTTTTTTGAAACATTTTTGATAGTCGAAATTTTGATAAACAAAATCGAACATTCAATTTTCTCAGTGATAATGCAATATATTGACTTAAAATCTTTTTATATTTAATTAAATTATTAAAAGAAGAGAAGAAAAATAACATGATTTTATTTCATCATTTAAATTGGCTGTAAAGATTATAAATCAACACTAACTCCTACGAAAGATTCGAGGTTCATGGAAAAAAGATAGGCGCTAGTAAATTCGATGGGTATTGTTGCTCGATTCATAATCATTAGAAAAGTTTTCTTGAAGCTATTGTTCAGTTTTGGCCAATTCATTTCAAAAATACGATCAGTCAATTGGAGACTCTGCAAATATAAGAAAATAGTAAGGCAATATTTGCGTACTATATTGTTATAATTAATTAAAACTTTTCAACAAATTATCGAATTATTCTCTCGCAAAATGTTAATTTTATATGTCTGTGTGTGTGTGTGTGTGTGTGTGTGTGTGTGTGTGTGTGTATGTGTGTGTGTATATATATGCGTATACCTTTAATTTGACTTCATTTCCAAACCAACAATATATGAAAATTTCTATCAGCATGCAGACTGTATATAATACTAGTGGAAGATATTCTGCGCTTAGTGTTGTCTGAGCCAGTTGATACAAATTGGAGCATACTACTAATGTGCTCGTTATAAATTGAATAGCGATTATTTTCGCGAATCTTTCATTTACCGTGGAGGCGAAGCTGCAATTCAATAAATAAGTTGTATTTCGCAGTATATTGTGAAAAACTGTTCCGTATATTCTATGATATCGAAATAATTTTTACTTTTTTGTTCGAAATATACATTTATTCAATGTGTTAAATATTTTCTATTTATGGTAGTTTATGTGATGTCCTTAATATATTAATAATAAAGAATTTTATTTCAAGGAAGTTAATTCTAAGAATTAATATATCAATTGCAGAAAATAATGTACATTATAAAATTATATTAAAAATAATGTTGGAAACGTAATAGTTTGTATAATTTTAAAGGATTATAAATTAGAATAGCTCCCAATGTGAATGAGCATGATTTTTGCCTTTCATAAAAATCATATTTCTAAAGATTCAAACCGTTTATACGAAACTAACTCAAATATAAGGTCGTGGTGACGTACGCAGTCGCGCAAGGTTTCCCGAGTATGTGACTTGTTGTTCAATCGGTGTTCCAATATCTCGATCTGGCAGCAAACGTGCAGCAGGAGTCCGCAGATGAAGCAGTCACAGGCGAGGTTGACCAAGGCGCACGTTGCCATGCTTGTCAATTGATGAGCGTACGTGAGGTAGAATAACACGGGGGACGAATAATTGAACGGTAACCATGCCTTGTACGTTAGATTCCCTCTTCTGAAGTTTGTGAACAGGGAAGTCAGAGCTATACATACGCATGTTGACCCGACTAGAACGAAGCAATATAACGTGTTGTTTCTATAAAATAAATTTTGAAATCTGTTAGAAAACTTTTTAATCCGATCATTCTCTTTTCGTTTGATCCAAGAGCGTTGACATTTATTTCGAAGATTCAATTGACACAGTTCACTGACACATTGTTACTTTTTCCAACAATTTCTTTTGATTATCACTATATTAGTTATATTATAAAATACATTTTCTAATAGCTATATATAAAGAAGTGTAATTAAATAATGTTTACCGTATCATTTTGTCGAAATTTTGACGAATTTTTATTTCACCAATTATCATCGGTTTAAATGGTTTGTCAGTAAGAGTATTAATAATGTCCGCTACATTCTTACGATTCATTATCATACTGGATATTTTAAAGGATGCCACGCATACAGTCATCATTATGTACAGAACGCTAGTGAATTCCTCGGGATTGTTGACGTTTAGAACAATGTCCATGAATTGGGAAATTGCAAACGTATATAATAGAAGAATCAAAATTGTCGTATAAATGTTATAGAGTCTATACTTGTACAAAGATATCCATGATATTGGTCGCCAGCATCCAGCGATTGTCAAAAATGCAAGCGTTAACTTCAATAAATCTGTTTTAGTTTTATCTTCGACTTTATCGTATCGAATAGCATCAAATTTCTTCGAAACATTAGAATCATTTCGAATTAACATTTGTCTTAAGTAATTATTACCAATTTTCCAGGTACAAAGGAAGAAAACCTTTCTATAAAATTATAAGAAACCGATTTTTTTTTCGATTCACATATAAATAATATATATCATTTAAAAAACTAAGAAACAGAACGAGAATTTATTATCAATGATTGAAAATCATGCACATATAAATTTAGAAAAATTTTGTAGAAAATAATGCAAACAAATTTTAATCTCACGATGAATAATAACGATTAGTATTTTCTACAAGACTGACCACCTTAGGATTTCTATAGACACTGTCTATAGATGATATTTTTCCGTCCATATTCTCTATTTGACTGTTATGTAATTATCGTAATATAGAAATTAGGAATATTACATTTATTGATAGAATATTTTTATTTCATTGAATCGTCAATGGAAATTTGTATTGAATGTAAATTTTATGTGATAATGATATATAATACTACTGTTCTCAATGCGAAAAAAAGAAATATAGTGAGATGAATACAGAAAATAATGGAAGATAGATATATTCCTGTTTGGCTTATAGACCGTCGATTATTTCTTCATGCAATCTTGATGAAGGTAAGATTTATCGCATCTGTTAAAAATTATTTTATTTCACTATTACTGATATTTGCCCAGTATTTTTTTATATTGCAGCAAGTCGCAATCTATTCTATATCCACATTTCCACATTTATATTTATTGAGAAAAATTTTAAGTACAAGTAGAAATATGATATATAATGCATAACTAGTAATAATTTTAGAAAAATGAACTTACATTTTAGGAATAATTTGCATGATGAAAATTATTGTACCTTCTGATATTTTTATATTTTCACAAATTATTCTATTTTATTCACAAATTATCCTAATTTTTAATTATTTCAGGAAATATATTTTTATAATACGTTACACTCCTCCTCCCTTTAATATCTTATTGAATATAAATAAAATTTAACACACTTGTAGTCAACATATGTTTAATCACAGTCATCATACTTGAATTTTTAAGCAATCGAAGACAACAGTTTGATAAAAAATATAGATAAAAGATGTAATACAAAATATATACAGACTAATAATACTTTTTTATTTACGTATATAAAATGCAATTGCATAAGAAATTTTAACTCCATTATTGCAAATTTTTATCCTTGTTGATTAATATTTTTTGACACTACGTTCTCTTTCTCTCTTTCTCTTTCTCTCTCTCTCTCTTTCTGTCTATCTTTAGGGATATTATTTTTTTTTTACATTTGTTGAAGTATACTATATGCCGAATACGATGTCTTGAGCAACTGGAAAAAATGCCAATTCTTAAATAATGCTATCAAATAAAATTTATTCAGTCATAAAAGTAAATTTATTGCAGACCTTTACAAAAGAATCTAAATTCACTGTAAAAATATATGCGCTAGAAAATTCAATTGGCCTCAGAGAACGATTCATAATCATTATAAGGCTCTCTTTCATTTTGTTGTCGAGATTTATCCAGTCCATTCCGAAAATCTCATCGGTTAATTGATTGCTCTGGAAGTTGTTAATTAAATAAACATAAATCGGGATAATATGATATATATTTTTTATGGTGGAATAATAATGTTTTATTAATATGTATAATATTATATGTATAATAATATAATATTATATGTAAAACGTTTTAGAAATCAGTTTTATATATTTATCTTCTAGAATTTTGTTATCGCACACATAAATACCTTGATAAAATATGTTCAATGCTTACGTGATTATGCACTTAATCAATACCTTTAGTTTTATTTCATTCCCGTACCAACAATAAATAAAAATTTGCATAGTCATACAAATTGTGTACGCTATCATTGGAATATATTCCGCACTTAAGGTAGTCTTCGCCAATTGATATAAATTGGAGCACATCACCAGCATACTTATTGAGAATTGAACAGCAATTATAGTTCTGAACTTTTCATTTATCATGTATGCAAATCTATAAAAGAAAAATATTATTAGTTAAAAAGTGTTTAAATTATTATTACACACTTTATACGATAAAAATAATAATCGATTAAATTAGATAATCCTGTTTTAATATATAATATATAATTAATATTTAATATATAATTGAGATATAATATATATAATATCTCGAAACTAAGTATATAATAAATCAAAACATGCAATTTAACTTTAAGAAAATACTATAACGAGTTAATTATTATTTTAGAAATTTATCAATTATCATGTAATCCATATCTCAATTTCATAACAATCTTAATAAATTTTAATTTAGCATTCTTTTTTTAAACATGCTTATTAAATGTTGAACAATGTAATAATTTGAAAAAAGCTATAAAATAATTAAAATATTTTTTAATATTATATATTTTAGATCAATTAAAAGAATATTTTGTGCGATTTTTTTTGTGAAATATAGGAAAACTGACTCATAGATACGGTTGTGTTGATATACACATTCACTCAAATTTCCTCCATCACGCAAGCATTTCTTCAATCGACACTCCAAGATCTCGATCTGACAATAAATATGCAACAACAATCCGCAGATCAGACAATCGCAGGCAACGTTTACGACGGATGCAGCTGTCAAGCTTATTAATTGACGGAAGTAAATAATATAATACATTATGCCAGATGAATACTCATATGGTATCCATTCCCTGTATGCTAACTCTCCTCTCCGGAAGTCCGTGAATAAGGATGTTACAGTCATGTACCAGCATGTTACCTCGACCATAATAGCATAGATTATAGTATTAGTCCTACAAAAGGACTGGAATAATTCGAAATGATTTTATTTAGTGTGTTTTTCCTTTAATTAAAAATAAAGGAAATATGCTTTTTGTATTCAGATAACATAAAGGAGAAACATTTTATTTACTCTTACATTTTCTTATATTTATATTATATTAAAAATATTTCGCATTTTTTGGCTATGCTTGTCAATTCCAAATATATAATATTAAATATATTATGATATTGATGTAGTCATACAATACAAAATTAAAATGTATAGATTCCTTAATAAAACTGTAACATAATAGCAACACGCAAATATTTCAATTGCTTACTGTATAATGTTGTCAAATTTCTGTCTGATTTCAATCTCATCCGATTCCAATGGTCTAAATGGTTTCTCAATTAATTTCTCGATTAATATTTCGATATTTTTGCGATTCATAACCAGACTGACCATCTTACAGCAAGCGTTCGTCAGAGCCAGCATTACATAAAGAGTATTCGTGAAATCATTAGGATTGTCGACATTCAAGACGATATCCATGAGTTGCGGCAACATAAAGGTAAACAGTAGTAAAGTTACGAAAATTGTATATGTGTTGTATATTGTTTGTTTGCACAACGAGGTCCAGGAAACTGGTGGCCGACATCCTGCCACCATAAGAATTTTCAATGAAACTTGCATAACTCGCATTTCTTAAAATTTCTCACTCGATTCCTCTTGTATTAATTAAAATGTCTATAATATTTTATATTGTATTGTACTTTTCTACAACTGTGCAATATAAAATTATTTAAAAAAATATTTAAAACATTTTATAAGAGAAAAAATAATATATATATAAAATTAAAATCTTATAAATCTACATAAATTCATTGCTTTAAAAAAATCACATCTTAAAAATGCAGTTTTTAATGTTACATAAGAATATTGCACACTTTATACACAAATTTTAAATGTATATACAGGGCGTCCCGCAACTACCGCTCCGAAATGTCGAGGCACTAATAGTTTTCGAGTTATAAATGATTGAAAATAAAGGGTTTTTCGCAAACTAAGGCTTATGAGAATAAAATATTAATAAAGTCACATTCTTTAGTTAATTTTAGATAGAGTTTACTTTAATAGAATTTTAATTTAAGGCTTAATTAGAAAGATACATCATGACAAAAATTGGGAATATGCAAAAAATAATGACCTTCTTCGACATTTTCGCTGAGAAAAAATCGTTTTTAAATTGGCCAGAGAATCTACCTTTAAAATATGGAGCGGTAGTTGCGGGACACCCTGTATATAGAAATTGCTTTTTTTAATTCTAACAAATTAAAATCACTTTTGCATATAGACATTGTAAGATTCTTTTCGGAATTTCGTAAAATTGTTTTAAAAATAATATTAGTGTGCAAGACATAAATATAAAATATTTGCATGCAAATATTTTATACATATGAAAAATATCAAGTAATCTTGTTGATCTTGCACACTGATATTCTTTTAAAACAATTTTACTAAATTCCGAAAAGAATCTTACATTATCTATAGTCATGCAACGCAACTTTCTTTACTCAATTGTCTGTCTTCTAACTTCGTTCTTATAGACGTTTAATTATAATAGTACTGAACTCTTGCAATATATTTTGATCAGTAATATTATACTAGTAATATGCTATGTTTCCTTTCTTTTGCGGACTTTACATAGCATAAAATGACATAAATGCAACGTTATATTGAACCGTAAGAAGGGAAATAATGCAGGAGAAGCTTATGGACTAAAGCCTTGATAGACTAGATATTACGATCGCCATGAAATCTTGATGCAAGTGATATATACTTATTTAGAATTTTATTATTTTATTAATGTCGGAATTTTATTGCTGTCACCAGTTCTGCTTCATATGTTCGATTATTATAGTCCTTTCTCTGGTATCGATTTACTCGGAATTCTAATAGAATACAAGCAATTTCAAGATTCATTAAATATACATATATAAGTGGAGTGAATCTCTAATGTATTAAGAATGCGTATCAAGAAATACATATTCATTCACTATTCCAATGTTAGCGAAGTATCATATTGCGCAAAAATTTTTATATACACAATTAATTTAGTATTATGAGGTGAGTATTATGTGTGTTAATTATTTCAGAAACAAATATTGTGAAAATATTGACCTCTCTCTCACAGTTATTTAGGTAAATCTTCTTTTTGTTTTATTATCAATGTTAAAATATTCATAGAAAACTCTTATTAATTAAAGATCGCAAATTATATTAATACTCTTATTAATTAAAGATCGCAAATTATATCCAATAAAAAAAGAAAGAAAATATGTTAATTAATTATTATTTATTTGTATGCTATAATATTATGTGGATAAAATTTAAATAATTAATATTAATTAACAATTATAAGCAATTTAATTGGAAAACATTATGGCTAATCTCTATACTATTTTCCGTTTAAATTATGTTGTTCCCATCTGCTGTAATATGTTATAGGCAGAATATGATGTCTTAAGTAACTGCAACACAAAAATGTGAATATTTTCAATCTTATTTTCAAATTAATTTTCCTTTCTTTTTCTTTCTTTCGTAAAATATTGACTATATTCTAATTATGACTGTCATAATAATAATTAAAATATTGTAAAAAAAATTGATTCTTATAAGTGTAAAACAATAATTTAATATAGTATAATTTAAAAAAAAGATATGCATCAAAAATATTTTATATGCATATTTTTTTATTAACTTTTCTAAAAACAATGATTGCATTTTTTACGTAACATTGATTTGAGATACTAACGCTTACGAAAGAGTCGAGATTCATCGTGAGGATATACGCGCAAGAAAATTCAATAGGTACTAGGGAACGATTCATAATAATCAATAAACCCGCTTTTCCATTTTGATCTAGTGTCAGCCATTCCATTTTAAAAATATTAGCGGATAGTTCACTGCTCTATATAAAAAAGATGTGACACGTAATCAATAAAATTAATTAAATTAAAATATTACATGCAATTTTTGTAGATAAGATTAGACTTATCTTTTAATTTCAATTACACATATTTAACATTGTTAAATATAAAACTAAAAGTATTTTTCATTTAACATTTTTGTAAATATCTTATGTAATATATTACATTTAAGCTTTCAGGAATATGCGTTGTACCTTTAGCTTAACTTCGTTTCCATACCAGCAATAGATAAGAATTTGCGCCAACATGGAACATGTATATAATATCATTGGAAAAGATTCCGCGCTAAACGTTATCTTTGCCAATTGATATAAGTTAGAACAAACCACTAGCGTACTCACTATAAATTGAATGCCAATAATTATCTGGAACTTTTCGTTTATCATAAATGCAAACCTACAACAGAAAAATATCTTAAGAGAAACATGTTTAACTCTGAAAATATTTATCTAAGATTTTATTTTGGAGATACGAAGATAATTAATGATATAACATATTCGCCCGCAGTATTTATTCATTTAAATGAATGTAAATATTCTTTACAATATTTTTCTTCTTATTTTACAATTTGTAAGATTGTATTTAAGAAAACTAACTTAAATATACTGTCGTGCTGATATACACATTCTCGCAGATTATTTCGACCGAGTGAGATCTTTTTCAGCCGGCACTCGAGTATCTCGATTTGACAACACACGTGCAACAATAGACCGCAGATCAGAGTGTCGCAAGCTACGTTCACTACCGATCCGAACATCGTACTTATTAATTGACGAGCGTATATCACATAGAATACCACTTCGGAATAGTTATATGGAGTCCATTCCCTAAATGTTAGATTGCCTTTTCGAAAATCCGTGAATAATGACGTCAGCGCGGTGTACGCACACGTCGTCTCGACTAAGATTGTGTACCACAAAGTCTTGGTTCTACAAAATAACTAAGTGTTTTGTTGCGAATATTCTTCTTATGTTATTGTGATTTTTGATTTGTAATTTAATTATTCCCTAGCGAAAATGAATATTCGGAACGTAAGTCGAATGTAAGGAAAGAGTAACAGAAATGTAAACGAAGCTCCTAAGAAGCGTAAACTGAAACGTCGAAGCGTAAACTAAGCGTTAAAAGCTTCTTAGGAGCTTCGTTTATGCTTATTCTTTCCTTACATTCGACTTACGCTCCGAATATTCATTTTCGCTAAGGTTGTTGAGAACTTTTTTACGTATATTTGTAAAAATGATTTTTTAGTACTTACTGTATCGCTTTATCGAATTTGTGTCGAATTTCTATTTCATCAGCTTCCAGTGGGATAAACGGTTTTTGTATAAGAATATTAGTTAATGTCCCAATATTTTTGCGATTCATTAAAAGACCGGTCATTTTACAAAGAGACATAATCATGGCAAGCATGATGTAAAAAGTATCGGCAAAATCGTCAGTATTATCAACGTTTAAGATAATATCCATAAGTTGAGGTAACATAAAAGTAAATAATAAAGATGTTATAAAAACTGTATATGCATTATATACAGTGCGTTTATACAATGATGTCCAAGAATTTGGCGGCCAGCATCCCACAACCATAAGAATTTTTAGTGTAAATTCAAGAACCTGCATCTTATAAGTTTTTAATTACATTCTCGATTATAACAAGTAAAACGCTGATATACATATACATTGAGAAAATAGTTTACTTATTATATAATTAAAATTATAATATAATTAAATAAAAATAACTATATATAATATGATATTAATCTAAATACTTTTTATATAATAATATTATAAAAAAGATTAGCAAAAATTTGCAATTTAAATTACCATTACAGAATATTATGATTTATTTATAATTAATTTCAAATCCTTAATATGATTTTTAATGCACAGATTGATGTATAAAATATAACATATAATAATCTAAAATAGAATTAAATAAATAAGAGATTCCACATAAAAAATTCCATAATTAAAAAAAAATATTGAATCATAATTATAATACCAAGATAAAGAAACTTTATATTGTCACATGTGAGGTATATAGAACATTTTGTCCCTTTTCAATAAATGTGGCCCTCCTACTAATAATACTGTAAACCGATTTCACGAAACTCCGATCAACCTTAGAATGTCTATAGCCATATGTCATGACTTTCTAATGACTATTGTTCGTTTAGTTTCCCCTCTGCATTCGCCAGCTATATAATTATGGTGTCATGATATCAAACTCACAATATTTCTCCACTCTTTCATGTTACAACATACGAGACTGTATTCAAATGCAAATTTTATGCGACAACCATTTACTACTATGATGTCATTAAATATTATAGCAAGAAAAATGCAGAAAACTAAGGTCGTAATGTATCTATAAATTGTGTTTTATTTTCATAAAAAATTACAATATATGTGCATGCAAATAATCCAATTTATTTTATTAATAAATATTTAGCATTGCTATAATTTTTATCTAAATATTTAGCATTGCTCTAATTTTTATCTAGCTACAAATTTGTCGTTCTTTATATGCTAGTCAATTCAGTTTCTGATATTGATTTGAATATGTGGTTCTATGTAATGATTTCTGATAAAGTATACAAAATACAACAAAATCTCATTACATATATGTATAATGTAGACGGTATAGACAGTGCATGTTGTATTTCACACATCATTGTAATATATGCTTCTTTTTATATTTTTTAAAAAAAATCAGTCAGAATTTGTTTAATATTTAATTTTATTTTAAACATGTACGTATTCTACAATGCATAATATAAATCAAAAAAATTAAAAATTTTGAAGCAGAAATATTTTTATATAATCTATATTCTTATTTAACAATAATTTAAAAATTTAAATAAAATGAGATTTTTATCAAAATGATTTCATTGAGATTTTTATCTAATAAAAGGTTTTTAATGCCTATTAACCAATGCCTACTAACCAGTTTTTAATTCATTTTATAATAATTAAATATGCAATTATATATATATAATGAAAAAAAAAATTATGAAAAAGTATTTATTGTTTTATCCATAGATATTGTACGTAATATGTACATTTGCACAAATATTAATCATTGTTATCATATATATCTAGTAATTAATAAAAATTACAATAAAAAACTTAATATTAATAATTATACTTTATATAATATTAAGAAGTATTATATATATATATATATATATATATATATATATATATATATATATATAAGATATAGTAATTCGTCTCTATTTTATTTATCTTTTATTTACATTTCACATTTGTATTTAATTACCTCTTATTCAATTTCTATGCTCTCTTTAATAAATTATAAACTGGATATGATGTTTTAAGTAACTGTAATAAAAATATATGCATATGTTATATCGTATACACACACACATACACACACACACACACACACACACAATTACACAGCATTGACATAGATATAGAAACAAAAAAGTATCTCACGATTAATTTAGAAACGTTCGATCACATTTATGATGCCATGCAATTATGCCATCATGATTTCTATTTTCTGCATTTTGAAAACGATATTATCTTTGAATGTCTTACGATCATACCCATTTCAAATTTAATTTTTATTTCCCTCTTTTCTAAATGTTTTTCTAATATATTGCCAAATTTAACTTTTAATAGCAAATTTCAAACAAAATCTTGTTAAATGATTTTTAAAATTATATAATAACTTAAGTTATAAATATCCATTAAAGATAGAGATGCATGTGGGAGAAAGTCAGACGTATCATTAAGTTAATGAGCGACAGAATCTATGATGCAACGGCATCGACAAAGAAGATATATTAATCAATTATTATTTATTTGTATGCTATTATTTATATGCTATAATGTTATGTGGTAACAGATAAAATTTAAATAATTAATATTAATTAACGATTATACGCAATTGAATTGGAAAACATTATGGCTAATCTCTGTACTATTTTCCGCTTAAATTATGTTGTTCGCATCTGTTGTAATATATTATAGGCCGAATATGATGTCTTAAGTAACTGCAACACAAAAATGTGAACATTTTCAATCTTATTTTCAAATTGTTTTTTTCTTTTTTTCTCTCTTTAGTAAAATATTGATTAATATGCCAATTTTATTACTGTCATAATAATAGTTAAAATATTGTAAAAGAATTGATATTTATAAGTATAAAACAATACTTTAATATAGCATAATTTTAAAAAATATGCAAAAATATTTTGTATGCATTATTAACTTTTTTAAAAATATGATTATGATGTCTACGTGACAATGATTTGAGATACTAACGCTTACGAAAGAGTCGAGATTCATCGTGAGGATATACGCGCAAGAAAATTCAATAGGTACTAGGGAACGATTCATAATAATCAATAAACCCGCTTTTCCATTTTGATCTAGTGTCAGCCATTCCATTTTAAAAATATTAGCGGATAGTTCACTGCTCTATATAAAAAAATGTGACGCGTAATAAATAAAATAAATTAAATTAAAATATTACATGCAATATCTGCAGACAAAAATTACACTTCTCTTTTAATTTCAGTTACACATATTTGACTTTATTAAATATAAAATTGGAAGTATTTTTTATGTAATATTTTTTGTAAATATCTTATGTAATATATTACATTTAAACTTTCAGAAATATTCATCGTACCTTTAGCTTAACTTCGTTTCCATACCAGCAATAGATAAGAATTTGCGCCAACATGGAACATGTGTATAATATCAATGGAAAAGATTGCGCGCTAACCGTTATTTTCGCAAGTTGATATAAGTTGGAGCAAACCACTAGCGTGCTCACTATAAATTGAATGCCAATAATAATCTTGAATTTTTCGTTTACTATAAACGCGAACCTACAACAGAAAAATATCTTGAGAAAAACATGTTTAACTCTGAAAATATTTACCTAAGATCTTATTTTGGAGATACAGAAATAATTAATGATACATTTAACACATTCGTACGCAGTACTTATTCATTTAAATGAATGTAAATCATATTCTTTACAATATTTTTCTTCTTATTTTACAATTTGTACGATTCTATTGAAGAAAACTAACTTAAATATACTGTCGTGTTGATATACACATTCTCGCAGATTATTTCGACCGAGTGAGATCTTTTTCAGCCGGCACTCGAGTATCTCGATTTGACAACACACGTGCAACAATAGACCGCAGATCAGAGTGTCGCAAGCTACGTTCACTATAGATCCGAACATCGAGCTTATTAATTGACGAGCATATATCACGTAAAATACCACTTCGGAATAGTTATACGGAGTCCATTCCCTATATGTTAGATTGCCTTTTCGAAAATCCGTGAATAATGACGTCAGCGCAATGCACGCACACGTTGCCTCGACTAGGATTGTGTACCACAAAGTGTTGGTTCTATAAAATGACTAAGCGTTTTATTACAAATATTTTTTTACGCTATCGTGTTATTTCGATTTGTAATTTAATTATTGTTAAGAAATTTATTTGACATTTTATTTATATTTGCCAAAATGATTTTTTAGTACTTACTGTATCGCTTTTTCGAATTTGTGTCGAATTTCTATTTCATCGGCTTCCAGTGGGATAAATGGTTTCTGTGTAAGAATATTAGTTAAGGTCTCAATATTTTTGCGATTCATTAAAAGACCAGTCATTTTAGAAAGAGAAATAATCATTGCAAGCATGACGTAAAAAGTATCCGTAAAATCATCGGTATTATCAACATTTAAGATAATATCCATAAATTGAGATGACATAAAAGTAAATAACAAGAATGTTATAAAAACTGTATATGCATTATACACAATGCGTTTACACAATGATGTCCAAGAATTTGGCGGCCAGCATCCCACAACCATAAGAATTTTTAGTGTAAATTCAAGAACCTGCATCTTATAAATTTTTAATTACATTCTCGATTATAACAAATAAAACGCTGATTTACATTGAGGAAATTGTTTACTTAATATAATTAAATAAAAGTAATTATATATATTTTTATATTAATCTAAATATATGTTTTTTATATAATAATATTATGAAAAAAGACTAGCAAAAATTAGCAATTTAAATTACCGTTCCAGAATGTTATAATATATTTTTATAATTAATGCAGTATATAATTAATTTCAAATCCTTAATATGATTTTTAATGCAGAGATTAATATACAAAATATAGTAATCTAAAATAGAATTAAATAAATAAGAGATTCCACGTGCCATAAGTAATATTGAGTCATAATTATAATGCCGTAAATACCATTAAGAAACTCTATATTTTGTGAGGTATATAGAACATTTTGTCTCCTTTCAATAAATATCGCTCTCCTATCAATAATACTGTAAACCGATTTCACGAAACTCCGATCAACCTTAGAATGTCTATAGCCATATGTCATGACTTTCTAATGACTATTCGTCTAGTTTTCCCTCTACACTCGTCAGTTATATAATTATCATGATATCAAGCTCGCAATACTGTTTTTCCATTTTTTCATACTACAACATATTATATTCATATGCAAATTTTATGACAGCCATTTACTATTATGATGTAGTTAAATATTATAGCAGGTAAAATGCAGAAAATTAATGTCATACTGGAACTATAAATTGTATTTTATTTCCATAAAAAATTGTAATATATGTGCATGCAAATAATTCATCAATTTATTTGCTTAGTAAATATTTAACATTGCTCTAATGTTTATCTAGCTACAACTTTGTCGTTCGTCTTTATATGCTAGTCATTTGAGTTTCTGATATTAATTTGAATATATGGTTATATGTAGTAATTTTTGATAAAGTATACAAAATACAGTAAAATCTTATTACATATATGTATAATGTAGACATATGTATAGTATCGACAGTGCATTGTATTTTACATATCACTGTAATATATGCTTCTTTTTACGTTTTTTAAAAAAATCAGTGTCAGAATTTGTTTAATATTTAATTTTATTTTAAACAAACATATTTTATAATGCATAATATAAATCAAAAAATTAAAAATTTTGAAGCAGAAATATTTTATATAATTGATGTTTTTATTTGACAATAATTTAAAAGTGTTTAGATAAAATGAGATTTTTATCAAAATGATTTTGTTGAGTTTCTTATCTAATAAAAGTTTTTTAATGCCTATTAATCAGTTTTTAACTCATTTTAAATTAAATATGAAATTATATATATATATAACGAAAAAAAATATAATTATCGTTTTATCCACAGATATTGCGTGTAATATGCACACTTTCACAAATATCAATCATTATTATCATATATATTTAGTAATTAGTAAAAAATGCAATGGAAAACATTGTAATAACTCATCTCTATTTATTTATCTTTTGCTAATAATTTCTACACTTGTTTTAATAAATTATAAACTGAATATGACGTCTTAAGTAACTGCAACAGAAATATATACATGCGTTATATCCTATAATTTTGTACATGCAGATACATGTACGCAGCTTTATATTTAATGTTGAATAAGATATATTATATTTTATAAAGTATATTATATTTTAATTCGAAAAGAAAATAAAAGTGTAATTTTATAGCATATTAAGAATAAATTAAAAAATTACGTATATTAATATTTGTACTAACCCCAACAAAACAATCAAGATTCATAGAAAGAACATAAACGCTGGTAAACTCTATTGGTATTAATGCACGATTCATAACTATTAATAAACTTTCTTTAAGATTCTTGTCCAGTGTTAGCCAATTCATTTCAAAGATATTGTCCATTACTTGAATGCTCTATCGTTAAAATAATAAAAAGTTTTATTTAAATTACTTAATTTTTTCAATCTAATTTTTTATAAAAATATTTATTATTTTAATTTGTATAAATATTAATCTGCGATTTTGAATCAAATAAAATAATGCATTTAATTACGCACCTTTAACTTTACTTCGTTTCCATACCAACAGTAAATAAAAATTTGTGTCAACATGCAAGACATATACAGCAGTAAAGGAAGATAACTCGCATCTACAGTTGACGATTTAGTCATCTGATATAAATTGGAGCATATCACCATCATACTTACGATGAATTGCATAGCGATAGTCATTCTGAATTTTTTGTTCAATCTAAGTGCATATTTGCAATAAAACAAACGGTAGATTGCAATCGTTACTAATTATTTTTTTAACAATAATGTTCATATTTAAAAATATATAATGTAATATAAAAACAAATGCATTAAAATGTTTTGAATCACAATAAAATATGTACCTGTAAATATATAAAAAATAAAGCAAGAATAGGTTTTTTAAAGAATTGCAAAATATGTTTTTCAAAAAAACAAAATAACTAACTTAAATATACTATTGTGATGAAATATACAGTCGTGAAGATTATTATGCTCATTAGATACTTTGTTGAGGCGGCATTCTAAAATCTCGATTTGATAGCAAATATGCACCAACAATCCTCAAATGAGACTGTCGCAAGCTACATTGATAAATGATCCGGCTGTTAAACTAATAACTTGGTGAGCATATGTGAAACAAAACACGATAGTAGACGAATTGTAATCGTATGGTAGCCATGCTCTATACGTCAAATTTCTTTTTCTAAATTGTGTGAGTAAAGATGTCATGGTGAAGCATATACTGGTTGTTACTATTAGAATCGTATAACACAGTGTGTTGATACTGTAAAATAATACTGAGAAGATAGTTAACTTACGCTTACTTAATTGAATTCTTAATATTTATATATTATCAAAGAAAAGTTTGTTTATAATATAAAATCTTTTATATTAATATTCTAAAAAAATTTGTTTTGTTATTTAATATTTATTTATTTCTTTAATATTAAAGATTTTATTTTAATTTATAATAATAGAAACGTTTCTTTACAAAGTAATTAACTTTTATAAAATTCTAGATTCTTATACAATAACACTTACTATACCAGTTTGTCGAATTTATTCCAAATTATCATTTCATCGAGGTCCAATGGTCTATATGGTTTTTCGACAAGTATATTAGTTAACATATCGATGTTATTTCGATTTAGCAGCAAACTAAGCATTTTAGAACACGAAACAAACGTCGCTAATGTAGCGTAGAAATTTTTAGTAAAATCTTCGGCATTATCCACATTCCAAATAATATCCAAAAATTGCGTTATCAGAAATGTATGCAATAGTATAACTATGAAAACTGTGTACACATCATAAACTGTGCGCATACACGATGACCATGATTCCGGTTGCCAACATCCAATAATTGTCAAAATTTTAAAAGTAAATTGTAGCACACGCATCTTTTTGCTATGCTAAATGCATTTAAAGAAAATTTATGAAAAGTGTAAGTTTATTAAATGCGAAAAAAAAGAAATATAGAATTATGCTTATCTAGAATTAGTATATAACTACTAGTATATAACAATTAATGTAATATATTTCTCTTTTAACAAAATATAGTACAGTTATAATTAATATTTCTTTAAAGATACTGAGCTAATTTCCTAAAATTAATTATATTATAATTCTCTATTATATTATAATTATATTATAGGTCTTTTTATCATTATATACAATGTATAATACAAAATTAAATTCCTTATTATAACTTCAAATTTTATGTTCATATTCAAATTCTATACTGAATTTTTTATACTTACAATTTTACTTACAATTTTCTTTATTTACAAATCACCAGAAGAGAATTTTCTGAAAGTATTCATATTGCAATGTATCTACAAATATGAAATACGATTTTTAAAATAAACTATAACTAATAAATATAACTAGGAGATGATAATAGGATAACTTATACAAATGATTGACAATCTTAGAATGTTTGTAGTACTTCACACATATCTTCGTTTTTTCCTAATATTCTTCCTGTATTCTTTCTTCTATATTATTAAGTAATTATCGTAATATCGAACTTGCATTATTGATCTAGTAAGAATACTTGTGTCGTATTATTGTCGTACTATTGTCATTGTAAGTCTCTGAAAATTAAACTTTTATTTCTTATACAATAATACCAGATACGAATACGATAGGAATTAAAAGAAGATGAATATCATCGGTTATTTTATCTTCATAAAATCTTAAATAGAAATCGCTATTATTATTTCTCTTAAAAATGTTTTATTTATTGTGATTTTGCGTTATTAAGTTGCCTTTTTTTCTTCTTATTGACTTCAGATATTGTGCCTTCTGACGCACAAGAGATACTTAAAGATAATAAAAGTGCAAAGTATCATAAAAAACAGAATATGTAAAAACTTATACAACAAAGTTCTTTTAATGAAATAAATCTTAATAAATATAACATAATAAATAAAGCAAAAATATATAATAAGATATATAATAAAATATAATAAATATAAAATTAAAATATAAATTATAATAAGATATGTAATAAAAATATATAACATATATAATAAAATAAATAACACGCAAGGATCGTATTTATGGATAATCTCTCATTCTTTCTTTAATAATGCTACGTGAGGTGAAATAATATTTAATATTAATTGCATTAAATTTCTTGATAACTATGTCATCTTGATAACTATGTCTCATTTTTGCGCATCGTTTCTGATTTATTTGAATTTGATATAAACAGAGCATTGATTTTGTCTTTTACGCTGTCACTTTTGCATTTATTGAAGTAAATTATTAATGCAGTACGACATGTAATTAGAATTAATAATAAGTATTTATATATTGTGTATATATAAATACATATATATGTGTGTATATGTGTTTGGTGCATGTGCGCTCCTTTCTCTCTCTCTCTCTCTCTCTCTCTCTCTCTCTCTCTCTCCTCTCTCTCTCTCTCTCTCTCTCTCCCTCTCTCCCTCCCTCTCTCTCTTTATATATATATATAAAATTGTTATTAATATAATGTATCAAATTATAGCAAAGTTAGCTATAGATTCATAATGAAATTAGAATTATAACATATTTAAATTAAACTTATATAGCTAACTTTGGTATTATTTGATACATTATATCTATAACAATGGCTTTTCTCTAGAGCAGATGAAACATAAGACAAAATCATCATATTGAATAAATGGCAATATTCTGTCTTCATTAGTTTTATAATTATAAAATATTAATATAGAAAAATTATATTTCTATAATATTTTTTATTTTCATATTATTCTTTGTATAACATAGCGTTGTTAGTTTCCTCTTTTAGAGTAATCCTTTTTAGAGTATTCATTTTAAAACCTTTCATGGCCGTTCCGTCAACATGACATTCATTTTATAAACAGACATATGTAGTAATGTTTACAAATAGTAATAATTATTATAGTAAATCTAATAATTAGTAAAAAACATAGAATAGAAAACATTGTAATAATTCGCTTCTATTTTATTTATTTTTTGCTATAATTTCTACACTTGTTTTAATAAATTATAAACCGAATATGATGTTTTAAGTAACTGCAACAAAAATATACATGTATTATATCTCATCTCATAATATTAAAAATTGCATACGCACATACATATATATACAGTCTTATTATTTAATGTAAAATAAGATTTATTATATTTTAATTTCGAAAAGAATATGAAAATATATTTTCATAATATATTAAGAATAAATTGAAGAATTATGTATTAATTGTTTTTACTAACCCCGACGAAAGATTCTAGATTCATAGAAAGAATGTAAGCACTGGTAAATTCTATTGGTATTGAGGCGCGATTCATAATTATTAATAGACTCTGTTTAAAATTTTTATCTAATGTTAGCCAATTCGTTCCAAAAATATTGTCCACTACTTGAATGCTCTATTATTAAAATAATAACAAGTTTTATTAAAATTACTTAATTTTTTTAATTTAATTTTTTATGAAAATGTTTATTATTTTAATCTCTTTATTAATGTATAATTTTGAAGTAAATAAAATAATGCACTTGATTCTACGCACCTTTAACTTTACTTCGTTTCCATACCAACAGTAAATAAAAATTTGTGTCAACATGCAAGACATATACAGTAGTAAAGAAAGATAACTCGCATCTACAGTTGACGATTTAGTCATCTGATATAAATTAGAGCACACTACCATTGTACTTACGATGAATTGCATGGCAATAGTCATTCTGAACTTTTTATTTAATTTCAGTGCGTAACTGCAATAAAATGAACAATAAATTTTGATAATATCCTTAATAACCATTTTTTAAATAAAAATGTTCATATTTAAAAATATATAATGGAAATACATATGTAGTATAATATAATATAAAAACAAATGCTTTAAAATGTTTCAAAAAGGAACAAAATATGTATGCGTATAAATATATAAAAAATAAAAAGGAATAAATTTTTTAATAAATTGCAAGATATATTTTCGAAATAATAAAATAACTAACTTAAATATACCATCATGGTGACATATACAATCTTGAAGATTATTATAACCATTAGATATTTTGCTGAGTCGATATTCTAAAATTTCTATTTGACAGCAAATATGCACTAATAATCCGCAAATAAGACTGTCGCAGGCCACATTGACGAGCGATCCGGCTGTTAGACTAATAAGTTGGTGAGCATACGTAAGGCAAAACACTATAGTAGATGAATTGTAATTGTATGGTAGCCATGCTCTATACGTCAAGTTTCTTTTTCTAAATTCAGTGAGTAAAGATGTCATGGTGATACATGCACAGGTTGTTTCCACCAGAATCGCATAGAAGAATGTGTTGGTACTGTAAAAGGATGCTGTGGAGATGTGTAATGCTCACTTGAATAAATAAAGTTCTTAATATTTAATAACACGTTATCGAAAAAAAGTTTGTAATATAAAATTTTTTTAATTATTATATAATTATGCTTATGTTTTGAAGAAGTTTTATTTTGTTACATAAAATATATGTACTCGTTTCCTTTAATGTTAGAGATCTTTTTTTATTTAAGAAAATGAAAATATTTTTGAAATTAAAAAAATTAACTTATTTTAAAATTAATTTCGATTCTTATGCAGTAACACTTACTATATAAGTCTGTCGAATTTATGTCGAATTTTTATTTCGTCAATGTCCGATGGTCTATATGGTTTCTCGATCAATATGTTGGTTAACGTATTGATGTTATTCCGATTTATTAACAGACTAAGCATTTTGGAGCACGAGACAACAGACGCCAATGTAGCGTAGAAATTTTCAGTAAAGTCCTCAGTATTGTCGACATTCCAAATAATGTCCAAAAATTGCGATATCAAAAATGTATACAATAATATAACCATAAAAACTGTGTACGTATCATAAACTATACGCATGCACAATGATGAACATGATTCTGGTCGCCAACATCCAACAATTGACAAAATTTTAAAAGTAAATTGTAGAACACGCATTTTAAGTATGCTGAATATATTTAAAAACGGAATGCATATATATATATATAATTTGCATAATTTTGTCTAGGAGTTATATATATATATATATATATATATATATATATATAAAACTCCTAGACAAAATTATGCGTTAATTTTGTCCAGGAGTATATATATAATAATACACGAAATACAGAGATATAAAGATATAATAATCTGTCAATGTAATAATAGAGAAACGCAATAAGAATTACTATATAAGAATATAATATAAAAAACTAATTTATCTATTTTACTCCTGATAGAATAGTACATTTATAGTTAACATTCCACTAAAGATAGAACTATATTGCCCAAAATAGATTATTATATTTATTTGATTCTATATATGATATAGAACTAATCAATATTACGACACCAAATTTTATATTCATGATTCTCATATATCTACGAGATATATTTAAATTTCTCTATTTTCAAATCACCAAAAAAAGACTTTCTACAAATATTCATTTGCTGCAATGTTTCTATAGAACACGATCTTTAAAATAAACTGATTGTGAAATAATATGATGACTTACGAATGATTGACAATCGCGTAAAATGTTCAAATCTTGTTCTTCCTCTAATATTCTTCCTGTATTCTTTCTTCTATACTATTAAGTAATTATCGTAATATTGGATTTGCATTATTGATCTAGGAAAAATACTTGTGTCGTACTATTGTACGTCTCTGAAAATTAAACTTTTATTTCTATAATAATACCGTTTCGAGATACGAATACGATAGGAAGATGAATATCATCGGTTACTTTATCTTCATAAAATCTTAAATAGAAACAATTCGCTAGTATTTCTTTAAAAATGTTTCATTTATCGTACTGTTTTGTTACTGAGTGATCGCTGACCTTCTTTCTCCTTATCGATTTCAGACATTGTAATTTCTGATTCACAAGAAAATATTTTAATATCATAAAAAAACAGGATATATAGAAATTTACACAATATAAGTCTTTCAACGTGTTAATGTTAATAAAATAAATGTTAATAATTATAATATAAGAAATAAAGCAAAAATATGTAATAAAATAAATAATACGCATGTATCATTTTTACAGATGATCTTTCTTTATTTTTTTAATAACGCTACGTGAGATATAAGCAATAATCGATTTGAAGAAATATTGCTAATATATTATAAATTCTCGCTAAAATGTAAAATTAATTAAAACGCATAAGTGTAAGTGACGCTGTAAGTGACAAAATTAGCTCAGCTTTAATTAACATTAATAATATATCGAATTTTCTATACTAACACCCGTGAAAAAATCAAGATTCATAGGAATAATGTAAAGCAGTAGTAATCTGAATAGATAAAACTGCTTGCTATTATTATTAGAGATTTCGTTATATCTTTGTCATCATTTTGTAATCTATTCTTTATGATATAGCCCTCTAATAATTTTTTTCATGAATCGAATATGCAGCACAGGAAGATGCATATAAGGCATTGTTATATAATAATTATATTTGTAACAATGGTTTTTTTCTGAGGAGGAGAGGAAATATAAGACAAAATCGTCAAATATTGAATAAACAGTTATAATCTATCTTTAAGAAATATTGATGCAGATAAATTATATTTCTATAATATATAATTTCTACACAATGTGCTATTATTTTGCATTATTCATTCATTTGTTGAAGTAAGTTATAAGCCGAATATGATGTCTTAAGAACCTACAATAAATTAAAAAAGTTAATCTTAATTTAAACCTGTGTATTGATTTAATGATATCTATCGCTCATAATGATATGCAAAAACTAAAATTTGCAATATTTTAATTTTTATTGTAACAGTGTAAATATGCGTAAATAGAATCTAATTACATTTGATAATAATTCAATTATATTAAATGGTTATATAACTGGAGTTATATTCCAGTTATAATAATTATATTTGATAATAATTCCATTATATTAATCAATGTTACATCTGTCTTTCATTAATTTCAACATTGATTAATATAATGGAATTATTATCAAATAATTATTATATATATATTTATTTATTTATTAAATATAAACTTAGTCTTATGTCTATGTTAATAAAAAAATTTAAAAATTTAGAATTGCGTTTTCAAAATTTCTGTATCGCACATTCAATGTTTTATACTTACACCTACAAAAGAATCAAGATTCATAGAGATAGTATAAGCACTAGTGATTTCAATAGGCATTATTGTACGTGCCATCATTATTATTAAAGACCTTTTTAAATTATTGTCCAAAGTCAACCATTCCATCTCAAAAATTTTATCGACAAATTGAAGACACTGCTCGAAAAAACAAAACATATTCCTTATAAACATTTCTGTTTATATTTTTATAAAAAAATGTATACATCTGAATTGTTTACATATATGTTAATAAATCTTATAATCAGAAAATTTTAAACATAGATTGAAGTTTTAATGAGAATAGGCTAAAATTATTTCCTAATAAATGTTAATTTTTTGTATTTTATTCTAATGTGACATGAAGCGCGCTCAGAAATTTATTGTCTATATTATTGTTTAATATAAATATTAAAATAAATACAAATGTACATATAAAGATATAAGAAAAATGAGTTTATGAAAAGAAAGTGTCAATGTTCAAAATATTGTGCTAAAAAGTGATAAAAATTAAGCTTCCACCTTTAATTTTACTTCATTGCCATACCAACAGTAGATGAAAACTTCTACTAGCATGCAACTCATGAATAATGCTAGTCGAATGCATCGTGCATCTAACTTTGATAGAGTTATTTGATAGAGATTGAAACATATTTCAAACATACTCATCAAAAATTGAATAGTAATTATTATTCTAAACTTTGCATTTACAAGAAAAGCAAATCTGAAAAAATTAATAATGATTTCTTTATAATTAATCATGTGAAAGTAAAAAAATTTATTTTATTTTAAAAAATCATTAAAATTATTAAATTATAAAAGTAAATTATTAAATAATTATAATGGTAAATTATTAAATTATAAATTATTAATTATTAAATTATAACAAATTATTAATTTCTTCAATAAATAGATCAATAAATAGATCAATCACAATATGATGTAGTCCCACAAAAAAAAGACAATCGTTGAAAGAAAAGATACTAATAAAGATATTAATGTAAGGGAACAGAACTGCATTTTCTTGCAATCTCTGCTTATATGAGACACCATACAAATATAATTGCAATAGACATTGTATCACAGAAGCACCAAGAAAATAAGGACCGAAAGAACATTTTTCAGCTCAACGAATAATTGCTGGAAAAATATATTCGCGGACTAGAAAAATATGTGAGGCGCAAGTAGCTGGATCGAGAATCTAATCCAAATCTTTCGCTTTTCGGGCAATTGCTCTAAATCACTGAGCTACCTAGACCTCACACCTAATGTTGCTTTTTAACACAGTGATATGCGAGTCCAGAGCGATGTTAATATTTCACTCGATGGATGCAATGCCGATTCCCATAGAAGATCCTTAAAAAGGTCGCTCGCTGACCAAATAAGTCAGACTGTACTTATTTAATAATTAATATTTAGAAAGAAAAAGAAAAATTATATAATTGTTTTAATAAGAAAATACGGCTTCATATTTATTCAAATTTTATTATACCAAAATTCTTAATATAAAAAAAATATACATATGTTTTCTAAATAAAACACATAAAATAAAACAAAGAGAACCAACCTTAAAATACTACAATGTTGTTGCACACAATTACGAAGGCCATCTGAATAAAGCATGATTCTGCTCAAACGATATGTTAAGATTTCAAACTGACAGCAAATGTGCACCATCATTCCACAGATGAGACCGTCACAAGCAGCGTTCAGTAGAGCGCCTATAATTAAAGCTATCAGTTGATAAATGTATAACAGACAAAATAACGTCATAGTTGAATATTCAAACGGCACCCATGCTCTGAACGTTAACTTTCTTTCGCCAAAATTCGTCATCAAGGATGTAAATGTAATACTGACCCATGTTATCAAGCACAAAACTATATAGTGAAAAGTGTTAAGCCTGTAATATAACTTTAAACATATTTTCTTTCTTTTCCAAATATTTTTTCTTTAGAGATTAAAAAAATCTTATAATTATCCGCTTAAAAATACTAATAAATCTAATTAAGAAAAATTTACTTAAAACAATGTAAAGTCAAAAATAAATTGACGTCGAATAAATTTAGAGGATTTATAACAAGAAAAATTTTATTTAAAATAATTTAAAAAATTAAATTAAATATAAATTGATATCAAACAAATTTAGAAAACTTATAGGAAATGTAATGAAGCCATACACATTAACGTACTTTAAAATAATTTTGTAATGATATCATGTTAATTATTGTTTGCTAAATACTTACTGTATGCTATTATCAAATTTGTAATAAATCTCTATTTCATTCAGTTTCAATGGTTTGCAAGGTTCCTTCGTCAGAATATCAATCAATTTAATAATATTTTTGCGATTTGCCAATAAACTGAATAATTTAAAACAAGTTATAATCATAGGAAGTAATATGCAAAAGTTGTCACAGAAATCGTTCGTATTATCCACGATGAGAATTATATCCATGAATTGCGATAATGTAAAACTATGTATTATCAGAATTATTAGAATTGTGTATATTCGATATATTATACGTTTATATATCGATGTCCATGATTGTGGTTGCCAACAACCGCATATTGTTAGCACTTTGAAAGGAAATTCCAACACATTCATTTTAAATTTCTTCTGTTCACCAATATTCGTTACATGATAGAAAAAATTGACAATAATCGAATATTGTAAATTTGTTTTCACTTATTTTTGCAATTATTGTTTATATTTTATCTAATTTATTTTTCTCAATTGCATTAAATTTAGCAATATCTTGCTTTTTCAATGATCAGATATACGATACATAACAAAGATCACTTTATTATAAATTATTTGTGCTGCGGATGCGGCTTTAGACAAAGATAACACATTGAGATAATTAAAATAAAAAATTTTATAATATAATACAAAAAATTTTTTATACACAAATTTAAAAGAAAGACATGAAGTACAATTCGTAGAACAATTGCCCAAGACTCTATAATTTCTGCCAATCTTCTATGGAATAGCTTTCTTTCGTAATCGATAATCTATTTATTTCTACAACAACTGTCCCTTATAATATAGTATTCTCATGAATCGATAATGAAGCAGAGTTTGCATGGTAATCTTTGCATGTCCGCTAAAGACAGAGTGAATTAAAGAAGAATATTTAAATATTAAAACGCTTATAATACATTTTGGCATAAATTATTTATATAGACAAATTATACTTTATATACTATTATACTTTTGCAAGAAAATTTAATTTAACGTTATACGCCGTAGTACCACATTACATTATATTTTTCTTTTATATATTGATCCGATAGTCGTTAAAATTTCTAATAAAGGAGTTTAAAACGCATGAGTATTTATACCAATAATGTGGAAATAAATGAAACATACAATATAATATAATAAAAAATATTGCAGAATATAAACTGTCATATTATTTAATTACTAATGTCATAAAAAAATATAAAAATAAACTATATTAAAATATATAATATAATATACAATAATATACAATAATATAATATATAAAATATAGTAAAACGTACAAAATTGAAATGCGAATTGTTCGTTTATTCATCTGTACTCTTTAAAAAAATTACGAAATTTGCTACCAATTTATTATTGATTTAGCTCGAATTTCACAATTGTCAGAAAACATTTTGCTTTTATACTTATCTTCTTTTTCAGGATAGACTTTTTTAGATTTTACTGAGAATGTTTCAGCAACGTTAAAGTGTTTTATCCATGTTGGAAAAGTTAAATATTATACAATATTTTGTAATATGTAATTATATAATATTTCATTAATTTTTTTATAATTAAAACATTAATCTTATATTATTTTAACATAAGCAAATAAATATAAGCCAAAATGAAAAATAAATATTAGTGTATTACAATATACAAGACTATAATTAGATTTATTGATATCCTACGATAAATTTTGTTTGAATAAATCTTGATAAGCAATATAAGTCGTGATGAACTATATATTAGAAAATTTAAGTTTAAAGTAAATTAATTCATTGGCGTAGCAATATATTATGACGCAATACAAATAAATTTGATTTAAAAATATTTAGTTTCTTGGGAATTTCAAATTAATTAAATAACGAATTATTAGTTATCACGCGCCTCGGAATATTTAATATTCTGTAATACACACATTTAGGCTAAATATTTTGCCGCATTTTAAATCAAAATGATAATCAATTCATGTAGTCACTATTGCATATAAAATCTAATATTTATGTAAAAAAATATAATTTACATTAATTTCAGAATAACTATTTATATTTAAATTAAATCAATGTTATCATTTTACACGAAATTTTCGAGAAGAAAATTCCTTTTCTTAAATTTGAAAATTTTTGATTGTAGTTTATTAAGTAATATATAGTTTAAGAAACAACGCGCATATAGCGCGTGCTTTGTAATATTCTAATAAGTTGTAATAACAATATGAATATTGTAATATGAATATATAAATATAATCTAACTCTTTTACCCAAGTTAGTTGTACTGCTATTCCTTCATTTGTTGAAGCAAATTATAAGTCGAATATGATGTTTTAAGAACCTACAGATAAATATACATATAACTCTTACATTTATGTACTGGTATTAGATAATTTTGTCAATAATGAAATATAACAAAAAAACATTTAAAATACAACTAAAAAATGTTTTAATCTTTATAATCTTTAGCTCTGTCTTTTAATGTAATTAAATAAAATTATACTGAAGTAAAGCTTTGTTAAATTTGATATTATTAATGTAATTATTTTAAATGTAATGAATATAATATTGTATTTTTTAAAATTAATTAACACATCCATTAAAGCCATTGCTTATGTAAACTAAAAACTTGAAATTTCGTTCCAAAATCAACTTTAATTACACACATTTGATATTTTTATACTTACATTCATAAAAGAATCAAGATTTAGAGAGATAGTATAGGCACTGGTAATTTCAATAGGCATTACTGCACGCTTCATCATTATTATTAAAGAGTTTTTTAAATTTTTATCCAAAGTGAGCCATTCTATTTCGAAAATATTATCTATAAATTGGCGACTCTATTTGTGAATATAGAAGACATATAAGAGTTACATATTTTTAAACATTCTTATATTTCTATAAAAATTTTTTTTAAATCTTAATTATCTATATATTATTAAAGTATAATAATAATTCTTAAGTTAAAAACATCAATTCTAGGAAGATTAATATAAATTAAAAATAATTACAAATGAATACTTATCAATCTTTCGCATAATTATTCTATTTTAATTTCAAAAATAACATAAGGCTTGAAAATTTATTTGTTACATTTACATAAAAATATGAATATAAAATCTTAAAGAAATAAAAATTTAAAAAATAAAAATAACTTCAACATTAAAATTTTACTAATAATGAAAATTAATCTTGTATCTTGTACCTTTAGTCTTACTTCGTTGCCATACCAACAATAAACAAAAATTTGTGTAAGCATGCAACCCATGAATAATGCTAATCGAATACATCTTGCATCCAATTTTGATAGACTTATTACATAAAGATTGAAACATACGACAAGCATACTCATAAGAAATTGAATAGTAATAACCATTCTAAAATTTGCATTAACAAGAAAAGCCAATCTGAAACAAAATTCATAATAAGCACTATCCATAATACATAATAAGAAGTTAGTTTTATTATATCAAAATATTAATAAAGAGTGAAAGTAAATATATATTATTTTCTAAATATATTCACATATTTTATACATATTTTATTTAAATAAAACATATTTAAATAGAATATTAAGTCATATCATATATTATAAAAGTTAACCTAAAGATTTTACAATGTTGTTGAACGCAATTACGAAGACCATCTGAATGAAGCATGATTCTCTTCAAACGATATGTCAAAATTTCATATTGACAGCAAACATGTACCAATAATCCACAGATGAGACTGTCACAAGCAACGTTTACTAAAGCACCCATAGTCAAACCTATCAATTGATGAATGTATAATATGCAAAATAAAGTCATGGATGAATATTCGAATGGCACCCACGCTCTGTATGTCAACTTTTTTTGACCAAAATTTGTTAATAAAGATGTAATCGTAATAATGACGCACGTTACCATACACATAGCTGTATAATGGAAAGTATTAATCCTATAAAAATATATAAACATATTCACTTAATATTTATTTTTTTCCTTAGTATTTATTTTTCATTATTTTCTTATTTAAAAAATAGATAAAAATGATCTTATACAATAATTATATATAATAAGAAAATTGTATATAATGAAGGAGTTAACGAATCCAACCGTGAAATAAATTTCAATAAAATTGAAATAACATAAAGCTAAAATGTTAAATTTAAATTAAATCCAGAGACTGTTTACTGGATACATATTAAAATGATTATTATTAGTGAAATCAATATTAAATATAGTGACAATTATTGATTATTAATACTTACTGTATGCTATTATCAAATTTGTAATAAATCTCTATTTCATTCAGTTTCAATGGTTTGCAAGGTTCCTTCGTCAGAATATCAATCAATTTAATAATATTTTTGCGATTTGCCAATAAACTGAATAATTTAAAGCAAGTTATAATCATAGGAAGTAATATGCAAAAGTTGTCACAGAAATCGTCCGTATTATCCACGATGAGAATTATATCCATGAATTGCGATAATGTAAAACTATGTACTATCAGAATTATTAAAATTGTGTACATTCGATATATTATACATTTATATATCGATGTCCATGATTGTAGTTGCCAACAACCGCACATTGTTAGCATTTTAAAAGGAAATTCCAACACATTCATTTTAAATTTCTTCTGTTCACCAATATTCGTTACATGATAGAAAAAATTGACAATAATCGAATATTGTAAATTTGTTTTCACTTATTTTTGCAATTATTGTTTATATTTTATCTAATTTATTTTCCTCAAGTATTGCATTAAACTTAGCAATATCTTGCTTTTTCAATGATCAGATATATGATACATAACAAACATCACTTTATTATAAATTATTTGTAATGCAGATGCGGCTTTAGACAAAGATAACAATTGAGATAATTAAAATAAAAAATTGTATAATACAAAAAATTTTTAATACACAAATTTAAAAGAAAGACATGAAGTACAATTCGTAGAACAATTGCCCAAGGTCTATAATTTCTGCCAATCTTCTATGAAATAGTGGCTTTCTTTCGTAATCGATAATCTATTTATTTCTACAATAACTGTCCCTTATAATATAGTATTCTCATGAATCGATAATGAAGCAGAGTTTGCATAGTAATCTTTGCATGTCCGCTAAAGACAGAGTGAATTAAAAAGAAGAATATTTAAATATTAAAACGTCGCTTATAATACATTTTGGCATAAATTATTTATATAGACAAATTATACTTTATATACTATTATACTTTTGCAAGAAAATTTAATTTAACGTTATACGCCACATTACATTATATTTTTCTTTTATATATTGATCCGATAGTCGTTAAAATTTCTAATGGAGGAGTTCAAAACGCTTGAGTATCTATACCAATAATATGGAAATAAGTGAAACATACAATATAATATAATAAAAAATATTGCAGAATATAAACTGTCATATTATTTGATTACGAATGTCATAAAAAAATATAAAAATAAACTATATTAAAATATATAATATAATATACAATAATATACAATAATATAATATATAAAATATAGTAAAACGTACAAAATTGAAATGCGAATTGTTCGTTTATTCATCTGTACTCTTTAAAAAATTATGAAATTTGCTACCAATTTATTATTGATTTAGCTCGAATTTCACAATTGTCAGAAAACATTTTGCTTTTATACTTATCTTCTTTTTCAGGATAGACTTTTTAGATTTTACTGAGAATGTTTCAGCAACGTTAAAGTGTTTTATCCATGTTGGAAGAGTTAAATATTATACAATATTTTGTAATATGTAATTATATAATATTTCATTAATTTTTTTATAATTAAAACATTAATCTTATATTATTTTAACATAAGCAAATAAATACATATAAGCGAAAATAAAAAATAAATATTAATAAAAATAAATATTGTATTACAATATACAAGACTGTAATTAGATTTACTGATATCCTACGATAAATTTTGATTGAATAAATCTTGATAAACAATATAAGTCGTGATGAACTATATATTAGAAAATTTAAGTTTAAAGTAAATTAATTCATTGGCGTAGCAATATATTATGACGCAATACAAATAAATTTGATTTAAAAATATTCTGTTTCTTGGGAATTTCAAATTAATTATTAATTAAATAACGAATAATTAGTTATCGCGCGTCTCGGATTATTTAATATTCTGTAATACACACATTTAGGCTAAATATTTTGCCGCATTTTAAATCAAAATGATAATCAATTCATGTAGTCACTATTGCATATAAAATCTAATATTTATGTAAAAAAATATAATTTACATTAATTTCAGAATAACTATTTATATTTAAATTAAATCAATGTTATCATTTTACACGAAATTTTCGAGAAGAAAATTCCTTTTCTTAAATTTGAAAATTTTTGATTGTAGTTTATTAAGTAATATATAGTTTAAGGAAACAACGCGCATATAGCGCGTGCTTTGTAATATTCTAATAAGTTAACAATATGAATATTGTAATATGAATATATAAATATAATCTAACTCTTTTACCCAAGTTAGTTGTACTGCTATTCCTTCATTTGTTGAAGCAAATTATAAGTCGAATATGATGTTTTAAGAACCTACAGATAAATATACATATAACTCTTACATTTATGTACTGGTATTAGATAATTTTGTCAATAATGAAATATAACAAAAAAACATTTAAAATACAACTAAAAAATGTTTTAATCTTTATAATCTTTAGCTCTGTCTTTTAATGTAATTAAATAAAATTATACTGAAGTAAAGCTTTGTTAAATTTGATATTATTAATGCAATTATTTTAAATGTAATGAATATAATATTGCATTTTTTTAAATTGATTAACACATCCATTAAAGCCATTGCTTATGTAAACTAAAAACTTGAAATTTCGTTCCAAAATCAACTTTAATTACACACATTTGATATTTTTATACTTACATTCATAAAAGAATCAAGATTTAGAGAGATAGTATAGGCACTGGTAATTTCAATAGGCATTACTGCACGCTTCATCATTATTATTAAAGAGTTTTTTAAATTTTTATCCAAAGTGAGCCATTCTATTTCGAAAATATTATCTATAAATTGGCGACTCTATTTGTGAATATAGAAGACATATAAGAGTTACATATTTTTAAACATTCTTATATTTCTATAAAAATTTTTTTAAATCTTAATTATCTATATATTATTAAAGTATGATAATAATTCTTAAGTTAAAAACATCAATTCTAGGAAGATTAATATAAATTAAAAATAATTACAAATGAATACTTATCAATCTTTCGCATAATTATTCTATTTTAATTTCAAAAATAACATAAGGCTTGAAAATTTATTTGTTACATTTACATAAAAATATGAATATAAAATCTTAAAGAAATAAAAATTTAAAAAATAAAAATAACTTCAACATTAAAATTTTACTAATAATGAAAATTAATCTTGTATCTTGTACCTTTAGTCTTACTTCGTTGCCATACCAACAATAAACAAAAATTTGTGTAAGCATGCAACCCATGAATAATGCTAATCGAATACATCTTGCATCCAATTTTGATAGACTTATTACATAAAGATTGAAACATACGACAAGCATACTCATAAGAAATTGTATAGTAATAACCATTCTAAAATTCGCATTAACCAGAAAAGCCAATCTGAAACAAAATTCATAATAAACACTATCCATACATAATACATAATAAGAAGTTAGTTTTATTACATCAAAATATTAATAAAGAGTGAAAGTAAATACTGTATATTATTTTCTAAATATATTCACATATTTTATACATATTTTATTTAAATAGAACATATTTAAATAGGATATTGAGTCATATCATATATTTTAAAAGTTAACCTAAAGATTTTACAATGTTGTTGAACGCAATTACGAAGACCATCTGAATGAAGCATGATTCTCTTCAAACGATATGTCAAAATTTCATATTGACAGCAAACATGTACCAATAATCCACAGATGAGACTGTCACAAGCGACGTTTACTAAAGCACCCATAGTCAAACCTATCAATTGATGAATGTATAATATGCAAAATAAAGTCATGGATGAATATTCGAATGGCACCCACGCTCTGTATGTCAACTTTTTTTGACCAAAATTTGTTAATAAAGATGTAATCGTAATAATGACGCACGTGACCATACACATAGCTGTATAATGGAAAGTATTAATCCTATAAAAATATATAAACATATTCACTTAATATTTATTTTTTTCCTTAATATTTATTTTTCATTATTTTCTTATTTAAAAGATAGATAAAAATGATCTTATACAATAATTATATATAATAAGAAAATTGTATATAATGAAGGAAAACGAATCCAACCATGAAATAAATTTCAATAAAATTGAAATAACATAAAGCTAAAATGTTAAATTTAAATTAAATCCAGAGAATGTTTACTGGATACATGTTAAAGTGATTATTATTAGTGAAATCAATATTAAATATAGTGACAATTATTGATTATTAATACTTACTGCATGCCTTTATCAAATTTATAATAAATTTTTATTTCATTCGGTTTCAATGGTTTACACGGTTTCTTCATTAGAATATCGGTTAATTTAATAATGTTTTTGTGACTGCCCAATAAGCTAAACAATTTGTAGCAAACTATGATCATAGGAAGTAACACGCAAAAGTTATCGCAAAAATCATCTGTGTTGTCCACGATTAGAATTATATCCATAAATTGCGACAATACGAAACTATTTATTAGTAAAATTACTAGAAATGTATACACTCGATATATTATACGTTTATATACCGATGTCCAAGATTCCGGCTGCCAGCAACCACATATTGTTAACATTTTAAATGTAAGTTCCAATATATGCATCTTGAATTTCTTTCGGTCATCATCCATCACATGTGAATAACAATAGAAAAAACTTGATTTTATTGTGCTAATGTAATGCTTTTTGAAATTTGTTTTTAATTATTATTTTATTATGTAATTATTACCTGATTAATTATATCTTATTTGCCTTATTAATATATTGTTAATTAATATATTGTTTCTAACAATATATTTCACAATTTATATTTTTTCACAAATATTTAACTACATGTTGTATATTATAACTGAAAATATATTTTTTCTTTCCTTGTATAAACTACTTGTGCTTTAAATTAATTTTTTAACAAAAAGATCAATTAAAATTGATATAAATAAAATAAAGAGAGAATGACTCAAATAATATTATCTTAAAATTCTTTACACACAAATATACAAAAACAATGTGTAATTCTTACAGCGACTGACGAAAATCTATAAATGTGCCGTTCTTTTCAGAGATAATATTTCTCAGAGAAATTTCTTCTTCAATCAATAGTCTTGTTCTTTGTAATAATCAATAGTGTTATTCTTTGCAATAATCCCTTACAACATAATATTTTCATGAATTTAAAATGCAGTATATAGATGCAGAGTTAGCATGGTTTCTAAGCGCATGTCTCTTAAAGACGGAAAGTAAAAGAAATAAAAAGAGGAACAATTGAACAACACTTATAATACATCTCTATACATATTTTACATAGATTAATTATATTCTTGTCTGCAAGGAAACGTTTTATTTTTCGATATATGGTAGTTGTATCACATTTAATTTTTCTTTCATATATATATTGATTCTCAATATACAATTCTCAATATACTGAATATGATACAATTTCTAATAGAAGATATCTAAAATATGACATTAATAATATCGAGTGAAAGATAGATATGTGTAGCATGATAAAAAAATTCCCCAGAATATAATTTGATTGAACCATAAAACATAAATAGAGAATGTATTAAAATATAAGTATTTATTTATGTGCATATGTGTGTTCAAGATGAAAGATATATGTGTGTGAATATAAAAAAATATATTTACTTAAATTCATTTTATTGATCTAAAATTGCGACAAAGAATCAACACTAATTATAATATTTTTCTATTTATATTTTTACGAATAATAACACAAATTACGAGAATACAACATAAGGATATTTTCATATAAAACGCATTTTTAATATAACAAATAATAATATTTAATAAAATCATTAAATATTGCATAGCTAACAAAAATCTGTGACATATTGAAATAGACTTGTCAAAAAAATATTTAAATTAATTTTATATGTTGCAATATTATATATATATATATATATATATGTAAATTACATATGCAAACACTAAAGAAAATTTTTAACAATTATGATAGCATTTTTTGATAAAATAGTTTAATGTAATGGGAAATTTAAATAATTTAATTTGATATTTTTATTTAATTACTACTACATATTATATGTGATAAAATATTAATTGTTATATTTATGATATTAACAGCTGAATAAAATAATAATATTAGTGTACCATATAAACATAAGTCAATTATTATTATTCCATTTGTTGAAGTAAATTATAAGCCGAATATGACGTTTTAAGTATCTACAACAAACATAGATGTCCATAATCCTAATTTATATTTATATATTGATATATTTAGTGATTTAGCCAAAATAAATAACAATTAATGTAATAAAAAATAAATAACAGTTAATGATAAAATATGATATAGACAAATATAAAATGCAATATTTCAATTTTTATTGGTTTAGCACAATTAAATTTTAAATTTAAATTAATTAGATTTTATTAGATTTGACACAATTAATGCAAATATTTTGAATATAATAAATTTTCCTTTTCTTCCAAATTGGTTAACAAGTTTTATTTAAATCATTGACATCCTTCTTATGCAAAATTAAAGAGCGTTTGCAAAAATCAACTTCTATCGTATATTTAATATTTTTTATACTTACACCTACAAAGGAATCAAGATTCATGGAGATAGTGTAAGCGCTGGTAATCTCAATAGGCATTGTTGTACGCTTCATTATTATTATTAATGACTGTTTTAAATTTTCATCCACCTCTAACCATTCAGTTTGAAAAATATTATCGATGAATTGGCGACTCTACTTAAGTATGTAGAAAACATTATATATATATATTATATATATATATATATATATATATATTGTATATTAAATCTTTTAAATCAATGGAAGAAATTAAAGAAAAATTAAAATACTGATCCCCCTAAGACGTATCAATATATACATACACATATATATATATATATATATATATTTATATAATAAATATTGATTTTCCTAAATCATTCTATATTGATTTTAAAAAATACTTAAGAGTTTAAATATTTCTTTTTTATATTTATATTTAATATGTTACATAAATATAAATATAAATATAAAAAAATAGAAATATTTTTTAAAATAAATAACAATTTTAATATTAAAATATTAAAATATTACACTAATAATAGAAATTAAGTGTTTGCACCTTTATTTTGACTTCGTTACCGTACCAGCAAAAGACGAAAATTTGTGTTAACATGCAACACATGAACATTGCTAATCGAATATATCTTGCACCTATTCTCAATTGAGTTAATTGATAGAGATTAAAACATACTACCAACATACTCATTAAAAACTGAATAGTAATAACCATTCTAAACGTCGCATTTACAATAAAAGCAAATCTGAAGAAAAAAAATATATAATACATTATTTTTATATTTATAAAATAGAGGAGCAAATAAAATATGTTCTATATATATATATATATTTACTTATTTTTACATAAATCATATTTAAAATAAAATATTTCAGTTTTATGATTCTGCCATTATTATTTTTTTCATTAATTCATAATGCGTTTTATTAATTATTAATGTATAAATAATTTTTCTAATAAAAATAATATATATGTACGTACGTATAGGGCATTATATTACATTAGAACTAATTATTACATATTGTTTTCCATATACTTTGGCATATCAGATTTATATTAAATGAAAGATTGTTAAGTTTATAAAATATAATATAAATATTGTATTACACTAACCTGAAAATATTGCAATGTTGTCGCACGCAATTACGAAGAGTGCCTGAATAAAGCACGATTTTTCTTAAACGATATGCTAAGATTTCAAATTGACAGCAAATGTGCACTAATAATCCACAAATAAGACCGTCACAAGCAACGTTCAACAAAGCACCCATAATCAAACATATCAATTGATGAGCGTATAATATGCAAAATACGATCGTAGATGAATATTCGAACGGTACCCATGCTCTGTACGTTAATTTTCCTTCACCGAAATCCGTTAATAAAGATATGAACGCAATACTTATGCATGTCACTAAGCCCAGAGTTGCATAATGCAAAGTGTTAACTCTATAAAATGACTGCACATTTATGTTTCTCCGTACTTTTTTATTTAAGAGGTGCAGCAATTTAATATTATATCTTAGCATATACTATATATTTGCAAACTTAAGAAACAGATATTAAATTTAAATTTAAATTTAAATCAAGAAAAAAATTACTAATAAATAAAAAAGACTAATAAATATAAAAAAATTAAAAGTTGGTATTTACAATTTCAGAGAATTTTTATAACTTGAAATATATTACAATAATTATTTTTAGTGAACAATTAATAATATAGTTATTGTAATATAATTATTATTGGTTAAATAGAACTTACTGTATGCCTTTATCGAATTTATAATGAATTTCTATCTCATTCGGTTTCGATGGTCTGCATGGTTCCCTTGTTAAAATGTCAGTCAATTTAACAATGTTTTTATGATTTACCAATAGACTAAGCATTTTATAACAAGAAATAAACATAGGGAGCATAATACAAAAATTATCAGAAAGATCGTCAGGATTGTCTACGATAAGAATTATATCCATAAATTGCGACAATGTGAAACTGTTTACTAACAAAATTATTAAAACTGTATACACTCGATATATTATGCGTTTATATATCGACGTCCAAGACTTCGGTCTCCAACAACCGCATATTGTTAACACTTTAAAGGTAAATTCCAACACTTGCATTTCGTGAAAGTAATCTATTGTTTTCTGTTTAATTGATGTGTTATTATTAATTATATTAAATGCAGTAATATAATTCACTTGCGAAATACAAACAAACTGATTGTCTATAACATGTGTTACATATTATATTAATAAAAATTTTTTCATATTTTGTTATTTTATTTTTTTAATTAATTGTAAACTATATATATAATTATATATATATATATATTAATTTATATTATTATATATATATTAATTTTTATCAGGAGGATATTAATTAAGTAATAAATAAAAGAGTAATATGAACGACATTATAATTAAAATTCTTTATACTATAAGCAGAAGAGAATAACGCGCAACACAATTCACATAGAACGACTGAAACTTTATAACTTCGTCGCTCTTTTCCAAAGTAATATTTTCACTTAGTTTTTCCCCTCGTAATCAATAGTTTTAATATTCATTGTGCAACAATGTCTCTTACATAGTATTTCATTGAATCAAAAATGCAGGATACAGCTGCAATGTCCCTATAACGATTTCTGAGCGCATGTCACTTGAAGGCGGAGCGTAGAGGAAATAAAAGAGGAAACGTTTAAATATTAAACAGCACTTATATAAGCCATTCTAACGTAATAATCATATAAGTAAAATATACTCTCTTTTTTGAATGAAAATATTTTATTAACGATTATACGCCAAAATGTCACATTATATTAAACCTTTCTTTTTTATATGTTGATTCCTACAATAGGAGAATTTAAAGCATATGGATATATATAATCAATAAAATATCGAATGTAAATTAACATAACATGATAAAATAGTTTTAAAAATATTAAGCAAAATATTAAGCAAAATATTAAGCAAAATATTAAATAACTATTTGATTACTACTATTATAATGCACAAATAAACAAATGTGCTTAAAGTATATAACATATAGTAAAAAAAGAATAAAAGAAACAGAGAAAGATCTAAAAAATGTATTTAATTACCTTTTATTCTTTCATCCATCAAAACTACATGATACAAGAATTATCGCTAATTGTAATAATTCATTATGCTGGATTATATTAAAAATTTAATATTATTTAAATGTAAGCAACATAAAATTAAATTTATGTAATTACCCAATATATTGTGTCTTTCCTATATTTGCTGCAATATGTTGAAAGCTGAATATGAAGTTTTAAGTAACTGCAAACAAAAATATTACATATATTATAATAATTAAATATATTATAAGATCTCTCTTTGCTCGAATTATTAAAAAGAAATCAATAAACATTTCATATAATAATTTATTAAATTTTTATATTAATAATATATATGTTGTATATATATGCAATTATTTTGATTGTATATATTTATTGCTAAAAGAATTGATTTTATTTTCTTTATATCCACATTTATATATGCATTAAATATTAAATATAGATTTTTGGAGCTCGCCCGTTAATCTTGTGCGATAATAAGAAACATTTTATACTAACACCTACGAAAGAATCAAGATTCATAGAGATGATGTAAGCGCTGGTGAATTCGATTGGCATTGTACTACGTCTCATAATCAATAACAAAGTTTTCTTTACATTTTGGTTCAACATATACCATTTTATTTCAAAAATATTATGGATGAGTTGTCGGCTCTATATTTATTATAATATTATAACATTTGCTTATACACATATTAATTGTATATTTTTTTAATATATAAATATATTTTTAATATATAAATTTTTTAATATATTAATATATAAATATATAAATAAATTATATATTTAATTATTATTAAAATACATAAAATTATGAGAATTCTATAAATATATAGATTAAATTATTAATTTATTTGTTACAATTATTATAATTAATTGTTTTCTATGTGATTTAATAATCCTAATTTACCTTTAATTTTACTTCATTTCCATACCAGCAATAAAAAAAGATTTGCGTCAGCATACTACACATGTACAATGCCAATTGAATATACTTTGCATACGTTGTAGTCGTTCTGGTTAATTGATATAGATTAAAGCACACCACCAATGTGCTTACTACAAACTGAATTGTAATAGTGAATCTGAACTTCTCATTGACCGCAAAAGCAAGACTGTAATTAAACGCGATCATTTCTTTTAATGCCTACAAGTCGAGAAATGCATCGATATTTTTATCAACGCAACAATAATAATATGTATAAATAATGTTCTTGTAATATTAATTATACTATATATAAATATATGTACAAACTCGAAAATACGATTATGTTGCAGGATACAATCGTGCAAGATATCAGGCTCGCGTGCTATCCTTCTCAATCGAGATTCTAGTATCTTGATTTGACAACAAATGTGCACCAATAGTCCACAAATAAGACCATCGCAAGCGACATGAAGAACAGATCCCATTATTAAACTTATCAACTGATGAGCATACGTAATATAATATAAAAATGGCAATGAATAATCATATGGTAGCCAGGCTCTAAATGTCAGCGTTCGTTTCCTGAAGTCCGTTAATAATGATGTCAATGTGATGCATACGCAAGTTGTCTCAACCAGAATAGCGTAATGTATCGTGTTTGCCCTGAAAAATAACTGTAGACATTGTTGCATATCATTTGTTATTAGTGTTTTGTTTAATATTATAATTTTCTATTTTTTTAATATGTAAATTTATTATTAAAATTTTAATACGTGATATTTTTTTAATACATACAGAATGATATAAAAAAAATTAGTAGCAGCACTAATCAGAAATATTTAAATCTCGACTTTGCGTTTTAGAATCATGTCATACATTTTTCATAACTGGATATTAATTTTAATATAACATTTATTATAAAAATTTTCATTTTTAAAATACTTACTGCACACTCTTATCAAATTTGTGATATATTTCCATTTCATTTGATTCTAATGGCTTACAGGGCTTTTCCGTGAGAATGTTGGTCAATATTGCGATATTTTTGCGATTCATCAACATACTAAGCATCTTACAGCAAGAAACGATCATCGCGAGTAACATGTAAAAATTATCGGTGAAGTCGTCAGGATTATCCACAGTAAGAATAATATCCAATAATTGTGATAGGGTGAAGGTATTTATTAACACAAGTATGAAAACCGTATGCATATGGTATATTACGCGTTTACATGATGACGTCCAAGAATCCGGCCGCCAACAACCGCAAATAATTAAGAATTTAAAAGTGGAATCTAATATGTGCATGTTGTGAATTTTATATCTTTTCTTTGATATTCCATTTACACAGCACAAAAATTAAAAAATGTAGAAATTTATATAAAAATTCTAATCTGTAATCTATATATCTTTATATATCTTTATATATTCTTCTGTAATTCTTTTTTAGAATCAGATAAAGATTTAAATATATATATATATTAAAGATATATATATATATATATATATATATATAATTTACTTATTTAATTTTCTTACACAGACATCTATACTAAAAATGAAATATGAAAAGATTTTCAATATAATTTTTTCAAATGAAATTCTAAATGCGATGTTATAATCAAATTACTCGCTCGAATAATAATCGAATGTACAATAAATTGTCTAGAAGAACAATCTTGAAATGCCTATAGAGCCACGATTTCTTAACGGACTCTTCGACTTTTACATATAATTTTTCCCTCCATATGATTATCTTTATTATTAAAAATACAACTGTATGAAATAACATTGTGAAATAATCGTGCAACACGGATATTCAATATAAAACTTTGTCTTATTGGGGAGAGCGAGAGTGTGTGTATCAATACAAATTTAAAACAAATTACATGTTAGCAAGAGTTGTCAAAGAAAAAATAACTCTCAAATGTCGCATACACACGGTCCGTATACTTATGTTGTATAAAATATTAATATTGGTAACTCCCATGCTTCTCTCTCTATCCCTTTCTTGGAAATATTTAATAAAGTTGTAAATTTACCATATCGAATGACAGATTTTCTTTCCCATATTGATTCATGTCTATAATTTCTAATTTAACACTCACATGTATATGCGGTCTCCAAATGATATAATCATAATCGTACTATTAACGTGCAATGTGTAAATAAAACTTATATTTTAACGTAAACAGTAAAATATATGATACATATAATAATTTTTTAATTATAATTTTTCTTGTATAGAATTAGTGATATATATGATATGATAAATTATAATATCGGTATAAAATATTTTACTCTACGATGTTTTTACTCTACGATTAGCATATATTCATGACATAGATTTATATTATATTAAAAGATGCCACCATTTTTTTTTAATTCGTATCTAATATTATGAATCTTGCGTTTGCTGAAGTATATTGTAAGCAGAATACGATGTTTTGAGTAACTGCAATTAAAATTATTAATATTGTAATTTACAATCAGTTGCAGGTGTGTATATGATTAAATTTGATTACGCAATATAACAAAATGTTCAAAAATTTCGTAAAAAAATATTTAAAATATTTAAAATATTCTTAATACGAAGAAAATTTTATTTTTAATAGATTACTTCTTATTGGTTACTTTTTTTTTATTGATTACTTTTTATTAAAAGAGGCTGAATTAATATTTTCGATATTATAATTTTAAATACTCTGCTATTATTTCTCTCTGATCTCTGCTATTATTTCTAGAGCGACAATTAATTTTGATACTAACACCCACAAATGAATCAAGATTCATAGAAATAACAGAGGCACTGGTAAATTCTATTGGTACTATACCGCGTCTCATGATCAATAATAAAATTTTTTTGGCATTTTCATTCAGTTCGAACCATTCCATCTCAAACACATTATTCACCAATTGCCGACTCTGTATATTTAATAACCCAAGAATTTTATTATTTATTTGTTTCACATATATATGTATTAAATATACTAAATGTTCATGTAAAAGAGATAGCACGTACTCTTAATTTAACTTCATTCCCGCACCAGCAATAAAAAAATATTTGCGATAGCATGGAGCACATATACAGTATTAATTGCATATACTTTGCTCTTAATGCGGTTGACTTAGTAAACTGATACAAATTGAAACACACTACTAGCGTACTTACAATAAATTGAATAAATATAGTTATTCTGAATTTATCATTTACCATATGAGCGAACCTAGAATTAATCGCAAACGTAACTCTCGAAAATTGAGATGATATAAAGATATATAAATGCGTATAAAAAATGTGCAGTATATGAGTAGAAAATATTTGACAAAGATAATTTCATATTGCCGAAAAAATAATAAACAAATTTATTTTCTCCTAACTTATATAATATAAAAAAATCACCTAACTGTGCTATAAAGTTATTACGCAAATATTAATGATGAAAAAATATTTTTATTTGTAACGTTAGTTATGGAAACGAACTTGAATATATGATTGTGCTGAAGAGCACAGTCTTGAAGAATTTTCGGATTACGTGTGCCTTTTCTTATACGACATTCCAATATCTCTAGTTGAGAGCAAATATGCATCAATAATCCGCATATAAGACTGTCGCAAGCAACATGATGAACAGATCCGATTGTAAAACTTATTAACTGATGAGCGTATACAAAGAAAAATAGTAGAGGCGACGAATAATCGAATGGCAGCCATGCCCGAAATGTCAATTTGCCTTTTTTGAATTCTGTCAATATCGACGTTATGGCAGCACACAGACACGTTGTCTCGACCAAAATAACGTAGTAAAATGTATTTGATCTGAAAAACGACTATGGACATTTTCACATTGCACTTTTTATTTTTATTATATTTTTATTATATTTTTTATATTTTTATTATATTTTTATTATATTTTTATTATATTTTTTATTATATTTTTTTTTCTCAGAAAGCATTACATCTTATTATATGTATTCGCATAAATTAAAAGAGGAATTGAGAGAAATTGAATTATTTTGGCAGATAATTTTGCTCTAAATTTAAATGCTACATATTAAAATTATGTAAAAATCACCGAATATTATCAAATAAAGCAATAAGATTTTCACAATACTTACTGTATTAATCTGTCATATCTTTGTCGAATTTCCATTTCATCAGATTCAATCGGCTGAAGCGGTTTTCTCGTAAGAGTATCAATTAACATATCAATGTTGTTGCGATTTATTAATAGAGCAAACATCTTGCAGCAAGAAACAATCATGGCAAGTAGTACGTAGAAATTATCGGTAAAATCGTCGGAATTGTCCACAGTCATAATCAAATCCATCAGTTGCGATAGCATAAACGTATGTATTAGCAGCAATATGAAAATTGTGTATACGTAATAGACTAACCGTTTGTACGGTGTTGTCCAGGAGTCCGGTCGTCCGCAGCCGCAGATCGTCAATATTTTAAATGTAAAGTCTAATATACGCATTATTATAACGTATCTTTTTTAACGTTATTTATTAGTGCTTTTCTTTCGAGAAAAATTATGTCAGATTTTATATTATATACCTATGTTATATATATACATGTACATCAGTCTTAAAAATTTTTGACAGTATCTTTATATATATTCTTACATATATAAAGGTCAAAAATTTTTTAAAATCTTGAATATATATATATATTATATATATATATATATTTCTAATTAATTGGAAAAAATGTTAAGCATTTAGTAATACAACATAATTATTTAACTAATTTTTCAAAAATCTGTACAACAATTTAGACTGGTAGTCAAATTACATCTCAAACAATAATTTTCTGAAATTACTGTATCAAATAGCAATATTATGAAAATAAAAGTATTTTTCGTAAAACAAATTGATGCGCTTAGATAAAATCTTATGGCAAACTGACCATAGAATGTCTATAGCTTCCGACATACAATAATACATTATGTCCAACTTCCCCCTTTGACATCTTTTATTATTCAGATTGTGCAATTATGTTCCTCGAATAGATATTATTTTTATGCAGTTGTCTAAACACATACTTGATATTGCGATATTATAACATAAATAATGCTTCACTAGAATTTTGCTTGATATTACATGTCATGAGGAATAAAAAAATAATAACTCTTGAATATCGAAGCTCTATGTACTTATTGTTAAAATATTAATGATTTATACTTCAGTTATATACTTAATTCATATAGGTATGACATTTCCACAGTGAACTACATATTTTTCTTTCTTATAATTTTTTAACAGATGCTAGAAAAATGTTTAAATGATACGAATATAACTGAATTAGCGTGCAAAATATGTAAGTAAAAATATCACATTACCAAAGATTATAATATTGTATATAATCATTATTATATTAAGTATATAATCAAGTGACGCGATAGTGTTGTGACGCCTGGTATATAAAAATTTCTTTCTGGCTTGTCAACAGTTTTGCCTATGTACAGGGATATGTACAAGACGCTATCAAGTAGCTTATTTGAAATATAACATAATTTAAATTTTTTTCTTTTTCTTTAAATATTTTTTTATATTTAAAGAATAATAATAATACAAGAAAATCAAAAACAAGTGTACATATATATATATATATATATATATATATATATATATATATATACACACTAATATTGGTTAAAGTAATATCAAAACATTTATTTTAACTTCTTTAAAAATCTCTTTTTCTTTCTTTTCTTTTTTTCTCTTTATACGTGCATAAATATAAATTCACATTAATCTTATGACAAAATATAAATTATAATATTTTTTTAAATTTTATATTTAATATTAAAGTTTCTACATTTGCTGAAGTATGTTATAAGCTGAGTATGATGTTTTAAGTAACTGCAATTAAAATTATTAATAATGTTATTTAAAATAAGTTAAATATATATAACTAATCTGTTTTTTAATTATATTATATTAAAGTTTTTTTAAAAAGTATAGAAAAATTAATTCTTACCCTATAAACACACAATATTCCTAGGATATTGTATAAATGTTATTAACTGTTAATAATATTTATATAATATTTTAGGAATATTGTGTCTTATAGGGTACGTCCAATATATAATAGAAAATTTTTTTCATCGATACATATTAAATTCTTCTTATTTTATTCTTAATTGAATAATTTTTCTTTTTAAAAAAGTTAAACAAATAATGATAAATAAATTTATATATATATATATATATATATATATATATATATATATATGGCATTATAATATTATTTTTAGATTTTAGATTCCGATTGTTAATTATATCATACATTTTAATACTAACATGCACAAATGAATCGAGGTTCATAGAGATAACATAGGCACTAGTAAGCTCAATTGGTATTGTACCACGTGTCATAATCATTAATAAAGATTGTTTAGTATAATTATCCAGTTCATACCATTCCATTTCAAATATGTTATTGACCAATTGTCGACTCTGCGTTTAACAATATTTATATTTTATTTTATTTTATTATTTACTTAATTTATGCACAGTATATCATACAAAATTTTCAAATAACAATTTCAAATTACATATTTTCAAATAACATATATATTGTCTGTTTCAAAATATATGTTTGTTTCATATATATGTCTGTTTCAAAAATACAAACCTTCAACTTAACTTCGTTTCCATACCAGCAATATAAGAAAATTTGCGACAGCATGCAACCCATATACATTATTAATTGCATATATTTTGCTCTTGATGCAGTTGATTTGGTAAATTGATATAAATTAAAGCACATTACCAATGTACTCACAATAAACTGTATAACGATAGTCAATCTAAATTTTTCATTTATTAAGCAAGCAAGCCTGAAATACAACTATGATTTTAAAATATAATATAATTATAAAAATAATCACATTAATCTCATAACAAAGTTAAAAGTTTAAAAATCTTTCAAAATTCATAATAATTTATTAATTAGAATTATAGGAATAATATATTAAGTCCAAAGAAGTACAATGTCATAAATAAATTAATTAATCGAAAATTCTGTAATTAATTTAAAATTCTCTAGTATGCAGAGTACATTTAATATTGTTAAAACTATTCTCTCAATCTTTTTTTCTTTTGAATAATATAAACACAATTATAATGATAACGAATATATTGGTAATAAAATGCTTGCAAAATATTTTTGTATATATAATATTAGCTGCAAAACACCAACTTGAATACAGTATTGTGCTGAAGAACGGATTTGCGAAGATTATCTCGATTGCGTCCGATTTTTCTCAAACGGCATTCCATTATTTCAATTTGACAGCAAACATGCACCAGCAGACCACATATCAGACCATCACAACCTACATGGAGAACAGAGCCGGCAGTTAAACCTATCAGCTGATGTATATATACTATGCGAAACAGTAACGGCGACGTATAGTTGAATGGTAACCATGCTCTGAATGTCAATCTTCCTTTACTGAACTCTGTCAGCAACGATGTCACGGCAATGCATATACACGTTGTCTCGACCAGGATTGCATAGTAAAGTGTATTTGTCCTGTAAAATGACTGTAGAGATTTTTCTGTTTCATTTTTCATTCAATTCTTGCTTCGACGTTAGCTTTGTTATTTATATCTCTCTTCAATCAAATACTTGTTATATCAAAAACAGCTTAATCAATCAATTTTTAAAATATAATTTATTTATAATTTTTAAAAAATTACATATTTTGATGTCATAAATATTATCAGATATTAAAAATTATTAGTAACTATAATAACTATAATAGTTAGTAACTATAATAACACATATAATTAGCTCTTATTATATAAATATACTCACTGTATAAGTTTATCAAATTTCTGCTGAATCTCGATTTCGTCAGAATAGTCCGGTTTACACGGTTTTCTTGTGAGAATATCGATTAGCATTGTAATATTACTGCGGTTCATCAGCAAGGTAAACATCTTACAACAGGAAACGATCATGGCAAGAAGCATATAGAAATTATCGGTAAAATCCTCGGCATTGTCCACGGTTAAAATTAGATCCATCAGTTGCGATAGCATAAACGTATGTATAAGTAGCATTATAAAAATTGTGTACACATGATAAACTAATCGTTTGTACGGTGTTGTCCAGGAATCCGGTATCCAACACCCGCAAATCATTAATATCTTAAACGTAAAATCTAACACGCGCATATTTAAATTCTAATTTACTTTTCTGTCAAGAATTTTAATATCCGTTTTCTAGAAAAAGCATCAATAATTAATCATTGTTTCAAAGATATTACAGTATTTTTTAAATTTTCTTCTTTTAATTAATAATTAAAAGTGTGAGATTTCACAATATTACAATAATTATTCGTATACTTTAAAACTTAATCGATTAAATTATATTTTATCGGCAATTTTCTCCAGTCACGCGAGCTCAGATAGAATAAAATATAATGAAAATATTTTTCTAAAAAATATTACGAAGAAATCTTGAAAAAGACTGACAATCATAGAATATCAATAGCCTCGCGATCGTCCCATAATAATACGTTTATACAACTTTCCCCCTACTTTCCCCCTTCGTATACGATAACTTTTATTATTTAGATTGCAATCTATATCCTTCCCATACCTCAACTACCCTTTGCAGTCATTAAATATAGACTCAATCATAGATTACGATGTCATGATATAAAATGATATCTGAAAATAATAATAAATCATTAAATTAAATATTAGAAGCTATATAAAGAATAGAAAATAGAATATTTAAAAGTTCTTGATAACATGATTGTTCTGCACTAATATAAAATATTTAATTTATTGTTTTTTTTTTTATTTTTGCAACATCTGTAATCAAACATTTTAACATTGTATCACACATATATACATGTATTAACATAGAAACATAAATGGAAAATGTAAATAAAGAAATTTGTGCAGACATATCAACAAATATAAGCGATAAATTACATAATTTATTATATATATATATATATATATATATATTAGAAATATATATTAAATTATAATATTAATAATAATATTAATATTAATAAAACACAATATTACTAACATAATACATAATATTAATATTAATAAAACAGTTCACCTCAATATTCTTAATTTTACATACATATTGTTAAAGGAATTATATAAAATAAAATAACATCGTTTTATTTGTCTTTATTATTTGGATCTTGCATTTGTTGAAGTATATTGTAAGTCGAATATGATGTCTTGAGCAACTGTAATAAATAAAATTTTCTTATTTTTTTGTTTTAAAGGTCTTTATAAAATATAATCATAGCATTACACAATACAACAATAGCATTATATATATATTTATTATATATATATATATATATATATATATATATATATAAATCAATAATCATCTATATTTATCAATCTATTTATATGATAAAATATGATCCTGATATAAAAATAATATTTTGCACTAACACCCACAAATGAATCCAGATTCATAGGTATAACATAAGCACTGCTAAATTCAATAGGCACTTTACTACATATTATAATTGTTAATAAATCCTTTTGTATGTTTTGTTCTAGCGTAAGCCACTCTATTTTATATAGATTATTGATTAGTTGTAGACTCTATGTTCAAAAATCGAAAGTACATTTTAATCATTAATTGTAATAAAATAGAAAAATTAATTATGATATGATTAATTTTGATATTACTTATGTATATTACTTTGATGTAGGCATTTTATATAATTTTATGATCTAAAATTTCATACTTCTATATAAAAAAAGCTATATATTTGACATTTAAATGTGTTTTATTTATATGCAATGCAGAAAAAAATATATATGTTAAATAAAAGAAATTAATTATAAAATATTTTTACTTATTACATAAACTATATAATTAAACACATAAAAATATTGCAAGTGATAGCATTTATTTCAAAAGCACATACCTTCAGTTTAACTTCATTCCCATACCAACAATACAAAAAAATTTGTGTCAGCATGCACGACATATACATTCCTAATTCGACGAATTTTCCACTCGTTTTCGTCAATTGATATAAAGTGAAACATACCACCAACGTACTTACAAGGAACTGAAAGCTGATAGTAAACCTAAATTTTTTATTCAATAAGAAGGCAAATCTAAAATCAATTAGAGATATTTTTTAATATATTTAATTATCGATAAAAATATAAAATAAATATAATAGTGATATAGAAGAATATAATGATAATAATTACAAAATCGAGTTAGCATTTCTGATTCACATATAAATATATATATACAAAATAAAAAAATTAATGGAAAATATAAATTTAGACTACAAGTAATTATTCGCATGTAACATCATTTTGTCAATTTATTTATATAAAATTTAATTAAAAATTGACATATAATTATACAAGAAAATGTAAAAAAATATAGCTTCTTATCACAATATTAATAATAAAAACGAACTTAATTATATGATTGTGCTGAATAACGCAATCACGAAGCATTCTTGGATTACGTGCGATTTTGTTCAAACGATAACTTAATATTTCTATTTGACAGCATATATGCAATAGTAGTCCGCAAATAAGACCATCACAAGCAACATGTAAGACAGATCCAACTGTCAAACTTATTAATTGATGAAAATAAGTAAAATGAAAAATCGTTGCCGAGGAATAATAGTCAAATGGTAACCAGGCTCTGAAAGTTAGCTTTTCTTTCTTGTAGTCCGTAAGTAATGACGCTACCGCCGTAGATGCGCATGTCAATTCTACCAGAATCATATAATGTAAGGTATTCGTCCTGTAAAATAGCTGCAGACGGTTTTGCGTTTCATTAATAACTTGTTATTTTTTTTAATATTAATTTTTCCTCATCATGAAACAGTTTCAATTAAAAAACAACTTGCTCTAATAATACTTCTAAATGTTACCTTTTTACATATAATTCTGAGTAGCAAAAATTAAATATCAACTCATTGCAAAAAAATATTACCATTTATTAAAAATACACAGTAAGATATTTAAAAATTTGATCATCAAGAATTATAATACCGTATTTAAAAAAAATTAAGTTAATCTTCAAATTATAAAGAATATAAATGATTTAATTTTTAGGTAACAATTAAAACGCTATTACTTTGGAATATTTACTCAATGAGTTTATCGAATCTCTGTCGTATTTCTATTTCGGCTGGTTCCAGTGGTCTGCACGGTCCGCTCATTAAAATGTCTGTTAGCATTGCAATGTTGCTGCGATTTATCAACAGACTGAACATTTTAAAACAAGAAACGATCATGGCAAGTAGCATGTAAAAATTATCCATAAAATCGTCTGGATTGTCGACAGTCAAAATTATATCCAAAAATTGTGATAACGTAAATGTATTTATCAATAAAAGTATAAAAATTGTATATACGTGGTACATTAACCGTCTGTAGAATGAATTGGTCCAGGAATTCGGTATCCAACAACCGCAACCAGTTAAAATTTTGAATGTAAATACTAATATGCTCATTTTAATTTTCATTGTTTTCCCATCTATATTTTTCATGCAAAAACAATAAATAAATATCCACAAAATAAATTATTGGATATATAACATTCTCTATTTTTTGATTTTGATAAGATTGCGACTATATTTTTACATAATTACTTATTATGTACATTAATTTGCTGCAAAATTTGCAGTAAAATTATACGTATGTCACGTTATTGTTATAAATTGAAATTAATTCAATCGATTAACAATTATTTTGAAAGTAGCTTTAGTTGTTATAGCGAGATGGTCGATTATATATCAATACAATGCACAGTGAAGTCTTGAGAGAGACTAACGATTGTCTATACCCTCGCAATCTTTCAATTTCCCCTCTTCATATCCGATGATTTTTATTATTTAAATTACGAATGTGTCTTCCGCATAATAATATTTTTATAAGTAGTACAATCATTTAATGGATACAGTATATTATGACATAATAATATCTCATAAGAAAAATATTTTATGAAATTAGATGTTAGAAAAACTTGGATTAAAAAAGTAAAAAACATTAGATCTTTTACAATCGTTTATAAAATGCAGTATTTTATCTTTCTATATCTTTTTCTTTTTCTTCGCTGAATGTCAAAAATGTGGAATTCATAATCATATTGAGTTTGATTATTCTTTAATTAAATTTTTTAATATATATCGAAAGGATAAACAATATAGAATCTTGCATATATATATATATATATAGATAATATTACATATATATCAATCAAATTAATTTAGATACGGATATATTGTAAAATTTAAATCAAAATAATGTATAAAACCATATAAAATGCAGATAAAATCATCATTTAAATCGTTTTCCTATTACATTATAGAATGTAATATTATATAAGATTATTATATGAGATAATTCTCTCTCACATATTAATACACATCGTTATAATATTGTGAAAATATCATTTTAATTTCTCTAATTTTATATCACATTATTTCTACAATATATGAGATATAACAATGTTAAATAACAATTTATTTACCTTCGACCGCTTCATCTCGCATTTGCTGAAGTATATTATAAGTCGAATATGATGTCTTGAGTAACTAAAATAAACACGTTATATGTTATGTTTAAAATTATATATATATTCATTTTAAAATTTTTACATTTTAAATTTATACACAATAGTCAATAATTGTATCGTACGAAAAGTAATTACATAATGAAAATAAATTTATTATACTAACACCCACAAACGAATCGAGATTCATGGGGAAAATATAGGCGCTCGTAAATTCGATGGGAAGGATACCACACTTTGTAATTATCAATAAATCTTTCTTTACATCTTTCTCCAATGCAAGCCATTCTATTTCAAATAAGTTATTAATCAACTGCATACTCTACATCAAAAAATGCAAAACATTTTTCACATTAATGCAGAAAAGGAAAAGATAAATTAATCTAGAATGAATTAATTTTAATCTCTTCAATATGTCACTTGACATAATAAATAGCATTTGAAAATATTTTGTGCGTATGAGTATGTATATATATTTTGTATGTTTTTTTGTGTGAAATAATTATATATATGAGTGTGTGTGTGTGTGTGTGTGTGTGTGTGTGTGTGTGTGTGTGTGTGTGTGTGTGTGTGTGTGTATGTGTGTATTAACATATATTAAAATGAGGAAAAATTAATGAATATCTCTAATTGTGTCATATGATATAACAAAATTAAAAGAAAATACCCGAATATAAAAAGGATATAAAAAGAAAATTTTATTCTAATAGCATACCTTTAGTTTAACTTCGTTCCCATACCAACAATACAAAAAGATTTGTGTCAGCATGCACGACATATATAATACTAATTCAAGAACTTTCGCATTTGTCTTGGTCAGTTGATATAAAGTAACACACACTACCAATGTACTTACTATAAATTGAACGGTAATGATTAATCTGAACTTCTCATTCACCATAAAGGCAAACCTAAAACAAATTTTAGACGCATTATATTGTTTAATTTTCACTATATATAAGTATGATATTTTCTATACAAATTAAAAAATCTTTTTTTCGCAAAATTAAAATAATATAAATAAGATAATAATAAATAAGATTAATATCTAAAACATATTAAACACAATATTATTTTTTTAGCATTTTCTTTATAATTTATTTTTCATACACTATTAATAAAAATACTATCACATGTGTTACATGAAAATTACAAAAGAAATATACAATTTTAACAATAAACTTCTAACTATATAAAACAAACTTGATCATGAGATTATGTTGAGCGACGTAATCACGAAGAATTTTTGGATTATGTATAACTCTTTTCATACGAGAATTCAATATTTCTATTTGACAGCATATGTGTAAAATTAATCCACATATCAGACTGTCGCAAGCAACATGCAGAAGAGCCCCTACAAGTAGGCCTATCAACTGATGAAAGTACATAAAGTGAAAAAGTACTGTTGAAGTGTAATCGAACGGTAACCAGGCTCTGAATAATAACTTTCCTTTCCAGTAGTCCGTGAACAATGATTGTATCACTGTGTATAAGCTTGACAATTCAACTAGAATCGCATAATGCAGCGTATTCATTCTGTAATTGACTATTGGCAGTTTTACATTGGTTATTTATTTACTTTTATAATTATTATTTATTTTTAATTTTTATTCTCTTCAATACCAATTATTATAATCGCTTTCTTTCTAATAATCTTGTTTAGAAGAAAGTTGCTAACAAAATTGTAAAATTTTCAGATTGAAGAATATATATTATTATTACACGTATAATAAATAAATAGATATGTACTTACTCGATAAGTCTATCAAATTTCTGTCGAATTTCTATCTCATCTGGTTCCACTGGTTTACATGGTTTTTTTGTAAGAATATCTGTTAGTATCGCGATACTGCCGCGATTTACCAATAAATTAGACATTTTAAAACAACAAACAATCATAGTAATAAGCATATAGAAATTGTCCGTAAAGTCGTCTGGATTGTCCACGATTAGTATTAGATCCAGGAATTGCGATAATGTAGACGTATTTATTAATAGAAATATGAAAATTGCATAAACATAATACAGGAGACGTCTGTAGGAAGATATCCAAGAATCCGGTGTCCAGCAACCACAAATTGTTAAAATTGTAAATGTAAAGTCTAATACTCGCATTCTAACTTCGAATTATTCTTACTATCTATTTTTTAAATATAATAAAAAATAAATTACTCAGCTTACGACAGTTTTCTTCTCTTAAATTAGACAAGATTGTACACTTTATAATCATTTATTATAAGTAAATATTATAGATAAATTAGTGTCTCACTTTGCGTAAATTAATTGAATTTGATTAAAACTTAGTTGCTAATCAACAATTTTATTTAATACTTCTTTAATTGCTGCGATGTTAAAATCTTTTTATAGTGGTCTTTTTATAATAGTATAACTCGCTATAGAATCTTTTAAGAGACTGACAGAATGTCTATAGTCTCGCGGCTTCTTGACGAAAATATTCTCCGCTTAACTCTCCCTTCTTTGATAACTACTTTCATTATTCAGATTGTAATTGTGTTTCTCAGATATAATATTCTTATACATCAATAAAATCATCGTAAAAAGCAAAGTCCTCTTAGATAGTGGTTTTATATTATGACATAAACTATCGTAAAAAGAAAACCATGTAAAATGATATCTTAGTAAGTATAGTCGAAGAAGAATAAAAATGTTTGATCATTTTAAATATTTGCATCATTTATATAAGATTATATCTTTAATTTATCTCTTTTTCTTCTTGACAACTTGCACTTTTTCATTAAATCAGTTAATGACTATTATCTGTTAATAGTGAAAATAGCATATTTCCTTATTTTTTGAGAATATCTCTTTTTCTTTATATGGTTATATTTAGACTCTCTTACATATATACCAGTTAATTTAAATGCAATAAGATTCATTGAAGGCTACGATCCTTCAACCATAGTATTTTTTATGCACCAACTAAATAATACAATTGTTAAATGGAGATTTAATATAATATCATGACATAATAATATCTTATTAAAAAATATTTTGTGAAATTAGATGTTAGAGAAAAACCTGAGCTGATAAAAGTAAGAAATATAAATCTTCCAAATCGTCAATAATATAATATATCTCTGTCTTTCAATCTATATCTCTTTATGTCTTTATATTTTTCTTCATTTTTTTGCCGAATGTCAGAAAAAAATATAGAGTTCATAGTCATATTGCATTTGATAATTTTCCAATCAAATGTTTTAACACACTCATATTAGGATAAACTATGTAGAATCCTGCATATATATGTATATTAATCAAATTTATCCAAATACGAATACACTATAAGATATTGATATATTATAAATCAAGATAATATATATAAAAACATATATCATCATTAAACATATAAATCATTTTGTTGTCATACTATATATGTAGTATTATTTATGATAATATTATTATTTATACAATATTATTTATGATAATATTATTATATATATGTAATATTATTATGTAATATTATTTATGAAATATTAATTACATAACATATATTGTTTCAATATCGAGAAAATATTTACTTTAATTTCTGATTTACATCGCATTATTTCTACAATATAACAATAAGATATAACAATAACTGAATAATAATCTTCTATTTACCTTCGACACTTTCATCTCGCATTTGCTGAAATATATTATAAGTCGAATATGACATCTTGAGCAACTAAAATATAAACAAGTTATTTTTAATAAACTTAATATTTTATTAATTTTATAATTTTTTATTTTTTTTAGAATTATATACAATAGTCAGTACTGATTGTATCGTAAGAAATATAATTTCATTGTAAAAATAGATTTATTATACTAACACCCACAAATGAATCGAGATTCATGGGAAAAATGTAAGCGCTCGTAAATTCGATGGGAACTGTACCGCATCTTGTAATTGTCAATAAATCTTTCTTTACATCTTCTCTCAGCATAAACCATTCTATTTCAAATAGGTTATTGGTCAATTGCATACTCTGCATCAAAAAATGTAAAATATTTCTTTATTTTAAGCTCAAATGTGAAAAGAATAGAAAGAAATTAATCTAGAACAAATTAGTTTTTTAATTTCTTCAATACGTTATTTGACATATAAGTATTATTTGAAAAGTTTTATATTTATCAGTGTGTCTGCATACATCTTATATGTATTATATACATATTTAAAAAATATTAATTTTTGATTAAAAAAATATTAATATCTAATTTGTACGATATCACAAAATAAAAAAATATCCATGTAGAACATCAAAAGAATTTATTTTAATGCACACCTTTAGTTTAACTTCGTTTCCATACCAACAATACAAAAAGATTTGTGTCAGCATTGATGACATGTACAATCCTAATTGAATTACATTCGCATTTGCTTTGGTCAGTTGATATAAAGTAACGCACACCACCATTGTACTTACTATAAACTGAAAGGTAATGGTCAATCTAAATTTCTTATTCATCATAAAGGCAAACCTAAAATAAATGCATGATATAATTTTCTATGCATAAATGTGTATATGTCAATGTTTTTTACAATAATAAGATCTTTTATTTTACAAAATTATATATAAAAAATTAATATCCAAAATATATCAATGACAATATTATTTTATAATCTTCTTTATAATTTATTTATCATAGACTATTAATAAAATTACTATCATGTTATATTTATATAGAAGCAAAAGAAATAAAAATTCCAATAATAAAGTACAAATTTTATAAAACAAACTTGATCATTAGATTATGTTGGATGACGTAATTACGAAGAATTTTTGGATTACGTATGACTCTTTGCATACGATAATTCAGTATTTCTATTTGACAGCATATGTGCAAAATTAATCCACATATCAGACTGTCGCAAGCAACATGTAGAAGAGCCCCTACAAGTAGGCCTATTAATTGATGAAAGTACATAAAATGAAATAGTATTGTCGAGGAATAATCGAATGGTAACCAGGCTCTAAACGTTAACTTCCCTTCCCAATAGTCCGTGAGCAATGATTGTATCACCGAGCTTGAACTTGAAAATTCAACTAGAATCGCATAATGCAGCGTATTCACTCTGTAATTAACTATTGACAGTTTTATATTCATTATTTATTTACCCCTACAATTGCTATTTATTTAATATTTTTTTTAATGTTAATTGTTATAATCTTTTTTTCTAATAACCTTGTTTAAGAAAAACTTACTAACAAAATTGTAAAATTTTCAAATCGAAGAATATTATTGTAAAGTTATGTTCACATACTTACTCGATAAGTTTATCGAATTTTCGTCGAATTTCTATCTCATCTGGTTCGATTGGTATACACGGTTTTTTCATAAGAACATCTGTTAGCATCGCAATATTGTCGCGATTTACTAACAAGCTAGACATTTTAAAGCAAGAAATAATCATGGCAAGAAGCATGTAGAAATTGTCGGTAAAGTCATCCGGATTGTCCACGATTAGGATTAGATCCAGAAATTGCGATAGTGTAAATGTACTTATTAATAGAAATATGAAAATTGCATAAATATGATACAGGAGACGTTTGTAGGAAGATGTCCAAGAATCCGGTGTCCAGCAACCACAGATTGTTAAAATTGTAAATGTAAATTCTAACACGCGCATTGTTACTTTAAGTTACTGTCTATTTTTCAAAAATAAATTATTTAACTAACGATAAACACCTTCTCTTAGATTAAACAAGATTGAAAATATATACGCTCTCTTTATAGTTATTTATTAATTAAAATAAATTTAAATTAAAATAAAAATAAATTTCATAGACTTATATATGCCTCAGTTTGTGTAAATTAACGGTTGAAATACTTAGATAGTAGTCAACAACTTTTTATTTAATATGTGTTTAATTGCTACAATGTTAAAATCGCTTTTATAATGGTATAATTCACTGTAAAACTCTCTTAAGAGACTGACAGATTCTATAGTCTCGCAGTTTCTTGACAAAAATATTCTTCGCTTAACTTTCCCTTGCCTTGATTATAACTTTCATTATTCAGACTTCAATTGCATTTCCTAGATATTCTCATATATCAATCATAAAAAATAAAGTTCTCTTACATACTGGTTTTATATTATGACATAAAATTTTTTGTAGAGATAAGACTACTTAAAATGATATCTTAGTAAGTCAGAGGAGAATAAAAATATTTGTCATTATTAAATAAATAAATATTTATCATTTTAAATAATTGCATCATTTATATGAAATTATATCCATAGCTTATCTCTTTTTCTTTTTTATAGGAACTTGAATTTTCTCAGAATTTATCCATAAACCAATTAGTGACTGCTGCCTGCTAGCAATAAAAATAGTATTTATATTTCCTTTGTTTACTTTTTGTGAATATGTTCTTCTTCTCTACGTGATTTTCTATATTCTCTTTTTATACATATGATAATTAATGTTGATGCAACAAAATTTTTTGGAAGCTACCGATCTCTCAACTGTGACAATAGTTCGGATTTCTTAAGCTGATATTCAAAACATGAGTTTCTAAGGGACTATAGTTTATTTGTCTAGAAAAATAATATTTGAAAAGCTTGTATCATATTGTGTGAATCTTGTTGATGGTAATAATTTTTTCACATTAACTTTTTTCATTATTTCTAATCAATATAAAATATCTTTAATACGTAAATAAAAAGTGATAAAATAATTTTTTAAACAATTTTTCATTAGGTTAATCATATCATTAAGATAATATATATTATTAATATATGAATAAAAATACTTTATATCAAGAGATGTCAATTAAAATAATAACAAAATTGAGAGAGAGAGAGAGAAAGAGAGGGAAAGAGCATCATTTTTATCTATTAATATTATTCAATATAGAAGAACATTAATTACAATGATTTAATTCATTTTTATACATATATATTTTCATATGCCAAGATTCATATAAACGTGGGATATAAGTATTAGTATTTTTTGTTAAATTTATATTTTTACTTCAATTCTGCATCTGTTGAAGTATATTATAAGCAGAATACGATGTCTTGAGCAACTATAATAAAAGGTAAAACAAAGCAAAGTCATTTGATTTACTTTAGATGTATTTTTATAATAAATTAATAATCTATTCCTTAAAATACAAAACTTAACAACACAAATAATAATATGTCAAACTTTAATAATATGTCAAACTTTTTTAAATATTAAAATCTTAAATTTATATAAATTTATAATTTATTAAATAAAAGTGTTAATAAAATTTCATGTTAATTTACTTAATAATTCTATTTTAAATGACTTTATTACCATTATATTATATCTACGTTAAGATATTAGAAAAATCTATAAATGAGAAATTATAAATGTGAAATCGATTGAAAGTAAAAATAAATTTTTATACTAACAGTGACGAATGATTCAAGATTCATAGAGATAACATAAGCACTGGTGAATTCAATAGGTATCATACGTGTCATAATTATTAACAAACTCTTTTGGACGTTATGATCCAAAGTAAGCCATTCCATTTCGAACACGTTATTGATTAGTTGTTGACTCTATACTTAAGAATATGAGAAAATTTATTAAATATTTTTTTAATTAATAAGATAAGATAAATATTCAAATTGCATGCATTATTTTGCAGGTTTTCTGATATCTATATATCTGTACAAAAAAATGAAATAAAGATATTTAAATTGATTTTAAATAAAAATTAATAAATTGATTTTAAATAAAAATTAATTAATTATGCTTTTTGGTATATTTCTAATGCTTTTTATGTTTTGTATATTTCTTTTAGTATATGTTTAATGTTACATTAAACTTTAAAATACATACATACACGATATAAACAAATTCAAAATACCAGAAAAAATAAAATATAAGAAAAAAATAGAAAAAAATATAGAAAAAAATATAAAAAAAGATATTTTGTTTTTTAAAAAGTGCATACCTTAAGCTTGACTTCATTTCCATACCAGCAGTAAATAGAGATTTGTGTCAGCATGCAACACATATATAACATTATTTGAATAGATTTCGCATTTATGGTCATCTGTGTCAGTTGATATAGATTAAAACACACTACCAACATACTCACTACGAATTGAACAGTAATGATCGATCTAAACTTTTTGTTTACCATAAACGCGAATCTAGAATCGATCAGAGACATATAACTTTCAAACATTTTTAAAATTATTTTATACACAAACACATATATATATATTTGTATTAGAAGAAAATTCTTATTAATAAAAAACTGACTTAAAGATGCATATGTGCTGCATGATGCATTCACGAAGAAAATGCGATTTATTTACGATTTTTCTCAGATGACATTCGAATATCTCTATTTGAGAACAGATATGCATCAATAATTCGCAAATTAAACTGTCGCAGGCAATCTGGAGGATCGATCCAGCAGTCAAACTTATCGACTGATGCACATAAGCGATTTCAAATAACATCGGTGAAGAATAGTTGAATAGTAACCATGCTTTGAAAGGTAATTTATCCTTTCTGTAATCTCTAAACAATGATGTTACTAATGCAAACGCGCATGTCAATTCGACTAAAGTTGCGTAATATAGTATGTTTTTCCTGTAATAAATAGTTATATTTTTTAGATTTTACTATTTAATGTATTTATAATGATTGTAACTTTTTAATTAATATAAAATTAATAATCTAATTTATCGTTATATAAAAATTAATCTCGTAATCTACTTTTTAAAAAGATTGCACTGTATACAGAGAGAAAATTTAATTATATAAAATTTCTGTATTTAATATCTTTTATGTATTTTCTATAATATAATTTTTTAATAAATTTTATAATTTAATTTTTTTTCCATAATATATATGTAATAGGATCTTTCAAAAAGTTATCCTATATAATAAGTGATTACGTTAATTACTGAACATTTAGCATAATACTTATTGTATAAGTCTGTCGAATTTCTGTCGAATTTCTATTTCATCAAGTTCGATGGGCAGACATGATTTCTTCATCAAAATATCGATCAGCATCGCAATATTGCTGTGATTTCTCAATAAACTGAACATCTTGCAGCAACATACGATCGAGGTAAGCGTCACATAAAAATTCTCGGCAAAATCGTCGGTATTGTTGACGCTCAGAATTATATCCATTAATTGTGACAACATAAATGTATTTATTAACAGAACTACACAAAATGTATATACAGCATATATAATACGTTTGTATCGTGATGTCCACGAATTCGGTGGCCAACACTCGCAAATAATAAGAATTTGAAATGTAAACGTGAGAATACTCATTCTTTTTCTTTTTTTTATTTATTCGGCAATATTATATTATAAGAAAAAATCTCATTATGCGAAAATACACTTAATAAAACACTAATAAAAAACACTTTGTATCATTTAGAGCTTCTTTATTTTAATGCCATTTTTGAAAAGATTGAAATTGCATTATATAATATTGCATGTTTATTTTTGCATGTTCATTTTTCACCATAATTTACGATATAATTTCCGATTAATTAGATAAATAATAGTAAAAATTATACAATTGTAAAATAATTAGATACAATAAAATTTTGAGTTAAGGAATTATCCGCGTCGAAAAATTTGAGAAACAAAATAATGAATTTCTAACACAATATGTTATAATTATTATTATTAAGTTGTAAATTATATATTAAGCGCATTATAATAATACGCAAATTATTTTTTGTAGCAATATGAAAAAGGGAGAGAACAAGAAAATTTCACTGACAAAATACAAAAAGTCTACAGCCTTTTGCAATTCAACTTCTGGAATTTCTGCTTCGTGAATGCATTATATTATTGCAGTGATATAAAGCTACCGTCTCGAGGAACACAATATTTTCGCGAATGTTTTAAAATACATATCTTTTATATACGTATAGTTTTAAATTATATTCAATTTATTGCTGTCATACAGAAATGCAGTTGAACGTTTCAGCACGCGCGTATTCTAATACTTATATATTCAATTCTTACATCATCTATTATTGCAAAAGTCAAAGAGAAAATATACAATTTATAATAACTGAAGAATTATTTATATAATTTTATTAACAAAATGCATCGAAATTAAAAGAAACATGCACATTATTAAAACAACGTAAAATAGTAAGTAATAGCAGCATATAATATCAAGTTTAACTATTGAAATAATATATTATATATTAGATTTTATTACTATAAATTAAAATTGAATATAAGGATAAAGTTTTTCAAAACATATATCGAAATAAGAAAAATGCACTCTCAAATATACTATAATTATTATAATCATAACTATAGAAGAAATTAGATTATATATTGATATTATATGTTAAAAAATTTCGAAGCATTTAATAATATTTAATTTTTTGCTTGTATATGTATGCATTATACATTTAGATATTTGCTTATTCTTTATTATTTTTTATTATATATAATACATTTATATATTATATTATTATTCTTCAGAAATCTTCGTTATATATAATTTTGTAAAAAAATTATTGAAATTGGATCCTATCAAATAAAATTTATTAATTTCAATAATTTCAATTTTAATGTCAAATTATCTAACATGCTATTTTATTCTTATCAATTTATGATATCAAGAAATTAACAGCCGGTTATTCATCGACCGGAGGTAATAATGCTAGTAAGAGTATTGAATCAATTCATCGGTGACAAGATGAAAACTCAAGTAATGTTTGAAGAATAAATTTGCCAACTGATAATAATTTGTTTTACCGATAATAATAATAAAATGTTATAATTGTGAAAATTTTTTTTAGCTATTCTTTGTTATGTCGAAAGTATAATTGTTATAAATCTATAGTATTAGGCAAAACATACTACATTTTTCATATTTTTATATATATTTCTAATATTTTTTAATAATTTTTTTATAATTATGTATTTATAATTATTTTTATTCAAATCATTAATATATATATAAAATCGTGTTAATATGTATCGTATATGCATAAAATCTATAACAATACTATCTCTTATGAGATCTGCCAACAGATGACTCCGTATTTTCAAATGCTCATAGTATTCAGGTCTCACATACTCTCTCTTACAATTTAAAATATTAATCAACACAAAAAATTAATTTTTTAATTAAATTTAATTTAATGTAAGTTAATACTATGTTTCGTTAATTATGTTTAATTTATACAAAATTAATATTTACATTTTTTCAAAAATAAAATTATTTGACGTAAGAATTTTTTATGCAGATTATTATTTATTAGCTAAAAGCTATGTTAATTACTTATAGATTTTTACAAATTAAAAATCGATATTGTCGATAACAACTATATCCTTGAGAGTTAATATTCTATCAAATATGGACTAAGTCAATGCCCTGGTTAAATCAAGATTTGTTATCGACCACATAAGCGGTCTCATATATCACATCTGCACGGGATGGACCGTTGCCGTGTGAAATTCCAACGAGAGGGCGAAGACAAGGCGAAAACCCAAGGATGAAGCGGGGTGAATCTGATCGCACTGAAAGAGTCGGGGTTGTCAGTGTTACGATATAGGGTCTGTCCTTATCTGCGAAATACAGGCAATGTCTTCCCCCTCTCTTCTGGTACTCGATGTCCCTCGTGTTCGTTGTCCTAAGTCCAGGAGAGAAGAGCGAACAGTATACGCCATGATGAATCGGCCATATTGCCCTAGACCGTTTCTCGAAAGAGGGTTAATCCTGCTTGTTCACTGTTATTTTGTCAAATATATTCTCGTTTCTTTTCTCTTTGTGAATGAAAAGATTTTAGTAAATTTAACAGCAAAATATCCTTGTTTAATTGACAGTAACATTTTCGATAAAATCAAGGCTCAAATAATTATTAAAAAGAATCTATTTTTTTAGTTTTTATTTCTTTTTTAAATTATTATATATTTTATATATAAGCTTTTTCTGAAAACAAACTTGTATTGAGTAAAATAAATTATTGAAGCTTGTAGATAAAATTTGAATTAAAATTTCGGAAAGTAGACTTATTGCAAATATTAATTTTATTATAAAATTACATTACAGACTCCATATATCTCTTTCAACATATACAGCTTTCAAGATAAGAAAATTTTGTAATGTTTATGATTATAATATTATTCCCTATGATTCCCATCGTAAAAGATGATAAAAGATGATAATCACCTTATCAGTAACAACGAACGTGACAACCTTGCGTGGAAACTGATTCTCTGAAAATATGTATCTTTTATATTCTCGAGTCATGCTTTAGCATCAGTTATGACCACGAGCAACGGATTTCATATTCGTCTGCGCTGCACGGTATATACAGAGTGTCTCAAAAGTAGCGCGTTTTTATTTTATTCCTCTACTTAATCTTACTTTTTTTGAACAATTTTCTTTTCTCGTATTTCAGATTATGAGATTCATTCGAATCTCATTCATCAATGCAATCGTGATGGAATTTCGAAGAAAAAAATAAATTTTTCGTTACTTTATTCGTTCAGCGAATCGTGTTAATATTTAATCGAGTGTTATAACGAGACCTCAATTTTTATCTCGCGTTTTTGCTTTGGACTCGTTCCTCGCATTCCTCGCGAGTCGGCCACCGAGTACAATTAACGAATCCTACCGTCTGGTCAGCTCCTGTTGTCCTTAGTGTGAACTTTACAAGACTTATATAATGCATGCGTAAGAAGAATGGACCACCCATGTAGAGAGGTCTCTCTCTCGACTCGGCCTCGAGTGCTCTCCGGGGTTGCGCGCGCGGACGAAGCACTCCATCAGAAGAAGTAGTCGGCCGGACAGCATACCGGGTAGAAAATGACACCAGTCTCGAGATATACGTTTCGTATCAGTCGAATCGAACTCTCGAATTTTTCTTCAATGCGAACCGCGTTTTCCCTTTTCGCATTTTTGATAATAGAAATTTTTCACGTAAACAATGAGTGTTGATTTTAACCGTCATTTTATAAAGATTTCACGTACTGTTTTTATCGGGTAGGCATCTTTACTCTTCTTCATTTTTCTTGTACTCATTCTGAAAGAAAAAACAAATTGTTAGTTCACAAAAATCAAAGTAACAAAAAATAAATAATAATTAATAATAATTAATAATAATTATAATAAGAAATAAATAATTACCATTGCTTTTTGTATTTTTTCGTGAGTTTTGCTGTTCAGTTGACTTAAGAAATTGGTACAGATTTCAAACATGCATCACAATAGAAAGTCTAAAAAAAAATTTCTTTTTTATTTTTTTTAAACAGAGTCTTTAATTTTATATAAAAACGCGTCGATTAATCGCGTCCATTTGATCAAGGAGCGACAGCATCCATCCGTTGCAACAGCATGGACGCATATCCTGTGCAGAAAGCATTCACACATTTTTCAGCCCAAAAAATAATTGTTAAAAAACAATATTCGCGGACTAGAAAGATATGTGAGACGCAAGCGGCTGAATCAAACCCGAGTTTTTCGCTTTCCGGACAACTTGCTCTAGATCACTGAGCTATTCAGACCTCACCTAATGCTGCTTTTTAACGATCATATGCGATTCCAGAACGATGTTGTATCTCGCTCGATGGGTGCAATGCTGATTCCATGGAGGATCCTTGCAAAGGTCGCTGACTAAATAAGTGTCAAAAAAATATATATTACATATATTGTAAACCTAACACCTAATATCTTAATATCATCGCAATGATTATAAAATTTCTCATGTATCTACATCAGCAAATTATCGTTACGATATTTTAAATATAAATTTTTTGACGCATCAAAAACACTACTTTCGCCGAAGACTAAAAACACTTTCTGAAATCAACGCTTGCGAACGTGAAGAATCCCATCGTTCTCTGTACACGATTTTCGAAACACGTTGTATAACGCAAACCTGTAGAAAGTACACCTGAATAACGAGACGCGCTGCTGTTCCTTCGAGAAGAGTGGCAGAGGTCGAAGATTTCAGGTCACTACGTCTCGAGAGCATAATGCATTGCAGCGAGGGAAAGAGTTGTGTAAACGAACTTTCATGAACTTCCGAAAGTCGTCGCTTTTTCACATCTTCACTGTCGTTCCCATCCTCGCCACGATCTTTTCGTGCGTTTGCGAAGCGTGCATAGTTTGTACAAGTTGTAACAATATCAGTAAAAGTTATAAAGTCACGTAGGCAATAAAGGAGAGAGTCCTGCCAAAAAAGAAGAAGGTTTACTTTAATAAATCCAATTGTGTGAATCTTCAAACGAATATCTTTGAGACACCTGAGATAAAATAATACCTCTATCTGTGTAATTTAACGCATAGAAAGAAAACTTGATTGTATATTCGTTAATATACTATATATGTCGCTATTTTCACTATTTCTCATTAATAAACGACAATTGTATCTGATAATACACTTTTACTCAATCTGTTCCAACCGAATCCAAATTTTTCTCCAGCGAAAACGGCTTTCTAATACGCGGAACTCGAAATGCGTGTGGTCTTCAGAAGGTGTTAATCGCCTGGCTCGCTACCGTGTTGCTTCTGACCGGCCCTTCAATTAGTACGTGCCACACATGTTTCAAATCACGTGATACAGCGTCTCAGTCTCATCAGGCACACAATTTTATATCTCATCGGACATATAATTTTAAAATAAATATTAAAAAAAAAAGAAAAAATTGGAAATGTACAACAATCGATGTAACGATCGATTTTTCTGTATCCCGATCAGATCGCCGTCGGACAGCCGTCGATCGGGTTCGAGAATTGAAGACACCCTAATTATGTGTAAAAAAAAAACAATTTATTACAACAATTTATTCAAAAACTAAATAAAATATCATTAAATTTCTTACTGAAAAAGTCACTAAAATTCCTATTATTAATATAAAAACTACTAACTTAATTAAATAATTAATTAAATTACTTAATTAAATTAAATAATCTTTATCTAAACGAATAACTATAATTATTAATCCTAAAATTCATACTCTTAATAAAATTAAATAAAAAGAATAAAAATCAAATTTTCATATAAACCTCACTCTGATTCAAATTAAATCTTTAAATATAAATTTAAATAAAAAAATTAACCTTATTAAAAAATATAAATTATAATAAAATATAACTTTTTTATTATATAAATTATTACGTTTAATTTACAAGTGTACGTATTCGGGTGTGTGTGTGTGTGTGTGTGTGTGTGTGTGTGTGTGTGTGTGTGTGTGTGTGGGGTGTGTGTGTGTGTGTTCGGAGGCGCTTCTCTTTCTAAATCGCCGCGATTTTAATATAATATCTGTTCGTGTTCGCTGTATTTACAATATTATGCCGGATCACGTGTTCACCAAGAGGCTGTGTCGCGTTTTTGCGCGGTGTTTTGACGCGACTGTCAACTGAGCCGGGATTTAAATCGCGCTCGCCGTATATTAAATCGCGATTATTAAGCGACGTTTAGATTTAGATGGAATTGCAGGATGCAACATTGCGACGTTAGCAAGAGGTGGCTCGTGTTCCATCCCTTCATAAGGCAGGTGTTGCAGGACGTACGGATGTACAGATGCAAGGATGTCCTGGGAAGTGCCGATATCAATCGGCAGAGGCAGCGTTCATCCTACCTTCTGACTTCGTTTTGTGCTTCTTAGGAATCTCTCGTTTGCCTTCAGACTAGCTCGAGGATTAAAAGGATCTGATCACATTGAAAGATTTAATTGTTATTAGATCTGACTGATATATTTTTGGATATTTTTTTATAATAATTTCAATACTTTTTATTATCTTGTTCATATAAGTTGTAGTGACAGTATTAAGGTTTATTTACACATATCCGTGACGTGTCAGTGCCGTATCAATGTCATATCAGTAACATCCGTAATGTATCAGTGATGATTATTCACATATATCCGTATATTTTGATCAGTTTCAATTCAGTGATTTTCAAGATGACTCAGTTTCCAGACGATGAATTGGCAATGATGGCTATAATTTTATGCAGCAACACTTTGCAATGAATTTGCAACGTTGTAATATTGCAGTGAAAGATTGTTGCAATATGTATGCAATCTTTGTGTGCTGTATGGGATGTTATACATTTTCGCTATGTTAAAACGTTGCTACAACATTGCTAAAGTAATATTACAAAATAATGTCTCTGCATTATTTCTGCAATATTACACTGCAGTAAGCAATGTTGATGCAAGCTCCTGTGCTGTCTGGGAAGATGTGGTTGCAAATAAAATATTATATTAAACATAATTTTATTCTAAAATTTTATAAAAATTACACAATATAATATTTCACTTTCATTTAAATCCATTTGATCCAAGTGATTTGCTTGGCATCAAATACTCTATAAATAAATTTACTGACCATCGTTATGTATCCGTGAAAAAGCAAAAATATCGTTTGTAATAAACATAATATCACTATACGGATACTGAACTGAAATTGAACGATCCGAATACGATACTGCGTCGGATATATGTGAACACGTCCATCTAAAAACAAAGAGACGATATTTATCATCACTGATACTGACGGAAAATCACGGAACTGAACGGATACGGCACTGACACGTCACGGATATGTGTAAATAGACCTTTATTGCGACTACTGCAACTTTTGATTTTAAAAAATCGCTGAAACTATCTTCTAAATGACAGTTTAATCTTCCATAAATATTCACAAATTAGAAAGCAATACTTTATATTAGAAGAGTTTTATTAGTTTCACTTCGCAAGCGCGAGTGCAGACTCCAAAGCTCGAACGAGAATGAACATCGAGGCGGCGAAATCGCCGTGGATTCCGATGCCGGATAAACTCTTTAATCAAACAGCGAAGCCAATCGTGCGCAAATCGTCTGAATGAGCTTGCTTTTTTGTTATAGTTTACCGGTCGGGCACCTGTCGCATGTGTGCGCAAAGGGGTGTGGATCCAGAGATGGCGAATGTAAGAGAGAAGGAGAGGGAGAGAGAGGGAAAAGGGGTAGAGAAGAGACACAGAGAACGAAGCGAGAAAGTGGGGGTAGAAGTGTACGGGAGAGGAGGAGGAAAAGAGGATAGAGGGTGAACGGAGGAACACGTGGTTCTATTTGCAAAAACAAAGTTTGCGCGGGACAAACACGGGCAGACACTAGCCGGTCTAGTCGACTTCGGGGTCAAAAGCGCAACAAAGACTCAATTGCATTTCGTTCCCACCCGTGAGCGTGGAATTCTCTTTTTTCTGGCCTAGTTTTATCCTTTCCCCCTCCTCGTTGCACAGTCGCTAATCGAATGATAAAGCGCTGTTGAACGTCGCCGACCGATCATTCCGATTCAATTTCCGAACTTTGGAGATTTGGATAAGATAAAGAATTACAGTCGACTTTAAAGAGCTTCAGTATTTAGAATATGATTTATATGTAATAAATAAAATATATATTTTAGCTATATATAATATATATAATAGCTATATATAATATATAAATAATAAAAGCTATATATAATATATATTAAAAATACGTGCATTCAATGTTTAATATATGCATTCTATATTTAATATATTTAATATAATTAATTTTTATATTAATTAAATTTAATGTATTTAATTTAATATCTTATATATATATATATATTATCTTATATATATATATTAGAATAAAACTTCAATAATAATTTGCTCAAGATTATCATATTTATTAATTTTTTAACGGAATCATTAAATTATTTCAATTAAATTTTCAATTAAATTTTTTAACGGAATCATTAAATTATTTCATTAACAGAGTGTTATGGGAAATCAAAAATTGTAATTTGCTGTCAAATAATTAATCATTTATATATTATAATAATATACATGCGGTAGGCAATCATCAGGTAAAGTTCTATTGATCCTTATTTCGGACACGTTTACCCTTGATAGAAGTATCAAATTACTTCACGCTATCACAATATTGTTATCGGCTGCACGGGAGTGTCATAATGGATCTCAAACACTCGATTTCTCATCTCAATCTACGTTGTACATGTTGTCCCGAAATATCCCGTAAACTGTACATTCAACAAGAAAAACCAGAGATAAAGTAACAGAAAATAGTCTTCCTATTTTCTTTTTCTCTTCTTTAGCTTTTATAACTGATAAAATTATATAATTTCATCTATATATGTATATAATTTTTTTACAAAACAAAATATATTTTTATAAAACAAAATATTTTGTAAAATATTTTGTTAAATATAAATACAAAAATTAGACTTCTGTGCTTTGCACATATACACACACACACATACACACATGTCCAGAGTTCATATTATAAAAAAGTTTTACAAAAACGAAAAGTTATGCAAAGTGATCCGTCGTAAATATAGAAATTATTACTTACATATATGTGTATCATATAAAAATATTATTATTTTTATATGTTAATAGACTCCGTATAATGCAATGTAATTTACATATGGCGCCAGCCCTTCTCTGTTGATCCAAGTAGATAGATATAAATATATGAGAGCGTACCTGGGAAGCCTAAAACGGTGCTTAACCTTTTGCTTAAGTAGTTGTGCTTGGTGGCTTTGATCTCATTCACTACGTTTCCTTGTGAGGAAGGTTCCGTATACATTCAGTATTCATTGTATTATGCAGAATCTCATGCAAGATGTCACTTTTAAATCATTTCAAACATTCGAGATTCTGCAAATTTACAAAATAAAAATAAACAATAATAATTAATTTCAGTGTTAAACTTTTGATTCGCGAGAAGTGTCCCTGAAAAAATCTAGCAGATCTTTTTTATCATCGTCAACATTTTTACGAGACGAATCATTTTAACCCTTGCTCCTCAGACGTCAAAGCGTGTAATGAAATATGCAAGTTCTGAAATACTTTTGACCTGGCTGTGTGTACGGGAGAAGCGGAGAACCCAAGATTCTCAAAGCGGAACGTCATCGTTGCATTACCGGGGAATTTTCGCGTCTTCGGAGCATAACATCTTAAGGGTCGTCGTGCGAAAACGCGACTCTAAGCGGAAGGAGCGGGAAAGGGTTGGCGAACGGGATAGATGCGTTGACGAGACGGAGGCGGCGGCGACGGCGGCGGAGGTGGTTGACGGTGGTGGTGTATGCCGCGACAAATATTTACCTGTCAACACAGAGAGGCTCGCGCTACCATCCCGCTCTATCCCTTGTACGCGCCGCAAACGACATGCATAGTCGAGGGAGGGACGTTTGACGAGAGGTGCGGGAGGACGAGGACCAAACGAATCATAAAAGGGCCCGATTGAGAGACAAAGTGGTACGGAAGAATGAAGAAGGGGACGAGGGGACGTGAGATAAGAAGACGAAGAACTCGATTCCCGGCCCGATCGCGACAGTTTATCAGCGTACTAAAGCGTCTGATAAGCGGGATCTCGAAGATGTTTGCGTTGCTGGTCGCTGAGTAGCAAGAACCTAACATCGCCAAGATAAGAAATCATAAGAGAGCTAGATTGCATTATCAATCGTACAGAGTACTTCAGAATTAAATTACTTCTGCTCCGCAAAATATAAATAAATAAATATACAAAGATGCAGATGAAATGATTAATCATGAATAAAAAACTCAGCGCGAAATAATTCTAAAAGTTGTCTAATATCGCAAATATTTTTCCTTGTTTATTGTTCAGTTCTCTGTTCAATTTAAAATCAAGCACAAACTCTACTCATTTCATTCACCCTTCAATCTTCTCTTATCTAGCAATATCTGCAATTTACAAAATATCTCTATTATATAAAAAGATATCTTGTTTAATATTATTGAATCAATAATTTCATGATTAACTTAATAATTATAATAGCAGAAGACTCTGTTTCAAAAGTACATGAACAAACTCGGTATCCGGAAACAACCCGCACGCTCATGCTCGATCTATTGGCGGGAATGGAAAATATTCGCGTAGGTAGGAAGAGTCTCTTCATTCACGTAGATCTTTTTGGGCGAGGAGAAGAGCGAGTGACACGGACGAGGAAGAAGAGGTAGAGGGAAAGATGTGAGGGAGAGCAGGGAAAACGATGGCCACCTACGATCCGTTCCTCGCTCGCTCGTTCATTCACTTACTCACTCTCCTCTCTCGTTTCTATTCTCTCTCCTCTCTGTGTGCTTTTAATTTACCGGGCGGCAGGCAAATGTTTGCGCCACTCCCCCTCGATCGTACAACCCGTCTCTCTCCTGTTCTTTCTCTTTCTCCACCTTCGGGCCTCCAGCCGCCACTTCCTATTCCCTTCGCCATTCGTCCCCCTTCCCCTTGCGACCGTTTTGCACCCTTCTCCATCATCCCTTTACCGAGAATCTCTCTCACCCCCTTCTTTATCGTCCCGAATATATTGACTGACTCTGGCCATCGAGAATCTCCGCACGGATAGCAAGGGAGACAGAGAAAAAGAGAGAGAGAATAGAGAATTCAACGGTAATCTAGGTAATACACCGAGGTCACTTATCGAGAAATCACCGTATATATCGATTGCGATGAAGGGAAAAAAAAAACCATAGCCGGTCAATCGATCGCAGTTTTTATTAATCGCAAATTAGTGGAATGTATGCAAAATGTGCAAATTGGCGCGATAATAAAAATATTGATATAGAACGACACACGCTCGTCGACAGAAAGATGTATAAAAGAAACGAAAACCTTCATCAGCGGCACCTTTAACGTTCAGCAAATAGAACTCGCATTAATCCTAACTTTAACCTAACCCTTTTGCGTTCGATTGAGTTTCATAGGAAATGATTTTGCATGTCAAGGAAAAGGAGAAAGAGAATTGAACGACGCGAAGAAATTAAGTGCAATCGATTGGTATGAAATTCCGGGGCCCTCTATATTACACCGCCGGCTAATCTGAATTCTAGTAACCGAATTCTGTATCGTTGAATCAAAGAATCGTGATGTCGCAGTCGTGAATTTTGGCCGCACGCGCGCTCGCGTTTCACTCTTGTGGCTTTTAATAAATGGCATAAAAACGAGATCAAATATTTAATCGGGAAATATTTGAGTGCCTATTATTACAGGGTAGTGGCGCGGTATAGATACCCATTGCGGTAACCCCATGGTGCCTCCGCCGCGCCATTCCGTTTATGTCTGGCAAATATACATAGTTGTCGCGTTAGATATACATAGACATCCGCGCGTCGATTTAAAGCGAGACATCGGCGAGCGAGCTCCACTTTTCGCTCTTCCGCTTTTTTTTTTTCTCTCGTATAACTGGTCCATCGTGCCGTCGTTGTTGCTCCGCAAAGATACTCCGGCTAATTATAGTGTTTGAGGATGGAATTGAATAATGTATTGAGTGATTGAGAGAGTTGACAAGAGTTGACAAAAATCCTTTGGGAAAAAACGTGCGTGTCTTTTGAACGATGACATGAATTCGCAATGTCTTATTGCATTCATAATAAATGTTGATGAAAGATAAGAAGGATAGAACGAGATGAAAATTGAATAGCGTTGAAAAAGAATATTGCTAGTATCAGATTAAATATTTTAATTGCTTCTTTTTCTGGTACATAACTTATTAATTGTATTAATAAAATTTACCTAGAATTATCGATATGATTATTTCACTCATATCGATAATCAAAATCTCGATTCTCTAAAATCGATAGTGCAAAATATATTCTAGAGAAAAGATGTAAAAAAATAAATTACAATTATTTATATTATAATTATTTAATTGTTTATATTTTAATATAATAAAGCCTAATTATTAATATACCATCACACTAGCGAATATAATAAACTCTCATTCAATATTAAGTACCAGTCAACGTTTTGCTCATACATATAAATTATTATGAAATATATATATTTTAATATAACGATTTAATTTATCAAGTTTACATTAACATTATATTACAATTTGTAATTCGATTATTGTGAATTCATTTATTGTGCGAGGTGGAGAAGTGTATTCACCAACAATCTCGCTACACTAGCTGTACCTGTACTTTTTTTTCACGGCGTTCACGTAAGGGTGGCGTCGCGGCGTAACCTGGGAGATGCCGGTCGAGCAAAATATTTGCGCTGGGCAAATGAAGCAGGACCGTGTCGCGTGGGAACTCAAAAGATTCCGTCGCGAGCGGTTTACACACGTCGATGGAGGGAGGGGGAGACACGAAGAGGCAAATAAATTAAGCGGCCCGGTCCCGCGCAATTAATGCTCGCGAATGACACGTCGTCCGTGTCCGCCGACCAAGTAACGGCGATAACATACGAGTGACACGAATGCCATGTTCGGAATCCGCCACGTAGCTTCCAGGTGAGGTGCGCAATTACGAGTTGCCGCCACGCGCCAACGTCCTGATATACGGCGCCTAATGAGGGTGGTCCTTCACTCATTTGACCCTCTTTTTTCCGGCGGTGGCCACGTGACCGGAAGCGAAACGACGAACATCGAGGACATCGTAGCCACGTGTAAGTGGCGACGCTACGTAATAATTAAACGTCGCGATAAGGCGCCAAGTGAACGAGGCGGAAGGGGAAATAGTGAGATAGACGATTTATGTGTTTACTCTGCTCATAATAAATATTCGGAAAATATTAGGAATTGAAATCTTTCAAAATTTTGCCCGAATTAAAACTGCCTAATTAAAGATTCGTCCTAAAAAAATTCGAAAAATTATCAATTGTGTCGTTTCACTTAAAGATATCTTACTGCGATAGCAATTTTTTTCAAAATTAAAAACTGAAAAAGATAAATGATTAATAAATATCGTACATATTCTGTACTTGATCAGTTTAAATAAAGATAGAATTTATATTTGAACTGTTAAAATTTAGAAAATAATCTTTTTGTGAAGCCTATAAAGCTAATCATATTGTTATAAATTTTGATTATAGTACACAAAAAATAGTCTCTCCCAAAGATTATTCCAACTGCAGTATCGAAACTTATTTATTCAATAAAAAGATTAATATTTGGCAATGGGACCAAAATTTGCCAGAAGATATTACTAGAATTTGCTGCTATAAATTCTACATGTTACAATGTTTAGCAGATGCAAGAAATAATGACAAATTCTTGTTACGACACCTAAAAATCTCGCTGCATCAGCAAAATATTTTTTTGATTGTTCTCACGGTCAATCAAGAGGAGATCACGATCGAGTGCATTTTGGCCATCGAGTATCGAGGAACATTGCTACCAGATTTTGCTTACATCCATATACGTAAACAAACTCAAAGCTAACACGCGGATAATTACATCGCGCCGATGATCATAAGCGGCGGCTCGATTGAACCGAAAAACAAATAGCGGCTGCGCAGCACTTTTTCGCACCGCTCTCCGCACAACCGAGTACACAGGTACGTACGTACGTACGTGCATACACAGCGGTAGTCGGAGCGGATCGTAAACGTGCACGCATGTAATTTGCACCACGAGTGTACAATCTGTCTCTCTCTCTCTCTCTCTCCCTCTCTTTTTCTCTCACAGCGACGATGGTGTAAATCATGTCTCCCAAAGCCAGGTTTATTAGCGATCCAGCGACTGGCAATGTTTATCTTACAATAGGACGATGTACAAAGAGAGAGAGGGAAGGTGGAGAAGGGGTGCGAGATGAGCGAAGCAACCGGGGCACATGGCGGAAACGGCGACTTAAAGATCTCCCATCCCCTTCTCTCCCCCGAAAGTCTCGTCTACGCCGCCCTGCAATAACTGTCGCGTTGTGTGTCGAGAGAAATTATGCCCCAATAAAGGCCTCTCCGAGGAGCCTTCGTTGTGCTTGGTCGGCAGATAAAGCACGTTTATACCGCAAGATCCATTCGCCTAATGATATCGCGAGTGTGGATGAAAGGCACAAAGCGAATTACAGCGGTTATTAATATATTCTACTTTTATTTGAGCTTTGATTTTAATTTTTCGATTGACGAAAATAACGAATTGCCACTCTTTTAATTTTAAATATAATAATTATTATTGAGGTTTCTATGTGTCATATATGTGCATATGAATAATAAAATAAATAAAAATATTTACCTTAAATTTTAGTTAAAAAAAATTTACATAATTATTATATTAATTCTTATATTAATTCTTTGCATTTATATTGTATATTGCCTCCTAGATAAGAATTCTCGAGAATTTCTGTAATAATAATTTAATTAAATTTTATATATAATAATTTAATAATAATTTAATTAAATTTGTATAATATTTTAATTGAATTTTATATATAATAATTTAATAATAATTTAATTAAATTTTATATATTTTATAACAGATAAAAAACAGAAAGAGAGTATAAATACAACATAAGTAAATTATAAAATATTTTTAAAATGTAAATATAAAAAACTTATAGAATCTATAATATTATTATTATTATAATTATTATTATTATATTATTATTATTATTATAAAAACACTTTATATGAATAATTATCAACATGTTTAGAAATACAAATGATTAAAGGAAATTGAAATAGCAATATATATATTTAGACTTTCGTTTGTTTTTAGCTTTCCATAATTCCGCAGTTATCTTGTATCACCGGAAACAATTACCACGTACGACACGTATATGTATGTATGTGCGAGGATCATCTCTATGATACATAGTTGAAAACACTCGACGAACGGATTGGAGATGTTGCGGCTACAATAGGCGGTTCTTTCACAGCGAGACGAAGAGCCTGGGGAAGGAGTGGAAAATCTCGAGGTTGAATGTCGGATACCAGAAGGCGGATGATTATACGGTGTCTTTGAAGCGGATTGAATTCGCTCTCGAAAGGGTGAAGTTGAGAGATAGAGAGAGAGAGAGAGAGAAAGAGCAAAAGTAAAAGAGGAAGAGGAGGAGGAGGAAGAAAAGGAAAGGGCGAGAGCGATGGAAAAGGATGACAGAAAGGGCCGAGTGAACGAACAGTAAAGCCGCCCTTTGAAGCGAACTGGTTAGTAGATGAATTCGAACGCTTTCGCTCTCTCTCTCTTCCTTCCTTCCTCTCTTTACGAAAGAGCATATGGAAAGGGAGAAGCGAGGGAAAGTGGGCAAGTGCGCGCGCGGGGGTGGGCACAAACACGGAGATGGTAAAAGTTTATTAATTAGCTGGAATTAAGCGGCGGCTGGTTCGTGAATGCCAGCGAGAATTTCTCATCAAGGCGAAAGGAGAGGGAAAAGTGATGCGAAAACAAGAAATCGAAACAACCTTTATTTCTCGCCGATAATCTCGGAGCGACCGATCGACCCTCTGAATATTCGAGACATAATTGCAACTTCTTTCAGACACATAAGGACGTATAAGAGAGAGGATTACTAACATGTGCACGGATTGTCGAACTCTATTTGCACATCTTGAGTAAAGAATGTCGTAATATCACAAATCTGATTCCCAATGACTGATTATGAACGATATCAGAATTATCGCTATTAGATCATTTGATGATGTATGTTATATTTAAACAAATACTGCACTAATATCAATTTTCAATCAAACTTCACATACTGCATACATTATACTTATACGTCGTATGACAGTTTTATCCATTTGATCACATGATCGAATTACAGGTGCGCCTGAATTCCATGAAAATGCATCACGCAGACAAACGCGGGTCGAGCACGATGATTCTCTTCCAATTACCTCATACGAGCGCCATTAAATGACCATTTGTCTCATCGGTCGGACGAGCCATGAGAATCGCTCGGTCGATCGACGTGTTCTGCCTATTCATATTTTATTCACCCGGTACGTCAAGGGGGTAGTTACGATCGCGTAGGGGTTCGCCACGGTTAAATGTGAGATATTATACCGCGTTTCCGGACGACTTCGCTCCATTGTTGTCGCATCATTGTCGATAATTGAGGGGCAGAAGCGAGGTAAACCACCCTCCTCGTTTGCGAATTAGTATAACGCGGGACTTACGTGTTTTACTTGTTTAAGTAGACTGTAGTATTGATCTTCTAAATCTTCGGCATCTCTCATGTTCATATATCCGCTATTATTGTTCAATCCATTCGATGTCGAATACAATTGTCGATATTTTATTTCTCACGACGTACAATTTTTTTCCTCTTTCTATAAAAAAAATTAACATACTTTGTTAATAATAAAAAAAGATAAAATAATTTTTTTAAATAATTATTTAAATAAAGGAACATTTTAATATCATACATTACTTGCTAAAACATTATAATTTTATCTAAAGTATTTTTAATCAAAAAAATATTCATTAAAAAATATTCATGATTGACTTCTCTTGAATAAGAGATGATATGAGAATCTAGAGATGATATGAGAATCTGCTCCAAAAGTTCTCTAAAAGTTGGACCAAAATTGAATTTATAATTAATAAACAATTGAATTTATAATTAATAAACAATTAATCGATACACGAGTTATATAATTTTCTAACGATTATATATTATTTCTAAAGAATATAAAAGATGAGCGAGAGTAGTCACATGTACTATTAGCGTCCGCACAAACATGCAATCACATAATACTAGACAAAACCGAGAAATCTAGTGTTTCTTCTTCAACCTTGCAATCGTTCAGTCGCATTAGCACGCACTTGGGAAAAGGGATGCCGCCTCATAATTAACGTTCGAGACGATGCGGCTCTCGCGAACAGCACGAGACCGGGGATTGCGTTTCTCCTCCGCGACACGACGGGATGAAACGAACGAGGACGAGAGTAGCCTGCAGTCCCTCCTTTTCCAAACAGGAATTTGCACTCTCTTCGTTACGACGGCCAGGCGTCTCTGCAAACTGCGCGAACGCTGCGATAAAGTAACGTGGAGTAACGCGGCGTATATACACCGGGTGGATGTATACATCCTCCCACTCCCCGCAGGCTCTCTGGTCTAACCCAGAAAGAGGCGAGAGAGAACGAGAGAGGGAGACAAGAGGAGAAAGACAGAGAAAGAGAGAGGGAGAGAGAAAGATTTGCAGGCCCCGTGGGCTTGTTTGACTTTACTTGCAGCTATGTAATTGAATATTATACCAGGCTACCTCGCTGGAAGGGTTGGAAACTCTTACGAAAGGGTAGGGCTCGGCGGGCTGAGGATCCAAATGGTGGACGGGAGATAGCCCAGGAAGCCCGGAAGGAGGAGGCGTTTGATGGAGTGGTCCGTGAGAGAGAGAGAGAGAGGAACCAGAAAATTAACTGAAAATCTCACGAAATCGCGAAGGACCCTCCGCTGCTCCGGTGAATGTGTTTACCCTTTATTATACCCGCGCATCTCCTCTCTCCTCCGAGTCTTCGTTCTCTTCGATCGGACTATCGGACCCTTTTGAGTCGCCTTTAAATCTTTCTCTCTGCCTCTGTCGATCGAACATTTTCTCATGCACATTTTATCGTCTTTTTGTTCTCATTATAGCTTTTGCGCGGCTCTTCCGCAAAGACTATAAAGTATGTATGAAATTGGAAAATTTATCGATCATCTTGTTCTCATTTATTCGAAAAAAAATTTTTAATTATTTGTAAGCTATTTGTAGGCAATTATAGATATTTTGTTAATTTTTAAATAAATTAATTTTTTAAAAATTTGTAACTTTTATAATAAATTTATTTTTTTTTTTTGAAAAGAAAAAGAGCAAGCCTTTTACGTAAAATATAATGTTTTATATATATCTTTCTTTCTCTTCAAACACAAAATCTAAATTATAAAAAATATATTTTTAATAACTGAATAAAGTTAAATATTAATTAATTCAATCTTATTGTATCATAAACTACTATTTCAAATTAGATTACTCCAAATTTGATAATATTGTACAAATTTTTTCACAAATCACGTCTTTTCAAGTGTTACATTCTGTAATAATGTCTTTAATTTATTATATATCAAGCATTGTATGGCGCGAATATCTGGACTGCAAAGCAAATTTACAAGTTAATTTTTGGCCATTTATTCGATTTCCTAGCTCTTTCTAAAGTAAATATTTCCAGTTACGCGCTTTATTGAATATGGCGCTTAGCTATATCAATTGTACGCGAATATTGTTTGAATTACGTTTAAAACATACTGCTGTTCGGCCCGTTGCCTACGACGCACCTTCGGTGAGAAAATACGCGTGCACATGTAAATCCCAATTTCAGTATGTAATCTATATATGTGTGCGCAAGCTTCATTTATAGTTTACATTTCCTATATAAAAACTAATGATAAAAGAGAATTATAATCCCGTATGCATATATTATTCACAATTTAATATCTGACATTAATTTCCCAAGAACGGAATATTTCTTAAATGATCAATAATCGTCTGCAACCCTATTCGGGGCACGCGATCCTATTAATATGTATCACACAATTAGATGTCCTCCGAAACCGATTACAATCGATTTCGAGTATTATCGAACCGGGTTAAGTTTATCGCGGTGCTTCAAACTCAAGCCAACCAACCTTGCCTAAATAATTGGAGATAATAAGATTCGCCAATCCGATAAAGGATTTTGAGAAGGATTTATGCACACTCTCGTTTGTCTGGTGCACTGCAGTGAAGTCATCATTTACGCAAGATAAGAGAGAAAGATGCATAAAAATTTTCACTATATTCTTAATGCCATTTGAGAAATCATTTAAATTTGATGTATTAGAAATAAAATAAATATTAGATTTAAATGCAATTTTTCTCTATATAGACATTCATTAAAAGAATTTAAAATATATACAATGTCGTAATGATATTTTTTCATGTACAATATTTGTGATTTAATTTAGAAGAAAAGACAAACAGTTCAAGAAAATAGAGAAGATTCTACATTTTATACTTTTCTAAACAATTCTCGTTAGAATGTATACTCTCCAATTTATTTTCATTTGTACATTTTTTAAATTTCTTTTTAATGTAAAATTTTCTTTTTATTATAATTGCGATTATTATTAGAGATTTATGTAGATGTAAAATTGCTATATTTTTCTCTATCCTACATCTTCCAAAATATGTATCCGGATTGATCGTCAAAAGCAGATCGTACAAATTCACTTTAAGGAGGAGGCGAAGAGTCGACACTCTTTCTATCTATTTATCTATCTATTTATCTGTCTATCTATTTCCCTCTCTCTCCCTCCCTTCTCCTTCTCTCTCTCTCTCTCTCCCTCTCTCTCTCTCTCTCTCTCTCTCTCTCTCTCTTTCTCTCTTCCTTTCTCTTTCTCTTCCTCTCTCTCTCTTCCTCTCTCTAAAACGAGAGGGGATAAACATACCGTGGGATGGTTGGTATACAGCGGAACGGTATAGTGCACCCTGCTGGTCGATGGTGCGGCCCGTAACGCCCAGCTACTGCGCAACCAATGCGCGAGTCCACCATGTTTAATGCCACGAATTCGCTCTCACCCTCGCCGAGGGGGGTTTTCGCCACCCTCGTTCCCGCGGCGCTCCCTCTGGTATCCGAGCGCGCGAGCAACCCTGCCGCTGACTCTAAACCCCGTCCCGGTCTCGTCTCCTCCACCGATTCTTCCTTCCATCGTCCTGTCCCTTCGTCCCCCTCCTCCCCGGGGCCGCCCCGTACCTGGAAGGGTCGCATAACGTACAACAAATTCCCGTATACACGTGGCTTCAAACCGCATCATCAGTCGCCCCCGTGCGAGCCTCGCGGCTTCGCGTCCCCCCCACTGCATCTCCCGCGGATTCTATTTTATCCCTGTTTATTCCCGTTAATCTCTCACCGCCGCGTTAATCGACCTATGTCGATCGCAGTCAAACGGTGCGCTTTTAACGCAGTTTTTTTTCGCGAGACTCGACCACGATTGTGCTTTTGGCCGACAAATTGCAGCGCGTCATTAGCGAGATGAAAGCATCCGTGATGCATCTCCATCAATCGCGACTACTGCGTCGATTCGTCGCAGCGTTGATTTTCCGTTCCCGTATATATTGGGACTTGATTGAAAAAATGAAGGAGAGAAATTTTACACGAGACAGCTTTAAACGAAAGATCAATTGAGTCTCTCTTCTGTTTAAGGAAAAGAAAAAACAAGATTTCAAAACTTAAGCTCACTTTAGACGATTTCGAATATTTATAATTATTTTATAATAATGTTTATATATAAAATCAATAAAATCTACAAAATGTATACAAAATCACTTTCATAATCATAAATATCGTCAACATTGTTTATGCATTATTCATGGATCTGTAAATATTCTGTGTCAGACTCATATTGATATGTTAATTTTGAAATGTCAATTTGCATTAAAAAGTGAATAAATTAAAGTTACAAAAGAGTTTCTTGCAAATCCGTAACATCGATTTAGAAAAAAAAACACCATTTTTTTCATTTATTTTTAGCAATGGGAAAAGAGAGGAACAGAAGAATACTCGAGCATCGCGAATTATAATTTTAATTTTGGCTCAGACAGAAACTAACTAAACTATTTTTACGAGTGATAAATCTCTGATAATAAAAATAAAAATCATTTTTCTTTCAAAACTTCTGCATACTGTTATCAATTAGGATTGCCAAGCTCCCCCGACACGACAATCGAGTATTGCTCCCGGAGGTCACTGACGGTGGCAGGACGATGAGAGGCTGCGAGAGGGTGGAATACGCGGGCAGCAATAGGACGGTGCATCGTGGAAAGGGGCGCGAGGCAGGGATCGGGCCGGTACGGAGAAGCACTAGTAACGAGTATTTGCAGGCCGGCTCGATGCATAGTTAATGATTTGTCAACCGAACCCCCTACTGGACCGCGCCAAACCTGACTGGGCCATACATTATAAGCGGCCGGATACCGGGGTGACCGGCCCGCGTCGCGGCCACGTACGTAACGCGCTAATCAACTATTTATTTCTGCCGTTTCCTCCTCGCTCGATTCCAATAACGACCCTCCGCAGTTAACTTGGGAAATAAGCGCCAATAAATCCGATCGTTTTAATCAACGGTTTCTTCATCCGCGAATTGTACGTGATATTTTAAATGTGCATTTCAGATGTGCATTTCAGATGTGCATTCGAGATGTGCATTTCAGATTTTACATCCAATACTCTTAGCTTCTACCTCTCTCGTTTTCGGAAAACAAAAGTTTAAATTATGTATCCCTTATGGGTATTTATAAAACTTCAACATTATTTTATATTTGTACATACGTAGCTTTCCTGCCATACTAATGTATCAGAGAGTTAATGTAATTGATACGCTTGTCCTTCATGCTCGCATGTTCATCTACCATGCGTCACGTTTACCTTGGTGCACAATCTCCATCCAACCAACGTTTCCAGCAAAAACCGTGATCAGTCACGCCGAAATGGAAAATCGTATATATCTATCTAGTCGTAGCGGTTTCGATTTACGTTTCGCGACGTGCCGTGCGACCGCGCGTGAATTTGGATTAATCGTGATTTCGAATATTTCCACATATGTCTCAAAGAGCTACGACCGGGATCGATCGACGCGATCCTCTGCGACAGAAATTCAAATTATACATGGATAAACACCACTTTACAAATGAAAAAAATAGTCACAGAAAGATTGATTGTGGAATATTGAAAGGATAAATCAAAACAAACGAAAGATAAGTGGATATACGCGCGTTGACTTTTCTTTTTTTTTTTTAATTATTAATTTTCTGTGGTGATTTTGTCGCACACATAAATTTCCTGAATTAAATATCGCTGTTGTAATTAATCGTATTATATATTATTACGTGATTAAATTATACACTGACAATCGGCATAGAAATATAATTGCTTTTGATAGAGCCCTAACAACCGGTTAATGGTTAACCACGGAAGGACTTGCGGCTTTTTACAAAGCCTTCATCCACCCAGAAGGATTGCGGTTTACGATCACGCATGGTTAACCCGAAAACTAAAATCGCCTTTGCGTGTCTCTATGTCTTTATGTCTGTTTGTATTAGTTTTTATACAAAGATATTAAAACTCTGATTATATTTATACGTTTTTTAATTTAAAATTAATTAAGAGAATTTATTTCTCGATATTTGATAATTCATTGAAAAAATCTCCTTTTTTTTAACGAAAATTAATAAAAAATATTGTTTAAATGAAAAAAATATTTATTATAAATTGATGATTGTTTCAAAGAATATATTAATTTAATTTATTTCATTTATCATTTTATTAAGTGTTACAATTGCATTGTAATTTATATTATTTTATTCTTAATTGTTTCTGTTCATTAATATAACTCATATTTAGTAAATTTGAAAGATATTAATCAAGTTTCCATCACATGTTCTTTTCCAATAATTCTCGCTCCAAGTTTCTTTAAATAAATCTTGAGAGATGAATAAATTATCTATCTAATATTTTTATCTTTTTAGCTATTGTACATTGTTGATATTTTAATAGCGATTCCTTAGGGTAAACCACAAATCGTCACAATATTGAAACGCGCGATTTACATAGACTAAATCGACGTTTTGCCTCGCGGATTATCGGAAGAATAATCGTAATAAAGTCAGCGAACGCTCGCGAAGCGTAAACAGCGCGGCTAAAGTGACGTTTGCGTTAAGGCGTATTAACGCCCCGGACGTTAGTGCACGTCATTAATTAAATGTAAGAGCCGATAGAGTGGTGCGCGGTGGTTAGAGGCTGTAGACAATCTCCAAATATTTGCGAGGACGAATATCTTACCTAAACATCGGCACCGCGACGAGCGACGGCAGTTTGCGAGTCGCTGCGACGCGCAGTTTCAGACCCGGGCTACAAATGGACGAGCCCGATTTCCGATCCGATCCGATCCGGACCGGACACGAGAAATCGGCCCGCGATTTTTGCCATGCGATTTTGCAGCGCGCAAATATTTGTGCCAAACAAAAAGCAAGCTCGACGTATCAAATCGCATCAGCATGGTCCAGAAATTTTCACTCAGGGATTTATTTAAAACATTACGCCAAGTGCATGTGTACGTCACTCGGCCGAATAAAACTAAACTTTTCCGATTTTTTATTATTGTCATTATACGTAGACGCATTGTATAAATATTATCACATTTTAATGAAAATGTTATTACGTTGTATTATTATCGGTTTTTTTTTTCATTCTTCTAATCTTCCTTGGCCACAAAAATATTAATCGTCGTGAAATGCGATAAAAAAAATTATGTTATAAATAATATAATAAATAATATAATAATATAATATATATAATAATATATAATAATATAATAAATAATATAATAATATTTAAATTGAAACGGGCCTTCAAATTTTCAGATATCTAAGTCTCATATAATTTCTAATTCTGATTCTCACATAATTTTTGGTGTGTGTACAAAATGATGTACCAACTGCACAGATATCTTTCGTTCGACCCGAGACTCTTTCAGGAGAATTCCCGCTGCGTTCGTGGTGCGTTTCATGGTGTTACGTAATTGTTCGCCTCGCAGCATGGGATCGGCACGCCCCACCTGGCACCAGGTCGCCCATTTATCCTGGCGCAGGATCGTGCCAGGCCCATAACTTCGTCCATAATTTGTCACGAATATCCGGAGATTATCGGTGTCGTTGACAGCCTTTTGGCTACCGTTTACAAGCGCGGCTGCTACTCCTCCCTTTGAGATAAATCCGTGATCTTGCGACGGATTAAAGGGATGTTGCGCTGATCACCTCTCATCACGGGTAGCAGACCGAAAATTTCATCTATTGTAAAGGCGATCGAATGTATTTAAGTTAAGTACCGAATTTAACGAACAACGTGACACATTTGAAATATTTAGAATAATCAATTCCGACAGTTTCTCACTCGAGAGATTTGAATATTTACTTTAGATCCGCAATTATTTCATACTACATTAGATTTCGATTATATAATTCTTTCTCTAGAAATCAGATATTTTGATAACAATTTTTTATTAGGAATATTTGTAATAGATTTATTTTATAAATAATAGATATATATTTAATAAAATTCAAAAAAATAATATGTTAGAAAATATGTGTGTGATAATTATTTATTATTAGAAAAAAATATTAAAATAATTAAAGAAATTGTACAATAACATGTATAATTACAAGAAATACTATCAAGTAATACTAATAATCATCTTAATATTAAAAATTAATTATTAATTAATTATTAATTTGTCTTACAATTGAAAAAAATTTTATGTGCAAAAAAATAAACTGATAAAATCTTATACTTTCAAAAATCTAAGGAAACAAAGTCCATTATGTGCTCTTGAATATTTCTTTCATCCGATTTCAAGAACTTTCGTACTAAGCACTGTGTCTAATGGGCAAAACAGTTCTGTATGCAAATTCACGATCGCAGCGAGCCAGTCAGCGAGTCGACGAGTTCACGAACTTCTACAGTAAGAAACTTTTGCGTTCATTCTTCGTTCTTGGAAGAAAAGCGTTGCGACGCCGAGCGTCGTTTGCCAAGCATACAACGCGATTTGATTCACTCGCTCCCTCGGCTTCTTCCCGTTTTCGCACGAGTATTTGTGTGTGTGTGTGTTCGCCCGCGCGCACTATGCATATACATCTATATGTATGTGAGTAATACGGGTCGTAGTGTCACGAGCATGAGGAAGAAGTGAGAGAGGAATAAACAGGCAGATAGAAAGAGAAAGAGGGAGAGAAATGGCGCTCGCGCGAACAAGGGTGTACGCGTGCTCTCTTTGCTTGTGTGCACGATGTCAATATTATACGACAAACACACTTAAATAGGCTTAAAATACTAACATCCATCTCGCCTCCTCCGCCGTTGTGTGAATTATCCGCGCTATGTGTGCGACTTTATAAGAGTGCGTATCCTTACGTCGCTCTAGTGCGGAAATACTCGTCCGAATTATACCGCCCCCGCAACCACTTAAGTCACATATTCATTTTTGTCGACATCTTTGCTTGAAAGAGAGCTTGACAGTAATATATTGATAAACCAACATGTACATAAATCTATTTGTTTTTGTTTCATTAGAAAAAATAGAAAGATATACTCTATATCTTTATAGGACACATGTCATAATCATATAAATCAAATATTATTTAATTATACAGGTAAAGCCTACTGTATGATTACAGTTTTTAATTATTAGAAAATTAACTGTTGTCTTCTGAAGTATTTTTCTGAAGGTTCAACGAAGCTCATGTCATCTGCTCGGAACGGCATTCAACTGACTTTGCTAGAGACCAGAGAATAAATTGCAGGGAAGAGAGAGCAGCTCAGTAGAACTTCTGTAAGTAGGATGAAGGTTCCCTATATGATTCTGAGCTAGCTGATTGATCGTAAATAAAATTATTTCTATGTAATCAGTACTTTAAACGCGTTTTTCTCGAAATTATATTTTTCAAACTGGCGAACATGATCTCTCGAAAACCAGTTGACCAATTGAATCGGGCTTATGCACATCTTCAGCATATGCGTGGCTATAATCACTATCAAAATCAAGTCGAAAAATATTTTTTTTTAATTTTTACAGTTCTTTAATGATGAAAATAATGGTAAAAAACGGAACTTAATTTTCTAAACGACGCTTTTTTAAATTATCAATATTTTTTTTCCTTTTGGTTTCCCACTTGTTATAGGCGAATTCATATTAATTAAGAATCTTTTTAATTTTTTGTTTCAAATAAACAGAAAGTCGGAATCATGGACGCCATGGACTATTTTTTTTTTCACGGCCTTCTTTAATATTATATACTGAGCTTATTTATAATCATTTTCTAATTAAAAAAAATTTTAAAGGTACTTTAAATATGTAGAAATATGTAAGAAAAAATAATCTTATTCTAAAAAACCTTATACTTTTTTTAAAAAAATTTCGTAAAAATAACATAAAAATTCGATTTCTACTCTCTAAAAGTGAATTAATCACTAATTTAAACAGTAAAATAAGATTTTATTGAGAATCAGTGAGTGTTTTACTAATCTTCAGTGGAAACGCTTATTTTTTTGTTATTTTATCTTATATCTCACTATGGTCAATTAAAGTAAAATTCACTGTAAAACCAGTAAATTTCATTGTAAAATCAGTAATTGCAAGTTTCTTCGTTTACCGTTACGATCACCATCTCTCTCGTATTTAGTTTTAGTCATAAGAATTATATAAAGTTTGCAAAGAGTGACAGATAAAATTAGAAATATTACTTCGATTTAATTTCTGATACAATCTCAATAGAGAGGCTTCAAATATTAAATCGATCTTATAAGTCGAACAAATAAATGTCTGGCGACTTAATGAAAATTATTCGTTCGTTATCTATTTAAAATAACAAGTTCAATATACATGTAATATAAATAAAATAAAATTTTTAATATAATAAATATTTAGTAAATATAAATAAAATTTTTAATTTTATATGAAATAGATAGAGAGATGAATTGTAATTTAATATTACTAACAATAACAAAAGAAATACTGATATTGAGAAATATTACTGAGATATTATTGATTGAGACAGGCAAAATTATTAACTGATTCTTTCAATAAAATATCACTATTACAGTACTGTAATCTGTGACTATTTACTGTTTGTCAGTGATAACATACACTGATTCATTCTTTAGAGAATAGACTAGAATACCTCCTTAATTTATAATCGTCCGCTCATCTTGAATATTACAACAATTTATAATTATTCTCATAGGTTTTATTAAAACAGCAAAAAGTTGCGTTTAACTACTCTAATCTCGTGCTTTCCAATCTCGCAAAAGTAACTCAAAGCTACAAAGGGTTGGTAGCTCCGAGGTTTTGCAATTAAGGTGAAGTGTAGTTGCCTCGAGGAAAGCAGACGAAGGCAGGAAGGGCCAAAGGAGAAACGGTGCGCAGCGTTGCGAATTCAATGGCGATGTCTACCGGTGCGTGGAACGCAACATTGAAGTTGTAAGAGCTAACGAGATCAATGCTGAGGTTCGGGCACTGGTGACTGGCTGTTTGCTGATTGGCTTAAATCAACGTTAAGCTGATCCAATCCAATCCGCACTCTGAGGCAGGCGGCCCCTTTTCTGCCCTTTCTGTGGGGCCGAAAACTTTGGGGTAAAACGCTCGTACATCCCGATACACGTACATACACGCGCAAACCAACTTAAGGTTACAAGATACGTTTAACGATAGGATTAGAAACCGAGATTCTTGTGCAGCTACTAGGTCGAGAACTCGATCAAGCTTACATCCGTCGATCCCGACCTCGCGATTCGTCAGAGATACCCTGCGAAGTGAATTTTTGCAGAGTTACTTCAGATGATATACTTTATATTCTTTATGTATTTAAAAAAATCAGAGATGCGTTTATATTTCAAAGTTTACGTTAAAAGCAATAATACACATATAAAGCAATAATATACATATATCGAAAAAAGGGAAAAATATAAATTTAAAATTAAAAATTAAGGGAAAAATATAAATTTAAAATTAATAACAAGTAACAAAATGAATGAAATGTATAAATGAAAAAATTAATACAGAATAAACTGAACAAAATTAATTTAAAAAAAATTATTTTAATATTTCCGTGAAATGTTACACACATTACTTTCAATATAGTATAATCAATTATTATAATTAAAAACTGCAAACTTTCCCAAATTACATCAACAAAAATATAAACGTTGAAATGTCCCGAAATAATAATGTTTTAAGACTTGTTATCCTCTGTAATCCACTTGACAATTTTCGTTGTCGATGTAAAGCTCTTTTGGGACACATTGAATTTTCCGGTCGATTTTCCGTCGTGAATGGCAAATAGGAAGCGTCTTCGAGATCAGGATCGTGAACATCGTCCGGCGATGTGAACGTCCTGAACGTAAGATGCACGGGGCGAAAAGAACGGCGGAAACCTTAATAGTAGGAACCCGGACAAAAGTCAAACGTCCGGATACAGAACCGCATTGTAAGCGATTGAATCGCCGAATGAAATACATGTTGTGCCTTTTTCGTAAATTCCTTTGACATATTTTCTTTCAATAAATGTGGCTGGGCGCGTCTCCTCGGACTCGGACCTTCTTCGCGAGATAAACGAGGCAGAGGCAAGAAGGTGACCTTTGAGGAGGGGGTGTGAATCTTGTACGCGATTTGTATGAGATCGGTGATTGATTGTGAGAAACCACGTGATCGTACCTGCAGAAAATATTTATTCTCGAAGAATACCGCGTTCTAAGGAGCTGGAGGCTTCGAAAAGATTTCCTAAACAAATTTGATCGGCAATTAGCAAGTTTGTGATGAAAGAGAGCGTTAAGAATAAAGAATATATATTTATATTTTTCCGGAAGATCTCTCGAATAGTTTTGCCTGTTAAATCGAATCAAATTTCACAAGTATTAACGCATGTTCATCTAAAAAAAACATTAATATATATTTAAAAGTTTATAAAAATGTAATAAATTATAATCATAATAAATAATAATAAGTTTACCTGCAATTAATCGTTGCAAAAATATACTTTCTGAAATCTACCAATATATTATATTATCGCAACATGATAAAATAATTAAATAATAATTAAATAATACATAAATTATAATACTAATGTAAATAATAATAATATATGTAATAATGTAAATAAAGATAATTAAATAATAAATAATAATCACGTTACGTACGAATATACGTGATTATGAAAATATTTTAACACAAGTTGTAGAAATTCTCGATATGATTTGATCAGCTTGTTCGATGGGAAATTGCGACGTTACCGAAAATCAATCTATAGAGTCTTTCCCAGCCAATTTGTCGATGCCGTCTGCTACATGGTGAATACCCTTACGCCGCCCAAATCGTCCCCCAGGAAATGTCAGTATTCAAAGCATAACGCCTCTACCAACCCCTGATCGTGCAATTTCATCGCCAGCGCTCTTATGAAACTAATGTCGATCGTATATCGTCGGGGCGTGGTGCCTGAAAGGATGTGTACGTTGCGGAATGATATATCGACATCGAGCTGCAATAGTACGCAGAAAATGAGCAAACCTATGAGAATTCTGTTCGGTACTTCCGATCGTTGCGAACAAGCTTTTAATACTCTTAAAAGCTACGTGTATGTATGTCACGCCGAGAAGGAGTGTAACTTTAATTTTATTTTATTTTAACGTTTCTTCGAACTGAACGACTTGCAAAATATTTAGACAGATAAATAAATAGATATTTCACACACACTCAATTAACTCTGGCGATGTGCAAAATATTTATGCTAGTAATTACATTATCATAATTTCGTCTGAAACACGCTAACTTTTCTGTGTAGAATATTTAATTAAATTTTGAAGAAGTAGAAGAATATTTTTTTCATATATATGTGATATATTCAAAATTTTTTTTAAAACTTAAATAATTGAAAGAGAAAAATAAAACTAAAAAGTAAGAAAACTATAATTTTAATTCTTGCCAATATCGCCAAAAAAATAGCATTCTATAATATATATTTAAGTATGATGTAAATATGTCTTGTGACATTATAATAATATTTATTGACGCTTTCCTTTTCATCAAAACAGAAATTGAATTTTGCCGAATTATTTCGGGAAAATGGAGCACAAAATGCTCCAGAACGAATTTATGAAAGAAGATCAAAGTTAGATAAGAGACATTCTTTACGTGACAAGACGCTGAATCTCCTATTGACGGCTCGTGTCGAGCTCGTTGCGAGCCACCCCGATGACTGCGTCGTCTCGCGAGCGCTAAAACAACATTTTAAGCGGACAAACGTGCATGGAAAATGGTAACAAAAGGCGTGACCGGGGCGGAACACATGTCCAAACATTAGGTACAATGTCCTTTACCGGTTTAGAATTGCATCGAAAACTCACCCCCGGTACCTTTCCCCCCCTTTCCCTCTTCCCCTTGTATGCCCTTCTTTTCCTCTTCCCCTCGTCTCGCCGCCCGACTGCGTGTTGCCAATGGCAAAATGTTTGCAATGCGTTACACGGGCATTCAGAGGCCGGGAAACGCACGGTAAACGGTGCCTAAATGCCATGCAATGGTCAAGAAATAGCCGAGGAGAATGACCGGCGACTGGTGTCACACTCATTGCTCAATGGACCGGGGATTTCATTGGCGCCCGAGTCCCTTGCTCAGCCGAATCTCATTCACAAAGGTCGTCCGTCGCGCCACTCGAATAAACATCATAAAACTGTTACTCATTTGACAGGGATATGATATCCATTGATGCGCCGCGTCATGATGATACTCGATGAACAAGGAATTTTAAGATAAAACATAAATATTGGCTTATCATCAGATACGCACACGATTCATCTCATCTTGCACTGATGCTGTGTATATACAATATTATAAATAATTATAAATAATTAATATATTTATAATATAATATTATATAAATATATTATAAATATATTATATAAATATATAATATTATATAAATATATTTATAAATAATTTTATATAATGATAGATACTTATAGATAATTTTATAAGTAATTTTTACTTATAAATAATTTTAATACAAATATTTAATACAAAAATGTATCTTTTTCTAGATTTAGTTAAAGCAGTCTGGCTTTTTTTAAATCTCTTCATTCTGTGAAATACTAAAAGTGGAGCAAGTTTAAGTAAAAATGTTGCGCTTTTTCATTTAATTTTCAGCTTCATTCATGTGGTTCGTTTTTGTTCAGAAACACGGAAAACGCGCATTTCCATGCGTGCGTACACGCGACGGAATCCCGAGATCCTGGCAAAAAAGCACGATCCAAAGTCCAAACAAACATCCCCCTCGCGGGGTCCTTACGGGGTGCACTATTGAAGATTCACCGCAGACTACAACAAGGTCGACGCTGCTGCCCTTTCGTCGACATAGAGCGAGGTCTCTCCTACATCTCCGGCTTTCTTTTCGGGGATGCCTCATCGTATCTATCGACCCTTCTTCTATTTCGAATCCGAGGCTACACATTGCCGCTTTCGCCCCGGGGTTATGAGATTTTATGAGAGCCAAAGCGGTTTACTGCGCGCGCTGGATCACCTACGATCTGCTTTTCTTTTCATCTCCCGATTGCAATGGTTGGAGTCGCAAGAGTACTCGCGCGGCTTGAAGAAGTAATAACATCGACACGTCGATTGAAGTTCGTTTAACAAGGAACGCGTGAATGACATTTCATGGAGTACAGATTTAAACCACGAAAAAATAGAAAATCGTTAAGAATAAAGTGAGAGAAAAGAAAAGAAGTAGGAGAAATACAGAATAATAAAAAATTATGTAATTATTACACATACATTTTTTATAGTTCTTTCTTTGTCTCAACTTTATGGAATTTAGTTTATTAAGAAATTCTAATTAATCCAAATTAATTTGCATAAATGCGACTTAATGAGAATTCTCACAATTCGCGCATGGAATTTCCAAAGACGCACACTATCCATGCAATCCATTCGCAGAATTTGACGGTCTGGGTGTGGTAATTTCCCGTAGTGTATGCCCGATATAAAAACAAAGAGAGAGAGAAGACCGCAATTGTTTGACAGGATATGAGCAAGGAAGGATGTGAAATAATTGTCTGGTCCCAAGATTCTTCATAGAACCGATAATCGAATACGATACAGCGAGATGAAGTCACAGCGACAAATCGCTTAAAAATCGCTTCTCCCACGGGTCTTAGGCTTTAGCCCTATCTCTTATAGAAAGTCAAACACGATCGTAAGCGATATCGAGAAAACATGTGCATTACGACACTCGACAGCAGTAACCTCGCACGGTGATGGAGTAGAAAACGTCAAGAGAAAGCGAAAGAGAGAAGTAAGAGAGAGAGAGAGAGAGAGAGAAAGAGAGAAAGAGACAGAGAGAGAGAAAGAAAGAAAGAAAGAGAGAGAAGAGAGGAAGAAAGATGAGGGGGGGGGACTATTTTTCTTTCCCTCGTTACGTCTCTCCACCTTTCCTTCGTTACCACGAAGAAGGTGGCACGACGCGTTCTCCGTTTTCTCGGCTCTTCGAGACATGGACACTATGTGGGTCGTTCCGTCTCATCTTGTTCCGCGAGCGTTTCGTTCCGGGCCGCCTCGCGAGCCCAACTTGCGTCAATATTTGACTCAAACACGTTAAAACAATACCCGTAGCGCGCGCGCGCGCACGGAGAATCGTTTCGACGTGCTTCCCAGAATTTTATCTCGCGTCGGAAAACGCCTAACGACTTCCCGCCGCACGGTGAATTTCGTTGTCGTCGGTGGATAGAAGAAGAGGCGAGAGGAGAGAGGCGCGGGGGCGGCAGAGGAATTATTCACGACGAGTCACGGGGGGGAGGAGAGGTCACCGGTTAAAGCTCGCCGCCGGTTAAAACTGCATCCTTTTCCCCTCGCCTTCTCGCGCCACCCTTTAATTTTGTACACGCCTCCCCTTCTGCTTCTCGCTGCGAGATTCGTATGCTTACCAACCAAGTGGAAACACGATGTCACACGTGCGTGCGCAAGAATAAATTAGGTAGTAGTAATGGGAAGTGAAAACACGGCCCTCCGTGAAATCGAGCCATCGCGCAGTCGTTTACCTATTTATCAAATTTCGGAGCTTTACACTCGCGCAACTGAATGCATTTATGATACATGATTTATGATTAGTATTTATTCATGATGATTTATGATTAAAAAATCGACGAGAAAGAGAGAACTTACTTCATCAAAATTATTTCGGCGGCCTAGAATCGGAAGAGAGGGAAACGAAAACTCTTCGACTGCGAACAATAATCCTTAAATTGCGACTGCGAATAATAATTCATAATTCATCCTGCATAATAAATTGCACATCACTTGCAAGCTGGAATCTGAAAAATCTCGCACACCCGAGAATCATCTAACGCTTAGATTCGCGGGGATAGAAATAAAGCGATGAGACAAAAGATGACACCGCGAAGGGAAGAAAGGAGTCGCGCGCTCCCAACGTGAGACGCAATAATACCGCATTCCCCTTGTGCCCTTTGAAAGACGCGGAATATTGTCCTGCAGTGCAAACACAGTCCCAGACACATTCCGCGTTCCACTTTGGTGCCGGAGGCTGCTGCGACAAGACGCGACTCGCCGCGGCGTGTTTGCCCGCAGGCAAATGTGTTTCCTTAGGCTGTCCGAAATGTTTGGACGGGCCCGTGCGCGCTCGCATAAGTGTCCAATGATTCAATGGTAGGCACCGGCGGTGTGGATATATAAAGGAACCATCGAGAAAGAGAGGGAAAATGCCCATTTTTTCCGAGTACTTGTAGAAATTCGCCGTGATTGCCGACCCGAGTCGCGAAAAACGAGCTTAAATCGATGTTATTCTAATCAAACTCCATCGATTAATCTTAAAAAAAGATACATATATGTGTGTGTGTGTGTATGAATCGATATCACGATGGCTGAAAACAAAAACGACGTATGTAGAGTGAATAAAAAATTGCAATTTCCGCGGCGGTCGATGTGTCAGGCAATTAATAATGACACTTATATTCGCAAACACATCTAATATCCGTAGATAATTTGAATAAAATGAAGAAGGCGAGAAAGACTCTCGATATTGAACTAAATAAATACAAAAAAATTTCAATTTCCTACATTTCTTCAGCATTTTTTATTTGAAGACTATCGCGCGTTCTCCGTTTCGTTTAATGACGGTATTTCTACCCGTCGCGATATCGTTTTAATTTCGCTATCGGCTATCGCTATATTCGCCTTCCGCACGATTATAAACGTTTCGCGAGACGTTCGATGCCATGATAGCGGGTCGCGTATCGCGGAGTGATATCTAACGCTAATGGCGCTTCACGCCCACGCCGATCTCGCGGGATCTCGAGGCGGCGGACGTCACACACAGCCGCTGTCATCTTACACGTCGTCACGTCGGCAGGTATACGGGTATCCGTCCCATTTGCAACTAGTCGCATTATTGTTAGCCCGAGGTATCTCTGCCATACCGCGCGGTACACACGCCGCTTGTGTACACACGTATCTCCGGCTCAGGTAGGTAGGTAGGTAGGGTAGATAGGTACCTACGTACGAGGCCGCCTCGTCCTCAGACCGGGTGGTGTTGTGCCCTCGCGCGCGCATGCATACGTGCATGCACACGCATACACAAACCCCGATAGCGTGACGACAGGTAAGGGTTACGTATGTGCGGGTGGAGCGGGTGTACTCGGGGGGGGGGGGTGGCGTAATATAGAGAGCGGCTAAAGGCGGACGTAATTTCCTGCCCGCCTGACAACGCTGCAGACATGTTTGCGCAACTAACACACGCAACCTACTTAGAGCCTACATGTGTCCCTACGACAATGCGCCAACACACGGCTAATCTATTCCCGGCAGGTACGCGGGAGACGATGGTGGGTGTATTGCGCATGCGTATGTGTGTGTGTGTTTCGTGCACGCGCGTGTGTGCATCCGTGTGATAACTGTGCACCATTGCGCGCGCGCTAGCTTGCGATCCGGTCTGCAACATCTAGCCCGAGGGTCTTTGATCGAAGCACTGAGGAAGGATATCCAATGATGAAGAGAGAGGAGCGGTACAATGAATGCAAGTTTGCGAGGAAGTAGTTAATATTAATTCGGTCGCTCCTCGATCGACCTCGACATGATATATTGAAGATGGTGTATTAATTCTTCAGCAATTCATACGTGTTTCTGTAAAATGTCTCTCTCTTTTTAAATATAATATAAGATTATTTTATAACATTTTATTAAAGTTGATGAACAAATTGTAGATGCATCGAGCAATCACTTTTATCATTTATTTCTTAACGCAAATTTTTTGAACTTTTGATTGCGATGACATCCCAAGAGATTCACCATCATGTAATCTTAATTATCTTTCATTGCTATAGATATCCTGCGCTATAGATGTCATATTTACATGTCAATTACAAAGATTTCTTCACGAATCTCGGTGTTTTCAGTTGAGCAAAACTGACGTATACTTCTCGTGTCTGGCGTGCGCCGGTTGCAAAGAACGATGTCCTGGGGTGTAAGCTGGTGAAAGTTGAATCGCACGTTGGCAAGGAGCACGGGGCTCTTGTCCAAATACTGACTCACTGCGACAACAGCGGATCACTACCACTATCTTCATCTACGTCATAAAGGCGAACAGCGGGGTCGAAAGCTCAGCTGATTGCCTGGTATCATTCGTGGAGAAGAAACAGCCGGTTGTTTATCGTCACGCGCGAAACGAAGCGATATATCGATTAGTATAATCAAATATTCAAAGAAGAGGAGAGAAAGAGAAAAACATGATATATCGCGATTTTTATATTTTTCATGAAAGAATAGTTTTCAATTTACATAAAAAATATGTACGTCGAAACCTTTGTTTAAATTTCTCCGAGGATTCTTCGAAAATCCTGCAAGAATAATGTGTCATATAGCGTGACAGTCGAATCCTCGAAGCAGGGTTGTGCAGGGGCTTAAATCGTTAGGGCGCGTGTTAGGGTGAGAATTAAGTGTGTCGGCTTACAATAATATGAGCTAATGCTATGCAAAACAGAACCGTCGCACGAGTACTTCTCACTCGATACGAACCTCCAGCGGATCCCTCGATTTTTGAGGAATAATCTAATTGCGTCTTCTATAAAAAAAAAAATAAGAAATACAGAATAGAACTTCTGCTTTCTTCCGTTATATAAACCGTATAAAAGTAAGCTCTCTTACAACTCTTCATATATTTTCCTTCGTGCGACTTCCCTGCGAGAATATTCCAGGATATTACGGGCAATTCCAGGATATCTCATCTATTTCACTTGAGCGCACAGAGGAGCACACGCTATTGTTCGCTCTTTTAATGTTTCGGGGATATTCCTCGGAGAATATCTGTACAGCACCCAGAGGATGTCCTTAGGCTATTTGAAATGCCAGTGGCGTAACTGGGGCGCGGTTACTATGTCTCGAGTCGTAAATGTCAACTCGACACGGAGGCGTGTCGCGTAATATCAATTTGTTACCGTTACACGTAACGTCCTTTATGCTGCGCGATCCGTAATTAGTTGCTGCATCATTTTCGCTGCATTTGGTAAATATACATTATTTACATTCTTCATAGCCGCACATCATACGTCGATTACATTATTCCTCCATTAAGCGAATAAGCGAACGGAAAATTACATTCTCGCACGCAAGCTGCTCTTGTTCGCAATTTCGATACAATCCGATCGCCAACGATCATCTTCTCTCTCTCTCTCTCTCGACCGACATTTTTCTACATCATACGTGCATAATCAGGCAAATCGCGATGTATAATTGGACTCCCGTGATAGGACCGGATCGTTTCCAGCTTCCAAGGGCAACTTGGAATCCCCGATGCCAGCGCAATACCATCCGTCCTGTCATTATCTTTTTCCCCGTCGAATGTAAATGCAGGCAATATCGCAATGTTGGCGCCAATGGTCCGCGCTCGAGTGACTGGTGCTGATTGATGTTGCGATGTTTGGCCAGAGGGTTGTTTCTGCGCACCCCACCCCCGAAACGGACCCAATAAGCACCTCACGCATACCCGCGCGCGCGTGCACGTCCACCTACGCCTGGCCTCCCTGAAGGAGGTGGTGCCATTGTTTACACGAGCTGCAGCCCGTCTGTCGCGAAACCTCTTCCGACCATCCTTCGTCATATCCCCCGGGATTGAGGAGGACGAAGAAGGGCGGTGGGAAGGGGAGCTGGCTTTAAACCACCCCTGTTCAACGGTCGACCGACGACATCAATTTGTCGGATTTGAATCATAGCTGGCAACGAATTGATCGTCCACCGAGTTATTGCCGAGTTGTCGAGTTTGCGTGCGTCTTTCATGAAAAGCAGGCGAATCGTTATTATCGCTAATCGAATTATTGTCAATCATCGATTCGATGTTGATAAATATTTTCAAACTTTTTTTTTCGAACAGAGTCTAATGATCAAAGTATCGAAAGTAGATTGATCTACGATTAATGAAAAAAATATATTTTTTTAATATCCTGTGTAATCTACAGTAAATGTTTTCGCTGATGACCGAACAATCTTCATTAACAGAATCGCATGACGAAAACCGCATATTTATCAAGCAACTTTCTCTCTCTGTTTCTCTCTCTCAATAGCCCATTTCATCGTGTGGTTATCAAAGCGAAAAAAAAAGGCAGCGATGAAAAAATAGATACAAATCCCGGTGGATGAGCGTGGAGATCGTTGGAGTGCGGAAACAGCAGCGATTGAATAAACAAAACTGTTTACCGGTAAACGCAATAATTGTCTCATATTTCCTAGCAGCCGAGCCACGCATGATTCGCTGCGAGCATTATCTCAATCAGATGTTCCATGTTGAAAACACAATGCTCTTTAACGATTGATGAAATTTTTGAAAGAACTCCTCATGATACAGCTCTATTTAAAAAGAGATTTAAATATACCGAAATAATATTCAAAAAATATTTGGTTTCTATTTACATTTCACGATGATTAACAATGAATCTTACAGTAATATTTTATTATTTTAGATTTTTAATTTTAAGTGAGTGATAAACGATACTTATATCAAATCATCCTGAAACATAAATAAATTAATAAAAATCTAATTTAATAAAAATCTAATTTAATAAAATCTAATTTAATAAAAATCTAATTTAGTAAAATCTAATTTAATAAATCTAAAATAAATCTAATTATAAATTATTTATAAAAATGTATATATAAATCATATAATATTAGATTCAATATATATTAGATAAAATTCAATATATATTTAGAATATAAAAAAAATCACCTTCTATATCTTTGCAAATTAGATCTGTTAGTGACTATATTATATGAACAATGTCCGAAGCGTTCGGTGGCGCGCATGTGAACGATTCTCGCGACTGCAAAAACGATAATGAAATTCGCGCGATCGGCTATATGACGCCGAATTAAAATCGAGTTAAAATCACTCGCGCGTTCGTTAAAACTCGTCCAACGAATGACGATATATCGCCCCGATCCTGGTTTGACCCGAACTCATATGTCCCCTTCCCCGCTCCGCTCATCCTCCGCCGCCCGATCTGCATCCCGCCCGCTACCCGAAAGTGCATTAATTATACGAATGTGGACGTGCGCGTGGTACGGGAATATTTTAATCTACTTAAAAAGCCATCCGTTTGAAAGTAATTATCGCGATGAAATTAAAATGTCAACGGGGACGGCGAGCTCGCTCTTGTTTGTGCTCCGCGATCGCCGCTCGCGTCCTGTTTACCTGCAAATCTAACTAATCTAAATGGTAATGCGACAGAATTACGATACGCGGTAGTTGTCCGGGGCTTTCCCCTCCCTCCCTCTTTTCCCGTGAATCCTCCTAGTCCATCGGACTCATCCACGATCTCTCCGCGCTCCCCTTTCTCATCGTATTGTCATCGCCGACGCGTTAATAAACGTTTTCCGCTCGTAAAAATGTGCGCCCGTTGACTTTTGGAGCGTGCAATGGATTTTAAATTCTTGATGAGCTCGATTATTCAAAGCTAAATTTGCAGCGAAAAAGAGATAGCGATGAGAAAGAGATAATGCTTTCGGAGATGCTGAGAATTTATTTAACTAGTTGTGCTGTTGATGATTATTTCGATTAAAGTTTAAAGTCAATTTCTGTAATTTTGTTGTAACTTTTAATATTGTGATATTTTTATTTATATTAATATTAAAAATATGTCGAAGCTCTAAACGATTTTTATTTTTAAATAACGAATGACGTTTTAAGCAGATTAAAATGCTTCTCTGTACCACGCAAAAATGCTAAATTTAATTTAAATAAATCAAATATATCTTTCAATCGCGCGCATCAATCGCTTTGTAATATCATATAACTTTGTTCACACAAACGTATATAAGCAGTGTTTGATTTGGTACTTTTTATATAGTGCCTTGGGTTGTCACATCGACATTTTGCGACGACGACGCAAAAGCGAGGACAGGGATTCGCGCAAATGGCGTCATCCCGTCGTCGTACGTGAGACCTCGAACGTCTTCTCCGAGAAAAATGCAGCACGCATCGAGCACCGCGGCCAATTCCAATATTTACAGAAACTCTGGCGACGAAAGTTTCACACGATTTACAGGTAAAAGCAGAAACGTCCGCGTTGATTTAACGATTTCTTCAACGCGCCGCGAGAATAGACTCCACGCGTAGCAAGTGACATGTGTGCAGATAATGCCTAATATTCGATCATCCTGTTGGTGCAATATCTTACTTGCAAATGCGAATAGAAAATAATGAAACTCAAACAAATTCCGTTAAGAGAGTTTGTCAATCGTTTAAACTTGTCTTTCGCATCGGATGAAAGAGAACGTTTTTCTTAACACGTCGTTTGACACTTCCTCGCCGATGCTCTCGCCTAAAAATTACTATCATTTATTTCATACATATTCTATATATATATATATATATATATATATATATATATATATATATATATATTGTCTCTCTTTCTATATGCATAATACAAATATTTATTTCCAAATGTATCTCGCATATTTTTTTCTCCTACAGATCTCTCGACTTTAGAAATTAATATTTAAAAATGGCGAAATTTTTTTCTAATTCTTTCATGGTTAAAAATTGCTGAAGAATCTCTACGAATTAATGGATCTCTTTTTTATCACGCAGACACGTGCTTATCCGCCAAATGCGCAATATCATCATCGCGCGCGCGCATATGGAGTCGGACTATCCGGATATCTTGGCGAAACGGCAAGACGACGCTGGGAGCGTATGCCGGCGAATGGCCAAAAGCGGCCTTCACGGGGGTGGAGCTGCAGGTCCAGCAATCGACCGCGTGAAATCGACCACCTCGCACTACTCCTCCACCCGCTCCCTCCTCTTCCTCCGCATACCACCGTCCTGCGAGATTCCCTCTCCGCCCGTTGCCTCCTGCCGTCGTTCCTCCCTGCGATTCCACTATCCACCCTCGTGCTCGTTGTATTATCGTACGGCCGCACAGGCTAGCCCCTACATCGTCAACATGTCCGGAACAAGCAAGCGCAATCCCACACATACGCACACACGCACACATACATGCACAGACTGCCGATACGAGGGAGCATATGATTGTGTGCGATAGCGTATGCTTCGGGGTACGCGAGAGCACTATCGCTCCGGCAATGTACCGCGTCGGTGTGTGACGTGATTAAACCGCCCGTTTCTACCTCCTCCTCCCCCCTCCCTCGTCCTTCCTACCCTCCGCTCGCAGGGAGCAACCACCCTCGCCCGCTCCCGCCGCATCAGCCGCCGCCGGTTCCTCTCTACCACCCTCTCTCGCCACCAACCTCCTCCTCCTCCTCCTCCTCCTCCTCCTCTTCCTCCTCTTCCTCCCCCAACCCCTATTCACCCCGGCGGCGCGCGCTCACTCGTCGACAACTGCCGGCGGCCAACATGGCCGCCGCTAATTAGCGCCTAATTATTATTTATTGCATCGGACCCGCGACTCACCCCCTCCGCCTCCCTCCGCCTGCTCCCCCCCGATACCCACGCCGCAACCCCGACCGTTGCGACACACCACGTAATATGACCGGCACTACTCTCCGCCTGGTTGCCCTCGGGCGAAAAGCCAATCGGGGCCAGGGTACGCGATCCGGCACACGCCCGAAATCAATCTGGGTTGTCAACGCTGAACGAGCGGACAATTTTGCAGCTCCACGTTCGCTGCCTAGTGTTTAGGAGAGAGCCGATTGCGATAGGTCTGCGATCATTTGTCTGGTTATTCTCTTCTAGCATCCTCGTCAACTGACTTGAGCCAAAAGTCTCAATCATAATTACGAAAAAGAAAGTTTTTTATCAGTTTTCTGAAACCTGGATATTTTTCCCTTCCTCTCTTCTTCATGATTCAGCGAAAAGAAAATGAATGGCTGAGGTTTGAGGATAGAAATATCAAAGATACCTTAGGTTCCGATTGTCAACATGTAACCCTTTCAGTTCCTTCTCCCGACGAACCAAGACTCATTTTTAGAGTTTGAGCGTCAACCGCGATTTCCGAATCCGCGGACAGTTTGTGAAGAATCGAGGAGGAGGAGGAGGAGGGAAGAAAAGGGGGTGACAGAGAGGGGTGAGTTGCGGCCGGATCGGTTGAGTTAAGTCGGTTGAGTTAGGTCGAGTCGAGCAGAGGTACCAACAGGGCGGTCGCAAATATTGGTATTTGGCAAAGACTATCCTTGATCCGTGTCGCTCTTTCTCTTTCTCTACACCTCCTTGTCATCTCGCTCTTCTGGCCACGCGTACATTCTCTCTCTTTCTCTCTCCCTCCCTCCCTCATCGGGCTCCCTGCACTTCACCCCCTCATCCACCGTGTATACCGCCAATCGTTCTCGCCAACATAATCTAAGAATGAGACGCCGACCAAACATCTTTCGTGATCTTACCTCGCACGCTCCATAAAGTTATAGAGTTACAAGAAAAACCCCTTCGTTAATATGTATACAAGGATGGCTAGTCATCTTTAGATGAGAAATTGGAGATTTCTCTATGTTAACAATAACTTGATTAACTTGATTAATCTCCTCAGAATGAAATGGCAATAACGTATATAATGAAGAAGAGACAAATTAAAATTTATCGTAAACAAAAGTACAGAATTTGTCTTAAATACAGAATCTATGTCTTATCTAACAAGATAAAAGACGACATAGATAACGTCATTATTTTTTTTTAAAAAGAGAGAGAGTTATTAATCCTCTCTCTCTCGAAATCTCTCTAAAACTTATATAAAACTTACTTGCCTCTTTATTAAGAGATTTTTTTATCATATATGATATATTATCATAATTATATAACATATATAATTATGTAACCTGTAATAATTGCGTAGTTATCGTTGAGTGCTACGTTATATAATGCTCTCTACTATTTATAATCGACTGAATATATGACATATTAAAGTGGTTAATATTGCTAACACATAGTTAATATTCCAGAGATACATACTCAACATTAATTGTTATCCCAGAACTTAAGGTAAGTAAAGGTGTTACTATTTATTCAGCCGCGTTATCACCTTCTCAACGCGGAGAAATCTTCTAGATAGTCTTTCTCAACCTTGATTTCAATTGTGATTATGTACATTGTGGTATTTTTCTTCCTAAGCTTTCACATTCGAATTAATGTTGAACAATATTTTCAATGATGTAACAATGGGTATTTCAAAACGATTTGTCAAGTCTATCAAATCTATCTTATCTGATTTATATAGATAAAAGAACGTAAACTGTTATTATAATCTCAGATAATATATTTAATATTTTGCTAAGCAGTGCTATTATTTACACTTATTTTTCGTTATCATTATTATTTATCACACTTCTTATAAGTAACAGAAACACATCATTTAACTTTAATTAGAACAAATAATAGAGATGATTGATTAGAAAAATATCAAAACAAATTATAATGTAACATATGATTAATATATAATGTAATATAGGAGATAAAAGAAAACTCTAATTTGCAAGCATGAAAACTTTTCGCGTTTTTTCTGAGATATTATAAAAATCCTTATAAAAATTCCTTCGAGATATTATAAAAATTCCTTAAAGACCAAAAAATTTAGTACAGTGAAGAAAGATGCAAAGGATAGAAAAAAAGGAGAGAAAAAAGTATAACGGTATAGAATAAACATGTGACAACGAAGACTAATCTCGAAGGCTGCGATAACGCGAAGAGATAATGTCAGTCCGGGTATGAAAAGACAAGTCCGTTGTAGGAAATGTCACCAAATTCACACTAACCATCGATACCTGACCATAAGATTATTATATTTGTCAGCTAGGTCCTATTCTCTTATTTTATCGGAAAAAAATAATCTCAGACAACTTATCTATCTATTTACACAATTTTCCTCTGTATTATATTTTTCGTCACTACACGTCACTACAGAAATATTTCAAACTTCAAAATAAACCCTCTCTCTTCTTTAATGCCTACAAAAAAATTATATTATAATAAATTTATAATGATCATTATAAATTTCCACATTTCTGGCCCACTTAATTATCTATCTATTTACACAATTTTCCTCTGTATTATTTTTTTACGTAACTACAGAAATACAAACTTCAGAATAAATCCTCTCTCTCCTCTAATACCTACAAAAAAATTATATTATAATGAAATTTATAATGATCACCATAAATTTCTACATTTCTGGCTCACTTAATTATCAATTATATTGTTCTCTTTCTCTATCATTTTCAATTCCCTCTGTTACATGAAAATTAATTAACCGATGATCGCAGGCGAGCGATACATTCATCGATGCATCAGAATGCATGACGCGCGTCGATGCTCTTAACTCGCGGATGGCGATTCGCACATTCTGATTCCGATTTCAGGCTGGCGCTTCGATATTTACTCGCCATGGATGCTAACGATGCCGATAGGTTTGCACGAGCTTGCGTATTGCTCGCGTAGCGTTTATTCACGTTAACGAGGCCGTTAAGCGCGGCGAGATGTAACTCCTACGGAATGCGGCGTATAAGTCCCAAAACGGGGGAGCGAGGCTATATATCTCGCGATATATATCATGTGTCGACACCAATAGAACGAATCGGCCTCGCGTAACAATGGATCTCCTAATTGGTTCGAGACGACGTGGGCTCGCTCTTTGTTGCGCGACCCTTAACGTTCGTTCGGACCTCGTTCGATTCATTGCTGACACGCATACGGTGGCTTTAGCGTGATAATTATCGGCCTTTACGATCGACAACCTCTCGCCTGTTGTTTCGTTAAGCTCTCGACAGAAGGGCATTAAAATACGGAAGAATTTCAGGAGCTCCACTTTGATACTCCTAAAGTTTGGATACTTCTAAACTGGCTGAACTCTGCACGAGATTTTTTTTTCAAAACTTCTCTTCTATTTTATATAATTTTTTTATATAAATATTTCTTGCGCTATCATTTATTTCGATTAACATTCTCGTAGATTAAATTTACTATAGCGGAATAATATTTCTCTCCTCAGAGTTTTACTTTATGCTTATTTTTCTATCGCATGCACTACGGCCCTTTCATGTAGAAGCGTAATGTCAAGTGTAATAAAGTAAAAAAACAGCTGGAAGAAACAGATCTCACGACCGTTCATCATCGCCCACGCCCGGAAGTGGCCGTCGCCTCGTGACACGTGTCGAGAGTCGACCCACACGGGTGTCGCGACGAAGAACGACCGCGAGCATCTCGATACGAATCGAAAACACCTGCGGCACGCGCCCGGACATTCGAAATGACACGCATCTATGCGTGCATCGCTTCTTCTCACCCTCGACCCCTTCCTTTCTCTTCCCCCAGTTGCGATGACGTCAGAAAACTGCATCGAGACGATGGAGAGCAACAACGATTATTCCAAACGCACGCGGGAGATCGGATGACGAAAGAATCTCACGAAAGAACAGCGGAAAGTGGGCTTAAATGGCGCCTGATTGGCGAACAATACGCATTCTTCCGTCGTCTCGAGTTTGGTCCCATTCACCAGATGCACTTGTTCATTGAAATATTTATAACAGACCGACGGTGAGAGATAATGCAAGGCAGAGGCACGTATATCGACGCGTTCTTTGTGCTTCGCGGACACCTTTTCTCGCGTCGATCGCGAGATTATGAGATACGGGGTTGTTAACCCCGTCGGGCTCATCGTATCGAGCCTCATTTATTCGTTACACGCCTCTGTCATTAAATTCTATTTATTTGCACGTACTAGTTGCTCATCTAGTTAATAAAATTATTAATTAATTATCCATAAATTTTTTAATTAATAATTATTAATTAAAAAATTTATGGATAATTAATTAATAATTTTATTAACTAGATGAGCAACTAGTACGTGCAAATAAATAGAATTTAATGACAGAGGCGTGTGTAACGAATAAATGAGGCTCGAATTAATAATTATTAATTAAAAAATTTATGGATAAAAATTTTATATTTTCTTGGGCAATGATTAATAACGTGTGACATTGCAGCGTTTAAGTTATCATCAAGCGGAAAGAAACTATCTGCGCGATTGTATTAATTTAATTTAGAAATTTTATTATTATCTTACTAATTTTTATCCTTCGTGTTAAATTATTTTCTCGTTGGAAAATCGAAGACGAACTGTCCGCCACGATATTCCTTTCTCCACCGAGCAAAGTAGTTAATAGCTTTTGCTGGATTCCAATTTAATTCTCGGAGAGTCGTAATCCTCATGAAAGATTACGAAATTAATCCCTGAAAAGATCGAAACCACACGCAAGGCCAACCAACGACGATGGATCGGCGAGAATACGTTACCTTCCCGTCGATATCTTCGATCGAAAACGTCCTACGCAACCACGTCAGACGAAACGTGTGATTTTCCTGTCGCTAATTGATTAGTTAGGACAGTCGTCGAACATATGTTGGTCATTCTTGCTATTCCATACGAGCTCGTCTCGTCGCTCTTAATCCGTGCGGGGGTCCGAACGAGAAAAAGCTCCCCTCTCCCTCCCCGCGTCTACCGGTTGCGTAATAACGCAACGTGTAATTTGCGAACAAAAGGACACGTTGTTGTGCCACTGCTTACGATATACCAGTTCATTGTTGTGCGACAACAATACAGCGGCTCTTGACGTAGTAGTGGCCGGGTATATGCTAGGTGAAATATTTATCGCTATTGGGATTGCTATTCTATGAGCTGACGGTATTAGGCGAACGTGAGAAATTATAGTGGCTGATTACTTACTGACAAACGGGACGCCGCAAACACGAGCTGCACATAAATGAAAATCAAAGTGTAAGCTTTGAAAATTAATTATTGGTTAAAGAACCGATCAAAAGAATCATTAAATTAATCATTGACTTATATAAAACTTTCCAAAGTTTCATAAAAAAAATATAAAATTTCACATAAAAATATTGTATAAAATCAACAAATCATGTTCATTAGATTTATAAAGTTACAATTACTGCGATATCGACGTGAAAAATGTATAATACACAGTAAAAAATTTTGTATTAAATTTAACATATTTCACATGTCCCAATTTATCCACTCTAATTTTAATGTTAATTTTACAGAAGGCAAGTATGTAAATAAATAACACAAATAATATATTTAAAAATTAACACAAAAGTGTAACACTTAAATTTTATCTGGAAATAAAGTTTATGTTAAATTAACATATTTAATTATATTTAACATAATGTTAAATTTATTTAAAAGAAAATGTTATTCTTACATTTTTATGATAAATAACGGAAGAGATATGTCGATTTAACATATGGAAACTGTTATAGAGAGAAAAATAACACAACTTATCTGTTCATTTTAACATATAACTTATTTCATCAAAAATTCGTGCATTTACATATTAATTGTGTTATTTTAACTCTTCGAAACGGTGAATATTAACTCAACGCAGAAATGTCAAAATAACACAACGATAATATGTTACATTAACATAAGAGTATGTTAAAAATTTAACACAAAAATTTTTACACGAGAAAAATTCCACAGAAATACAAAATGTTTTTTACCGTGTACTAATGAAAAAATAATAATTACCTAACAAAAATAATCTATATCTGTATCATAAATTTGTTATTTTTGCAATCAATTATACGACGATGGCCGGATATTGGCGTAAAATCTCGGTCTTCCGCTTCACCTGCGAACAAAATCAAAACGTTAGATAGAATTGACGGGAAATCATCGATACTTTTTGAGATCGATAAATCCGTTCCCATGAAATTAATCTTCCGGCCAGCAAGATCGCGATCCTGTTAAGGCGAGACAGCATCAAACGATGCGACTAAATCCACGATTTTGGATCTCGTAATCTTGTAGGGGATGATCCAGGAAAGAACCGCACCCGCGTATTGCGAGAATCTTTGTAGGTACGTATCGCGCGGACTGATTTGTCCGTCGATTAGCTACGGTGCATCGGTCCGGTCTTCAAAGGTTGATGAACTAGCCTCTGCTCGGAAGATTTTCGGGGGTTGTTCGCACCGACGCCTTTTATTCGGTCACTTTCGCAACGCAATACGCTGGATTCACCACGAAAAAGAAGTCGGCATGACTAATCGCGTGGGAGTAAAAACTATTTTTTAAATGTTTTATCGCAGTTTTATAATTATATATTTCGACTGTCCTTAGTTATCTTCACTCTTTTTTCTTCCTACAATAATACAAAAAACAAGATTTTCAAGATTAAAAATAATGTCCAGACAATCTCAAGTATATTTTCGAATAAAAATCGATTAGAATAAACGAAGAAAAAATTATTTATACAAGCATATTTTATATCATAATTTATATCAACAAATGTATTCACAAATACAAAATAAATCGTATCACAAATGAAAATAGCATATAAAAATTTGTATCGTTTTATACAATATATATCTGTAATATATTTTGCACGATCATTTGTTTATGTCTCACTTCAGTGATTGCAGAAATCATACATGTGCAAACAAATATTAGACATAATTTACTAAAAATTATTTATAAAAAAGATGGGATGAAACGGGAAGAATCCTCTCACACATTCTAATTTAAACATGTTTAATGACTTTCGGTATAGGTTCGTCGGAAAGAAACCGCCTTTTCGGCGACCATGAAGTCGGTCTGGGGAATTTAGGTCGCGGTACCGGATCCGATTGTTTGCGATCTCGGGTCGGAGATCGTCTTCGTCGCCGTCGTCGTTCTTTAGTTGCGGTCGATCTACTAGACGTCTTTTTCTTACTACTATTCTTTTTCTTTTTTGTCCTCGTGTTACTGCTAACAGTATTGCGTCTCGAGTTTGTAGTCTGATGAAAACTGGGATCAAATCTATCAAAATAATGTGTGTATGAAAAAGGAAATGTTGAATCATTGAAAGCCTTGAGATTTAATTTTTGCGCAAATAAATTTTGCGCAATAAATTTATCCATCGCATACACAAGATAACGTTAATTTTTATAATAAAACTTTATGGCAATTTTAAAATACTATAATTTATATATTATTTTTTTTAATAAAAATTATTATTTTCTTATGATCTGTAATCATTTTCAGATTAAACTGATATAATTTTCGTGTGGTATACTTGAAACTTAATTTACGCAAAATAATCTAATTGAAAAATTTATCGTGACGGGAGTTATTAAAGAATTGTAGTTGCTTTCACAGATGGAATTATATAAATTTCGCTCGTAGATTTTCCTCAAATTATTTGTCAGGGTTTTCGCGTGGAAAAGATACCTGAATTTATTTCTTTTCTTAGCGAGTATACCAAAGTCCAAACCACGACGCAAAGCGAGGGCGATGTCTCTCTGAAGAGTTTTGCCAGCCACAATGTTATATTTCTCGCTGATGTGCGTCACAATTTCTTTTTCAGAAAAGCCATCGGGTGGTTGCTCGGTACGAAGCAGATCGTAAACGAGGACAGATCGACGTACCATTTTTGCTATCGGCCTAACTTATTACGAGAATATTTGCTACAACCGAACATAACCAGCCAACTCATAATAAAGATAAAAACTGAAGCTCGTTGAAGTTTGATGCAACTATCATAAATGACAAAGTTCGCGAAAACACGCACACACATATAATTTTAGAAAAGCGTATAATTTTATACATAAATGATATATGAATAAAATTCTGCCAATAAAATAAAGATCGTTAATTAATTTTCTAATTTTCCACTTTTTATCCTTCGCTATTTCAGGCTTGCGTTAATCGATCGAGTTATTTTTCAACCGTATAATATCTTTCATTCATCCTTATATTTCATGTACAAATAGAGAACCTTACATTAGACATCACGTGTCATTGGTAACGTGTAATTCCTATTGATTATCATCATTATCTCCGTCGCGTGCATCGTGCATAATGTCCAAATGGCGAACACGACGTTCGTGTATCGATCTGCATATTTGCCAGCGAGTTTTTATATATAAATCGATATCTCCTTCGCTCGTAACGCGCTCGTTCTCAGCACATACGTGTGTTTTTATATAAGATACATAAAATGTACATATAAAACATAATATGTATTTACATATATATGTATATACATACATATATATCTTCCAGAAATCTCTATTCCGGTACTTGGAGCAGGTATTTGCCAAGAGGGATGCGGAGAATTTAGAAGGAGCTTGGGGTTGAGGCAAGGAGGGTTGAGGCCTAAGTCGGAGAAAGAGGGAAGCGGAAAGAGCGATCACTCGCGGTGTCTAGAAAGAGAGAATCCTCGGAGATATGGCCGGCGACTCTGATTTCCGTCGGGAGTTTCGTCCTATCGAAGCGAGGGAACCGAGGCGAAGCCGCCTTTAATCATTCGATTGCCGACGCTCCAGAGATTCTTCCTCCCGTTATCGGCGGTGCCGATATCCGCAGGATAACGGCAATGTCCGCGCGCGCTGGCTGTTTGCTTATCATTCTGACGATTGGACGCCGCGGAAAACGAACGGTGGATTAATCCGCGACGTTTTTCCTCGGAGATTCACATTCGGTAGCGAACGTTCATTGTCCACTGATCTTTGCAAGATGTTTCAAAATTATCGGATATATGATATAGATAGAAATTTTTTACAAAAGAAATTTGCCATCAATTTTGCCTGATTAATTTTTAATTAATAATTCGTAATTTTTTAAAAAGGAAGCTGTTATAAATCGTTTAGATCCTTTATTATCTAATAATATATTGACAACAATGGTTTTAATCACTGCTTCCTAATTTAAATTGTAAATCCTTTCCTTAAAAAGAGTTTTTTAAACTGTACTGACTAAACTGTATCTCTTAATGTAACATGCAAACCTCCTAATTGCAAATAATTGCAAGAAGTGAAAATATTTTTATATGAAAAACGAAATGTCAAAGATCACTGTGTTTCCCATTCCCTTCTTTTCCATTTATCAACTGAATGTTACGTAGCAGCATTAAGAACAAAAAGGAACGATGACCTTATTGTATTAGCAGCGCCAGTAAAATACATATATTTGCGCAGATTGTTAAATATTAGGTCTAAATTACTACTTTTTTCCGTCCCGTTGAGTAGCCCGTAAAGTTTTCTGCATGAAGCTGGAAGATCGAGGATTTCTCTCAATTTTTCCGGGAAGTTCTTTCCAAGAAAATTGGTGCGGAAACATCGACTCCTTTAAAAAGGCGCTATAACTGCATTCTATTTTCATAATTACGAACGCTGGCAGTTTCAAACGGAGTTAACCTGAATTTTTTCATCTAGAAAATGTTCTATAAAATATAAAATAAAGTAATAGAAACATATATATAATTAATTAAGAGCCGTATTTTGATTATACAGTTATGTATATTTTTGTTTCAAATTTTGCCTTTTTTCAAATTTCACTAAAGAAACGTTATTACTATTTTGCGATTTATTATCAAAAGAGCAAAAAGAATTATGCAGATAATATTGCAAGCCTGCAAAAATATAAGATTGTTATATTTTTTAAATATATAATAAATCGATAATAAAATTTCAAATACAGATACATATTTCAAATTGATTAAAACATCATCAGAATATGTGTTTTGAAAAGATCGAACAGTTGCTGTGACTAGATCGAATGAAATGCGACGGTGATGTTCGAGGAGCAACGCGATCCTTGAACGAGGTTGACCTCAAAACCCCGTCGAGTTGTCTTTTCTTTTCTACCTCTCGCGGTGGATAGAAGGCGCCCTGGTTTCCCGGGTTTCTCCGTGCTTTTTTCCAATTGTGCCACCCCCGGTGAAGTCCTCCAAGTCGCGGCAAGTGGATTATTGACGGCACGAAACAATGGCGTAGCTTTGTTCGGCGCGCTCCCGCGCGTAATATGTGTTCGACGCACAGAGCACGTCTGTCCATCCGTCAGTTTTGTACGTCACGAGTGGCACCGGGTATAAGCCGAACGAGTGGCCCTTCGTACCGGGTCGAGTCAAGCATCGTACGGTACATCTGGCTGTCTGATCGGTGTTTATTAAAAATCATACGGAACTATAATCGCCCGCACATCCGATCTGCTGCGTTTAGATCTGCGGCTGTCAAGGACCTACCGAATAAAGACCTAATATCAAAGTATATATAAAAAAATGCTGTTATATATTCTTAAAATTATTTTGTATTAAAAATAAAACTCATGTTACACGGTAAAAACATTTTGTATTTCTGTTGAAATTTTCTCGTGTAAAAATTTTTGTGTTAAATTTTTAACATACTCTTATGTTAATGTAACATATTATCGTTGTGTTATTTTGACATTTCTGCGTTGAATTAATATTCACCGTTTCTAAGAGTTAAAATAACACAATTAATATGTAAATGCACGAATTTTTGATGAAATAAGTTATATGTTAAAATGAACAGATAAGTTGTGGTATTTTTCTCTCTATAACAGTTTTCATGTGTTAAATCGACATATCTCTTCCGTTATTTATCATAAAAATGTAAGAATAACATTTTCTTTTAATTAAATTTAACATTATAAATATGTTAATTTAACATAAACTTTATTTCCAGATAAAATTTAAGTGTTACACTTTTGTGTTAATTTTTAAACATATTACTTGTGTTATTTATTTACATACTTGCCTTCTGTTAAATTAACATTAAAATTAGAGTGGATAAATTGGGACATGTGAAATATGTTAAATTTAACACAAAATTTTTTACTGTGTAGCTAACATAATATTGTATAAGATTATTGTATAAAGACTCTTGATGTTATACTTATAAAATAATATAATGCATGTAAAAGATGTATATGAAAAGTGAAAAAAATAAGAATATAAATTAGAAATTGAGACACTGAGATATTTTTCTTGTAGATACAAATTTTTAACTTGTAATATATAACGTCAATAAATAAGTTATTTTTGTTTCAGAGATTTTATATAATTTTTTATATAATTATATAAAAGAGATTTTATATAATTTTATATAATTCAGTCCAAAGAAAGTTACAGGCGGGCAGTTCATCCAATAATCAGCTAATTCTGAAAACAATCCGAGAGGACACATGCACGTATATAAAATATAAAAGGAACAAAAGTCGAAACTTATGAATCAGGAACGAAATGTATCACTTCACTTTAGCGAAGCTATTCGCCAAAGGAGCTGAAAGTTTAGCTCGGAGAGGAGTGTCAGCTTCATCCTTACAGCATAGGAGGAAGAAGCTTCCTGCGACGATTTTATTGGTCTTTCTTGAAAGAGGCAGCAGTCGGTTGCTCCCCCGGAGAGATGGAGTAACACAAAGCGGGGCGAGAGATGGTTGGGGTGAGTTAATTCTCCGACCATCCCTTCTCAAGTTTTGATTTCGGGACGACAAATTCAACCTTCAAGATAACCGCGATATTACGCGATTTCATCTTCCACTTGGATGTTTCCTATGTTCTCTAAAAGAAAGAGTTCTTTTTCGAAAATATTGAAACATTAAAATAATTTTTTACTAATTTAATTCCAAATAAATTTCGATTTATTTGGAATTAAATTAGTAAAAAATTATTTAAATTTATGGAGAAAATTTAATTTTGGAATTAATATTAAAGATCAAAATATCGAATATTCGAGAATAAGAAATTATGAAAAGGAAAAGGCTCTATAAAATAAACATTTCGTTAAAAAAAATAGACGCCAAATTGATAAAAAAAATTCTACATGACACTTGTATAAATTTCGATTTATCTTGTAACGCTAAAGCATTAACATTAAATATGTAGTATATTATACATATCTTGTTTCTTTACTAAATTACAACGTGCGTGGAAATTGTACGGCGTGTTTGCCGGATGGCAAAGTGAATCGCAAGAAGTGCCCTCGCTCGTGAAGGAGAAATCTCTGTGACGGTAAGGAGCCGTGGGGAATGCCATGGTTTGGTCATGGCGAATTTTGCCATGGAGGTCGTGATCCAACGTGCAAACAGCCCTATGGGCAGAAGCTTCGATTTGGTATCCGCCAATGTCGACTACCGTGCATCCCTCGGGGCGCAAAAGCGGTGCTCACCATCGAGAAATAAAGTCCCGAGATATGATGCTCGAAATAGCGCGCCGCGATTGCTCTCATAACGATGTTTTCGACCGTAGTTTACGTTTTCGTGAAAATTTTTGCCAAACTACATTTTGCTAGACAGATTACAAAATATTAAACATCTATGTATCATTCTGCGTATAAGAAATATCATAGTTTTATCTTTAACACAATATTTTATCGTTATTTATCTACAATATTATCTATAATACTTTATCCTTATTTTAGAAGAATGATTATCAAATTGCACGAACTAAAACGGCTAACTTTTTATTTCTTTAAAGAGCAAAGTAAGGTAACATAATCTAGTAATTATAAACGTTTTTATAACATTATTGCATATATATAAACATTAAAGCAATATTTTCTACGCCCTCGATTCATAAATTTCGCCAACTAATATTCCACGATCTAATTAAGGAACTACACGTTTCTCTTCAACGTGATGTCACTTCATCTCCGACAAAGTCTGAGAAACGCATTTCCGCAACCGCGTAACCAGTATCACAAAGTAGAGAAGTAAAACATCGTCTTATACCAGTGCAAGGAAGTGATGCAGAATCTCGAATTAACGTGCTTCATGTTTGAGCACCGCGCCAGGAACCTCTCCAGGGGTTGCGAGAGCGAGGGGGTGGCTTGACAGCGACTGGTGGCTCGGAGGGATTCAATATAATCGCGCAATAAAATTCACTTACAAGCTATAGCCGCGCGGCACCCCCGTCACCCCTTCGTATAACTCGGCTCCACCCTACGCTCTTCTGCCCCTACAAACCCGAAAAGCGGTGCTTTATCCCGCGTCGCAGCAAAGCGCCATGAAGTATTGCTGTCGAGTTTCCAACCGAAATTCACATCCGCGCAGCACGTAAAGGGGGTTGATCAAAATGTAGGTTTATGTTTTTTGCCGTTTACAGCCGACAACTTTCTCGAACTGATTTATTCTGAATTTTGTGGATATTGTTACATAACAAGATTGTGTATAAAAGAAATATAAATAGATAAAAGAAATTAACGATGTTATATTTAATGAATTGTTAATTGATAAATTTGATATAAGGCTGAATGAAAAATATTTGCAGTTTTTAACGAAACAGTAGCTATGAAGTGCACGATAGAAAGCTAATAATAAATAATTATTCTTCATGACAAAAAACAGAAATAAAATTTTGATAAAATAATATTTAAATTTTATCAAAATTTTATTTCTGTTTTTTTTGTCATGAAGAATAATTATTTATTATTAATTTTCTATCGTGTACTTCATAGCTACTGTTTCGTTAAAAACTGCAAATATTTTTCATTCAGCCTTACATCAAATTTATCAATTAACAATTAATTAAATATAGCATCGTTAATTTCTTATATTTATATTTATCTTGATATGTGTACTTATATGTACATGGCTATTTCATAGTTCTAAAATATTCTTGCCCCGTTAGCCAATATGATCAGAATATATCACTGAAGCGAATATTTCACGAAAGACAATTGAGACGAAGGCGCGATTTCATTATGGAGATTATTTGACAACGCAGCCTCAGTGCCTTCCATTAAATCACGTTCGCGGCACGAGAAATATTGTATGCTGGCAATATATATATATATGTGAATACTGGCCAATGAATGCCGGCTGTTTGCATAGGTCCGAGGTGCGCCGACATGTGTAGAAGGATACGAGAAGGACGCCGACGACGAGAAACGAGAGATCAGGGCTAGAACCCGAATCGTGCGGGGAACGAAAGAGAGACGGAACGTCACGGCGGGGCCCTGTGTACACTCAGCTGTCGGCCGGTTTTTGCGAGAGATTGGGCCCCTCCATCCACAAGAGTTCCGATGTTACGAGCCTGTGCCCGATGATAATACTCTGCACATTCACGTATATCTTCCGAAAAATGCAGTCAAATCTTTCTTGAAAATTTTTTTCCTAATAATAAAATATGCAAGAAAGTATTATAAAATAATAAAATATGCAAGAAAGTATTATACTTATATATAATTAGCTTAAAGTCCTGAGCTAAATATCTATAGGAAGAGAAAATCAATATTTGTTATATAATGTTAATTCTTTTGAAATCAAAATTGAAATTTCACGTAAGATATTTTATGCGAGAGATAGAAAAAAGAACACTTTTAATACATTAAGATAATTTCGTGTAATAAATCCGTTATAATCAATCGTATCAATTAATCTTTAATTGATTAATTTTTTATCGACATCTCTTCAGTATTCATTAGCTTTAATATTTTATATATGTATATTTATTATAATAAATTTTAAAAAAATAAAATTTCAAAATTCTACATAAAATATATTTTCTTTTCCACATCTTATTTTAAAAGGATCACATAAGATGGCGGAACTTTCAGGAGAAAACTCGACATCGGTGCATCGAGTTGAATCATCGGGACAACTTAAGTCGGTGGATTCTTGTCGGAAGAGATAGCACAAGTAGACGCCAAGAAGTGGGATCTAGAAAGGGAAGACGAGCGTATGCTTCGTCGAGCGTGAATTCGCGATATTGCCTTCAAACGCTACATAATTGCGGGAAAATGTTGATGTCATCGTGGATCTTACCTTTTTCGTGAATCTGTCGACGTTTCACACACGACGCAAACTGAAATTATTCAAATAAAACTTGGAAACAATTTTAATGTAAAGCTGAATTTTAATTCTGCAAACTTTTAATTAAACGAAATAACAATTCAATGCAGAGATAAACAGTGTGACGTATAACAGGATTTTATGCAATTCTAAAAACAACCTAATTACATACACGTACCATAAATTAGCATATAAATTAAACAAGTAACAATATTAATACATGTGCATAATTTAAAATAAAGTTAATTTATATATTAATACACAATTATAATTAACTCTATTCCATTCACACATTCCAAATAATTCGCACAAAGAGAGAATATAACGTCTACTCCTTCTTAAATGATCCATCAAAATTTACTTATACTTGGCAACCATCGCGCAAAGAGCTACTACGTTTCTTCTCCAAAGTTGCTGAAGCTGAAGTCTGAGTGGAATTCAGGGAGATGCGACGTAATGCGCAAGCAGTCGTGACAGATTTATAGTAGCTGCAGGACTTTTACGGAGGAGCAGGAAACGCTCGGCGTACGTTTGGTCCTGCGAGAGGAGCTAAAATGGAAATTCTCGCCGCTGGTTGGTTGAATCTGGCTGGATCCGCCTTTCGTCCTTGCCCCGGAGCGAACTACGTGTGTTACACTATGTGGTGTTTAAGCAGATACGTATACCTAGCGGGGTATGCTGCTGCTGCTGCTGCTGCTGCTGAGAATCGCGGGACCCCATAATAGTGGGGTCCCCCCTTTCCTCCGTCGGCGTCGTCCTCTTCGCCGGTTTGGTAGCACCGGAATTCAGGCTTGCGTTATGCGTTTGCCTAGCGGTGTATAATCCGCGTCTCGTAAGTTCGTAACGACGGGATTACACGACGAGAATCTGAAACAAATCGAAACACATACCTATTCGCCGGATTTAATTCAAACTTCTGTTAAAGGGAGCCGCGTGTAATGTCTCTATCCTGAATTCACAAGTCGGACGTCTGTAACTTCGCACCTTGTGATCCTTTTTTGAGCTCCTTATAAATGCATATGATGCTGAATGAAGTTAACAAACGATCAATGTAAAAGTAGATCCGAGGAACGCAAAAATATAAAAAAAAATCTATTAAAAGATGATTAAAAATGTAGCTTTTAATCAAAAAGAAAGAAGAGTCTTTTATCTTTAAGAAATATCGATGATTTAATAATTCTTCTGATTAAGAAGCTTCGCATTCTTATTAATACATGATTAAATATTAATTCGATGTCCGATTTCGTCGCGGAATTAACGCGCAGCTTGCATATTATGCGTATCGCGAGGGAGTTAAACGAATATAATTGAAATTACATCGCGCCACAAGCGAGGTCGCAATTTTCTAGGCCACCGAACGATAACTTCTCGCGCGAAATATTACACGATCGTTTTTATCAAACGTATTTACGAACTCGGCCGCGATGAGTTTCATTTACGAATATCGCGCTTATAAATATTTATAAACTCACTTCCCTGTAAGTAATTCACTCTCATGATTGATTTATTATTCGCGACGATTAACTCCGCGGAGATTATTTTCGGTATTATTTTTTCGCTTCGGGGAAATTTTAATGCCGGGTGCAACGAAAAATTAATTCATCGAGGGGGGGAAGGGAGGAGAGGACGCGCCAATGATGTCGAGAATCGCGAGAGCGAATGTGCGAAAAGCTCGGCGACGACGGGACGAAAAAGAGCCGTTCATCTTGACATCGATCCCACTGTCGTTTTTCACTCTTTTACCGGCACCAAGATAATGCGACTGTGATCGCCACGGTGTGCTCAATGAAACGGCACAATATTTGAACCACCCCGGCTCGTGCGCGCGCGCTTCCGACCCCCTGCAGGCTACGCTCCTCCATTGCTAGACAAATATGCTCCGAGTCAACATTCGCAGTACCGAATACAGCTACGTCTGATTGTGTTCTCTGCTAGAACGGGGGTGAAAGAAAGACAGACGCTTCGCCGTGCGCTTGTGTGTACGCGGCATTATGCTCATCCGCACGTCGTCGAATCGAGAATCGCGACGACGGCTCGGAGAGAGCCGTGTGTAATGAGAATTAAAACGACGGGATTCCTCGAAATCTCCCATTCTTCGTCGTTTGAGTGAAAAGATTCGCATTGCTATGAAAATTATTCTATGCGTAGAAAAAAAAGGACATTCTTGTTTTGGAGATATATTTAGTTTTAACATGGAAATCTTGAAATGAGATTATATTGCGTTAATTATAGAAAAATATAATTGCTTGAATAATTGCTTACTTGAATGAAGTCGTTTTATATAGTTCAATCAAGAAAAATATATTCGTATGATTTAAGATTTAATTTTCTTGAATGGAAAAGAAACAATGTTTAGAAATTAACATTTTTAAATCAAAGATAATAATTATAATTTTCTTAAAGTAGAATTAAATAATTATATATTGAAGTGAATTACAATATTAATAAGATTATAATATTGTTGAAATTTAAAATTATTAAATTCTTCTAAGAAGGTTATAAATTGTTGCATATATATACGAAACAATGAACGCGTTAATTTAAGTATATAAGTTTTGATTTTACATTTATTTTTTTTCTGTGTGTATAAAACTATTTTATATATTTTATTTGAGAACTAACATATAGATTAGTTCAATGCAACATTTTCATATTAAAAATATTTGTAAAGACCTATTTATTTTTCACAAAGTCGAATCTAACAATTATTCGATACAATAAAAAAAATCTGATTGATATCGACAATCCTTTGTCGGAAAAAAAGTGAATATCGCTGACTTGATTTAATCAACAATATGGTAATCTCCGCTGCGATGACAAGATCGTTTCAGTGGAATCTTGTAAAAGCCAAACAGAAAACCGCCCCGCCGGTCCTTTCGGAAATTAAGTTCCTTCGCCTTTGGCGCCCGAGTCCACGGGGATCTAATTATCAGTTTGGGAACTTTCGAAATTAATAAAACTTCGTCTGCGCTCCGTTTTACCCTTCCCTACCTACCTCTTTCCTGTCCTTGTTATATTACTCTTGGAAGTAAAACCTTACATCCTTAGAAGGGAGGATTCAAGGAAGAAACGCAGAGAAGGAAGAAAGTTAGATAAGGGAGTTGCTCCTAAGGAAGGACGAACGCAAAGGCCAAAGGGGAATTTCGCGGGAGTTAGTGGGGATCTTTTTGAAGGGGAAGATTCGCGAGGAAAGCGAAAAAGAGAAGCAAGCACATTCGGAATTTACCAGTTTAATGCCAATGAAACTTTACCGACTCTCTGCGAAAAAGAAATTCGTATATTGTATGTGTATCAAACTTCTTTTTAAAGTTTTGTCATTCGTACTGCATCCTACTTAAAATCCAATAGATATTTTTTGATATACTTTAATGTACGAAACATATTTATTTATTTATTTATAGATATTTTTTGATATACTTTAATGTACGAAACATATTTATTTATTTATTTATTTATTTATTAAGATGGCCTTTTTTGTAACGTAAAAATAGTTATGCTTTTTATCTCATACATTAATTATGATATTTAAAAACATACATATATACAGATTATGTTGAACAAAATATATTAAAGAATATTAATAAAAATATATTAATATATAAGCAGAATTATATTAAATATATATTAAATATTTATATTATTACAACAATGTATGATGTGACAATATTATCAGTATATCAGTTTGACTATAACTATATGCTCCATTAAAAATTAGAGATAAAAATAAAATTATATTATATTTGTTAATATCAAATTTTTAATAAAGGAATTTATTTCGCTTCCTAAATCTTTTTATTGTTAAAATCTTATGCAATTTGAAATCAAATTATATTGTTAAAACGAAGAATCACATCCATATTCGTAACTCTGAGATGGAACTTCTCGCTACACATTTATTCTTCCATTCTGTCGATGACAGTTTGCCGATAATTCAAAACTTCCCTCGGCCTTGCTATTCTATCCCACTTATCTGCAAGTTTGATGCTGTTGAGTAGCTGCTATTGGGATTTGAGGTTTGAAGAGACAACCACATAGATGACAAAAATAAGCTTTCTCCACAGATTTTTAGAAATATGACTAATTATATTCTTCTTCAATTTCACTATAATCTTGAAGGCTATAGCAATACATAATAAATAAAGCAATATAATTGCTTTAAAGAGAGAAACGATAAAAACAAAATATCACACACATCTTAAGGTATTTTTCAAAAGCACAATATTTCACATATTATTATGTTTTTGAAAAATAACTACTCTTAATTATCACATATTCTTATCGTATGAATATTATTTATATTTTTCACGCAAATAATTCACAGAGTCGGCTTTAAATCGAGAATAGACTAGGCACATATATAATCTTTCTGTTAAGAAGGTACTATAGAAAGGTGTGTCCGTTAAAATCGCGCTCGTCCAAAATTCGTTCATTGACGCTTAGGTGCGAGCTCCTCGTCTTTCTTTTCGAAATGTTTCGAGTGATCGGAAACCGAAGTAACGCCTCTGTAGCGATGACGTCGAGGGTCCTCGACCCGTCACGTGGGACGTCCGCCTCCTTCCGTTCTTCGTTGCACTCTGGGTTACGCACAACGCGCGCACACACGACCCGTTGGAGTTCGGCACTCGAGAGCCCTAAAGTAATTCGGTGTCACGCCAAGCTGCGGTTTTACATCAAAACTGGAGTGTCCCATTGATACACTTTGGTCGCCATTATAACGCGAGCGTCCCTCTACCCTCTTGCCGATACCCGCAATTCCGCGTATTTTGTAATTTTATGAAAATTCCCCGCAATATTGACCATACCATTTCTGCGCCACATTTTCAACGTATCCGTAATTTTCTAAAAGCAACTGACGTTTTAATTTAGTTAATATACGCACTATACGTGCGTTGATATATCTAACATAATTTTATAATAATCCAAAGTATAAATAGATAAAATCATCCAATTCTCTACATTTTATTACATAAACATATTAATATGAAAACCGTCATTTATATTTTAAAAATTAATTAACGTAACATACGCCGAGTATAAGTCAAATATTTTCATCGACATTAATGTTAATCCATATGTTAACGGCATTACTACATAGTTTTTAAATAATAAATTGGAACAAAGACGATGATTTTAACATAAAATTATTTATAAATTATTTATAAAATTAATTAAAACAATGTAAACCATATTTTTTCTAGCTCCTTGTGTTGTCATATAAAACTCATAACAATAATATCGAATACTTTCTGTACGCTCTAACTTTCATACACCCTCATAATCGATCGTTATCAGGTCAACGTCTGTATCGCCTTGTAGCAAACCAGCAGCGAATCGTTATTCAAATCCCCGGATAAATTGGGGGTAAACCGAGCAATATGTAGCGTTTAGCCGGTATTATTCGCGACCCTTGATCGATGCCGAGGATGGAACAACCAACTCCCCCTGGCGTGGTGTCCTTCTATTTTTCTCTTTCTCGCCACAATGATCGGTACCGAGCGGGCACAATAAGAGATCCAGCGGGGTATGAAGCACCCTACGTCGGTCGGTGCGCATTTAACGCGGCCGACCATCCCCTTTCCCCCTTTCCGGCTGTCTGTCTCGCTCTCCCTTTGGCGGTACCATTTTCAGGAAGGGCGCTAAGCCTCGCTGTCGCTCAGGATTACCAGCTCTGATTTGCTCGTCGAATATCATGGCGATATTTTCGCGTAGGTTCTGCATCCGGGACCCCCGCGAAACCGCCGCAACCCCCATCCCCTCTGCACCCCTGGGGGCAACACGCGACCCACGGATTCCCCTCGCCTTGAAGACCGCCAATCTGGACGATTGTTTTCGCCCGGGGACAGGCGATCGCGAATCTTTTTTCACTCACGTCCTTCGTTGCCGGAGGATTGTATTTTATTGCGAGAAAAATCAGATCAAGGGGATGAACTTCAACTATATGTATAACCTCGTTATACATATATAAAAAAAATATATATGTATTTTTTTATGATTGCTAACGTCATTTATAAAGCGCTAAAGTTATCTCCGTAGCTCGAAACTCTGAAAATCTGTCGCAATATTTGCTTCTTTTCCGCGGCTAGACCTTGGTTCAGGTTTCCCCTTTCACGCGATTCACGACAGTCGAAAGGTGTAGATGTACCAGGGAAACCAGACGGGAAAAACCGAGAAAAGTAAGTCCTCTGCCGCAGGAAGTGAGAGCGAGTCGGTGAAAATACTCGTTGGAGAATCAGCGAGAAGAGGGAAATTAAAATTCATGAATGCTTCGAGCGACGTCGAATTAAAATTCATGGCGGAATTATCGCCGGCTCCTCGAAAACAAAGGCGTGCGACTCGAGTTAGGTACGCGTAGTCATTCGCGAGAGTCATTCATGGCGAGAGTTTCGTGGTCGCGGACTGGCTTTCTTCGCATCCTTTTGCGTGCAACACTTATGGCGCTTTCCACTATAATAATCTCTCATTTCCTTCATTTAATTATATATATATGTTGAGCTTTCTCCTGATTTTTTAATTCCTACATCTTAATATATTTGATGGTTCCATAAATTTCGTAAATTCTTCATCCGCTTGATCGACGGGTTGGCTTGATCTTTGAAACCTGAGGATTACTATCTCGCGCACGAGACTCTCTTGGTCCAGAAGCCACTTCATTACCATCCAAAAACCGGTTGGATCTATGCCATGGCCTACGGTACCTCCGCTACTGCAACCGTCGACCAACAAAGTGCTTCCGTCTGTCGTGTCACCGTTAATTAAGTGCCATTTCTTAACTTAGCATTATCTTCACGTTAGATTTCTATCTGGATTTATATTAAGTGTGTTATAAACATACTTTTGTAAACAAATCTCTTTCATCTTTCTGGCTCTTGAAAAATTATGTGAATATAATAAGCTGAGAACGGCCTTCTTGATAACAAAATTTCACAGAACTTGAATTTTGTAATTTTTATCTTAACATTTTTATCTTAATTACATCGATAATGTTCCAATTTTCCTCCGTGTATGCTAAATCCCTCTTGAGCTATTTAAGAGAATGTCTCTTTCGCGATCGATAGACCACTTTTCATAATTGCGATCATTTTATTAATTAGGGGCGTATGTGCATTCGCTAATTATATTAGTGTAAAACAGCGTGAACCGTCTTCGAGGACCGACGAGACCGGAACTCGTTCACTCAAAGTATTCGTGAAATCTCGCGGACAGGTACGAGATGGAAGGCCACGAGGGGTCGAGTATCGTTCAATGGAGAGAACGGCGTTACTCTCCGCTTCTTTTCCTCCGTTCGTGTCGGATCTTAGATAAATAATAAATATTGGCGAAATCTCGAGTAAAATAATCATCGCTATCTGGAGATGATTCATGTCTTAGAATCTGATACGTTCGCACACACATATACGAGAAAATAAATTCGTGTACATTAGCGATCGACACATATGTTTTGTCTTATTTATCATACAATTACAAGAGTATGTCTATTTGACGAATTCATTTCGTTTCGTTTACGCAAAGCCTGATAAAATCAACTCTCTATCAAATATAAAAAGATAATGAAACAATATTATCGTGGACAATCAAACACTTTCGAAACAGAAAATGTCTCTTCACAAATAAAGATTTGATATTAATTTTATATTTAACGTTACTACAAGATAATCAGCGTCAATTAAAAAATACATACATATAATACATATGTATTAAATACATTATTTAATAAATACATTATTTCAGACGATAATCATTTTGCGAGAGTAAAGACGGACTTCGAAAGTCTCGCACGAGACGAAGGTACCTTTTAAGGATTAAAACGAGGCTACGATCGAACGGGCACAGCGCGTCCGAGTTTTTAGCCGGGTCCGTCATACGATTTTACTCCGTCTTGGCGCGGACTTCTCTCCTTGTTAGCACTTAATTAACTTACCACCGGCCCGACCAGTCTCCGACGATGAGACGAGAAATTTCCTCTCGCTCGTACTCGTCGAGCCTCGAAAAAAACATCCTACGCACACGGCACAGCAGCATCAATAAAACGCAGTACCGAGAGTCGCGCGCTTTTCCAGGAATCCTGTAGAAATATTAATGAAATATTAATGCCGACACCTCGCGCCATTAGTGCCAATGCGAAAATAAAAGGAGATAGGCGCGTACGGAATAAAGTCACGGGTCTTCGTATGCCGGAATGCGAGATAAAAATATTTCAGAGAAGTAAATGACGTAGTTATTTTCAAGCTAAGCCGATAGTGGGATATTTAAATGGCATGGTTATGTATATATTATGTCATCTACCTTTACTCTTCGCTGTGCTTAATCGCACATTTTTTTCATATAGCATTATCATAAATACTAAATGGAAAAAAAATAGATTAATTTTTTCAACAAATTTTTCCTTTTCCTATGCATTATTCATATTTAAATAATTTTTATTTTAATGATATATGACCTCTTGTATTAATCGCGCTCGAGTGCTTATGCGTCAAAATCAATAACTACGAATATTTCTTTCGTCAAGCATCGTAGTGGAGAATAATTTAGATTCTAATGTAATAATTTAGAATCGTCTATCATTAACAAACACATTATGTTCACAAGCTATCAGGCATAATTAACGATAAAGAAAACGTGTTAAAAGCCTCGAAATTTTACTTATATAGACATTCGCAAGTTCTGTATACTCGGTACTCATAGAACATATACACACAAACATTCTTCAATCTTGATAAAACTGAAAGAATACTACTGTTGATTGTGATAACATAAATCGGTGACGATCATAACACGACAAATATGCATACATTTTGACGCTAACTGCGCCAGACAGAGCTAATTCGTATTTGTAATGCGTTACCGTACTTGCACTATTTGTGTCATTATAGTGCGCGATTTGCGAACATTAATATTGTGCGTAATACTTGCGCGCGATAATATATTATGTATATCTATCATCATTTATAGCTCAACTAACAGTAAAGTGGTAAACGATTAAGCATTTCAGAAGCATATATTTCTATTAGCTAGATTTTTATTATGCATATTTATAGTGACAAATATTTACAAAGAAGGAAAACACACACATACGTTCCATTGTACACCTTAAAAGATTGAAAGAATTTATATATTCTATACACTCATATACATACACGCGTACAAAGCAATTATTTATAATTGAAAATGTATTAAGATTTAAAAAAAAAATAATGTTTTTTAATTTCCCATAAAGTAAAGTTTATATAAATAAAATTTTGACTGAGATAACCGACTTTGAATTTATTGTACAATCCATGAATGAAAGAACATTCTTATTATTCCTGTATAAAATTCGATAAATAAATTTCTATAAATAAATATTAATCGTTAACCATTTATAAAAATAACATCGACGCGATCAAGTAACCGCAATATACGATACGGAGTGTAAGTTACGCGATTCTTCAAAAATGTCCGTCGATTTTATGGCATCGACGTTCGCAGATCCTGAGATGCGAGACTAGATGTGAATTAATTTACCGTTTTCTCGACTTTAAAATTAGCAACGTGTGTCTTTATTTATCACATTCGCTTCTTTTTCTCTCGCGTCGCTGAAGTAGTCAACGATACATGGCCCATGTATAAAGCCTCGTTCTCTCAACCTACATATCTTTGCATAATTAAACAAATGTCGGCGCATTCGCGGGAAACTCATCAGCGAGCGATGAAGGTTAGTCTCGAGATAAATCATTTAAAAAATAATAAACTGAGAAGATATCACATCGTTGAAAATTTACGATATCTTCTTCTCTTGAAGGCATTTTTCTATAAAATTTTTGCTCTTCTCTTGAAGGCATTTTTTTATAAAATTTTTGCTTTTCAAAGTCGTTATAAATCGCACAAATAAGTGGCATCAAAAATAAAAGAGAAAGAGATCACTGATCGTACAAGCCCTTTCGCAGAAGACTAATAGAAGTTGCGACGATTTTAAACGAAGATCGTATAAGCATAACGGGGATGAAGGGTTCGACGGCGCGAGAGCTCGGCGATGACGCGACAATTCGCGCGATTCATACAGAAGATCGAGATCGCTTATCCGGAGGTCGAGCATGTAATCTGGTTTTAGCAGACGCCCGCGAAACGCTTTGTATTAGCCCTGCACATATAGACACGTTCATTCCGCGCGACAGAAGTTTGACGACAAAATATTTGTCGTTCAAACAGCACCCGGGTCCTGGAAGTCCCCTATGCCACATCCAGTCGCGGCGCCGCGACGCGGATTTCGGCAAGTATCTCTCTGTCTCTCTCCTCCTCTATCTCTGCTTCTATATTTCTCTCTCTGTCTCTGCGCCGCGAATGACAACAACACCGTGAAATTAAACGCGACGCCACCCCTGACTTAATACCCGGGAATTGAAACCATTATGATTCCGGTGAAGACTTCGTCTGATAGCGTAGATGTACCAGAGTGAACTCTATACTAATTTCCGACAATTGCTGTAGGATTTGCAACGTGAATTTGCAACTTTTTATATATTTTACGTAATATACATAAATTGACAAACGTGCTCTTTAGCGAAATTCTTTTATGATCTAGATCTAGATCTGATCTAGATCTTATAAGGATTTGATATATAAACTTATTTTTAAGTTATTAAATTAAAGATTAAATTAAAGATTAAATTAAAGATATTAAGTTATTAAATTAAAGATATATTTATTGCAAATAAAAAATCCTAAAATTATGTGCAAATAAAAAATAAAAACTGAAAACCCGTTATTTCTCAGAAGCTTATAAGTGGTATACTATACATGAGTTTTGAATATGTATGATAACATGAAACGCATGAGAGTTCATTGTATAACGAAAAAAGTGTAAAACGATTATGTACAATGGCTATGTTTAATGTGCGGTCTGCTGTAAAATATCATTAACTGAATTTTAAGACAAATATAAAGCGCACAAGGATATCTAATTCACATGCTTAATTCATGTTCTATGTATATATACACTATTTTATTTCTTCGCTCTTCTAAGTAACGAAAAATGCCTTTTTTCTTTATACGCCATACGTTTTATTCTCTGTCAACACTCTTATAATTATCATTAATGTCGGTGTATTTTCAATATTATCATTATAAATACAATTTATAAAATCATGTTCCTTCTCTTCAATAACTTATTCATTTCCGTTATTCTCGTTTTCTCTACATTTTCATCTTCATTTTCCACAGTTTTATCTTCATTTTCCACGTAAAACTTAGAAATTAAATTCATGCGCAAATTAAATAAAGTAAAGTATCGAATATAAAAAAATGTACTTGTAAGCTAGAATTCTCTCTCTTTCTTTCTTTCTTGAATTACAGCAGCTTATAACTATATTCTTTTATTGATTACCTGACCAATTGTCGATGTAAAATGTTCGCGAGGTACGTAGTCCAACAATAAAATAATTAATCTCGAAAAATATTTTCCTCATATTGTGTCGCGCAGTGCATTAATGCGAGAACGAAAATAACCCGTCTCTCGTGCAATTGCGTAAGTGCGTCTTATCCATACGCGGGCACGTGTCGTCGCGAGCAAATAGACGGTGTGCACTTGCCGCTACCTTGGTACCACGTGTTAACTAGACTAACCGACATAATCACTCATTACGAGTATTTAGCGTGGTCGAGTAGCGAGGTCCAGCGTCGCCAATCTTTTCCCATTGGCTCTACGGTAACGTGGAAATAACGCGTATCGCAAACACGCAAACGGGTCGTTCTAGTTAGTACCACAATCTATTTCGTCCTTTTCTTCTTCTATGCGAAAAAGAAAGGAATCGCATCTCTATTTCTTCTATTACCGTTCATCTTCGTGTATTTCATATTAAAACAGAATTATAAAGAAGAGGAGGAGAGAGGGAGATCGGAGTAGTATTATTTTAAATTGTCACATGATTTATGATAAAAAAGTTTCACTTATTGTTAATGGAAATTCAATGCGAGTATAAAAAAAATAATTCATGGAACACGAGTTTTTGCTCCACTTTAAGAATAATATCTTGATTTGCATAATAAGTAATAAAACGAGTTTTAAAAAATGTTAGAAATAATGTATAAATAATTTATAAAACTAAATCTCATTTGTCTGCATCTTATAAAAAGTCTGGATTTTTTATAAGATGCAGACAAATGAGATTTAGTTTTATAAATTATTTACACATTATTTCTAACATTTTTTAAAACTCATTTTATTACTACTATTATGCAAATCAAGATATTATTCTTAAAATGGAACAAAAACTCGTGTTCCATAAATTATTTTTTTACTCCCATTGAATTTCCATTAACAATAAGTGAAACTTTTTATCGTAAATCATGACGATTTAAAATAATACTATTATAAAAGGCCTTCTAAGTAACGAAAAATTTTCCTTTCTTCTTTATACGCCATACGTTTTATTCTCTGTCAACACTCTTATAATTATCATTAATATCGGTGTATTTTCAATATTATCATTAAACCATTATAAATACAAAAAACATGTATTAAAATAATATTTATAAAATCATGTTCCTTTTCTTCAATAACTTATTCATTTCCGTTATCTACCATTCTCGTTTCCTCTATATTTTCATCTTCCTTTCCTTGACCTTTATAAAAAGGCCGAACTTCCAAAGTTCAAAATACATATATATTAGTATTATTAATAATATTATCAATAACGCACGCGCAAATAGTCGATTAAGATATGTCAATTACAGTTTTCATCATCTATTCGATTGCAATAGAAGAGAAAGAGACAATTCTAGTGACGAGATCTTGTTTGATTAACGTAATGATTGTGTCGCTGAAATGTGAGATTAATTAATGATAAACATACTTAGTTAATGATTTATTAATGATCAAATTAGCGATAATATTTCTTGTCATATTGCTCTGTCAATACTGTTACGCTAAATTTGTCAGCACGTGTCTATTTACTCAGCACATGTAGAGATAGGAGATACTATGTCTCGTCTAATTACTAATTAACGGTACGCTCTTGAATAAGCATAGGCCCCATGAAATTAGCATAATTAATGCGGCTGACAAATTTTTCTGCAATGCATCCCGTCTTTATTATAATTAGTATAATCATACATTTCGTGCTAATTTTTTACTCTTGAACTTTTACGTTAAGAGAACAAAGGTATTATTAACGGATGATATTGCAAATTTCAATCATAGACTCTTAGAAAATTACAAAGTCACGATCGTGATTTGCATTTTGTTTGCTTCAGACTCGTGGTTCTCTTCTGATCTCAGTGAGATATTCAGGTATCTAAATGTCCCCTTCCCTCTTTCATTCATAACGATTGAATATACGTGTTCCCCTTTCGAAGACAACATCTGCATGTAGCGAAAGAAAGTGGGCAAATACGATATTTACAAATATGAGAAACATTTACAAATCTGTAGCGATCAAATATCTAAAACGGAGATTGTCTGCCTCGTCGTTAAGTTCTATTGATCCATTATTAATTGTTCCGTGATATTAAGCTGCGGCGATCATTAATGAATCGTTAAATCTATCGTCGCGTATTTTACCCGAGTGTTTGATGTCGTACTATCGGTTTTACGTAATCGCCTATCGGAGGCAAACGAATTTCAAAAATTAGGACGTAATGCTGGAAATTGCAGACTGTGAAGCAATCGGATGGATTACGGTTTATTTTCGATCGAGTCACCATTGAATCGAGAAAAAGGATTATGCTACATGATTGAAACGATCTGAAATATTTTAAATAAAACTCGGTTTCTTACGAGATCCTTTTTTAGCGCGCATTTGTTTTCGGATAATTAATTATAACGCGATGAATCATCCGTGTATTTTTAATAAATTCGCCATATTCATGAACATTGAACGGTTTAAAATATCAAGATTATATATGAATTTTTAATCAATTGAATTAACAGTAATAACAGACCCTCGTGTTAATAAATTTTTTATATTAATAATAATTATATATAATATATATATATATATATATATATATATATTAATAATACATATTAATAATAAAAATTAATAACAAAATTAATAATAAATTAATAATAAAAATATTAATTTGAAATTTGAATGAGATAAATAACGCAAAATAAATCGGTAAATAATTGCATAATAACGGTGGAAAAAATTGAAAACGGAAGGATAATCTACGATCGATTTATCGAATATCAGAAGACCGGAGCAAATCATGTATCATATAGGCCAGACTCCGGACTCGGAGCGTTCCCGCGTCGAGCGGTCGTACGTGGCCGCGTTCGCATATGGTCGCGGAAGGTCGAGTGACGTGGTCCCCAGTCCCGGCTGCGCAAATATTGATCGAGGTGTCGCCGTGACGAAAAATTCCACCGAACGGGAATAAAATGTCCGCGACGTCGCGAAAGATGGCGCGGTGCGTGACTTTAGAACACGCATCAGCGTTTCGCGGCTCGAAGCCAAAAAAAAATCGGCGCGAGAAAGCGTGCGTGATCGAAGCACGATGCTAAAATTATGTGATTGTCGCGGCGTGAAATAATTCGAATATTTTTTTCACATTTTGAATCGTTTGAAGAATGCGCTTGATTGATTCTCCGTTCTTCAATTTCTATTTTACATCTGCGAGTTACTCGAAAAATTTACTGTACTTTGTTAAGCATAATAATTTTAATTTTGCACATGCGTCTCATTTTGCAGAAATTATTTCTTCTACTTTCCGCTATTTTGTTTTATTAAAAACTTTGACTGTATCTTAATTTTATGATTTTTTTTATAATCAGTAGATCAAATATATATATTTTTTTATTTTTAATTCAAATATATATTTGTAAATTAATTATATTTAAATTTTGCGATTTCATTATAAATGCAGAGTAAAAAATGATAAGAGGCTTTTTTTATGATCCCATATATACGATAAAATATATAACACATGACATAACACATTGTTTTGTCTCTTAGAATACATCAAAGAATTAGCGAAGCAATATGTCATTAAATTCTTATCACTCATCTTATCATTCACAATCATTTAAAGTCTTTTTTTTAATTTATTTGTACTAATTTTCTTGTAAGAGGAATCGCTAATTCACAGTTTTTATTTTATCTTCAATGCAACATTATAATTAGAAAATAATAATAAAAAGATAAAAAAACATATTAATTATTAAAAAAACATATTAATGATTAAACAACTCAAAAAGCTGCTTAAAGAGGATTAAACAAAATATATTTGCCTAACATAAAATTAAAAAAAAAATTCTTTATAGCTTCGAAAAAATATAAATTCATTACATCTATATTTTCACTTCCGTCGCTCTCATTTCTAATCTGTATATGGAAAATAACTGTGATCACATACAGTTATTTAAGAATAATCTTATCTAGACCCACCGTCAAGTCGGAAGCAACACATTTGATTATCGTCGGCCCTTGTCCAGGTCAGAGTCGAACCAGTCATTTTATCAGTCTCTGTCGACGTCGTGTCTATTTCGACGAGTATATATTAGATAATAGGAACAACGGGACAAACCCACACCCTTTGCCACCCTTTGCTCCGTCGAGAAACAGGTGGCAAGCGCGCAGCATGGGGTAAGCACGCGCCCAAAAGCCGCCCCCGTCTCTAAGAGAACCGCGGCGTACAACACCACCATGGGGCACCATGGGGCCACAGCTGGGCACCGTGTAAATGCCCGGCCACTCACCCCTCGAACTCCTCAACTGCATCTCCCGTATGGGCTACTCGAAAAAAAAGACACGCATCCCCTGCGGCGAGTGCGGCCTCAGGACACTGTCTTTGTGGGATCTTAACGCGTTTACTAGGATCTACGGGGATTCGCAGGCAGCTTTACCAAGATATGCATGACATACGTGCTAGACGGTCTTATTTGACGATCTGATTATCGAAAAGGTGCCAAGTAAAATTTCTGAAAAAATTGTTTTTCCTTCAGAATAGAGAAACGAAGCGCAATATATCAAGAAATATGTATCGTGTATAAATAATAACAATATTAATAATACATTAATTGTATTATATATTGTTTAGATAATATATAATAATTAATAATATCGCCGGTTTTATATACATAATACATATGACACGCGACAATGAATTGATCTTAATATTCTATTCTAATATCTTATTTTAATCTATCTTGAAATTCGGGAAGAATATTGCTTGTGTTAACCCGAGTAAATAATCCACCAATTGCGTGAAGTTACTTAAAATATTTGACCGTCGAGGATCGAGACGTCATTATTGCAGCTGCAATCGTCTTTCACCCGCAGCTTGAATCTGAAATACACGCGATGTGCAAACATGTGTGATATTACTCGCGCGGTATTTATTTCCGGAAACCGTGTAATTGTTTCGCATTTCCACGCTCTCTGTAGGATACATGTTTTGTACATATTTACACATTTACATTGTAATTACTCACCGCGCGGGGGCGGGGAATCGTCGGGGAAAGGGGTCTTTAAACATTAAAAGAATATTTGCCGGGCAAATGCTGATAAATCATTGTGCGTAATGCAGTGCAATCTTAATAATTCGAACCGAATAAATGAAGATTGTTGAATGCATAGCGACAATATTTTGAATCAACAGAGCATGGATGTGCGAAATCGTAGTCGGCGCACACGCAAATATACACAACGTGCAGCGATAATGGCGTGCTTACGTGTGTATCTGTGGCGTACAAGGTTAAATGCGATATTACCATAGAAACATCGAGAAACAAGTATTTGGAAAATTATCGATGTAATCGGAACATAACGTCGGATTAAAGTTGATCGGGAGATTAACCTTTTTGGTGCGTGCTCGCCTCTCTTTCTCTCTTTGCCTAACGTTCTGTTGCCTCAATTAATATTTACAGATTTATTTATGCATTTACATGTATTATGGAACTGAGAATTGTTCAGTCTCTGGAAATATTCCCTTGAAAGTATTATGAATTTATTTACACATGCGAATAAAGAGAATACTGTACAAATATTTGTACTAAATGTGTGCCGCGCAGCACATATTTAGAATTTTTTTGACGCGATATTTTTCGATGAAAATATTGTCAATGAAAATAAAATATTGTCATATTATTTTACTTTTCGCCGAGATTTTTTTTTTTAAGACCTTGAAGTTGACGCAGATTTTATTAAATATCTCATCTTTCATACACATATTTATTCTATAGTCATAAATTTTTCCTAAAGTCGACTTAAATAAATAAAAAATAAATAATATTAATTCATATCTCCCTAAATCTGTGTATAAAAAATATTCTATAATTTCACTGCTTTTTTTAGAACTATTAAAAATTTAAATCTTAAAAATCTATTAAAAAGAGATTAACACAAAGTTTCTAGATAAGAAAAAGACCGTGAAAAAATCTGAGATGGGTGTGTTCCAATTATTCTCGTTACATAAGGCTTTTATCTTGCAATGTTAATACTGCAAACATTTATGCTCTCTAAAAATCAACCCTATTAGCGCAATCGTCGATGATCACAGCGTCGGGAGATTTGAAATCGCGACGAAATAGACGCAGCTCGACTACGATGTTAATCGCATTAGTGCAACATTGCACGATAAATCAGATAATTAGCGGCCTTTAAGCGCATCGTAAATCGGCATTATCAGAATCGGATGTCAGCATTTTGACACGGCGCTTGTTTGGCGACGCGTTGCGGCGAAGCAGCCTGTGTACTTAACAAATCTTGCGAACGTCGAAATTGTTGATCGTTTATCAACTATTATCCTGCCGGCAACGATTGTTGTTTGCACTGCAGCGTTTCGATGACGCCATGAAAAAATGTTTGACAGGTCGATTTTTTCAATCCAAATTTTCATCCTTAATAAAAAATCTCACAAAACGCAACGAACTTTATCATGATCTAACGTAATAAAAATTTATTAAAGGATTCCAAGAAAATATTCCACACTTGTTGCATAATACGAATGTTTTCGGATATTTATTTGACATTATCGTCTCTTTATTGAATTGACAAATCACTGCAGCTATGTCAGCGAACGCGAATGTTAATGAGTTAAACTCTACATATGCAAATATGTTAATTCTAATAATCATAAAGAGAGGTAAAATCAATTGAATATTTTAGATTTATACACAATTTGTGAATGAGCACTTTAAAAGCGTGCGGGTAATGTTTTTAGAGTTTAAAACGTTCCCACGCATAATCTATGCGTTTAACAAGTCGCTCTCCCTTGGTTCGCGGCCGAAAAAGCAATCGCCTTCAAGCACGGCAAAGTTAATCGCGACACGGCACTAGTCGATGTAAACTATCCTTCGATGATACTTCTCTAAGTCCTGCGGATATTACGAACCAATTCCCCGAGGCGATCGGCTCTTGTCCCCCATCATTCCCACAATTTCCCATACGCTTTACGCCGGCTCGTCTTTTATCGGGGTCTTTGTTGGGGTCGAGACACTTCCATGATCGATAAAATTATATTTCGAGCTTGCGGTTTTTGCCAGCAAATCAATTACACGTTTAATCATTCGGTACATTATGAATTGAGTATTTTTTTATAGTAGATTAAAATAAAAATATCGTTGAAAAAATTGGAGCGGAACATAAATTTAAAAATAACTCAAGATTTAAAAAGGTAATACTTAAATTGAAATACTCGGGCATCTTTAAATGTATGTTTAAAAATTTTTTCTGTTGTATTATCGAGTTGTATTATCGAGATAGTATTTTAATATTAAGAATTTTAATAGATATAAAACTAATTAATAATTTATATAGAAAATTTTTTGATTACGCGCGTTCTACGACAAAATATCTATTAAATTTTACGTAACTTTTCGTCCTTTAAAATATAAAAAGTTAAGTTAATAGCTAAGCAATAGGTAAGCATTAGTAAACTATAAAAGAAAAATTATAATAAACGCTAAAGTAACGAATTTTTTAAATTAGTTCACATATGCTACATAATAATGAAATAATTATTATCTATTTTATATTTATATTTGAGCATAAAAATATAATTAATAAATCTCTGATTGCAGTATTCTCTCAATAATTGATGTAATATTTAATTACAAAAGAGGTAAGATGATCAAAAACAAGATATTTTAAATATTAAGAAAATTGATATTAAGAAAATATAAAAGAAAATAAAAACATTTAAATATTAATTTTAATCCTTCTAAAAAAAGTAAAGTATTATTATTTCAGGATCAATTATAAAATAATATTCAAACTAATTAATATGTTCAAAAATAAAAGTTGCAAATGAATAAATTTTTTATTCAATCTTCAAACAGTATTTATAAGAAACAAAAATTATATGAATAATTAACAAAACAATATCTTTTTAAATATAAATTTATATAAATAAAAATCTCAAATTTTTTTATATAAAAAGAATATAAATAATATTAAATTGATAAAAATACATAATATTAAAATATTTCACATAAATCTACGTAAATATTAATTACGATTCAATATTTTATTTAAAAAAGTTTTAAATATTTTAAAATAAAATTCGATAAATTTAGAATAATCAAGAAAACTTTTGTTACTTGATAAAATTGAGAGAGATAACGCTCAGAAATAAACACTCAATTAATTTTACAGATAGAAAATAATAAATTAAACGTTACTTATCCAACATTGCTCTGCCATTGTTTGATGTTTTTCTAAGACGATTAAAATTTTGCGATATATTCGACGCACGCGATTATTTTACTGTCATTCGCGAAAATTGAATTGAAAAACCGTGTCAGTTGTGTATTATTCTGAAATATATCGCACTATACTTAATTTTGATTTGTCTTACTACTAATTTGATTTGTGTAATATTGCACGGTATCAAAATAAAGTTTTCGACATCATTTATATGTAACATTACTCAATATTTTAATGTTTATCAATCGGGTACCTTAAGTTCAATATTTATATATCATTTTTAAAACGCGTATTTCGCGACATTTATTCAAATTAAAATCGGTCATGCGAACAGTCGGCAAACCTAATTATGCTTTCGAATATTAAACAGTTCATGAATATTGATTTATAAACCATATATTTATTCACACTATATATATTATATTCACACTTATATTATAATACAAGATAGTAATTAGTAATTGGCCTAAAATAAGACTATAAACTATTTGTTGGCAAAAAATGAATATCATAAAATAATTGACATAATTTTCTCGTTCTCATATATCGCAATGATATAATTAATAAATTAAAAAAAGCAATATAATAAAACAATAAAGTATTTGAATAAAATAATAGGTATCGTAACAAGTGTTTCGGAATTATATTTTATTGATTAATACATACGCGATCATAATTAATCATGTTTTAATAAATACGTAAGTGCCATATTAGAGCAATCAAAGTTGAACAAGAGAGGAAAAGGAGAAGGCAACAGCGGAACAATGCGCAAATGGGAAAATAATCTTATTGCATTAATTAGAAATCTGATAAATTCAACCAGTATGTCTGTTGGAAAATGAACGAATCAAAATTCCTTTATACCAGATGAGTATGATTAATTTCTTTCTGATAAAAAACTTCTTATTAAATTTTCTTGATAATAATACTAAATTTTAAAAAATGGCGTTATTATGTTCATGTTTAGTTAATATAACAAGAAATTTTATAGATTCACTATAAAAAATACTAACCAAATCTTTATAGTAAAGTCTATTAAACGTTCTAACTAATAAAAAAAATCGAGTCTTATCGTGATAAGAAAATTCTTGGTTTAACCAAAATGCCTTCTATCATATACGTGTCTTGTTGGTACAATCAAACAATTTCTCAGTGCGCGAGATGAATAATCATAATAATTTATTTAATTCATTTTTTATTACTTTTCAGTATTTTTAACGCATTTTATATTATTGTATGTATGTATAAATAAAATATTTTTGAAATTTTATTTAAAAAATATTAAGGCATTTTTAATGAAACATTTACAATACATAATATACATACACATATATACATATTTTTATAATAAAAAGATTTTTTTTAATTATATGGTCCGTTATTATAGTTTTATGCAAAAGTCAAATGAAAATTTCAGAAAATTATGTACAATATAAATAATAATGTTTTAAAATATTATAATTATATTTTAAGCAAATACTGCTTTATAGTTCGTATATATATACTTGAATTTTATAGATCAACACTGTACTATAATTCCGCTGTTGCACATTGTATTGACGAGTTTTAAATTAATTATTTATTCCATTTTAATCTCACAATAACAGATTTGCGAAAACTAACAAATATATAAAATATACTAAACAAAGAAAACTGATGAGACAAAGTGAATTTCACGAGTTATAAATTGATAATACAAAAACTGTCATACAATTATCCCAACCGTCAAATGTATCCCAATCAGAAATCACAATTGATTACTTGAGCAAATATAATGGCCATTGAATTTCATTCACATTGTCTTTCATCTCCTAAATTATACAGATATGCTCACTAGTTTGCTTTAACCGCGTACTATTATGTGATGACAAATATCCAGTTTGGCCTTTCAATTCAACATTCATGAAAGATTATGCAATATCTTGATCAAAACGCAGATATTTTTATAAGCGCAATAACATACATCTTCTAAGCTTTTTTTCTTGTAATATATGTATATAATCATAATAATTAAGAGAAAACTATTAGTTTATAGTTCTAATTATACACCATTTATTGTGTATCACGTTTTTATCTCCCTCATCCTAAATTTACATTAATGTATTATAGTTTAACGAAAGAAAAACATTTTCGTTTAACCTTTCGTTAAAATATGAATCAATAATAAAAAAAAATATTTTAAACTCTCTTTCTCCCATCAATCACTTTTTATGTTGACTTAGAGTCGATTTTTAAAATTGACAAAAATTAAGAAAAAGTTAAGATTCTATGCATCTCTTTTTGCCATCTCTTTATTTAAAAATATTTACTTTCATAAAATTCGATGATAAAATTTCGCTGTGTTTTCTTTCCCCGAGACAAACGGATCGTCTCTCAGTTCGAACTTCGTTCCTAAAAACTGCATCTCGTAATTTCCCAGTACTATCCCGAGGAAAACGTAGGGCGGCACGTGACTTACCCCATCATCGTGGCACACCGGCGGTCGTTCGGAATGTTTTGACAGGGGGTGGGTGCGTCGCGTGGCGCATAGCTGTTTGTAAAACATCACCGGCTCCTTTATCGGCGACGATATTAAGCGGCGCATGGCTCACGCCGGCCCGCCTCGGCCATTGTTCGCATTGTCGCGACTCGATTGCCGAGGAGGAAGGGCAGCAACGTATACGAGGGGGTGGCATTGTCGACGAGGCGAGGCGCCGTCGTGATTTCTCTCGTATCCCATACGCGCGCACGATAATCTAATTGAAAATAAATCCCCGGTAACCGAGACGCGGCAGCGATAATCTTCTCGCCATCACGGGACTAGTTTGACCAGTCTCCTTTGCTGCAGATCGGCGTGATTGTGAAATTTAAACGGGGACCAATAAAGTTAGTTTGTGTTTGTATAATAATGCGACATCTTAAATTTTAATGCAAAAGTAAGATTAAAGCTCGTCAAGTTTTTCAGATTTACAAATTATAAAGATCAATTATAAAATCAAATATTTTTTCTACACTTTTTATTTAAACCCATACAAAAGAAAAATTAAATTACTTTTTCCACGAAACGTTTTCTCCTTCTTCTAAATAATAAGTAAATTTATTAAATTAATTTATTTAATTTAATTAATTAATTAATTTTATTAAATTAATTTATTTAATTAAATTAATTAATTAATTTTATTAAATTTATTTATTTAATTAAATTAATTAATTAATTTTATTAAATTAATTAATTTAATTTAATTAATTAATTAATTTTATTAAATTAATTTATTAAATTTTCAAACAAGATCAGTTTCTGCAATATAGCTTACAAAGTTATTTTCAGAAACAAAATTATTTCCTTTTCAATTGAATTATGTTCTCCAACGTAGTTTGCATAATAGCTGGAAATCAAACATCGTTAAAATAAATTTGATGTTACCCTGGTTTTCATCATATATAATGAGAAAGGAGATATTGTTCGAGTAAGAATAAATCGCAAATCTTCCAATCGGTCCCGTGCAGGATCATAACGATGCGAGCGATATAATCCGCGTGCGATTTATGATTCGCGCGGGCCAAAGCGACCCGCGACGTACGTAATTCGTCCAAGTATCGCGAATCGTCACGCAACGAAGGGTGGTAGACGGTGTCTCTGACGAGGGGTGGAAACGCGGAAACGTGACGGCTACGTGTCCCTATTGTTTGCGCGACGAAAGTAGGGACCCGCGGACGCGCGAGCGCTTATTTACACGGGACAAATAGACAAACAAGGAATTGCCGCGCGGCTTACCACGAGCGTCGTGCATCAGGCTCGTTCGGAGGAGTCTTGCGACGATAATTAACGTCGATGAGAAACGAGAATGAAAAATGTACTCGCAGAATTCGTTGACACCGAATTCTAACCCATTAGCATAACTAGATGGAACGGGACAAATTTATAGACCTAACCGAGGGGTAAACCGCTGATCAAAATTATGTACACTAATGCCTACTAATGCCCAATTCTTGCTAAATTTTTATTAATGTCTAGTGATTACATTATTGCTAATTTTTTTATTAATGCCTAGTAATGCTCAAGTAATGTCCACTAATGTCCAAGAAACGCTAGTAATTCCCAAACAATGCCCAATAAGTCTAGTAATTCCTCAAATTTGTACACCGCAAAGTCCTCAGCGGTTTACCCCTTCCGTTATACATAATATTTGATTTTTTAAGATTGTAATTTCTGTCGTGTGTAATAAATTCAGGAGATTGAAAGCTTAATTTTTAGATTTATACTTATTAATGTATTGCACTCGTTCGGAAGACGATATGCCAAAAGACTGCATATTTTCCTTTTTTATTGCGACATTTTTTAATTGATAATATTTCATTCTTATATTTATATTATTTTCTTTTATCATCGTGTCATTCATTATTTATATATTGATTTCTTCGTATCAAAGAAGAGATAATGAATCACATATAGCAAATAAGTATTGCGAAAAGCATTTAATTAGATTTATTACGCAAAGCTCGTTATCCATTTGTGAACAATGAAAAAAATGAAATAGAATGTTGCGCAGAATTAAATATAAATTATTATTATCGCAGGACAAGATTGTATTATATCGTTAGTTTTATTATCAGCTATAAATGTTGGTGAATTTTATCGACAGTTACAGAGAAACATTTGAGGAATATTAGCGGCATTTATTCGCAAATGTTTGCCAATAGCTTTTTTCCGTAAGAGAGAGAATATTCACATACAAATGTGAATCAAATTTTATTTTATCTGCAATCTACGAAATATCGCTCCCGGAACTACGCAAAATTCACCGAAGTCGCGCAAATTTATCATCCATAAAATGTACACTAGGCATATTGACGTAATATTCAGTTAATAAATCATCTGCTGTAAAAAATACGTCCATATATGTACACAACGCCGTTATTGAAATTATTCGTGTAGATTTTTTACCGATATATGTACTTCCTTGTGATTGCACTCAAAATATTATGGCTACCGATTTCCAGGAAAATATCGGATTAAAAATATATTGGGAAAAATTTCTATTAAGAAAAATCAACTGCTTCTATTTCACGTTTAAATCTTCTTCGGCAATACTAAAAATAATAAACTAACTTTTAATTTAAATATAAGTTATAATATTTTACTGATAATTTTTCACAGGAATTGTCAAGGATAAAAAATATTTAAAAAATTAATGTAAAAAAACAACTGCACATGTATGTAATCTAAATATGATAATGTTTAATCAGCAAATCGTAATGTTATCAGTCACTCCTGCGTGCAACCTCGATGATAATGGACTAACATTATAAAACAAATAATTGTTCATTGCTCCTTACAACTGACTGGAATTAAATCACCTTGCATGGTGGAAAGTTCCTTTCTCTCTTATCAGCTTGTTATTATCAAATTAAAAATAGCTCGTAGAAAAAGAGAAATTGTATACAAGAGGAAAAGAGAGGAAGAAAAAAATCTATTTTTCACTGACCTATATATATTGTACATAAATCGGAAATAATTCATACTTTTCTACAGTTATCTAATCACGTATGCAAAATATATGATGATAAAAATGCGACAAAATGATTAAACTTTAATTGAAAAGTTTCAGAAGCGATCAGTTGGCCAAGTGCCTGGGAAGATTTAATTTTTCAAAAATTGTCATTTCGAGAGTAAGTAATACTACAATTTCAAATCGGAATATATCCGCGTGAAATCTTTCTGAAGCCGACTCGCGCAAGCTTGACTAGTCACACCGAATGGCAGCGCAACGGGGTTGGTTGCAGCGCATGCCACGGGGACTGAAGTCTGTTTGCTCATGAAATATGCAGGCATGCGCCCTCCATAACTGCTGAAACTTGCGTGCAACGCCGAGGCTGCCGAGCTACGGGATTTTCCGTCCTTCCGTGCACGAGGGAGGACCATTTGCGAGGGCAACACGAATACCGGACGCGAGTATCAGGCGCGAATCAATTCCTCGGTATTAGAACATAATGGGCGAGTATGCGCTCGATCGGGTTGAGTAAATAGGAAAAATGTGAGGAAATATGTGCGAGAACGAGGTGTCCCGTATCAGCGATGTTACGTAATTTCAACTTTTATTTTTGTTAACTCTCTCTTCGAATTGTTCGTCGAGTCTACCTTCAAACATTACTCAATTTTTAGCTCCTACAATAAAAGAGAAAAATAACTGTATGAAATGCCAAAAACAAAAATATTAGCACACAAACTATAGTAGATAACATTTATCTAATATCTATTTCTATGAAATGTAAGAATATGTGATTTATCTTTTCGTCCATTTTAAATCTTGAAAAATTCAAAAATGTCATAATAACTTCCTGCAGCGCAAGTTTTACGATACACCATAACTATTGCAACTTATCGAGTGTTCAATTTATTCACAGATAAAAAAATAATTTCTAAATATTTATAATACGAATTTTGATCTGAAATGAAATAAAGTTCGAAATGTGAAATAAAAGTCATGAAGGCTTGTTTAACGGATGTATTTCGCTTCGTTAACGCAACTAGCAATCGTCAAATTCATTGGAAGCTCAATTTTCGCTTTCAGACTGTTTTGATTTACTCAAGTATTAAAATAAAGTATTTAATGGTATAAATTAAAATAAGAGAAAAGAAGGTAAAACTTAATAAAATATTTCGTTTAAAACGAAAGCATCTCTAAATATGTACAATATATCAGAATACTTTTTTCACATTATGTATATACATCCGATAAGAAAAATATAAATATATAAATATAAAGCAACGCCAAAACGTTCAACAAGTACATTTGCGAGATGTAGCTTATTAAAGAAAAAATCGGCACGAAAAAGGATTGAACCAACGAGATCCTCGCCTTCTTATTTCAACGATTGCTGGTACAGTCAGCTTAATGAACGTAAATCGATACTTCCACAAGAGAAGTACCATGTGCGCGCAAATACGGTTTTTTGTTACTTGTGCCAGGAGCTATAGTCAATATTACATCAAGAGCTTTAAATTGATCGAGTTTTGTACCACATAAAAACATTTTAACAAACATTCCTTACTTTGCCGTTAAATGTGCTATTTAAACAAAAGTTACACGTCTTGAGCTAGTTTATCATCGAACGTTGCTCGATATCGTTGTTCCAAGCTCGCGAATCAAATATTTTCGTGATTCTCACGCTTGTTTTTCATTATCGCCAAGTGATTGGGTCGATCGAGATATCGAGGTGTTCATTAATGCACGAGATACTGCGAACCTTTTTCATCCGCAATCAATGCATCGACCGGATATTTCGACTCAATCCGTTTCTGTCCATAACAAATATTTTACGTTACCAGCGGAAATTGCCGCTTTCACGGAACACAACAGGCATCGCCCGACTCGATGATTCGGATAGAGACCGAATAAAACGGCCTTTCATACGCGATCGCGATATCGCGGGCGATTCGATCCCAACGTGGGTTAATTGCGATAACCTGCCTGGTGTAGCAGCGAGGGGTCGTGACACAACATATGCCACGTCCTCGGGGTTAAATAATCCGGCGTGTCGCCCGGATCTAACTTATGTACAACGTGACGAGCTTTCGTGCGCCACGTAAGGTCGTAAAAAAGGTTGGCAGGTACACACCTTGGCGTGTCAACCTGGCGAACGCCAACATCGCCTCTCGCGCCATATGCCTCGAGGTGCACCAATCTGTGAGCTGCTTGCGTTTCGATTATTCCTCCAAGTGATAGGGGGTCAACACCGTGTGTAACGCGGGTACACAAACGACCGAGATGTCGAGCAACGTAAAGGGGTTAACGCTGCAACTGGTCACGAAATGACGTAAGAGTTAAAACACTTGAAAGCAGACCGATGCTTCCAAAAAGCTAGCATTCACCTTTAAAACTTAGTACACGCGAAGAGAGCAAAAATTGATTGATTCTCAAATATTATACAATTTCACGAACGATTGATGATTAATGAAAGAATTAACACGCATCCAAAAAACAAAATTTCTGATATCGATGATTTTAAGGAGATTTAGAAAATGAGAATTAAACTTGTGCATTTAATTTTGAATGTCTATTAACTTTTAAAAATGTCATATGCAAGTAATAAAACAATTCTCTTTCTCTTAGGGATTATGAAATTTTTTAAATACATAATCTTAGTTGCTTCCTCTGTTCATTAAAAATACCGATTATTAAAATTGTATATAATATACATCATGTACCTTTTTATATATTTAAACATATCAAATATGAAAGATAATTTTGAAATTAAGAGATTGCTCAAAAAAAAATTATTTCCGCTAAAAAAAGAACTGTTGTAATATTTTAGAAAAGATATATCAAGAGATCGCGGAGTTCCCTTCTTTCTTCTTCCGGGTTGGCTGAGCTCTTCTTGGCCGATGAAACGATAAACGCATATTAGAGCGGACCGATAGCTCGATAAGGTCCAATCGATAATAGTCGCTCGGTTGGCTGGTTGAATGACTGACTAGTCGAGTATATACATATATTGTATATACGTACATATACCTCTCTCCCCCTCTTGCTTTCTTTCTCTCTCGTGCATCATTCATCTCTTCGTCTTTCTCTGCTCGACTAGTTCAACCAGTGTAAGGGCGAATAAGACTGAGTAAGGGGTAGTAGGTAGGTAGGTGGTATAGATTGAGCAAACAGCGCGTTTATAGCGCAGAAGGGACTCCTCTGAATTTTCTCGACACGATCGCGACGGTGCGCCACTCAAAAGAGAGAGAGAGAAAAAGAGAGGGAGAGAAAGAGAAAGCTGCCTCCTCGATTATTGAGTATACCAGCCTGGTTATCGATTGCTTGCGTTGAACATCGTTTTCGCACGGCCCATGTGAAGAAATGTAAGGTCTAATGATTGCGAAATTAAACGCGTAAACTTGCAAATCTTGCGTAAATGTGAGAAGATTCTTAATTTTATTTTATTTTATGATTACGTCTCTTGTGATCTCATATGTTTCAATCGCTATTAAATGCAGTTAATTATGCAAAACATTGTAAAAATAAAAACAGAAAAAAGAATGTTTTTTTAATTCTAGTATAAATAAATAAAACTAATTTTTACGCAGAAGTATTGTTGGGCAAGTAGCAGTTATAATTCATAAACTGAAAATTAATTAATCTTGTTTGCGTTACGTTAAAATTTTACTATAAATGATTCGTGAATAAGTAAATTGAAAAACACAAATTAAGCCAATCCTGATGAAAAAGATACAATGTAAATATGAAGAGAATATATTTTAATAAAAGAGAAATATATTTTTAGCTATTATTAGGATAGATCTCTTTACGATTATATTTTTATGACAACTATTTAAAACTTAAAAATTAAATCAGAATAATTTATCGTTGGCAAATTAAAAATTATGTTTCTGAAAATTATTCACGCTCTGTCGATATTTTAATAAATCAATATACCATCCTATTTCCTCAATCGAACTTTGAGAGATGAATTTTGCTTTGCGTACCTTTTAAAAACGAGTCCTTGGCGAGCTCGCTTTTGCGAGTGAACGAAAAACCGAGCGAGAGGAGAGCTCGTAGCTTCGGCACGAGGCGGGTTCACGTATGTAACGTCATTTCAATTCGGACCGATGCTTTGCCCGATCAGCTACGGCCCTCATCGTCCGCGGATGAATCTTCCTCGTGCCGCGAAGAGTAACGTCGTAAAAAATTCATTACTCACCCGAGGAATCGATCGCCGAGTCCCGTGTAATTAGGTGCTCTTTACACCGCACCACGCGCCCGCTGCCTCGACGACCGGACGTAATGAGAATGCGAAAAAAAGTCGACGACGAGGCGCGATCGGGCTCCTCTGTCCTTGTCCATAGTGCACAAAGACTGTGTTGACATGGCTCAACTAATGTAAAAAGAAAAAAAAAATTACGTTGACTTGATCAAAGAAGTTTAGATAACAATTAGGCAAAAATTTAATTAATAAATTTAACATATATAGTTTAAATTTAACATTAATAAATAATTAAATCACTAATCATAAATGGTTATGATACGTCCGTCTATGCAATTTAATATAAATAAATTTAATTTTAATAGAATTATAATAAATTTTATGTTTTAAAAGAGAATTAGATAAAATATGCAATTTTTTCACAATAGACATAAGAAAATGTATTATATTTTATTTGATTATTATTTATTCTTTCATATTTTTCCTATCAATGAACAATAATAAGAAAAATATGAAAGAATAATAATTAATAAAATAATAATTAATAAAATATAACATATTTTCTTAATATTATAAAAAAAATTGCATATTTTATCTAAAAATCCTCTTTTGTGTAATTAAAAAAACACCTTGAGAAATACTTTAAGATTTAAATGGAAATGAGAAAGAAGAAAGGTCGAAGATCTGACGTTTCGTACGAGGCACGCTTAAGGACGTTAGGAATGTGCATTCTCGAATATGCTGCCATTATTTCAATTCGGAACGAATCGCTAATTTTGCAGTGCGTTCCGCGATTTATACCCTTTAGTTCGATTCAGAGATTATATACCGTTGCATCTGTGAAACACAAAAGCTATACGTGATCAAAAGAAATAAAAAAAAATTAAAAAATATATCAATTTTTTAATAATCTGTATTAGATTTTCCAATTCGATTTAATTTTATGAATTGTTTAATGTCTGTTTCATATAAATTTTTATATCAATAGTAAATAGATGTACGAAAGAACGTCTACATATTTAAAAATATTTTGAATGCGCAGATATATATAGATATATTAAATACGCGGAATATAGATAGTATTTCTGGAAGCACTTTACGACGAAGGAGAAACGTAATTGTGTCGTTATGTACAAGAAAAGAGAGAGCAATAGTGCCACAACCCGTCAGGATGATTCACAACAGTTTACGCCTTGACGAGATTATAATATCAGTACACAGCTTTCATATCTCTTCTTACCTATCAGTATCTCGTGAAAGCCAGGCGTGAATTTTGTTGTCGCAGAAAATTATGACTAAAGAACGTTGATGTTTTTCAACTCAATACTTATTTGCGCCTTTATGTAAGAAATCTTTTTAATTTCTCAATATAAAATTAATGAAAATATCAACTAAATTTTTGCAAAAAATCTATTTCTTATAATTGAATTACTTATCTATTATTTATATGTGTATTATTTATATATTTTCAAATATTTATTGATTTTAAATCCCGCAAAAAATTTTTTTGACATCTTAAATTAACAAATATTATCCTAATAATGAAGCCAACAAATTAATCCGGACTCTAATTTGAAGAAACAAAGCATTTTTGAATATTCAAAATAGAATTTTTCTGATATTCTGCAAACTTATCGAGCAACGAGATCGGAACGAATCTTGGGCTAAGTGTTTAGTAATTGCGACGCTAATTAATCGTCATCGATATCCGGAAGAAACGATGTCCACGGGAGAAAAGAAGTTTTCGAACAGTTTCCTAATCGAATCTCGCGAGACTTGCTCTAACGGGGGCACATCTACGAACTGCTTTTAATTAATTGTATCAACTACCGTGGAGGCAACGAGGTGAACGTGATTTGACTAACGAGGCAAATTCTTAAATTAACGAAGAAACTACCCCGGCCCTCTGAAGCCGTGCATACTTCAACCCCCTTCTCCTTAGTGTCTCTTCATCTTTTCTATTAGCCGCTTTTCCACGTCCATTGGCTCTCATCCCTGATTATTTAATTAAAATCGATTTACGCTCGTTTACTTAATTCTCTATTATTTCCCGAGTTTAATTAAGTAAACTCCTTAATGTTATTAAAAGGGTAGACACGGAGAGTATCTCGTATATTTATTATTATAATACGCATTATAACATATCTTGTCAGGAATAATTCACTGTACAGGACAAGATAAATGCAACTGTATCATACTAAATCCTATCTATTTTCAAAATTTAATTCAGGATTACAAAAATCCACTTTTCCATAATCTAGTTTCATTGGAAATATCCCAGAGCCCGAATTATATGAGATTCTCCAAAAATCAATTTCGCCCTGAAATAAAGTTCGATCGCGATAACGCGAAATTCCTGACAAAGTAATATACGCCGCCGTTTGAGGAGAGGAAGGGGGAGTAGAAGAGAAGACAAAAAATCCGGCAATTATTTTTCGAAGTAATAAATTTCGTGCACGGAGGGATATCTATAATATCTCGGCGGTAAATTCGCGTGCGACATCGAAATTTTGTCCGATTACAGAATGAGAAGAAAAACAATTTCGTCAAGTACAATAAATCCCGGGGATCCACAGACTGGACCGTTGTTCGCGCGGTGCAGGGAATGTAAATTCCTGTCTCTCGTTGTAAAACGAATTTTACTTTAGAGTAGCGCACGGAATGTTTCGTCGTCGGATATCTTATCATCAGCGCGGCGCAACGTGCGTTATCAGGTAATGTATTTATGGGGTGGGATATGAACCTAGAGGATAGATATCGCGAGTTCGTAAGGCTGATACATTTAGCGACGTTGTATGTGACACGAGAATGTACAAGGTGGGCCGAAAAAAACGTGCAGCGTCGACGCGACTTTACTTAAAAAAAAAGACGATTTCTCGAATCTCTCTCGCTTATCTCTCGAATCATTTCACTTTTTGCCGAATCATACTTTATTATATTTTCTACAATGGATAAAACATTCCGTTTTTACTTTAAATGACATAATTAATTTTATATAAAATTAATATTTTGGAGATAATGGTGGTATTCTTAGCAAAATTATGTAAAATAATACAGTTTTGTATATGTAATCCAAAGATCAGGTATTTAGGGACACCATATATATGATAATGAAATCCACGGATAAGCGTAATATCATTACATGTTACAGAGCGTGTTATTTATGGAAACGAAAGTTATGCCTCTCAAGAGTGTCAAGACATTTCGCCAAAATACTTCACGTATTATAACGAGATAGTACGTTAAACCTATTAAAGATATAAAATGATACACAAAGAAATACTATATCTCTTTCCAAATGTACATTTACGTAACGTTTTATTACGCTGTAATTCACGAAGCGATACGCGATGAATAATCTATTGACAAATATATAAAAATGCGTCTTTTAATAACGTGAAATCATTTTATAGTCAAGTTTTAAATGATAAGAGATAAAGAAAGCACATGATGTTAAAAATAAAATGAGAAATATTCATTTCAAACATGTAATTTCGCAAAACCAGGTGTTCATTTTCAAGTACAATATATCAGTCAAACAATAATCGTTACGTCTAAAAAAATTTTTAATCTGATATAATAAATATATAAGTAATTTAATATAATCAGTCATTTATATATTCTGAAAGATATAATATATAAATATATAATATATAAATATAAATATATGATAATATATATTTTTTTAAATAGACACACGTGTGTATAAAAGAAAAATATATTCGTATGAGGATAAGTTGTCTAATCGTGATGTAAGAATAAAACGATAATAGTTTGTTTTTTTTTTCGCTTGCTGCGATCACTAGCGTTTAAAAAAAGTGGAACTCATTGCGGTTTTATCAAGATTATTTATACAGTCGTAACGACACGACCGAAAATTCGAATTTTAATAGCTCGTCCACGCGTCGTCACGAGATCACAAGTGCATACCACCCATCGCTGACGTCTTTACACAAGTGTCTCGCATAGCATTAATTGGTCCTCGACTTCAAGTAAAGATCCCGATAAATTTTGTTTCATCAGCTCCGCAACTGCTGATATTGCTCGCTGACATTGAGTAGCTTAAGTCCGATCCACAATTTTTAAGCTTCATTTTATTTATAAATTATAATATTATAATTACGAGTAGCTTAATTAATAATTGTCGTTAATTTTATGTAACATAGTTAAGTTAAAGAGTCACTATAATATGTGTGTAATATAATATCAAGAAAAAAATATGTAAAATACCTTTGCACACACATGTTTTGCTTAATTATATTACAAAATAATAAAATAAATTATATAATAAAATAAAATTATAAACTAAAATATTCACTAATTCATATTTTTGAGGAATTATTTTTGAGGACACGTATAATAGAAAGAGCGAATACCTACTAAAACACATTTGAATAATTCTCCAATGTGCAAAAGTATATTTATAGTTCCTTCTAAAAAGAAAAAAAAAAAACAACTTCCTCATATATCATTTCTGATATTTTGTTTAATTACATTCTTGCTTTGACAAGCTCTTAAGTGTACAATTATTTCAAAGTACACGATTCTCGCGAGAGGTGAACGATCGTTGTCGAAACGTCAGGCGTCGAAAACACCGCGATCGGCCAAAATATTTAACCTGCGATTAACTGCTCCTCTCGTACACAGAATGATTCAAGAATCAAATACCGAGAGTCAACCCGTGGGGTAGACTGGGTACATATTGTACTCGAATACTACCATTCTGCCTACACACGAACCAAACGAATATATACGTGGCGCAGCATCGCGTGTGTAACGATGACATAATAGTATATATATATATATATATATATATATATATATATATACTATTACACATATATACACTATCCCAAGAGGGAAACATGGAAAGACAGAGAGCGAATGAAAGGGAGCGGAAGAGAGAGCGGGAGGGATGTTTCTGACAGAAGCGAGAGAGAGAGAGAAAAAAGTGGAGATGCGAGAGTAAAAAGAAGAAAGATGGACTCTTCGGGAAGCTAGAGAGAGGAATACTGAAGAGGGAAAGAGTGAAAAAGAGTGAAAGAAAGAGAGAGATGGCGGGCGAAAGAGACAGAGAAGGAGAGAAAGAAGGAGAGAAAGAGCGAGGGTGGGCGAGAGAGGGGAGAGGACTGGAAAGAGAGAAACGGTAGAGATGCTGCTGACATTGCTTGAACATATTTGAGTTGCTCCGCTCATGACCAAATATTTATTTATTTGCTCGGTAATACACATTTGTATTAACCGCGTAGCGCGCGATTCGAGGCACGTTCATTCAGATTTCCCTCGCAAATTTCGTCGACCCGCAACGCGCTCGCGTCTAATTGGCAACCGCCCGCGGCCACTTATCGCACTTATCGCACTCATATCGAACCTTACCTGCCATCCTGACGCTCTCGAGATGTGAGAGTTCTCGTCTAGCGACCCATCTCATTATTCGCGCTAAAGGTGTGGCCTCTTTCTTCTAAGATCTCTAATAGCTACTCTTTCTTAAGCGAATCAATAAAACTGTCATTGACTACGAGTAGTGACTACGAGACTTTCAATTAACACTCATTCTTTGTTTTTCCTTTGCCTCTTGTGTTTTATTGATTATGACAATAAAATGTTGCAAAAAATCAAGCACCACCTGATTCATTTCAACAAGATTGATTTCAATGTTATAACTTATAACCGAAATTGCTATCCTGATTCCATTTAAAAATATAGAATTCTGTTTTTAATTTCTGTTCTTTATCATACGTTTATGCTTTACTGTTATAATTATAATTATGTTAATTATGCTTTATATTTAAAATGGCATTGCATTTAACAAAACAATTGTATAAAATTAGAAATAAAACAAGAAATTATCAACAAAGAAAGCACTAAATTTTCGTATAGATACATTCCATTCAATTGAGATTGCAAGAGCAAATTTGCCAGCTTAATAAATCGACGATATTCGTATAGAACATTACAAAATAAATATTATTATAAATAAATAATAAATATAGTTATTTTTTTAAATATTAAGTATATAAATATTAATTTAAAAAAATATATAAATAACTAAATAATATATAAACATTAATAAAACATTAATAAAATATTGTAAAATAATATATCTATAAGTAAATAATAAATACAGTTATTCTCTAAAAAATATGAAAAAAATAATGTTAGTTGACGGATCTTTCGCGCCTTTTTATATCTTACGTTCTCGCAGGTACGCGAAACAAGCATGAAAAATAAAACTCGTGGTAGAGAATCATGTCGCATCCGTTATATCTTTACACGACACACTACAATCATTACATTACAAGAAGCGTATTATATTTGCGATTACGTATATCAATAAATTCCTCGGCGTTCAATATATTCCGGCCATTTACCTTACTTTCGCCTCTTTTCCGGGCCCGGAAAGATCCTCGAGATATATATACGAGATATATATATTATATAGTATACATAACGTTTCGATCGCGCGCGTTCTCGGCTGCAGTTCGCTGCTATACCATTATTTGGCTGAACCAATCTTTACCTTTGATACGAAGCGGTATAAGTGGAGGGAATTACTGGAACTGGCTGTTTGAGTTGGAAATATTTGGAGTGACGCTTCGTTCTGCCGAAGGGTTTATTGAATTTTGTTTGGTGATATTGTAACTTCGGCTGCTTGACATACGCCCGAGTATCTCTCAATCACTGCGTTACATACATGCTTCTGTGTTCCGCCGACAAATCAACTAGATTTCTCTTCAATTTTATCTAGAAACGATAAATAGCTGAGAGATATGAGATCAATTCTAAAAAAAAATCCAAACACTTTTTTGAATTTTCTAAAATAAGTTACTCAATTAATATAAATTGTGATAACAGAAATATATATAAGTCCCTGTTAAGATTAATCACTCTTTCCTCCGCTATCTTAGCACTTATGTAATTATTAAATAATTGTCGGTTGTATCATATTAAGTAATTTGTAAAAATCTTAACGGAAAAATATTAATATATATATATATATATACAGAAAATATATAAAAATATATAATACTTCAGAGAGAAATATCGTTTAATGAAATCTGTAATATTTAACGAAGACAATGTTATATCTGTTGACATTATGATATCGAGATAATTCCAGGTGCAAAAGAATAACATAAACCAATATCTATGCATGTACACACTATGGGTTTATCTGAAAAATTTGTTGGCTACCGATTGGCGGGTCTTCGCCTCTACACACTTCGATCCAATCGAACGCAATCACATGTACGTAACGATATTATCGCAAAGTAATGTAGGTCAGGCGCAAACAAAATGTCGTGCGTGCGCGTGCGTCTGTGTGTGTATTTATCGATTAATTATCAATGAAAACTATACAAAGACGGTAATCTCCGATTACCCCCGAGACGCCATAAAGCTGCGCTTCTCGCTCGACGTGTCTGCGCCCCGATGCGCGAATAATCAAGGTGTCATCAACATTTTTATCTAGAAGGGGTCAGAAACCCATTATCGTGTCTGGGGAAAGCCGGTAAATACAACGGTGTATCATCGGCTTTTCAAATCCTGAATGGTGATATAAATCAATCTAACTGTTTGTTAACAACGGCGAATGACAACGCGTTTGCGTTCTTCATTTTGTACATCTAGCCGATAAATTTCGAAAAATGTAGAAAAAAAATGAGAGACGGAAATTTTGGAATTTCTTTTAATCGGAATTCTTTGGAATTTCTACTTAATTCTGTATGAAAATGCAGAATAGGAAACGCGAACAGGCGCGATTATCCAAAAATTTCAACTATGAGCGAAACAAATTTCAAAAAATGTAGAAAAAAAAATGAGAGACGGAAATTTTGGAATTTCTTTTAATTGGAATTCTTTGGAATTTCTACTTAATTCTGTATGAAAATGCAGAATAGAAGACGCGAACGGACGCGATTATCCAAAAATTTCAACTATGAGCGAAACAAATTTCAAAAAATGTAGAAAAAAAATGAGAGACGGAAATTTTGGAATTTCTTTTAATTGGAATTTGAATTTCTACTTAATTCTGTATGAAAATGCAGAATAGAAGACGCGAACGGGCGCGATTATCCAAAAATTTCAACTATGAGCGAAACAAATTTCAAAAAATGTAGAAAAAAAATGAGAGACGGAAATTTTGGAATTTCTTTTAATTGGAATTTCTACTTAATTCTGTATGAAAATGCAGAATAGAAGACGCGAACGGGCGCGATTATCCAAAAATTTCAACTATGAGCGAAATAAATTTCAAAAAATGTAGAAAAAAAAATGAGAGACGGTAATTTTGGAATTTCTTTTAACTGGAATTTCTACTTAATTCTGTATGAAAATGCAGAATAGAAGACGCGAACGGGCTCGATTATCCAAAAATTTCAACTATGAGCGATTCAAAATTAATCGTACATTTGTTCAAGGACTTCCAATAAAATTGGGAACGCCTACAAAGCTGGAATCGAGGAGACGCGGTTTCGAATCGCGCGTGTACGTGCCCGTGATAACACGTACGTCCCGATTACCAGGTTACCGGTGAAATCACGTTTCCGGAACGGCGAATAGACGCGTTCGACGATTTGCGAGTGTTTCCTCGGAAATTTTCGCCTCGCTTCCTGGATTCCATACGCTTTCGTTGGTACGTAAATATCGACTCTACGTCCGCTGGAAGGAAGTTTGCAGTTCGCTACGACTGCGTTTCCATGGCGAAGGAGCACGTTGGACGTTATTAAAATAGATTATCCTCGGATTATCGTGGCATCCTCCTCTCCGTGTCCGCTCGCTATTTTCGTATTGTTTAACACGTAATAATATTATTTCGCGATCGATTAGTTAGCCGGAAAGAAAACATTATGTAAACAAATATATTGTTTAAAATTTGATATTAAATCGCGAATTAAAATATCCGTTATTTCGAGCTCTTCTGCGAGAAATGACACACGCAAAAATGTTACGTGTGTCGCGTCTAAAAATTGTTACGCGAGAGGACCATTTGAGAGAAAATAAGAAGCACCTCGTCCGAGGAAGAGATTTGTCTTTAATGCCGACAAATAAAATTGAGTCCTCTCTAAATATGCCCGGGTATCAGCGGTGCCAACATCGCGATCTCTGAATGACGAAGTCGTCCTTATTTACGAAGTCCGTTACGAAGCTCGCGCCAATAACCCGGGAGAACCTCTCAATATCGATTTACGCGAGAGCAAACTGAGACAATACTCCGCAATGCACTCGACTCGGCAACATACATAGATACGTATAAATGTTTGCGACCGAAAATACCTCCCTTTTATCTCGTGTCTGCGCAAGGCAAGGAATGGTATCGGATGTTGGCGAACAGCAGGGTCGAATTTGGGGGGGACAACAGGAGCTGAAGCCCAGGGGTCTTCACAACACAAATTTTTGGATAAAATTTCGAATGATATGACAATATTTACAAGATCTATGTATATTGCTTGACCTTGTTATTTCGCAAGAAATTATTTAAACAACATAAAAATTTCTATTTGATTTTGGTTCAAAAATAGTTAGGGGTCTCCACCTCTTCGTTGCCCCGGGGCCTCCACATCTTTAAATCCGACCCTGGCGAACAGATATATCCGATGGATTTCCGCCTGGTATAAGATGAACTCGAATAAACGAGTCAGACAAGAAACGAATTTCCCTTCTGGAACGACGGTGAGGAAAAGGGCAGAAACGAGCGGAAAATGGGCGAAAAACATTAGTACTTTTCTCGCATCGGGCTCAACAATGACTTGAATTTTTGCGGTTTGCATCTTCGGAACGAGACGACAATGACGATGACGACGACTAACATCGTCGTCGGCGCAGGTGTATCGGCAGCGGATAAGCAAAGGGATGAAACGAAGGGCGGGAAGGGGGGGGGGAATGGACCGACAAACACAGGCGAAAGAAACGGAGAGTACGAGAACTGGAGAACGTTAAAAGCCGGCCGCGGGGGTGTCTATTTGCGTAGATCCGAGAGATCGGACAAGTGGCGCGGAGCTCTGCCTTTGTCGGACTCCGCCGGCTCCGTGGGTGGCTTGCTCTTGTCTTTACCCTTCGTTTTGCGTTTTCTCCCGTTCCTCCCTTTCCTCCTTGCGCCTCCCTCCCCTCGACCGCCGCCATTTCGCACAATCTCATCCGTACTTGTCAATATCGTCATCGCGTACTCTGCGAAATTATCAAAATTTTTCTCCCCTTCTTCAAATTTTTCGATCTAACATTCTACTTTGATATTTTAAACAATTCTCTTTTTTGAAATTATTTAATTTTAAGTTAAATTTTAAATTCCTATGTGAGAAACTGTTTATTATCTATTGGAAGCACAAAATAGGAGCTCAATTTCTATGTAAGTTAAATGTATTGATGTTTAAAATTTATAAAAAACGTGAGAAAATTGAAATTGAAAATTTGAATTCGAATAATACATTTTTATTCAATTGCGATTCAATGCATTATCATGTATTATGTACACGCGGAAAGTTAAAAATATTATAAAATGATTGAAACGTATTTAAAACTAAAATATTAATTTAAAAAAAGATACCATATAATTTTTATATCTCGAAAAATTATAATATCATATTAAATATTATTATCTTGGATATTTTGTGATCAACAATGAAGCAAGTGTGCTTTTATTTGGTCCCCCCCCTTTTCTTATGCCATCAACTTCCACTCGAAATATTATCCCGCGTGATCCTCTTAGTTCTTCGAGCTTTCTATGCCATTGTTACTATCAATGTACTTCTTTTCATCTTTCGCCATATCTATCGTTCGACATATAAAACATTATGACATTATATATTTAATAGAACAGATAAGAAAAACAAAGAGCATATTAAAAAAAATGTAGCTAGAGCAACTGATTAGAAATGATTATTAATCAGTATTATTTGCTTTGATCGATGCTTATGCTAAGTAAATTTAGCCTAAACAAACATTACCTATTTTTTCCAAATATTTTTATTCAGATAAAGAAGGAAATGTTACGTCATGCTACGTATGAACATTTGCTTTTTGATGTTACGCGATAAAATTCTTTCTCAATTACAAGCAACAAGCGTCCATTTAATTTAAAATGGAACGTCACGCATAGTCACGAGAACTTAAGAGATTGGTATTGATTGGTCTGTTTACGAAGGACACACAAACACCAATACACAAAGCCAAGTCTAGAGTATAAGGCGATGGCGGAATGCAGCGTGTTAATATTGGCACGGAAATTACATAAAAGGAAGCCCGCCGGAACTGTATGTCTCTCGATAGATCGACCGATCGATCTCCCCGGCAGAGAAGATCCGAGATGTTGCGATTCTTGTTCGCACGTACGCGTGTACTTTTTTTGGTCAAACAATATCTCTTCCGCTGAATAAAAAAGAAAAAAATAGAAATAACCGTATATTTTTCTCGTTAGATAATAAATATCTCCAACAATATTATAAAATCTTAACGAAATAAAAAATGATGTGACACTCAACACGAATTTTTGATGAGAAAAAAAAAAGATAGAAATAACTGTATATTTTTCTCGTTAGATAATAAATATTTCCAACAATATTATAAAATCTTAACGAAATAAAAAATAATGTGACGCTCAACACGAATTTTTGATGAGAAAAAAATAAAGGATTGATTGCAAAATAAATAGAAAGCCGTGAAAGAATCTCTGACATGCATATAAAATAATACCCTTTATAATAACGATTTATAACAAATATGTCTACACATCTCTCAAATATGTATCGACATGGAATAATAACGTAAAATTTCGCATTAAATTTGCGGTACGTACCGACATATTAAATAATTAAAATCGTTGCTAATTAATAATATTTGCTAGGACATATGAACATGAATAAGTAAAACGCATTCGTGATTATTCGCATAAATTATGTTTACGTGAAATATGAGGATTGCTTTGAAAGTCAATACTTGGAATTTATGGCGCGGGACTGTAAATTACATCGCGCAACGTAAATCGAATTACTCTCTAGCCCGGGACACGTATATCTGCAGGTTACGCCAAGTTCAAATATATCTATGTCTACCGGGCAAACATTTTAGATCAATGCACGAAATGGTCTTGACAAAGGGCAACTAATTACGTTAAACAACATGTGAATATCAGACATTATCGATTCATTGAATAACAAGTTAATAGTAGTTTATTATTAACGCGGTCAATGATCTACTATCGGTTATACAAACAGCATTTTCCCCGACGCCGCGATTAAACCGCTATTTGTTCAATATTATCGCACACCTAAGTCCGCTAGGATTGTCCGAGTACACGGATAATTAGGATTAGAATATGTCGCCAAAAAATATTTCGCCGAACACGAAATAAATATCTTTACCAGAGGTTTTGGACAATTTTCATTTATTAAGTTCATTTCAGTTCTTATAAATGCATGTCAAAAATATCTCTTTAAAAGATATATAAATATATATATTATGAATATATTTTAAATAAAATAAATTATTAATAGAAACATTATTTAGACGTATATTTGAGCGAGGAATTTTGTATTATTTATGATAAATTAATTGAAAATTTCAATAATAAAATCCATCATCGAAACGTATATTAATATCAATCATTATAATATTAAAAGCACTTTACCCTGTGTATCAATCAGTATATATTGATATCAGTCTATGTTTATGATAAGAAATTACAAATTGCAACAGCAATGCACTTCGATTAGATATCCCTCCCGAGGAGGGAAAATTTATCGCGCCTAATTAAGAGGGGGTCATTGTGAAATCTTTGAAACGTAATGCTCTTGAAATTACTCGAGGAGAACTTTCGGGATCCCTTTCGGGATGCGAGTATGCCCACTTTACGCGGCTACGAGCGTATTTTTCGGGGAAATGGAGAGAGACGAGACGAGAAAGCACGTCGGCAAGACCCACTCGAAAGGCCGCGTGCATATCGGGCCCTTTCGACGAAATGCCGAACGTGCCGCTGTTTACCCAGCAACGAAGATCAAACACCGGATCGTGCCCATTTCCCCGTTGCCGTAGTACTTCACGTACCTGAGGTGAGATACCGGAGAGATCCCGGAGTAGAAATACTCCCGCGCTCTCTTGCGGTTTTACGCGTTTACCTGAAAATACCGCCGAGAGAGAAAGAAAGAGAGACAGGAGAGCAAGCGAGCGGCTTCTCCACAAAGGCATCGCGGAAAATTTACGAGAGATATCGTCTTTTATCGCTAAGTTAATCCCGGATGTGCCCTCCCTCGAGTCCGCGGAAGTGCCGACTTTTTTTGCGGAACCGTTGGAATCGTGATTGTAAAACGAAATTGGGTCCGATAATGCAAACACACGTAGATTGGAAGTCGATAGCGTCTCTAATGGTATAAATTAAGACGTCTAATTAATCGCCGTTTGTCGAAACGACGAGATTCATCCACCGATGTCACCAGCCAACGGATGTCCTTGACTAGCAGAAGACAAAGAATGCATTATATTTCTGATGCAGACGTGCGTGGGACGCTTAAGGAGACGGGCGCCAGGTACAAGGCGAGTTATCACTGTACAAACACGCGTTATCGTGATGCGAACTCGGTCCTGTATCATTATGCGTCGTGCGATGAGAGGAACCGAAGAAGGAGGAAGACGGGAAACGCGATAGAAAAAAAGGGGAGGCGGATTTATCTATCTCACTAAAAATATAGGTGACTGATCATATCTCTTTCCTGTTTCAATCGAAATGTATCTGCCTTTTATCGATAGTTGCATTACTTGAGTTACTCCATCTCTTGCTACTTATCTCAAAAGTTCGAGATTAAACGTGACATTAACGTTTCATTCATCACGCACGAACATCGTGCTTACCAACTATCTCTAGAAAAATAAAACAATTACGTAAGCACGATTTCTGGACGATTTCGAATGCATTGCATCTCTCGATCTTAAAAAAGAAGAGCGCGACACGTCGACAATCTAGAAAAGATAGAACACATCTTTATGCGTCGGAAATCGTTATCAAGCTGCACGATAAGGGGCATTACTCGCCAAGAAAAATAGCACTTGCATTCCCTTGCAATTCTTTAATCGCACGTGAAACACGCGGTCGCATTTTTTGCGATTCCCAAGAAAATAAAATTAATTAATTCCTACTTTTGTATTAAATTTTTTCAATCAATACATTTTATAAAATCAAACTTTTAACGATATTCTTATCCAAGCAAAATCATCCTATTTCTGAATAAATATATACGGAATAAAATCCATAATAAAGATCAGCAACATACACAGTTAAAAATATTAAAGTAAGATAAATTAAATATATAATGAAATTAAATAATAAATAATATCAATAATAATAACACGTAAATTTTCACATATTAAATATAAATATAAGAGTACAATTTTTTAGAGCTCGACAGCTATATAAATTGCGACAAAAATTAAATAAAAATTTGATAAGACGTAAAGACGGTTGCTATCGACGACAGGAGGAAAAACTCGATTCTTTTCTTACGCAACTGGTTGCAGCAGTTGTTTCTATTGCGAAATCCGTCGGTTTCGGACTGTGAAAAGTGCCGTGTGTCGCGGAACAATGGGAACTAATATAGCTGTTTGTCACGTCGTGAAACGCCCCCATGGCGATTCCAAGCGTTCACAATCGGAGATCCGGCTTAAGATCGCACCGTTTAACACTGACGGGGTCAGCATGAAATGATCCCGACACATGAGCGTATAAAACACCCCCGTGAAACCCCAACTAAGCGTTATTGCACCCCTAGAGCTACACCCGCAACCCTCTGCATAGTAAGCCTGCCTAGGATATCCGAAAATTATCCAACAATAAAATGCAATAAATCTTATATCTTAATTTATAATTGAAATAACAATTAATTTCGAATATAACAATAAAATATATCGATAGTGACAAGAGCAAGAAAATTTTCGTTATGCTTTTATATAAAAGCAAATATAATGAAATCGTGAAAAATCTCATTCGCCTTTAATAAATTAAATTTTCTGCTGCAAATAATAAAATCTGAATAATAAATTAAATTTTCTGCTGCAAATAATAATAAAATCTTATTATTCAAAAATCAAAATGTTTATAATCTTATTGCAACTGTAATAGAAAATTTAATTAATAAAGACCTTAATATTAAACATTCGTATCAATAAGTAATACTCTTTTTCTCAGTTTTTTTTCTAAAATAATATCCGCTAATTTTTTAAAATTATCTTAACTATTAACATATTAAATTAATTGGTAATTTTGCGAAAGCAAAACGTCTCGATGCGACGCTACTCGTCGAAATAATCGAAGTGTATGTAAATCATCGTCGGAACAATCGGTGCCGAATGCGTGCGATGGGGTACGGAAAAGAAAGGACCAAAAGGTACACGGCAAAAGGGATCAACGAGGATTGTCCGAGGAATTAGCAGGAATATAGCAGCATTTAACTGAGCGAACGCGTCGGCTGAATTTATCGACCGATCACCCCTTGTCGAACCATACGCGGGCGTTTTTCCGCGCGAGCGATGATCTCGCTATTTGTTTCCTGTGCGAAAAGGATGCGTAGTCCCTTTTAATCGTGGTGCATCGGACATGCGCTCCACGTATAGCTTGTATCCTGTACTTTTATATACAAACTAACGGGCTCAAATTCTATATCTGTTTGTCATGTGTCGACGGCTTATCTCGAGAAGAAATCTTGCGTGATAAAATTCTTAAGGGACAGAGTATTTCCATTCCCATAATATTGTACGTGTATACCATTAGATAATGGTATTTTTTGATAATTCTTTTTTTCAGTAGTTTATAAAATAATATCGCGTGAGAAATAATTTAAGAGCTGGAGGAAAAGATAAAAGATATCTTTTTACTTATTATCGAGCTAAATGATAGGAGAAAGATTCCGGAAAGTTTTCCTCCAAACGATTTCAAAAACAGATGAATCTGTCTTATCTGTTCGCGTAAAGTGTTACGTAATAAATGCAGAAATATTTTCTGTTTGCCGTACAAATACAACGGTGTATAATGAAGAATGCAAATTCCGCGAGAGCATCGCGGTTCATTCGATCATCTAGCCTTTCGGTAAATAGGAATAATTATCGCATCGGCGTCGGATTAAAAGCCGGAAACGGAAATATGGAAATAATTGTTATTAAACGTAAACAGCGAATATTTTTAACGAGCATGAGCGAAGCGGCGCTGATTTCAACGGCCTGGATGAATTCGGGAATCGGTGATCGCGTTATGCCTCAAAATAATCATCGTGCATTTCACATCGCGATTATTTTAACCGACCAAAATGTAGAGTCGGTATTTACTCCGCGTACACAAATTATCACGAGCGCAAGTAAATTCCAGTTGCTTTATTCAGATTTGACGTATCGGCCGCAAATGTGACGAGATGAATCACACATTGTGCCCGCGTGCGATGATTAGTAAGTACGACTTTTGAATTAATTGTCATCGATCGACGTCGCTCGTGCAGCCAATTCGAATCTAATAGCGTAAAACCTTTTATTTTCTTTCTTCCGGATCTCCTCTCTATATTTATGTACCGTTCGTGTGCAAAGTTACAATTTCTCGATTATATAATCGTCGAAATATCGTTTCCATTTTTAATAAAATTAATTTATAGGAAATATCAATGATTGCGATGAGCTAAAAATGCTCGTTAAATATATATGTATTTTGCAGTGATTTTTAAATTTCATGAAAAATATTGCAGAATCTATATTACATTATCGACAACAAGATTGTTGAAAAAATGTTTAAATTTCCTGTAAATGATTATCGTGTCAATAAAATAACATAAAATTTAATATATATTATTATACTTTTAATGCCTAATATGCTTCAGAGAATAATTATTCGTAATATAAAATTACTATTTATTTTCTCTTAATATTGCAATTGCATGCAATTTTGTAAAGTGTATTCTAGTCTAGAAAATAAGAATCTCACAAACCCTCGTGTATATATATATATACACTTGTAAAAATATATTTCCTTAAAAGAATTGAAAAGCAAACAACAATTTTTCTTTATAATATTTCACGAATAAAAGTTATCATTTGTAAGCGAACAGATCGTTGTAATTATTTCGTGTGCTGCCTTATCGCGTTCTCGCACCGGTTATCAAATCATTATTCTTCGCGTAATCTCGCTTTGGACAGACAATTCCGGCGCTTTTTAAAGCTCGATATATAAACTCTGCCCGCGAGCAAGCTCTTATCCTACGCGACTGAATCTATTATCCAAGAAGTGACCGGGGAGTACGTCAAAAGCGCGTGATGGATGAGCGATGATTAATTATACGATGTCCACCCCTCTTTCCCCCTTTCCTCTCCAACGAACCAAGTCCCTAACTCACAGTCTCCCCCTTTCTCCCCCTTTCATCGGTAAATACATGACGCGGTTACGATCCACGTCGGCGTGGCTCTTCTTCGAGTTTCCCGCTAACCGACGACGGCTGTGGACGTGCTAGCTTGATATATTAATTTTCCAGAGTGGCCGTTCACGTTATACGGCATGGCATTTCATGGAGACTATACGTCGAGAGCGCTGAAATATTTGACGTCATCGACCAAGCCGTCGGCTACCTCGAAGAATGATTTGAAACGCATCTTATGCAATTATGATACTTGAATTTTGTTAAAATTTTGAAAGATAAGATAGATGCTATCAATATATTTTATTTATTTCTCCGCTCGAGAATAATTATTTATATTCTTAATTATATTTTTCATAATTATATCTTCTTCAAAAATTAAGCCCTTATCCAATCTAATTATTATAATTAAAAAATTACATAATTGTTCGTACAACTAAATTATATAATTATGAATTTAATTTTTATCTTAATAAAATTTCAATATAGCTAATGAGGTTTTTTTTTAAATTCTACATACAATATTTTCAATGCGCAATTTTAAAGAGGGACCGTTTCTCATTTAAAATCAATAGCGCATACATTAAAACGGTTATTTACTGGCGTTGAGGAGTCAAATCCTGCCGAATTAATTTATAAATTGTAAAATAACCGCGCGTAGGATTTTAAATTAATTTTAAATTCGGATTGCCAGGCCGAGGGATCGAATGGCGGATGAATATATTAATCGTTGCGAATGGTCGTTTTACAAAATTATCGAGCCTTTCGTTAAATGCGAAATTCCGTATTTTTCAAGCTTCCACACTTGCAAACAATCAATTTCTCCGGAAATGACGTTCTCTCGAACGTACGAAATTGACGATGCTTCGTGGTACAGAATACTGGAAGCGTAATACATCTAATCCACAGACGTAGGACCAATAGCACAAGTGCACGTGATTATTTAGCCGTATTAATGCGCGTCTAGAGTTTAACCGCAGCCTTCGCCGACGTGACGGGCTGTACGGACAATGGATTTGCTGGACGATGACCAGCCATGGGGATGACCATGATAGTCATGCGCACGGACACTCGCTCTAGAAAATGATAATAAGAGATAGCAGATTGATCGAATTGATCGGTAAGACTGCGTTTTATGAAACAGGCAGGATATTTCATGCTAATGCAATATTCAAAGTTAAAATCAAGAGATTACGTAATTGTCGGATATATTTTATAATTATTGCCGGACTTAATTATATATTTCCATATTTAATTTTTATATAGATTCCATCTGAAGTGTAAATATAATTAATTGTTGTTAAAATATTCATTAAGTATTCATTCTCTGCTAAAACTAAATAATATCTTAATAATATCTTAATAATACCTAATAATATCTTAATAAACAGTAAAAATGTTCAATAAAACTCGAATTCAATTGCTAGAAGAGAGATTCACAAATCTTTTATATTTTATATTTCTTGATAAAGTGCATTTATAAAAGCTAAGAAGATAAATTGTAACAAAAATTTTTAATGTCATATAAAATTTGTACAAGGGCGAACCGTGATGCAATTTTCGCTATTACATTTATCGAATATCACTGATGAAACACATGGTGCGTCTGCAGCGAACAGATTATTCTTAAGCTGGCGCCCTCCCGATTAAATGCAGGTTAAACAGACTTCAATTCGTTAGGCATAAAAATCGTCGGAGGGGTGAAATCAGGTGTGACGGATCAAAAGCAACCGCACATGTTGCATTCTCGCGATCAACGATCCCCAAGTGTTGACGTCCAACAGACCCCAACGTTAAAACCTGATAGTGCTGTGCACTGGCCCTAATTATATGCTATTATTTTCTTAATAGGATCAAAACCAGCGATTCCCCGACTACAAGTCTATCGAAAGCCGCATCTTGATATATCCGATTAATTTCAAAATTATTGTAATAATTCATCTAGACTTAGACACTAAAATAAATTAGAGAAAAATTATATGAAAAGAATATTAATGGAATAAGAAAATGGAAATAAAAAAAAATACGTACAATTTTTTTCTTTTCGTAATAATAACAAATGAGAAACATTGACGTTACATTTGGCAGATTTTTGCACAGGAGTGGATTTGTAGTGAAAATGTGTGATCACATTTTCACATTTTCGAAAATTTGTTTTATCTGTCATATAAATAATATGTATATGCATCATACAATCCAATCAAACAATATGAAATTGTTGAAATGTATATTACGTATAAACAATCATCGCATTGGCAGCGGGGGTGGCGTTCGCGACTTGTTTCCTGTTTGGCGCCAGGTGGAAACCGACGAGGCTCGCCTCGCGAAATTAACCACCGACCGAATAACAATCGGAATCGTGCGGAAAAGCACGGGAAACAGGCGTGGTGGTACGTCGGCCGTGCGTGAAATTGAAAACGCGGCGCCATTAAAACGGCATTAATGACGGGATCGCGGATATTGAGATGTATCTGTGTGTTATCGGGCCGACAGGATTTTTGTGCGCCTGGACGCGCGACTGCGGCGGTACGCAATAAATCCGCGTCCCGGATCTAAATTAGGATCTACGTGTGCCGAATTCATTTCGGAAAATATGGCACGGCCGCGCGTAATATTGGATGGACGCGACGTAAATTTCGGACGCTCGCTTTAACCCCGTCGTCGCGTGTTTGACAAGTTCGGCTCGATATTGTGCACCGGGCGACCATTTTGTAACACAATTGAGAGAAATGCATACGGATAAATCATAAATGTCTATTTATATTCTTGCGACAAATAATACAGTTACCTCTTGTTCCGTTTAATTCGCAAAATGTATATACACCTTTGAGGCTAAATGCAAAATTTTGTGGGAACGATAAATTAATGTTTTCGAATTAATACTTTATAATATTTAGAGTGTTAATAATAGAAAGAAGACATTTGTAAATGTACACAGATAATTCCTAAATGAATTTATAGAATAATCGTTTACGGAAATAGACACTTGGCAAGTTTTTCTTTTATATTCATGATATGTGTATATAATATACTCGATATTTTGTGATATTTTTGAGCTGATATGAAAAAGCCAACAATGAAATCTCTGTCTCGAATCAGCCAACCATTATCGTGGCGTTGTTTTCCTCTTTTTTAATCAATCAACGCGTGCGCAGATTATTTTTTTACACTTCGCTGTATCAATGTAACGAAGCGGAGAAGGAAAGGAAACGAGGATAGCGCCGAATAGACATGGGAAAAGCTTACCGAGACAAAGATTCCCGCGAGGAAGGATAGTCCCTTATCTCGATACGTGCACAAAGGAATGCAGGTCGGATACGAGGGAAAGGAAGGGTCGAAGGAAACGAAAAGAGAACAAAGCGCATCCGTGCGACTACAAGGTGTGACTTTACGCGAGATCGAGAGAGCACGAAAGATGAGAAAAAACTTGGAAGCTTATAGATATGGATAGAAATGTGACGGAGACGAAACGTATGAGGATTATGGGCGCAAGTGTATGAAATGGTACGCGAGAAAGGAGTAGAGAGAGAGAAAGAGAGAGACAAAGATGAAGGATGTCAAAGGATGCCACGTAGACGCGGGCGGAAGCAGGATACAAGGAATAGGACGATATTGCGAGGCGCATGAAAGCGAGAGAGACACCTGAAAAGAAGTACCTGAAGTACTGACGTAGGCCGGACAGAGAAGATGAAGGAGAAAGAGAGATTGCCGAACGTCGAGGAAGCCCGCGGAGAGGAGAGCGTACGCGCGAATGAATCGGAGAGGGGACGAGGAAAGCGGACGAAGGGGGAGGTGGGGACGAGATAGCGCAGTTATCAGCGACCGAGAGGTAGTGTGTGGGTGCGTCGGCCATGTTGCACGAGCCTGCGTGCTTGGTCCTCCCGTGTGTCTCTCCCCTTCTCTCCTTGCTACCCTTCCTTTCACCATCGTCCTCCCTCCTTGCCTCCCTGCCCATCATCACTCTGACCCTCGCTCCCCTCTCTATCCTTCTCTCTCGCTCCTTCTCTCTCTCCCTCTCTCTCGGCGCGTCAATATCTCGACCCATGGTCCCCCGTACTCCGTGCCGCTCTCGGGAGGGCAGCCTTCGCCCTCGGCCAACCAGAAGGCAAGCTGATACCTCGCTGTAGCGATGGCAACGCTACGCAGCGCGGGCTGCGTCGTCGACAACGAGGCTTCCCGCCGACGACGAAGAAAAGGAGGAAAACGACGAAAAAGCATCGAAGAAAGAAGAGTCGGCCAGATAGTCGATGACGTGACCGGCGACGACGAAGAGGAGGGCGTCATGAAGGCCGAGGAGATTAGACTGGACAAACTCCCGTCACTCGATCCTAGACGGAATTTGAAAGAGAGAGAGAGAGAGGAAAAGTGAATTTGAATTAATGTTTATTAATTATATTTTTGTTTATTTATGCTGTTATTATTATATGACAAAATTATTACATTGGCTAAGAACAAGGATTTTGTTAAAACTTTTTTTTTTTTCATTATGTCTCTTTAATCTATTGATATTTAAATTCTCCTTCTTACATAATGTCAAATTTTTTCCTTTTCAAAATATAGGCTATATTTCTTTCAGTTGCAAAATATTCTTCCTTTCTCCTCTTGTAAAAATAATTATATGTAAATTTAATACGCGCGTATGCATATACTTTAAATTTTTTAGAAAATTGAAAATTTACTAAAAAATTCTTTATGCATATTGATTCAATGTAAACGTCCTTCAAAGAGTTATTTTGAAATTCAATAAACCTGACTGTGAAAATAGCGCGTGATATAATAATATCAAAAAAATGAGAAAGAGTATATGTGTATTTTACCATTATAACTTATAAATATAACAATTATAAATCTTGATGCACAGGGAATTAAATTATTATCGTTATTATCGTATTTAGAGAATGTTTTCCATATCATCGCTCATAATAACACAGATCAGATGGAGATAACTGATCTTAAAAAAATAATGCAGTTTTCGAAAATAATAAAATGTATGTACAATGAAAGTTAAACACATAATAAAATGAATGAATTAATTGAAATTTGAATATATATACATGTGTATACATAGGTTTTTTTTCTGACATTTATATCGCCTTGATCAATGTAAAATTTTATGAAGGAAATCATCGTTTTAAATTAATCGTTAAATGAGCATCTGTTTAAGAAGATTCGAATGAAAATTACATAATACCAGGGCAAATGGCTTCCTATATTGTACGTAGAGAGTGTTTCTTTCTCGAATGTTAACACAACTCGAAGCTGATACCCTCGGCGAAACGACTCCATCGTCGCGATAACCAAATATTGTCATTCCGATTATTACCGTTGGTAATAAGTCCCTCCCTCTGCCTGTCGTAAAACAGAAAGAAGGCGAAACGACTTCGGTGGAGAAAGGAGAACCGTCCGGTGACAAGACTGAAGTTACAGATTAAACAAACAACGAGCAAAATACGCAATGATTTATTGGAAATGGAGGATTCACTTTAAGCTCTCCCTCTCTTTAGTTATGTGTTTTCAGAATATTTTAAGTTATCGACATTCTCTTTTTAGAATTCACGTGACAATATCATCTATTAAAATTCATAGATATTATAAATATCACTTTATATGAAATTGACATAAAAGGTGAAAAAAAAATTTTATAAAGTTTTCAGAGAAGGGAGCCAAATTGATCAATGTTTATGCCCGCGTTTTGTATAAATTTCTTCATTTTACTATTTTACGAGAATACTTTACAAAAGTATCTGATCATATTATAATCATGATACAAATTAAAAAAATTTATAAAAAATGAAGTTGAATTGTGGTTTGGCTTCCGAGAGATTCATAAAATAACTGTGAGCTAAATCTTTACGTCATCATTCGCTTATTTACTACATTTAGAATAATACATTACAAGTTTTATATATGTAGCAAAATTATTTTACGAGAAATATATAAAATAGATAACAAGTAAAATAGAAATATATAAAGCAGATATAAAAAATAATATTGTATGTAATAAATTTTCAATTTTTATTCAATGAATTATCTCCGAAAAACATTTCTTCGTTTAATAATTTTCTTCACATATTATAGAAAGGGAAAGAAAAGGAGATTTCTCTGTATTTGAATAGCAATGGATAAAAATGGTTATTAACGTTTTGTTCGATTTCCGACAAAAATCTGATACAACATCACATAATGTCGGCGATCAGATTTTGTCGATTCGAGTACGCGCACGCTTCTGGCAATAAGGTCTACCCCTCTGTAATAGGGATGATAAAACGACGAGAAAGAAAAGAGGAAGAATGGACGACGGGGCAGATAACGGACAAGCTGATCGAAATTAAGGATAAAATGGTTGAGTTAAAACTGGAACGGAGAGTTATTCAAATAAAGTTTTATTCAAGCACAACCATCCGGCACAAAAACGCTTCGCGTTTTATTTCCTTGGTATGTTCTATAAAATTGGCTAATAATGTATGCACTTTAATCGCCGTATCAATAGTATGAATATAGAGAGCTGAATTGAATTGGTTGACCGTAACTTTAATCAATTTAACCAATGTTTGCACAAAATGTTTTTTTCTCGATACTCATCGTACTTCAAAACACATGTTAGTCAATTTATTATGATATCAAAGGTAATTGTAAAAAATTAAATTTGCCCCGGTAATACATATTTATAAAATTGTCTACATTTTTTACAAATATATAATTATTTTAATGAAAATTTATTATCAATAACAATTCTAAGATTGCGATTTTAGATGCGTTTACATTTATTTATTGTAATATGAAAATTTGAAAATTAATTATAAAATGTCAATAAAATTCATAAAAATGATTGTTGATTTTCGTTTAATGCAATATCGTTCGCCCGATCCACGCCCTTATGAGATATATGCGCATACAATCGCCGCGATACATATGTAACTTAACGATCGACGTGCACTACACTTGATTTTATTACGTAGCAGGTGTCCCATTAAGACCAGGATTATATTCTAATTAACAAGGAGTTTGTCGTGTGACCGCTCCCCTAATCCGTTTACGAAAATTTCAATTTCTCGCCGGCGCACCTAAGTAAACCGGATCCCGTCCTTAAGCCGCAACGATTCCTCGTCGTCCGTACCGTAGCTCGGCGGCGATCACGTGCCGAAAGTGCAAACGACGGTCAGACTTTGTCTTTCGCCGGAATTCGTACTGAAATTATCGCGGCGAGAACAAATCGAACAGATGGTCGCGAAAGAACAATTTTCGCGCAGGCTCGCGAAAGGGAAGACGAGGTCATTTTACACATACGACTCTATTTAATGGAATAACGAAAGTCGATGATATAAAAATCACCTCAAACGCAAACACATTCGTGAAATTTGCTCTCAGAAGTTTATATATCTCATAAAAAATTATATCTTGAGATGTATATATCACAAGATTTCAGTACTAATAAAAGCAATGACATTGCAAAAGGTTTTTATTAGCCACTCCCATTTTTTTACGATATTTACGATATATAAATATCTTTTTAGCAATGTATTTTTTTTTTACGCACATATTTTTACGAATAGGTAAAGCTACTAATATCCTGTAGAAATTCATTTTTTGAATGCGAATTAAGAAAATTTATCCATTCACTTTTCACCCAGCCTAGTGAACGTAAAACACACAAATTTTACTTTCAAATTCTTGGTTTCACTAATCTTCGTTTATTTCCTCGCCCCTTCCTCCCTCTGGCTCTCTCTATCTATCATACCGCACATATATCCTAGTCAGCCGATATAAAACATCGAGAGATTACGGGCGAGTGATACACGCGCACATGATCGGATGATTTTCCTTCTTGTCGATAGTGCCCGTCGGAGTGTCCTCCCTCTCACCCCGGATTCACCATCGTGCACCCAGTCGCTTTCAGTCAACTCGTACTTTCTCCTTCTCTCTAGCTAGCTGCACTCTCTCTTTCTCCCTTTCCCGCCCTCTGCGCCCTATCTCGCGTTCACCCTGGTTTTCAGCGAGAATATATATCGAACGTATGACGTGCCGTCCATACATGCAGTTTCGTGCGCAGTGAAATTAACCCTCTTGTACATTTGAGTCTCGTATGATCTGTTTCATGCGCCGCTCCAGTGCAAGATAACAACGACACGTAAGAGGGTGTTGATCGAATTTTCATTCGTTAAGTTAGAATATACTTTTTCATTTTCGCTGTTCAATTTTAGCAGCTAATTGTTAAATTTCAAAGTTTTATTAGAGCGAAAACTAACTTTGAAATTGTTCGAGCGTAATCTTTCGCTATCCATTAACGACCCCTGAGCCTCGCATTTTCAAGAATAATTCGTACGATTGAAATAGTATAAAGAAGTGGAAGGAATTCGTATAATATTTTTACATTTTGCGAAATCGGTTTTTTCCTACATAACTTATATTCAATTTACTGATGGAGTATCGAAACGACCCGAGGTCAATATTTTCAAAGAACTTCTCCTTGACAGCGCAAGGAAGAAGTATCCATTTCTTCCGGGATATGTGTGTGTTCAATTCCTTGCTTTAAGAGCCTGTAATGATTACACTGCATTTTGCATTGAATCCCCGGGACTTGAAATATAATACAAGCAAAGTGTATGTAATGCTTCGCCGCTATATTAATCGCCAAAAATACGCGCATGATGTTTACGCCAATGTATTCGCGTCGTTCATCAGATGATGCGTCAGATGTAGATAACGGTAACAATTACACATTAAAATTTTCGCCAATCTTGAGATCGCTATCAATAAAAATACTTCAATTTAAATCTCTCTTAAGTAACTTCGACAAGAAGAAAATCTCATTCCCGCATTATCCTCGCTTTACTGATACAATTTTAATTATTTCTCGATTATTGATAAAAAAAAGAGATCTAAAGAAGGAATCATCCATACATTATAATCTACAAAATTATTTCCAACTCAAACATTATATTTAAAACTGTTTTAATAAAATAAACCTCAACTTAACTTTTATATCTAATTTTTAATATAATATATTTAAAGATTTTTATATGTAATTAATAAAAAATACTAGAAAGGAGAAAAGAGAAAGCTGGTACGCTTCATATTATAATTATCGCTCTCGAAAAGCAAAGACCTTTCGCCGTTTTGCATCATGCGGGACATTAAAATGATTCCGATGTAAGTTTTTCCTCGTTTGCTCTCGCAAATTTCAAGGCGCTTCCGTCTCTCAGGAGAAGCTGCGGAGGGACTCTAATGGACACCTTCGCCGTGAATATTCCAGTGTAAAATGGTCGTCGAGGTAATCCCCGAGGCTGCGAATCAACGGGTTACCGTACGAGGCGCGATGCAACGCGGCAGTTTCGTTAACGTTAGCGCGCTGCGCTCTCCCCGGTGCATCTGCGCATGTATTCGCGAGCGCGCGCGTGTGTACAATCAAACATTGTTCATGATTTAGTCAAATATTGGCCGGATACACAGGTCTGTAGTGCCACTCGGTAGTATATCTGCCCCGTGTATCATGTCGAATAATCCGCGGGAGATTGCACCTCCGCATGGCCGCCCCGTTAACTAAGACTCGTTTACGGCGGATATTCGTACGAATACGCGATAATGCCGTGGATACCAACGCGGAGTTGTAGCGATCGCCAACAGCGCACCGTCACCTTATCGCCCACGATAATCCTAACGCTCGTTGCCTGACGCGTCTCGTGCGATACCTGCAGCAACTGCTTGGTCGACATTAGCATGCACGTATGTGTATACGTGCGTGGCATCCGTGAAACACACTGAAATGACGATTTCAACGAAACGCCATGTGTCTCCTGAAGCGTACGTCGCGACGCGCTAATTTATTTGCATTTGAGGAAAGAGGAAGAAAGAATTATAAATCTTGAAATTTTTAGATATTCATTATGTACTTATTTTCGAAAGACGATAAAAAAGGAGAAATATGTGATATTATTTAATGTATTAAATAATATCGATATATGTTGTTTGATAATATTATTTATATAATTTATTTATATAATTTATTTTATTTAATATTATTTATATTATCATTAAACATGCACCTTATACACAAATTCTCCTCATAATTAAAAGAAAGTTTAACGTCATTATGAATAAGGTGTTTAATTTTACCCTAACATCTTATATATGGACTTGTTAAATTAAAGAAAATTAGGTTAGTTATAATTGAAAATTTTTTGGTGCGCAACGCATAACATAAAAGATAAGATATAGAAACACCTCTAAACTCGATTATCACTCTAAGAAACGTAACGAAGCAATTCAAGAAGGAGAGAGAAAGAAAGAGAGAAATATTACAGTAAATAAATTATCTATAAAAAATAATAAAAAAATTTTCTTGTGCTTCAAAGTAAAAAAAAATATGTTTTCACTTTAATCGTTGATATATATTATGCATAAATGTAAAGAAGTAGCAAAGAAGACCATATGCATGCGAGTAAATGTACATAATTAATTGTAAAATTAATGCAGACAGAAATAATCCAAAAAATATATGTGTGAAATATTAATTTTCTTTATATGATATTTACTTATATTTTATCATAATAAAGGTTTGTTCGAAATAATTATCGCTGAAAAAATGTATTAATTTTTAACAATATTAATAGTTTAGAAATAATTAAAGAGATCCGTTTTATAAAATTCAACTTTTAATTCCCTTTAAATGTGTCTCGATCGCTCGACCATCAATTAATCTCCTCAAACGCCGGATCGGCATTTCCGGCTTTCACTCCGGATTACAGCTCGTCGAGCAGTGCGATAAATCGGCATTGAACGAGCGGATTGCATATACAGATTAGGAAATTTACACAAGATACTCGATCGCACTTTGCCAACAAAAAGCTTAAGGTCAATGAGTACAGATCGAGTGTGCTCTCGCGCAAATGTCCCGGAATCGAAGTTAAATATTATTACATTGACGGCGAAACGCGCACCGCGGCGCTTAATAAATGCGTGTGACTCGGGTATGCAGTATCGAATGATTGATGTGTGACAGCTTGCGGAAAAAGATGATCGAAGGATTAATTTAAGTTTTCAAATCAAATCCCGATGTCAGTTCCTGCATTCCGTCTCAACGAACATTAAGTCTGATATTATTATCGATTGCTTTTCATCGATTGAATCAAAATTTTATATTACTTATAAAAATAATTTTATATTATTTATAAAATACTTTTATCAAAATTTTATATTATTCATTAGTAAATTTACATGTGAAAATTTTATACAGATTATCCTGAATTACTTCCTTTTATGCTCTTTTAAAATTTATTCTTTGAGACTTATGTCTATACCATTTGTGATATCTTGACTAGTAAAGTAAGATTTTAATAAAAATATTTTATTAATTTTCTTACATAATTAACCCGATTCACATATTATAATCTTATATTTAACTAATATTAATCGTACAACGTATCGCAAATAAGTTATGTGTGATTCAGCGCAATTATCGTGAGGCTTCTACGACTCGTTTTGCCAAAAAAGATGCCGCCCGATACACGTGCCGGCGCGCCTATCTCGTTTTTAATCTGTCCACTTATTCTACTCATACCTTTCGCACACATGTCCTTATTATCACACCCGAAATCAATCGATCGCCATTGATAACTTGGCTGAAGGTTTGTTTGCTATTGGCACAGCAAAAGCTCCTCGATGATGTTGCTTTTTGCAGTAGCTATCACTATCTTTGATGAACTGTCAGGCAGACATACACGTAGAAAACGTTAACAACAAAATAAAATTGCAAATGTAATTAATTAGATGTCTGATAATGTAATTAACAGATCATATAATTAACTGAAAAAGTTAATATAATTAATTTTTAATTACAAATCAAAGATTCTTTGATACGTAATTATTTCTAAATCTCAGTACAATATGTTTTGAAATCTATGATAATCTATAATAATATTATGCTGTATAACAAAAATCTAGAATAATATTATGCTGAAAAGATAAAACAATAATCTCTTATAAATTCAATATTTGGCGTGTGAATGCAACTGTAAACCGATATCACATATCGCAAGATAATATATATAATAATTAATTGAAAAACTAGCACAGCAGCAAATTATGATAAAAATTTTCAATTTATAATGTGACATAAATTATGTAGAACATATATTATGTGGTATGATAGACACTCGAAGATGCCATTGCAGATAAATATTACAATTTATTTATCGAATTATTCACCCATGTCGAGATATTCGTTATTTGAAGAAGTGAATTTAATGAATTGAATATATATACATACATGTACACACATAGAATTGCCGATGTAATATCGTTTGCTTTAACAAAAGTAACAATTAATGCGACTGTTTACATATCATTTGCATATGGAACACATTTCGACATTCAATATATTTTAATTAGTTTCACCGCAAGATTATTGCAGGATAAAAACATAATATTGTGATTCTATGCGTTTTCCCCTTTTTGCTTTAAATTGTGCTAAATATTTTACGCAAGAATGAGAGGAAGTGGAAGAGGATCATTATAAATTCGCAGAGGAAAAATGACGCGCGAAAGAAAAGCAGCGTTTAATTTTCGTAGAAATACGTAGATTTATTGAAACATTTACAGCCTTATCTCATCGATTCATCGCTCCTTTTACTTTTTCTTTTACCCTCTGACAACAACGCGAAATTCTCTCCACTCTTACCTATGTCTTTCATTCATTCACTCGCTCTTTCTCTTTCCCTTTTTTATTATTTCGTCTCTCAAGAGTCACGTATATTTATCAGACATGGGCAAATTCGATTGAGAATATACGTGACTCTTGAGAAAACAAATGATAAAAAAGAGAAATCAAAACTTGAACCTATCAAAAGAGAAAGAGAAATCAAAACTTGAACCTATCAAAAGAGAAAGAGAAATCAAAACTTGAATCTATCAAAATTATTAATTAGTTAAATTTGATTCTCCTATAAAGAGAATAGCATGATGATATTGATGGATAAAAAAAATCTCTCTTTCTCTCTTTGTTTTTATCTCTATCTCCCGCTCTTGTTCTCTCTTTCTGTCAGGAAGACGGTAAAACGGCTCAAGAGACAGTGAAAGCGTATTATTTACAGATTTTTTTGTGGATCGATTTTTCATTAGTTTTTAATTTTATTAGAAATTTTTTAATTTTTGTTTTATTAGAAAATTTCCAACACATATGTCTATTTGTATCTAAACTGTATTTTGAAATAGACATATGTAGGATTTTTTATCCAAAATGAAACATTTTTAATGCAATATTTTTTAAAAAAGTGAAATTGCGTGTTAAAGTTTACTTATTATGAAATGTGAAAACTCGTATTGCATTATTTTGCAAACGATTAGATTAGAAATTTTCTAATAAAACAAAAATTAGAAAACAAATAATGAGAGGCTCGCGTTAATTATTATTATAATTTTACGATAGGCAGTTAAAAAATCACGGAAAATTCTCTCGTGAAATTATTATAATCGATTGTATCGCTGTCATGTTCTGCAAGACAACATTTAAGTGCAAAGGGCCAAAATAAGGCACAAAGTATTGTGTTATTAAATAAAAAAATCCGCGCAATTAACGCAACGTGGGAACGCAAACGATCATGCGTGACAGATCTTGCGATGACTCCACGACGTTTTATCCAGTCACGTAATTCACTAGATCATTTGCAATACTACTTCAGTTCTATGAATATGAAATTCACGAAAGCTTTTACCGTCGTCGCGTACCATTCCTTATCCGAAGAGGAAAAGTGAAATCTGTCTGCTTTCATTGGCGGATCGAATCGTTGAAAAATCGAATGTCACGGAAGATGCGATGGCTTGTAATTTCGCTGATTTTCTCAAACGCGCCACTCCTATCGTATTATCAATTTTCTCATACTCTTATAAACTTTTTGAATTTATATTAAATATGATCAATCATAACAATTTTACAAAAGAATTTTTCGCGAATTTTTGCCCATAAAATTATAATTAGTGATCTTTTGTAATATGTATCTCGTTATTTACAGATTTATGTGGATCGATTTTTCATTAGTTTTTAATTTTATTAGAAACTTTTTAATTTTTGTTTTAATAGAAAATTTCCAACATATGTCTATTTGTATCTAAACGAACTGTATTTTAAAATAGACATATGTAGGATTTTTTATCCAAAATAAAACATTTTTAATGTTTTATACTTTTTAAAAAAGTGAACAATTGCGTGTTAAAGTTATTTATTATAAAATATGGAAACTTGCATTGTATTATTTTGCAAACAATTAAATTACGATTAGAAATTTTCTAATAAAACAAAACTTAGAAAACTAAAAAACAAATAATGAGAGGCTCGCGTTGTTAATTATTATTATAATTTTAGGATGGGCAGTTAAAAATTCGCGGAAAATTCTCTCGTGAAATTATTATGATCGATTGCAGGCTGTCGACTGAAAGAAGGAAAGGAGGAAATGTGATCCTGCGAAATAGAACTTCTCTCAAGGCGGTACACGCGTGAAATGCAAATCTCGAAATTATGAAATCTCATGTTTAACACGCTTTCACTGTAAATTGCACTGACGTATGATACTCGTATGTTCGCAGCATCACTGAGCAAATTCTATGTCATTTGCTTTCGTAGGGATTTAATTTCGGCTATTATATTTTGAATAAAAAAATTGATCAATTTTCGATATTTTTATGCTGTTGATAATAAAATGATATTTATAAATGTCGTTTAAAAATGTCGACAGTCATCGGATCGGTAACAAACAAATCGTATACAATTTTTGCAATTATTAAGATCAGTTTCGGCTATTACTTCATTCCTATATGCAACATTTTTCATATTAATTGCCGTATATTTAAATGATTAATGATCTGATGACGTGCCACTTATTCCCTGATACAAATGAAAAACAAAACGCAAAAAAGTATCATATTTGGACATAGTAACTGCAAGATCTGTTAAAATGATTCTGAGATTGATAATCAAGATCCTTGGATCCTTGTGATTTCTGGTACAGTTTGTGAAAATCAAATCAAAACTTTCTATTTCTTTCGCTCTATCTTTCTCTGTTCTTTTCTTTCATTTCTCTCTCTCACATACATCCATTTACTCACTTATATTCTATTATATGTATGCACCTAAAGTGCACTTTAGATGATCTATACGATAAAATTCGAAACAAAACATTTTGTGCCGTACAGTACAGGAAATATGCATATATAAAAAGCAAAGTATGTATACCAGCAAAAAATATACATAAAATATATATCAGAGAATGCAGCATTGAATACGGCATTGAAAATTTAGAATTGCATCCCGAATTTGTTCACCTATTGTATAGATCGTCCAAAGTGGACTTAATATATAATAGTATCGCGATAAAGATTCCATTTATATATATATATATATATATATATATAGCTATATATAATCATATGTATATATACCTCTCTTTAACATATAATATTGTACATCATATGCGCATTAAGATATATACGGCTATCTACAGTTATTATACAAAAACGCGGGGCGTCTCCCGCGTGACGCTCTTAAAACGAATTAATTATTTACTCGACATTCTCAATTATCTCGATGACACGCGCGCGTTCATACACCTCGTGAATGCTCGTGTGCGTGTGCGTGGATACTGGTGTGCGAATGCGCGAACTATGCACATCTCACAAATGCTCGAATATAATTATATTTATACGCGCGCGCACTCGTCCGTTAATTTATATTTATTTTCACGTATAGTATCACAAATTTTGTTCATCCGACACCGCTCTCACTTTTTACCTGGCACTGCTTTTCGAGGCTTATGCCGCTTACTCCATGCTGCGACAACGCACGCCCTTCTACGCCCTGTGGTCGTCTTTATTTAATATTAATCGAGAGTATTTCGGATCACCGAGATAGGTTCATCGTCAAAAGTTCACTTGTAATAGATAATGAATAAAGCGCTAAAAAATTTTTAATTGTTATCAAGAGCGACTTTCTTAATCGAATGAGATGCGATTGTTGAATACACCGCGAAAGCTGAAATCCTTCCAAAATCTACCCAAAAGTTCAAAGAAAATAATTAAATATTTCATAATTTCAAATAATTATTTGTATAAAATATTATCTTATTTTGAAATTTGCAAAGTTTTTATCGTCAATAAGAGAAAAAATATTATATTTCAGGAGCATATTTGAAAAAATATTATATTTCAGGAGCATATTTGATTGAAAAATATTTCAATGATAATATTTGACAAGATTAACTATTTATTCTTAAATATTTTATAGATATTGTTAATAACAATGAAGAGATATTTCAAATAATCAAATTAGATGAAGTAAACTCTTGATAACAATATCTATAAAATATTTAAGAATAAACAGTTAATCTTATTATATATTATCAGTGAAATATTTTCGAATCACACACACAGATATGCTCCTGAAATATTTTTTCTCTTACTGACAATAAAGATCTTTTAGATTTCAAACCAAGTCAAATGAGACATGCAGTATTAATCATGCCTATTATTTTTAGTAATAAGTTAAAATAGTAATAAAATCAAATGAAAATAATATATAACATAAAATGGAAAATTACCAATATAATAGAAAATTACCAATCAATAATTTTCAATAGATAATTTTTTCGAAATTATATCGATCAATATCATTATATCATATCAATAATGTACATCGATAGTTAGATCGGTCATTGATTTTGATTTTCTTTCATTTTAAGCATCTTTTATCGCTCTGTTTTATTATTGTTGCATTTATTTATGTGTTGCATGCAACACGCGAGGATTATTGACAATTATTGAATTTTTATCACGTAAGAGATAAAATTATTAATTATAAAATTAAATAAAATTATTTTTTATTTTAAATCAGTGACAAATTTGATACCTTGTGAAAATGTAACATGTCGATGTTGGCAGATTTTAATAACTAGAATTATCTTATATTTTTTTTCTCTTTTGATTCTTATAAAAACGATATAGCAATGATATATGCAACAATAAATACAGACCGATAAGAGATAATTAAAATGAAAGGAAATCGAGATTAATGACCGATCTAACATTGATGTGCATTATTGATATAATTCCGGTCAATATTCCATCTGCCAGATATTTTACAGATTTTTATTAGAGAAATAGAATTCCCAAAATAAATCATACAACATCAAATGAACAAATTCTGATAATTATCTATTACTATCAATTATATTTTTGACAGATTTTACATAAACAGTTTTAAGTAAAAAGTAACAAGGTCTATTTAATAAATATAAATAAAAACTATAAATAATATCTATATTAACTATAATATATAAAATATGTATATATATTAACTATAATTTTAGAAACTATTTTCATATGAAAATTATAAATATCATCTATGTGTTATTATTCGTCATTATATTTTTCCTTTCCCAACAAGAAATAAAAAAATCTTTTCTTTTACGGAAAAAGAAGTAAAACAGAATAGAAATGAATCGTGAAGTAATCTTTTATGTACCGTTGCTCGACTATTATTACAGAATTACTTATTAACTTCAAATATTATTCCATACGCGCTCGCTTTGGAAGCTTATTGAACAAGAGCATTATATCAATGATATTGATTCCGAGATAAAATATGTTATATGCTGAATAAGTGTTGAAGCTTTTTGATGCTCTATGATTTATTTTGGAAATTCTATTTCTCTAGTAAAAATCTGTAAAAAAAATCTGACAGTTCGACTATTGCATTTTAATTAACTTTATATATTGTCTTATTAATTTTGTCGGACGATTATTGTGAATTTGACTGAAAGTGACAATTGTCTATAAATTCTCAAATGTTTGTCGAGTTTACGTAATCTTGATATGATGTGCAAGAAATGGAATATCAAGAATAATCGAGACGCACTCTGCTTATCGCATGAAAATGCATCATTCGTATCATGCGTATCACAAAAAAGTCTCACACGATTCAACGAAATCGCGCGATTACATTGAATAGTTCGATAACCACGACAATATAGAATGTATGATTCAGTATACTTTTGAACATTTATACATTTCTTTCGAACACCTTTTCCGGTGTACACGAGATAAATTCAACAGAATGAAATTGTGACGAATAACATGATAATAAATTTCAAATAACTAACAGAATCGGGCAAGATACAATGACTTAGTAAGCATCGTTTCAAGTACAATTGCAAACAACAATTACGATAAAGGAGATTAAAGCCTACTTTAGATGATCTTTAATTCGCGACAGAATTCTATTCATAATTTCGGCATACGATTTAGCAAACATTTGTCAAATCAGATTCATGACGTAAAAGATAAAATTATCAATAGAATTTTATGCCATTCGTTAGTGTTTTGTAGTGGTTTATGAAAAGAGATGAAATGAATCAATTTTTAGAAACAGAAAGAAAAAATCAATCATCTCATCTCTTCCCATGAAACACTACAGAACATTTAAGGAATAACATAAAATTCTATTCATAAGTTTATCTTTTATTTCATGAATCTGATTCGACAAATGTTTTCTGTATCGTATACCGAAATTATGAATAGAATTCTATCACGAATTAAAAATCATCTAAAGTAAGCTTTAATCTCCTTTATCGTGATTGTTGTTTGCAATTGTACTTGAAACGATGCTTACCAAGTCATTGTCAGTTTGAGTGACAACATACAGTAACGGACATAAGTTTAATACGAGCAACGCGAAGATTGTATACGCATGTAAATATTATTTTCCCATTTGCTTCTGTCAAAGGATAATACACGATAATGTGACCTTCATATCACTAAAGTTTGGAAGTTAAACGTAAATATTGTTTCCGTTTCTTCCAAGTCTTTATGCGAAACGCTATGATCTCTAGATTCTGCTTTTTGAATGTTCCGAAAATTGCTCGTAAAATGTGTGATGCGATAAATGCTAAATTAAAAAAGAATTTCTTCTTTTATATATGATTTTTGTTAATAATAATATAAATATATGTATAAAGTACAAATAGATTTCCTCCTACACAATACATAAACATTACAATATTTATATGTAAAGAAATTAATTTTTATGTAAAGAAATTATTCTCCATTATTGCAGCATAAGGAACATAATATTTCTATGTCAATCATGTATATTGATTTACTTTTTCTTGGTTCCCTTGTAAGCTTTTATATGGTTATTATAAATCATTATTTAAGTATATTGGCGAATTATATAATCAATATATAATATAATTGTGTTGAGAAATGTGTAAATATCCAGAAATATGAAATCATACTACATTCCATATTGTCGCGTTTATCATACCGAGCATTCAATATAATCGCGCGATTTCGAAATCGCATGAGACTTCTCTCATATAACCAATATATAATTCGCGAATATATTGAAATACTGAATTACATTAGCAATATAAAGATTTAAAATAAAGGGAACTCAGAAAAAATAAATCAATGCTGCACATGACTGACCTAAAGACCTAATTACAAATCTCATGCTACAATAATGGCGAGTAATTTCTTTACATAAAAATTAACTTCTTTACATATAAAGGAGGGAATCTATTTGTATCTCATATATACATTTATATCATTATCGACAAAAATATATAAAAAAGGAAATTTATCACTTTTAGCATTTATTGCATCACGCATTTTACGGGCAATTTTTGAAATATTCAAAAAGGAGAATAGAAAAAAATATCATGCCGTTTCTTTATACTCGAAACGCGCGAGTTGAAAATGAGATTTAAAGTTAAACGAAAAATATATGAAAAAAAAAAAAAAAAATAGAGCATTATAACAATATTACATTTTGATAACAATAAACATAAATAAAGTAATAGTCGAGACGATGAACCCTAAGAGCGAGCCGAAATACCCCGAGGAATCCTACCTCCCGGCAGCGTCTCTACCGTCTGTAGACGACGTTCTCCTCGTCCTCGTCTTCGTTCTCATCGTCGTACTCGTCGTCGTCGTCGGGCGGCCAGCAGACGACGGCGTCGACGATGTCGTCGGGACGACGGGCGCGCCGGCGTGGTTGCGTACGCGGCGACGATGAAACGGTCGACGAGGTCGCGGGCGACGTCGTCGGCTCCACGGCCGTCGCGCTCGTCGTCGTGATCGCGGACAGATCCGGCGTCGGAGATGGCATCGGGGGTGCGACAGCGCTGGCGGCGGCATAAGCCGCGGCGGCAGCGACTCAGGCTAAAGCGTAAGGGTGGGTGGCGTGATGTCACAAGCCCGGCGTCGCGGTAGCGACGGCGGGAGGTGGTGCGCTCGTGGTGGCGACGCTCGTGGCGTGATGATAATGCGGGCTCTGATAATACTCCTGATGATGATGATTCGTCATGTGCATCGGCCCGGCGGCGTTGGTGCCGGCGTGCATGCCGTTGTGGTGATGATGCCCGGGTGGCGCCGAGTGCGCGTGCGGATGATGGGGCGAGCCGAAGTTGTAGCTCTGGTGCAGCTGCTCGTACATCTTCATCTCGGGCGGCTTGGTGTCCTGGGCGCCGGGCGAGGTCCCGGTCGTGTCTCGCGGCAGTAACCTGTTGATGCTGAACGGATGATTGGCGGCTGTCCCATAGAGCGGTTCTTGCTTCAAGCTACCGGTCATACCGTGATGCAGGTTCGCGGTATCGGATAATAGATGCGGATGAAGGCTGCGGCTGACCATAGCGGTAAGCTCGTCGTGCGCGGCGCCGAGATCGGGGACTAGGAGGCCACCGATGTCGGTGGTGTCGCTCTTGAGGGCGCTATGATGTTGATGAAGACCCGCGGTGTGGTGATGATGATGCGAGGGCACCAATCCGTGCAGATCCTTATCGTCCTGCTGCGGAGGACCGCCATGGTGGATGGACGAGCTGGTCTTCTTGGTGCCGGGCGCGCCTTCGTGAGTGGGCGGGCTGTGTTGACCGGCGATAGTCGCGCCGGACGCAGCCGCCACCGCCGCTGCTGTCGCTTGATGTTGATGCTGCTGATGCTTGCTGGTCTGCCTGGTCAGCTCCTTCTTCTCGTCCTTGAACCTCTTCTGCCGTCGTAGATAACAGCCGTTCTCGAACATGTTACCGCTGTCCGGATGCAGCGTCCAGAAGGACCCCTTCCCGGGCTTGTCCGGAGTGCGGGGCACTTTAACGAAGCAGTCGTTGAAGCTGAGCGAGTGCCTGATGGAGTTTTGCCAGCGTTGCTGATTCTGTCTGTAGAACGGGAATAGGTCCATGATAAACTGATAGATCTCCGAGAGGGTCAGCATCTTGTGAGGCGCGTTCTGTATCGCCATGGTGATCAAACTGATGTAGGAATACGGCGGTTTCGCATGAGTGTAACTACGACGGTACGACTTCTCGCTGCGCGCGCGCTGCAGCGCCGAGTTCGGCGAGTCCGGTTCGGTAAGAGCCAGGGGATCCCGACTGACGCCGGTACCACCGCTGGGTGTCAAAGGCCCGTATCCGACGGCGCTCATGCAAGCACCGCCGGTGCCCATGGAAGCGCTGCTGTAACCACTCATCCCGCCGCCTCCCATCGATGCCATTCCCATCGCCGAGCTCATGGTGCTCATGTTGAAACCGCCGGCGCCCTGCGGGCTGCAGCTAGGCCCGACTCCGACGCCCATCGACATCCCCATCGGCACGCAGCTCATCGAGTTGATCGAGCTATACGTGGGCGCCATACTGCCCATGCTGGACATCGCGGCGCTGCTCATGGCACCCGCATCGCCGTACAGCTTTTGCGACTGAAGCATGGTCATAGAGCTGACCGGTGCCGAGGTGGCCTGCTGTCGCGTCGTCGTTGTCAAACGGCTGTCATGAAATCCGCGGTACCACGGCTGCTGGCAGTCGGGTATTCCCTTAATCTTTTCACCGGGCGAGCTCGGACGACCTGTCGAGTCGTCCGCGCTTTCAATGGTAACCGAGTAGTCTTCTATCGCTCTCCTTTTTCCGTCGAGTCACGAATCACGGAGATTCCGAAAGTCGTACGCACCGAGAGAACCGTGGACGCGCGGTAATCGTCTCGCACTCTCTCTTCCTTCACCAGAAAAAAAGAAACTTCACCTGGGAATTCTTGTCGCTAACACTGAATGACACTGAATGGACTTCGACGAAATTCTCCTCCAAGCTCACAGCTTCGACCAGCGACGAGAATCGTCGGGTTCCCTCTTTCCCGCGGGATCTGAGAACAGTCTCGATACGCGAGATACCTTCGGGACACACACCGCGTTAGCGAAACGCGGGCGAAAGACACCGTCCTCTTCTCGCCGGGACACGGTCCGGTTTGCTCGCCAGGAAGATGCGCATTCGTCGCGCGGAGCGAAGATACGCGATCGCGAGGAAGCACCCCCGCGTGAGAGACAGGGGTAATCGTTACCCCGACACCATGAGGGAACGGATGACCCGACGACCGGGAAAGATCCTGGCTCGCGCGTGTTGTACGACGTGGACGAGTGCGCGAAACAACACCAACCACTACGACGACGGCTGCTCGACGGCCGCGCGCGCGGACGGTTATTTGATCGAGCGGGGCCCTGTTTGAGCCACCTCACCGCCTCTCACCACACACTCCGCCTCGTACGCTCAACGTGAGTCTCTCTCTCCTCTCTCTGTGTGCCGTGTTGTGGATGGAGGCCGGTTAGCGAGTGTACTCCGCTACTCTTGAGTCGGCGGCTCTTGTTCAAATACACCCCACCGTCGCTCACCTGTGCCGCGCCCGATCCCGCCGGACCCGCCAATCGCGGCGAGTCCTTCCTCCGGTCGTATCGCGCCCGGCCAATCCGCTCGCGACGCTGCCGCGGCTGTTGGCTCCCTCGAACGTCGTTTTGAATCGTCGCACCGCCGATGTCTTGCGCGGCGCCGCAGCCTCTTCTACCCCTCCGGCGTCGTGCTCCGAATGGAGCGCGCATGCTCGCTCGCGCCAAGCCGATCATCCCTCGGAGCGGAATTGGCTTGCGCAATTCCACGCGAGACACCCGGCTCCACGACGCACGGCCGTGACGTGCCGTGCCGTGTCGTGCTGGCCGCGCGACGCCCGCGCCGTCGCGGCGCGGAGCGCCGCTTTCCTCGCATCTCATGTCATGTCAACTGTCGTCGTCTGCCACGCGTTTGACAACCGGCACCTCTTCTCCGGGCGCGAGTGAGTGACGCGGCCCGCGCGTCTCCTCTCGCGGATCCGCTGCGGATCGCGCGTGTTTCTCTTCCAATTTCCGAGAGAATCTCTCTCCTTCCTTTCGCTAGAGGAAAGCCTCCTCGCCTCCTTAAATCGGAATCGTCTTACGATAATGCATGAATCGGGAACGGGGTCTTGACCGACGACCGATCGATGATCGTTTCGTCGATCGACGAGTGAAATCCACGTGAATTATTCGCGATAGTGTCCGACGGAAGACGCGAGAGGCATCCTCGAGATGAGTCGCGATGGAGTCAACGAGTACAACGCGGAGTACAACGCGGGGACTTATAGGTACAATTGTGTATTGCTGTCAGTTATCTTTTATTTGGTATTGTCTATTAATTATTGTATTACGCTTCGCATGTTTGAGTGAAAATCTCACGCGTACATGCGTTTCGTTATCTTGATTTGTAAACACTTGGATAGCTGTATGAGAATTAGCAATGCTCTCAAAAATTATAAAATAATACTTGAACTTTCGTAACACTCAATATAATCTAAGCTCGCACAATCGCATCAATATTGGTGAGCAACCTATTGAAGTGCACCTTATCCATTTCAATGAATATTAATTTATTCCATTTTTTTACACTAGAGTGTTATATGTTATAGAGACTCTTTGTTTTTACACGTGTATAAGAAATTAACAGGTGTATATCTATGGATTAACTATAGGAGATTAACATTTTTATCTTATCTAAAAATAACTAACTTTTTACATTAACCCCTCGCGCAAGTAATCTGATTAATGTACAATGAACCATCATATAATCTTCAAATATTATTGAAACTGAGAGAAAGAGAGCGAGAATATATTATACATTCATAAAAATTATATATATAATATGAAAAAACGATTTTGACTCTCATTACAAAGTTAGATTCATTACATATGACTTTTATTATTCATTCATTATAAATTCATTTTTCGATATTATTGTTCAATAATACATATGAAGTTTTTTTATTGCTTAATATGCCGTGAATTTAAAATTTTGTAATATCGTTTACTTCAAGTATCTTTCAATTCCTCAGTCTTATGATAAAGCATAGAGCATATATAGGTATACTGAAAGAAAGAAACAAACGCTATATCAAGCCACACATACCTATGCTTACATTCTCAACCTACGATCTCATTTGAATTCTTGTTGATGTCATCGAAATTATCTTCGTGCATTATTCGCGCTGTCTTTTACTTTGCAATCGCGTGCCATTTAATACACGTAATAGGCATCCCGAAGAGTAGTTTATGCCAATTGCTAATTACTTTCGAGTGCTACATCTTGGTTTCTTTAAGTATATTTCTAACTTCCTTTTTTACGCGAACAGGGAACATACTAGTGTCAATATTCCGATAACTTTGTGCTGTAAATAACTTAGAAGCATCTATCTAGATAAACGTACGTCGCAGACCTAGATAAGACGAACATTGCTTGGTACAATGTAAACACCTAGGAGATTTTCCTCTTACTATTTATAGAAAAAGAGAGATAGAAAATCAAAATTTCAAAATTGTTATCACACAAAATTTTATCAGCAACTTTATCTCTATATAAGATATATATATATGTATATAAAAGATTAAACAGAAAGAAATTTTTCCGTCAAAATCAGAGTTGTTCAAAATTAAAATGTTCAATTTTGCCATTTAATAACTACAATGCATTAAACGTTGAAATCCCATACAAAAATATTTTAAACTATTTTAAAACTATTTATATTTTATTATATTTATATTTTTAAAACTTTTATAAACTTATTTATATTTTAAAACTCTTATTTATATTATTTTAAAATTACTATTTATGTTCTAACTATAAAAAACGCACAAGATATTATTATATAATTTAGTAATTGAGAAACGTCTGCCTGTGGAAATACTAACAGTAGGAAGGAAAAATATAACGAGAGATTTATATAATATCTCATAAATTAAACATTCTCATTCAATGTATCTTTTAGATAACCTTGAGAAGTAAAGGCTATTTGTTAACATAATATCATTTCTCTGTCCAAGGAACGAAATTATCTTCTTTAAGATACGACTTCTATAGAAATTAAAAAAAAAATTAAAAGAATTAAAACGAAATATTAAAAGATTAGATTTGTTTGTTTAATATTAAAATCCAAGTTGTTTCCTAAGACATCTTTCAAAGAATAGATTCAAAAATACGTCGCATCACGAACATTTGCAAGGCCCGAAATTAAATCCAATCGCATAACAAGACTTATTCTTATTCCTTTTTATGATCCACATTTTGATTCTTTAGGCTTATAAACGAGCAAAAAATTTCACTGTAAGGATCCATTTCTAAATTTGCGTCAATTTAAAAAATGTAAAAGGTATCTAAAAATATCTACCGAGATTTCGCTTTTCGATAATATATAATTAATATATTTTAATTCCAATCTCAATTTTCAAACAATTGCGTAGTGTTAATTAATATTATTATCAAACAATAATACAGCGATAAAATAAATAATATCGCGGAGAAGAGAACTGCAATTGTAATTATTAAATATTTCAAAAGTTACATATCTTACATCAATATATCCGCTTCTTTTAAAGTAGGGAAAACGGCGAAAAAATAATTGTGTACTACGTCGAGAGAGAACGGCTATAAACCATTTGCGACAATGAATAGTCGCGTCATTTTGCTGATCGATCCCGTCGGCGTCCTCCGACATGGCGTCGGCATTTCGCCGACGGGGAGTAACTGTCAGCACGCAATACGGCCGTATTCGTTAGCATACATATTCACGCTTTTTGTTATCGATATTTTTGCAATTGCGTTGTGATTAAAATTACATTCACGGTACGCGCGAAAAATTATTTCAATGTGTTATTATAAATTAATAACCCATTTTTCGAGGCGTCACATCGCGAGAAAAGGTCTAAAAAAAGAATGGAAACGTGCTATTGTTTCATATATTTACTGCCAATGAGATATTGAAATTAAAGAGAAAACTTTTAAAAAATTAATTATATGGCAATAAATAGTTTTAAGAATCAGTTCAATGAATTTAATACGACTTTGTACTGTCAGCACGCAATACGGCCGTACTCGTTAGCATACATATTCATGCTTTTTGTTATCGATATTTTTGCAATTGCGTTGTGATTAAAATTACATTCACGGTACGCGCGAAAAATTATTTCGATGTATTATTATAAATTAATTATAATATAAATTAATTATATTATAAATTAATAACCCATTTTTCGAAGCGTCACATCGCGAGAAAAGGTCTAAAAAAAGAATGAAAACGTGCTATTGTTTTCATATATTTACTACAATGAGATATTGAAATAAAAAGAGAAGACAATTAAAAAATTAATTACATGCCAATAAGTCTTAAGAATCAGATCAATGAATTTAGTACGACTTTATCAAATCTTAAATGTATATTTGAGTTTATTGTGGTCGTTTATTCTGAAAACACTTATGTTATAGTCGACAAAGATTTTGTTTGACTATTTTTATCGAGACTATTCTGTCAATATTCTGAGTTTGACTGATAAATACGCATTCATTGATTTTTGTGTTTTGTGAAAAATTTTTGGTTTGTCATTTTCATTGCTTGCTGTTTGTTTTCGTGAAACGGGAATTATTCTCTAGTAAAGGCAATGAGCTCATTACTTGCTCAGATGTACAACAGAGACAGTATTCATGCATCGATTGAATGAAAATATTTGAAACTATTTGGACACACTGTGTCAACAGTATACAGGAATAAATGTGTGTGTACATCGATCAATGTGAATGCATAACATTGGCCGAAATAATGTCGACAAAAACATTGTTGACGAATTTTTCATCAATGATTTCAATGTAATCTTTTTGTTTATAAATGATTCTATTTTCATATAATGAATATTCAAAAATATCATAGAAAATTATGCTATAGTTTCATGTTGAATTATTTTAAAAAAAGGACACTAAAAGTATTGATTTGATTGAGTTGGAATCATATAATTTAAGAGAAATAACATTATTATCAAATATTATCCGCAGATTGCAACATTCTAAGAAGGTCGTCGTTTGTATTCATTTTTGTTGGATTATAAATCGTAGGATTATCTCGGTGGGATATATTCTATTAACACCGTATTATTTTCCTTTCGATTATATCTGATTATTTAAAGATGCGAGATATAAAATATGATTGAATAAACACTTTGTGTTACACAATGTGCACCTAGTTTTTATTATACTTATTATGAGATTATCTTTGTGGCCAAGAAACCCGATTCAATCTTAATTAATTATTTATCAAAATCTATTTAAAACACATACAGAAAAAGTATGTCTTTGTTCACTAAGTCCATACTGCATCGAATCTCAATATTAAACAAATATAAATTATATCATTCGAAAAAAGTTCCGTATATTAGATATTTCATATATAAATGACATTTAATGAAAATTGTTTCTCATTGTTAGATGTAAAATTAGTTAATTGCATATTTTTGAAGCTATGCAAATTGTAAAATATCTCAAGATATAGTAAATATAACTTGCATTATTTTCTCGCTCGCACTCTTTATTTGTTTAAGCAGAATACTGTTTAAATAACTTTCGCATAAGTTTCCATAAAAAGCAAAATTTCATGAGCAATGCGAACACACACACACACACACACACACACACACACACACACACACAGAGCTCGCTATATAGTTTTAATCTAATCCAAAGTAGGAGAAGAAAATCGCAGAATATCATTTCGTTGCCGCAACGGTCGAGGAATCAACGGCATACAACTCGATAATTCAAGCATTTAGAGCCGGCTAATACTTTACTCGAGAGATTCGTAAACACACATCTATACACAATATATATGTATACATATATATATATATATATATATATTTTTTTTTAAATGTATATATATGTATATATGTATATGTATGTGCATATATATATATATGTGTGTGTGTGGTGTGTTGTGTGTTGATGGTGTGTGTGTGTGTGTGTGTATGTATGTATGTATATATGTATATATAGATATTACATGTAGATATATATGTTTGCGAATCTCTCGAGTAAATGTATATACATACATATGTGTATGTATATATATATATGTATGTGTATATATATATATATATATGTATATATACACTGTACACATATACATACACATACACTGTACACATATATATGTATATATAGATACGTTCGCAACGAACAGCGACGCGTTCGTTACAACGTTAGATTCTCGCCGAGCACCCACCTGTACACCGAGTCTTTATCGAGCCACAAATTGTTTGCGGAATGAAAATATTGTCCCTGTAAACAAGTGACTACATTGTGCCGAGCGCGCCGTTCTCTTCGTTATAACAAATCGCTCCCTCCGCGCCGCCTAGCCCCTTGAAACACACGCAATCGAGAGAGAGAAGAACTGTTTGTTTCGGTTACCAATCCTTAATCTACGATTAAATAACGATTTGCTATTTGGCCTAGATTATCGCGTATCGCGGGTCTTCATCGGCTCGATCAAGCACTCAACGACCATGCGTAAACGCAGATTAATTCAATTGCTGAAGTTTTACACAGATAGAAATCGTTTTGTCTGGAAAATCTGACGTTCTATAAGAGATATCTTATATCAAATTTGAAGAAAAATTTTTTCCCTATTGCAATTACAGTAGATAATTAATTACAGAGTTATTTCGCAGATAATAAATGAATTTTCTTTGAACTGAATTTTTTAGACAAAAGACACGACAAATTGAGATATGTTTTGAAATGATTAATAAAGACTTAATCTTTGCTGCAAGTAAATTTTAATTTAATAGAAATATAATTAAAATTCATTCGCACAAGCGCAATAAGATATTCAAAAATTTAAATAATACTTTAAGACAGTTTTAACTAATGAAATATAAAGATTAACAATTTTTTTCGCTCGATTCCTGACATACAATTTTCTACGTCTAGATTTGTATTTTTATAATTAATACCGGTCGCTGTATAAATTAAAGGATTGAGAGAGATGTTTCGGAATGAATTCATAGCGATTAAAAAATTATATATTGTTTGTATAATTTTTGTTGCAAAACGCATCAATTTTGCAATCGAGATTGAATTCTTTTTAAATGTATTTTCATTACTGTCCCAGCTAGGGGTAAATGTGTAATTATAGTGCATGATTACGCAAACTCGTGGGACGCTAACCAGAACGGTTCATTTGAAAATTTTATCTGCTCGAAATTACCTCGTTTAATTTTTACTTGCCGCGATTGATTAATGAGATTCATTTATTATTCACGAATGGATTATGACGTAATCGTATGATGAAAATACGTTACCATCAATTCAACGATGTTAAATCAATTATATATTGGCTTTTATTATATTATTACTTTTAAATGAATAATCGGTGCTAATGAGAGAAATACGAAAATAGAAAAATATACAATGCTATAAAATAAATATATGCTATAAAAATATAGAGAATCATTCTTCTCTTTTTATGTGATAAATTTCAGCTCATCTATTCTCGCGTTTCAAGATACTCATAAGTATCTTTAATATAAGAATCAAATACTTAAGTTTTAATTGAAAACAATTATTTTTTTCCATGTAATTTGAAGAACAATAATTGTTATAAATATATAAGCAGCTTTCTATTTTTCAAACTTTGCAATTTAAAACTCTGAAAAAGTAAAAGAGCTTGATAAAGCGGAAAATTTTCATTTTGAACGGTCGAATTTCCTGATATACATATACGTTATAAACGTTTGTAAACCACGTAATATACTCGTGCTTTTCGATTATTGGGTATATTACTTAGTTATCGAGTTCCTGTGTGTCGAGAGGATTGTTTAACTTTCGTAGGCACGGAAAAAGAGGTGTAAGCCCTCCTTCCTCTCCTCCTCCCTCTCTTTTTGAGGTTCCAGCGCAGCTTGATAAAAAGTGTTTTGTCATTTTTATAAGGGGGACACAAAGAGGATGACAGGACGACCGGCTGGCCGAACGCGGCTTTGTGGAGTTCCTGAAGGATCCTACCTGGATCCACGTGGGTGGTCTTCTCTCCTTCCCTTCCTCCCTCCCTTTTTCTCTCTCCTTTTTTTCTTTAGCCCCTCGTTCCTCGTATTATTAACGCCGGTGATAACTCGTCGGCACACAAGGGCGTTATACCGCCCTTCCTTCTCTCCGGGCCTTCGTTCATTTCTACTCCTTTTCTATACGTGTTGCGTTGCTGTCTGAATGGCGCACGCTTCGTACATCCGCGAAAAGGACGATCGTATATTCATGGAGACGAAGATCTTCCACATAAGAATCTATCCTCTTGTGTCTATTTACTTATCCATTCATTTTTATTTAAGCTTTTCAACACCAAATTATTTTTATTTGATGTTAGAAAACGTATTGGAAAAATATGTCCTTGCTTGGAAATATGTTTTCATATTTCTCACATACATATATGAAATAATAATTTATTGGCAAAATTAAAAGTTTTCTGATTTTTATATTCTAAGTTAATATTTATTCAACTTAAATTTGTATAATAGAACTCAAAAATATAGAATCCACAATAGAGAAAGTGTCAAATCTTTTAACAAAACAACTTATCAACATCCTGCATCGATTTCCGTCAGAAACGGAAGATATACTCTTAAATCTTCTCGGACTGGTTTTTCGTCTCCTTCAGAAATCCGTGGCAGATCCTGGTTCGCCCTAGAAAAATATCTTGGGACCTGAATGAACCAGGATGCTATACATGTACCTGTCGCAGGCGATTGCTCACGGAAAATCTTGACATCGACGGATTTGTTGTCTTAAGGATTCACTCATAACAAACTACGTCTGCGTCAAGAAGTCAATATTTCGTAAAATAAATCAAATCTTGTGGCCACATCAAGAAGTCAATATTTCGCATAGAAAAATCAGATGATCTTTCTTTAAATCACGTCCCAAAACATAGAATGATGCGATGTAAGTTAATTTTTTGACCATGTAGAGAAAGAGCGCACGTAGAGGCGTCAAATAATCGATAATAAAGCATCGAAAATCCTTTTTATGTTGAGTTTATGCAAGATATTTTGCAGAATTTCTCCTTTTTATTTATAGACACTATTATTTCATCCAAATAATTGATATGATACAATGAGACATGATAGAATGTCTTCACAAGCATCAAATTAAGTTAGAATAGATTAATTCTTAGTTAACTTTAGTCGAATTTATTCAAATTCCAATTGTGAGATTAAAAGATTATTTAATCTCACAATTGGAATTTGAATAAATTCGACTAAAGTTTAAAGTCGATAAACAGATGTGTTTTAACTTAAATCGTTATCATAACATTTTCGTAAAAAACAGGAACACAGGAAATATTTAAAATGTTAAGTGTGAAAAGCTAATTTACTTCAAAAATAAATCTGCTTAATCTGACAGTCTAGTCAAAGAATTTTGCACTCGTTCCAGCTGTGAAAATCTCGATCTGTTATATTTCTTTGGTCTTTTTTGAAAATCTACAAATCCTCTCGAATTCATAATTTTTTACGTCGTGTTTCCGCAAATATTCAAGAAATTATATTGAAAAAATCTGCAATAAAGATGCATTAAAAATTAGAAATGATAATTTAAGTAAATAATTTAAAATAATTTGAATAAAAATTGCTAACTTCAAGATTGGTTATACACGTTGCATATATGTGCACATTCAAATATAATATTTTTTCATTGATTAACATAATAAAATGCAGAATGACGTAGAATAATGCAAAGCACATTGCATATCGATATCGTCCGAAAAGTCGGTAAATAGTAAAGCATTAATACCTTCTAAATAATTAATTCTAAATGGTAATTATCCGATAATAGCCGCTGGACTACAATCTGTTGACATTCTGAGAGCAATATTGTAATTTGTATTCGAAAATTAGATTCATCAGAGAATGATATTTAGAAATCTGTTCGAGCGGAAGAATATTATATATTAAGTATTATAACTTTAGTAGTATTTTACTTTATTATTAAATTATTAACATTTTCTGAACATATTTTCAGGTGTTTTTGGGAAGGACGTTTTATATGACGCATAATAATTCCTTTAGATAAGATAAGCGGAGACTCCTTTCTTTTTCCCTTTCTTCCCGCACATGAAATAGTTTAGAATCATATACAGTGATACATCACTTTGGATCATTTCAGTTTTATCTCCTATGTGTATTTTATTATTAATTTGAGTAAATATTGCGTCGTTATCGCTACTAGCATCACTATACCAATAGAATATTACGTTTGAAAAACTTTTTCAAAATTGATAAAATATTCATTCCTTTGCATTCCAATACTTGATGTTGAGTCTATATGGCAGTCTATTCTTATTGGACATTACGTGCAGATAAAAAAGCATATAGTAAGATTATTAATATTTAACATTTCCACTTTGATTTTGAAATAAGAATTCAAAAATTCATGCAAATCTAAGTGTACTTGTCTAATAAATATGAAAGAGTTGTCTGCAATTTTAGCACGATATTCCTGAAAAGAGTAAAATATACGTCTATTTTGTTTTTATCGTATCTCATAAGACGATTAATCGGGAGGCAAAATTAGGGAAAGGATTATTGAGAATTTAGCGGTTTCCGAATTTAACCACCGAAAGGGGTGGACTGTTGTGGGGGGAGAAGGGAAACAAGCGCGAACACGGGAACTGTCGCAGGAGTGTCCGGACATATTGAGCCACTTAAAAAACGATATTTCGATGTGTGTGCTTTATCGGGCACGAACGTGGCGCAGACCGGATAGTCACGTGCTGTGCGTGCCTCGTCGAGGATTTCCCAGATTTGCGATCCCCGAATCTCGTCGACCGTCCTATCTCCGGCGAAAACCCGGCTCCGCGGCGACGAGGCACCCTCGATCGGCCGAAGGCAAAAATAATAGACTCGTCGCACGTTTTCATTCTCCGGCGAGGCGAGATCGACGGCTATTATCTATTGCACCCTCGTCCTACGCAAAAACCCTTCGAGGATAGGCGCAATCACGAAAATTCCACCCTAAACATTTTGAGAGATGATGGCGATAGAAATTTGCAACTTCTTCATGCATTTAATTATGCAAATAATTTATCTCTGCTTTAGACTTTTTTATTATTAATATAGTTTATCTGTTAATCTCCGTTAATTTTCTGCTCGTTGAAAATTTTCGTTGTCAATGTAAAGACATTGCAATAATATCTCAAATGATATGTTCAAATTATCAATACAATTATCATTGATTTCTTTTAGTCGCATCTCATTTTCCATGATCGTTCCTTAATTTTCTCTTCTAAATTGTTCTACATGTAACATGTTTGTAAAATAATCTAATATAATTGGTGGCAATATATCTGACCTTGATCTCGATAGATTTTAAAATTAAAAATAAATTGGAAATGAATTTTCACGTAGCAGATTAAACATTTGATACAGCAAAAATTTTCATTTCTTTATTCGACGGGAAAAAATGTTGTTTTTATCGCACTTTTATATTAAATAGACGATTATTCCGAATAATTCGTGCGAAATGTTAAAGAGAATATGCAGTGTTTTGTAACATTCTCGAGTCTCAGAAGAGAGCCCGGGAAGATTTTCGATATTTTCCGAGAGCGAGAAGGACGTTCCCAGCGCGTCGTGTAAAAGCACGTATGTGGCGAATCGATTGTGCAAACAAGAGAGCGCCCCCGTCTACCGTTCTCTCGTTAAATTTCTGTTTCACCGTTTCAATGCAAACGTTGCGAGATATAAAAGTTGCAAGCAGGCCATCAGGCCAATCCGAAAAGTTTTGCTCTGTTTGCTCGCCGCGTCTAACTTATTAATAGCGTATAATCGCAAATAGATCTCTATTTGTATATGTGCAACATTTTCGTTTAGAATATTTGCTGAATACGTATTTTTTATTAAAACTTGAAACGGTTTGTTTTTCGATGAAACATTAATTTGATTATTTTTTTTTTTAAATATTAAATCTTAAATGTCTTGGTAAGAAATATTGAATGTGAAATAATATATTAACTGTGTGTGTCAAGATTCTGCTAGAGTGCGTTTAAATTTGACTAAAAATATTTGGGTAAAAATTCATTTCAAAAAACATTTTGTTTTTGCACATTATTTGGGTAAAAATTCATTCAAAAAACATTTTGTTTTTGCATCTAGGATGGTCAAATATAGTTTATATCTTAATAAGAAGGAAAGAAATGAAATTTGACAACCAAAATAGATGAAATAAAATATCAACTAGAAACCTAATAATATTATTTACCTAATAATATTTTCTTATCTTCAGATATATCTAGGATTTCGAAGATAATTTCTGAAAAGAATTTCAAAGATAATTTTCGAAAAATATCGCGATGAATTCGATATTTAGATCTATATTCACCTCTCACTTAACGCCAAGTGTATCTCTATGCAACTTGAAATTTTTTATTTTTCTTGCACGAAGAATATTATTACATACGAGCCGAAAAAACCGCGTTTAATGTTAAGAGTGGACGCGCGTTTCGGTCATTTTTAACGAGCGTGGTCGTGTCGCGTAGCATTAGTCAAAGTCGATCGATGAAAGCATTGAAAGACAGGCGGACAAGCAGGTGGTGGATGAGTCGCGCCGATCAAACGCCTCGAATTGGCAGCGATTTCTCGACCAGCGGCCGCAGCCATCCCTGTCGGCCAGTCGCCACTTCCGTCGAGTCAATTTTAATAATTCCACCCTCTCCCTTCCCTACGATCCACCTTCGTACCGCGATGACTCGCACGATTTTTCCGGCAGCTTTCAATTATCCGAGGACCCGCGCTCCCACGAATGGGCGAGCGCTGCCTCGCGAAATATCGATCGCTCGTCGTGCTGTCTCTGTCTCTCTCTCTCTTTTCCTCCCTAAGCGATCGTCGCGTTAGCGGGCGTAGGCACCCACACCGGAAGTAGGCGGAACGAGAAATTACGAGTTGTAGTAACGAGAACGCGCGTTATCGTCGCCCGTAATTACGACTTTTACGATCTCTAGAAATATGTTCGAGCCGCTCGTCGGTTCTAATTGGTTGACTGTTACACGGAGTGTCCCAAATTACCGCGTACACGACAGTCTTCCTCATAAAGAATTGAAGTCGTTTGTCCTTAACGAAATTGTCAAAGCATTGATAATTTGACATGTTGTAATATGATTAAAACTATGATAAATTTTTTAAAGACTTTTATAACCGTATTTGTTCAATTTCAGTTTCGCAGATAATGTATTCAATGTTAATTGCTAAAATCATATAAAGATAATTCAAGCAGAGTTTTGTGGAATAAAAGCATTAAAATTTAGGTATATTGTATTTAGAATTATTTTTCAGCTGCTTAATTAATGCTGCATCTAAAATTTAAGTATATTGTATTTAGAATTATTTTTCAGCTGCTTAATTAATGCTGCATCTAAAATAATCAAGGATGTAATATTCAATAATAAAATACAATATATATATATATACAGAATTACAATCCATATAATTGTAATAATCCGTACTGACATTAATATGACAGAATGTTCATTAATTCGGCAAATTTTTATAAAGAATCAATAATTATTTTAGAAGAAAATAAATAATAGGCAGGAAATAAATAATAGATTAATTAATTTCATAAAATACGAATAATTTTGTAATATGTTTATCGAAAGAGATTAATTATTTACAAACGATGGATATCGTATAATGCAATATTATTAATTATCATTTTATATAAAATACAGCAACGTGAAATTTTGCTAAATATAATAACATTAAAACAATATTATTATAAGGCTGAACAATATAGTTGGAAATATAATTTAATCATTAGAGAATATAGTGTTTGATGATTAAAAATGAATAATATCAGTCGGAAATGTGCGATAGATAGAATGTTATATATATAGACACTTTACACTATACACAAAACATTTTTTCATTTTCTTCTTAAAAGGAATATTACCGTTATATATTACTGCATGAATAAGAATTTTAAATCTCTTAAGAGGAAATAAGAAAAGTGCAAACCAAAAAATAAAGATAATGTCGGCACAGATGGTGTAGTAAAATCGGATAAGTACTTCTAAGTCTTCTATAGCAGGTAATATACCCTCTAATATATCCTTTTGGTGGTAGAAAACCGACATTTTTAGTTAGTCGGTAAACATGAAAGAAACTGAAGTTGAGGGAAAAACTCTGTCATAAAACAATAATCGATTTAGGAAAATGGTACATTGTGCTAGATCCTTTCCTTGAAAGTTTTGAAGGATCTTAGATTTTAGAAGGTGCAAAAGTTTTTGCCCTGCAATTAAATATCCATATAATTATATATATAATAAAAAGATAAATTCTATTCTAATAAAAAGTTTCTAAGTGTATATTAAATCTTTTTTTTATATTGAATATTCTTTCAGTTTTAGTTATTATCTATATATATTGTTTCCTTGCACTTAACAATCGATTGTTGATTTAATCATGGGATATCATGTTATATTGAAAAGTTTAAAATTTTTTTTCTTTAAATATCAATAAAATAGAAATAATAAACATCATATAATTTTTATAAAATTATTATAATATATAATAATTTGCTTCTTAAAAAAATAGAACAAAGATTTAATTTTTATCAATGTCAACCGTATCTGAATTATCTTGATTACTATAAAAGCTTATTATTTTTTATTAAAAATTGATCCAACGCCGTTGGATGATAAATTAATGTTTAAAAAAACTGTCAAAAGTTCGAAATAAATAATATGCAAAAAAAATCAAAAAGATAAATTGTGTTACCGCATTATTTATCTTTGCTCATTTATCTGCGAACCGAATCTAAGCAATATCTACGTTATCGATATATTGAACCTTTTATTGTTTCAGTTCGATCTTCGTGGGAGGCTGCGCAGCGCGTAAAGATAAACATCCATACGCAAGAATAACATCTTCCGGGTCCCTCTAATCACAACACTTGGAGGATACCTCGTATAAGCGAAGAACACGAGTAGGAAAACACTTTTGATAGAGCCATCAGAAAAAAAAATGAGAGAACGATCTGGTAGTTCATCAATGCAGATCATTATTCAGAATAACATATAGAAAAACTCGCGTGCATAAGAGTTGGGATAGAATTAACAATTTCTTGTAGAAATAGATTTCGGAAAAAAATTGCACGAGTTATGAAAAAAATTAATTTGAAAACTATTTATTCCGTTTAACGTAAATTAAATTTTTCTTAAATCTTGGGACGCAATAATTAATTAGTTGGGTCCAAGCAACAATATAAAGTGATAACAAAAAATATCGGAAACAAAGTTACATGTACAAAATTAATAAATATGGGATTCTTAAGTTTATCAAGATATTTCTAAAGTAAGGTAATTAAATTCATGAACATTATATTAATATAATATAATATTATATTAATATACTAATATATTAATATAAATATTATATAATTTAATAATCAAAGTTCTTCTCTTAAATTATAAATTTTGTATACATGTAATTTTATTCGGATTATTTTGATACATTCCACGCTGTCCTATAACGTTTCGCAAAATCGCAATAATCGAAAATAGAACGACGATTTGAGCTATGCTCGATTCTAATGGCACTTTAAGTTCGTTAGAGAGAAGATAGTTGCATCATATACACATTACATATTGTAGTATTGCGAATGTCTTATTGTTAGATGCATATAAATTAATAAGTCGTTCGAAACATTCGGAAAACGTCTTTTTAGTTTCCTCACATTATATGAATAAATAGATAAAAGATCGAGATTTACGAGATTAAAATTTATCAGATTCTATCAGTAAATTTGTATGCAAATTTGCTCTGCAAAAAATAGTAAATTAAAAAGAATTGATAACAAAATTGTAAATTTTCATCTCAAAAATTAATTTAAAAAATTTTAAATGTATTGAAAAATTTATTTTACTTCTTTCTCCATTTTCTTCTTTATTTTTCCTTTTAATTCTCTTAAGAGAAATTTATTTTTTAAAATCAAAATACAACAAATTTACTACTTTATATTGCAAATTGAGTTATATTCACACAATTATATCACTACACTCTATTAAAAAATTAAAAGTTATTTGTTTAATTCCTTAATATACTTTTTTTAACACAATTAAACTTTTCGGTTTTAAAGATTCGAAATGCAATCTCGCAGAATAAATTCTTGTCAATTCGTCTTAATCCAACTATTTTTCACAGAACGCAGAGATATTTCAACGCGAAACGTGTATCAACGGCGAGATAAATGAATATTACATTTTAGTTGGAGGCACATATGAAACTTGCGATACAGTGCGATACTTACCTTACCGAAACAAGTTCGGATAGGTTTACTTTATCGCAGCAGTAACTTATGATTACCCCGTTCGGAACAAGTTTAGTACAAATTAACTTCTACCGATCTACATGAAGTAAAACGGATAATGATTGCCCGTCACGGAATTATAACGACGCTTTATTATAATCTAAGCCTTATTCTTTGTTACGACATTGTAGTCTCAATAATCGTCCACACGATGAATATCGCGTTTATTCTCGACCGATTTCTACAAAAAGTTATACAAAATATGACACGGTATCTGCTTATACAATATGCGATTAGAGCGTGTTATCACTCATAAAACTACGTCTATGTTTATTGCCAGTTGCGGGATATATATTGGTAGGAATATCTGTCGTAATAAATTGCAGAATGTCTATAAAATACATGTGTCGTTATAAACGATATCGGCGAAGACACGATATAAATAAACTTGCATGTAGCCTATTGCAACACTGTATGATAGTCTATATGATTCAAAGGTGAAAAAAGATCTTTTAATCAGAGTGATAAAATCGTAGCTACTAATATCAGCAGTCTCAGTCAAAATTTTCCTAATTCTAATATGTTTCCATAGCATTGTGAACGTTTAATCACTCGGGAAAGTAAATTGTGCCAATCAAACGATATTTGTTAATTCAATTGCAGCTTACAGTAGTTATATCGTCTGCATATTGCATTTTATATATAGAGTTAAAAAGATATTTTTATAGAGATATATTTCTACATATTGGAAACTAAATATATATATATATAAGTACTGTTATAAAATAATTGCTTAAATTTTTGTATAGTATAAAATATTTATCTACCTGCAATCTTTAATAAATATATATATATATAAAGATGACTATTAAAGAAATAATAATATAACTATTGCCAAATAGGAAATTAAGATTTCTGTAAAGATACGATGTATACGTATATCGAATAATTTTAATTTGTTAAATATAAGATCGGGATGATACAATACATTGACTTCAGATGAAGAAAAATAATTTAGTAAATTGCTTAAATACGTTAAAGAATAATTTTCATATCAATACATAATCGATTGACATTCATAAAATCCGTAAAATTTGTATCAAGTTTTCCTGAAAGGCGTAAATAGGAAAAGTTTCCCACGTTATACTTTCCGTATTACATCCAGAAAAATATATTTTTACAGGATGATTGTCAGGTAAGCTTATTGGTACTAATGAGCATTAGATAAGATAAAATACGATATGATAATAGATAAGATATGAAATTATCCCTTCGCGGTCCAAATTATTCTCCACAAATGAGAGAGAATTAAGCTGCGTGCTTAATTTAATCTTATTAATGGATCAATTATTATTATGTAATTATTAATTATTATTATTATCAATATTATTTGAAGGAATATATTTATGAAGAAATATTTCGAAAAAATAATTTACTGATTATAATCATACATTGCTAAGAATGCTTGGAAAATTATGCGGAGAATCACTATAAACATTACGTCATGTCCAGTCATGTCTCGACATGGGACTAAATTAGAGGGGAAGAGGAATAGTTAAATTAGTGAGAAGAGCAGAATAACAAAAGGAAAAATCCAAAACATAATAAAAGAAAAAGCAATATAACAAAAAACATCTAAATTAATGTAACATTTGTCATGTAACAAATAAATTTGCAAGCATGCGAAATAATTTACAAAAATTACATAGCGTTTTCTCTCTTTTTAAAGCCACACATTTCGGAAAACTATTCAATCGCGCGTTGGAATCATTCAAATTACGTTACACCATACAAAGAAAGCACAAAGTAATTATTATTATATTATAAATCTTCATCTTTCTACTGCAATCCTGCGCTGCAAACACTTCCAAACAATTGTTGTAAGTGCGCAAAAAAATATTTTACGTATGATATGTCCAACGAATTTTTAATCGTATATAATCGCGCTTAATCGTATATAAGCAGCGTTCAATAAATAATTACTCCGAAAATATATACGAATTAACTTACAAATTACTTAACAAATCCTAACAATCTCGATGATACATCGAATGAGTTTCTTTTTTTCTTATGGATCGGAATTGAAGATGTGTAACGATTAATCGTGAATAACGAGTGAAATCGCAAATGATAAAGCGTTTCAATCGATAGAATATCTTTGAAAGTACATCCTAGTATTTAAACAACGCGCGAACAAATTACGTAAAAGAAACTTATGATTAATGTATTACGGAGCAAAGGTGATTATTTTGCGTTTTTTATAAAATCACTGACAAATCTGTAAAATCACCGACTGTGCATCAATGACTACAATAAAAAGTCGAAAAAGAATTTAACTCTATAAAATATAACAAACAATTGACAATTTTATCGAATCAAAGTAATTTTTCGTACATTTACTTTCATAAAATCATCAATAATATCTCAAGAGAAAACACAATTTGCAAAAGATGTTTTAAGATTCAATTATCAATATAATACGAATACTTATTAATACCTAGTGATTTTACACAATTGCCCAAAATTTCATAGAATCGCTTAAACGCCATAACATGTATGAGGTAACCATCGCACTTCCGACACATGCTCAGAGATCAGTCACGGGTCCCGATAAATTTATATTACTATCGATCATGAGCGAAGCCATGGAATCGCTCGCGATCGGCGAATCTTTATCACTTTTGCACGCGTCCGGTTTTCCTTCGTGAACATCAGCATTATTGTCATCGTTGTCGTTCTCATCATCGTCCTCCACTTCCTCCTCATCCTCCGACGATGATGACGATGATAATGTCACTCGACTCACCGATTCCTTGTCCGGACCTTCAGGAATGTGACACACTTCGGAAATCAGAACGTCGCGAATCCTGCTTATGGCTTCCGTGGGACCGTTCACCTTTTTACGCAGTATCTTCACCAGCTTCTCCATTCTGACAAATTATGTTTCATGTCACGTTATATTCATTCATGCCGGCTTGGGTGCCATTCTTGCACCGTTAATTCAGCCAAAGATGTAAGAATCTCTTTAGAAGCGAGCAAAGCGAAAGTTTCAGCGAAAAGCCATGCTGCAGGCTAAAAACAGAAGAAAATGGCACGAATTCGGTGCTTGCCATCCAAACGAGAGGTGTGCTAGGAGAAATCTTTCCAAGAGATGATATATGATGGAGGATCTCCGAGGAACAGAAGGAATATCATGCAAGCAGGATTGCATTCACGATACAATTTATGCAGATAATCTTGCGTGAAATGGTCTTGATTGATCTTACACGAGATGATCTTGGGAAAGGATAGTTCAGCAAAAGTTCACACACACACACACACACACAATCCGAGTTATTATATTAGCATAATAACATTGCAAATAAAATACTTGCAACTAAAATGCAATTAAAATATTTTATTGAATCGGCTTTTCCCTTAAATGGTTAGCGAGTGAAAGAAACATACTTTTGGTAAGAATTTACCTTTGAATTAAATTTTTCGCTAAAATTTTTATTATAAGAAATTCCTCAATAACAATTATCTTAAAAATAATATACAATGAAATATATATATTCTGAATTAAAATTATATATATCATATGTATTGAATCGAACCTGAATTACACTAAAACTTTTTTATTCTAAGAAAAGAAAGAAAGAGAGAAAAACAATTTTTAGTAAACTTTAACGAAATTTTAAAAATAAATGACTTTTAAATGTTTATACGATAACATATAATTATATAATATATAAGGGTTATAATAACATAAATATAAATTCGAGTTAACTGAATATTATTAAACGTAAAATTTTTAAATCATGCAGAAATTATGGCAATAGCAATTATTCCGCCAACTTTTATCAAACTATTACAATACATAATATGGCACAATATACATATATACACATACACAAAAAAAAATACATAAATAAAACTAAGATTGATGAAACTAAAAATAAAACTAAAAATTTATAAAATTAAAAAAAAACATAATATATGAATAAAAACATGCTGTTAAAATTCTGCTATAACAATCAGGCATTTAATATTTAACATTGATATGATTAAGATATATTCTACAATTCATTAAAAAAGTATTTATTATACATATCTGCTTTTTACATATATTTAATGCATATTTATAGCTACCTAGATAATTATAGCTATCTAATAAGTAGCCAGATACACATGATAAATTAATCATGTATCAAAATTTATATAATCATATGTATTTTTATAACAAATAATAATAATACAAATTAAAATGTCTACATACTTAAATATCAGCTGGAGCAATTGCTATGTCGATCTAACAAAAAGCTATTAGTCATTACTATTAATTATTATTCTTTACCTTTCTTTCCGTGAAAAAGAATATTTTACTAAAGTAAAAAGATAAAGAATGTATATTGGAATACAATTATAATGGAATAAAAATTGCTATCTTCAATTAGCAGATCTCTTTCTCTTTTATGTAACGCTATAAAAATAGCTGCAAAATATCACGGATATATGAATGAATTACGTTATTCCAGTATCTATGTATCATTAATTAACTGTATAAACATTATTTAGACAAAATATATATATTTGAAATATATAAATATATTTTTAAATTATATATTGTTATCAAGTTATTACAAAAGAAAATAATCAACTGCGGAAAATAAATTTCACACTTCAAAAAATACATTTTCTAAGTAACTTGTACATTATTATATATATATTATTATATATATATATTTTTCTCCGATATTGGCATAACGTAATTCCCCTGAAGCGTGTAGCGTAATACGTCGAGCGTGTACGAAAAAGCATGCATGATGAGTGAATAATAGACCTACGTGCTATTCGACATGTACATAGTAGTAGCCTCTAGTAAAAAGCCCCTTGAAGCCCCCGATATCGGCGACGTGAGAGAATAGCGTGATATTGCTCTTTATTTTTTTTTTTTGCCGGGGCCCCGCGCGTACGTAACTTAGATATAGGCGGTGGTGTAGGTGGCGCGTGAAGGTGCTCTTTGGGTTCTGGAGATCGGGGTTGTCGAGCAGAGGTTTTTCGGCACGATGGAGCCACCACTGACCACAGCGACGTCCGGCACCTCGATAATACGATTGTCGTTGCGAGAGCAACAACCTTCCTCATCCTCGCTCATCGTGTCGCGACTGGCCCCGATCGTCTCGTTCGAGGAGCACGGGGGACTCGTGTCGACCTTGATGTCCTGGCGCGGGTTCTTGTCGGTCTCGCTAAATGATCTCCTCAAGTTGCCGTTCCTCCGTCGCGGTTTCTTAAAGCTGCCTCGTTGATTATGAAACGTGTACATTTTTTGCCAACTCAGGTGATTAATCGAGCTCTTCACTTTGCTCGTCGTGTCGCTTGGCGAATTTTTCTGCTCTTCGAGAACGCTCGGCGATGCGAGGATTCTTGCTTCATCCTTTTCCATTACCGATGTCGTCTCCGCGTTCGCGTATTTCCCTCGAGGTTGATCGCCAGTTTGTTCCTCCGACAATGAGCTGTCGGTCAAGTGTCTCGTTTCCTCCTCAATTAATTTTACTTTGTCATCGCTTTTTTCAACAATACACGCTTCCTTTCGATTGAAAGACGCCGGATAATCCTTCGGCTTCGACGAAATATCTAAATGAGTCGCGAGTCCTGGGTTCTGGTTTCTGATCCTGTCCTTAGATTCGATTTCAATCGCGTTCACGGTGTCTTCATTCGAGCAAGCCAGGGCGGTTTGACAGGGCATCGAGGTTGTCTCGGAACACCGCTCGTTTTCCTCCAACAGTGAAAAGTCTTGCGCGAGATCGCGAGACACTGATCTGGATTCAGAGTTTCGACAATAATTCGCATCTTCGGAGACGAGCAAAAGAGCCGCTACCTCCGCAGAACGGGAACGCAGGACGGAGGAAGTGTGCGACGAGATTGCGGACGGGAAAACGGGTGGTAAGGAGCAAGTGTCGGAAAGAGCGGTACGCACGGGGGTGCTGGTTATACAGGGCGTATCGAAAGTTACACGCGTGACAGATGTGGATACCGCAAAGTTTACGCACTTTGCCGCGTGGTTCTCGGCCAAGGTCCTGGACGCCCGCGCCTCCTGGAGCTCCCGTCGCAGCGCCAGGGTCTCCTCCTCGAAGGCTGCGATCTCGCGGCCCTCGTTGCTAATGCGAATAGAATTGATTTTTTTTGTTTTTACCAAAACTTTCACGTCAATCGTGGACACGGCGAGTCGATTCGATCGGAATTATGAGTGTGAATTAGATGTAAATTAATTTCAAAGATTATGTTCGTCCAGCGAAAAATGTTAAAAAAATAACATAACATACGATCAAAATGAATCGAGAGAAGAAATCATATCGTGGATAAGCGATACAAAGATTATTCGGAAGTGAGAACGTTTCACCATTTATCACGGCTTTCACTTGCATTTTATCTTAGCTACATGATTTTAGAAAGTTAGATTATCACGAAGCTATTGCCAGATATATTTTATGCGATACATTCGAATTTTCAACAACGTTCAGTAATAATAAACGAAACAATGGATAATGTTGCAATGTGCACGGTTTATTAGGTGATAATTACTTGTAAACAATTTATCGTAAACAAATATAACGAGAAAGATTATATCTGCCCCTATGTGCGAGAATCATGAGCGGGAAGCGAATATAATAAATAGCGATTAAATAAATCAGAGGCAATTACGAGGAAATAATGCAAAATTAAAATCGAGTTTTTTTGTTCGACGATCTTTATCAGATAGCGAATTCTCTATGCATTATAGCGCGTTTCAAATATGTATATACATCATCCTCGAAACAGCGTCGAGGATACAAAACGAATACGAATAAGAATTAAAGCAAGCTTTTAAATATTTACAAAAGCTAAAAGGCTTACTTACGTCGCGCTCAGCTTCAACGCTGCCAGTTCCTCCTCCAGTTTTGCGACACGTTTATCACTTTCTTCCTTTTCCTTTGTCAACTTCGACAATTGGTCCTGTAACAAAAATAAATATAAAAAATTTTAGTAATTTTTTCGAAAATCACACAACAAATACAACTTGATGATAATTTGTTATTAAAGAAAATGCTTTGAAAAAAGCAAAGTTATCGTTATTTAGATGATCTAAATTTCTAAACAATCGTAAGATAACACATGAGTTCATTGAATAGATTAGTCAATAAGTTCATGGACATTTCTTGAAGAAATTTTTATCAGAACAAATAAAATCGAATTTATCTTCCTAATCATGATACATATATACCTTTAAAAGTTTTATCAAAAGTTTGTTTTCATCTCTCTTACTAAGAATCTTTTTATTACAATATCAAATATTTATCGTGACAAATATAATATTATCTGTATATTGTAAATACATAAACTTAATTTAGTTTTAATTTATGTAACAAAATTAATGTAAATAACTGTCGAATGTAATTGAATATTTTCCCATCTATTTAATCACTTAAATCACTAATTTTCAAGATGTTTAAAAATAACAACACGTCCATCAGTGTACATGTGTGTGTGTGTGTGTGTGTGTGTGTGTGTGTGTGTGTGTGTGTGTGTGTGTGTGTGTGTGTGTGTGTATATATATATATATACAGGGTGTTTTTTAATAAGTGCGAAAAATTTTAAATGATACTTTGTCAAAAATTAAGGGAGATTTTTCATATAAACATATATTCCTACATCCTTTCTTCCTGTGGAGTTACATTCTTCCAAAAATAGGGACAAAAATTAGATTTTTATTTTTTTCTCAAATTTAGAACAAATTAAAGAGATGAAATTAGGTGGATATCTTCTACTAGTAAAAAGGTCATTTATTAATATTTTTTTCAGCTTTCCGTATTGTATAAGGGATGAAACCCTTATTCAATTTTTTATTAGAACTTTTTAATTTTTTTTTTATACGAAAAACCCCCTTAATTTTCGACAAAGAATCATCTAAAATTTTTAACACTTATTAAGAAACACCCTTTTATATATATATGCATATATATATAAAACTATAGGAGTTCTGAAGCAACCTTGATCGGCTCTCACGCGCGGCAGAATTTACATGGACATGGAGGGTCCCGGAGGTTCAATTACGAGATTGCCAATATGCAGGCGACATGGCGGTGGCGGCCATCGCTTCGGCTGATGAGGCTAATGGATGGTTGAAACCCGAGAAGACACGGCAAAGAGGAAAAAGAGGCCAAGGGAGAGGCCCCTGACAGCCGCTAAGTGCGCTCCGTCCTTCTCCGCTCTTCCTCGTCTATCCGACTGATGCCCCTTCCCCTCTTTCATCCCTTCACGGTCCCCGCCCCGTTCCCTCGTCTTCTCTTTCTCTCTCTCTCTCTTTTGCCTCTGCAACATTGCCTGCGCTGGATGCCCTTATGTGAAACCTAATCACTTTTAGCGCGTCACGGATATTTCGTATTATGTCTACATTGCGTTCTCCGGTATCGGCTGACTTTATTAGCTGTCTCTCTCTATCTACAATTTGAACTTTGCCTCTTCTCCCTTGTCGTCTTCCTTCTCAATAGTCAAGTCGCACGTGTAATAAATTATAATCGGTTAATGCATTTCTTAAAACAAATCTTAGAGATATTTATAATTTTTTGAAAAGTATCAAAGAAACTCTTTATCTCTCTCTCTTTTTCATGATACCTTCAATTTTTTTAAATTTCTTTATCTAGTAGAATAAAATAATTGTATATTTAACAATATATTTTAGTATATTTAACAATATATTTTTATTTTGATTTTATATTTGTCGCAATGTGTTATTAAAACTTGAAAATGTAATAAAAAAGATGATTATATGTTTGTACAGTTATGACGAAAAAGCACAATTTGTATTAGATAACATTTTTCTTTCTATGTTGTTAAGTTAATACACATATGCAAATGTATGTAATAAACGGCACATTTGCATGTTTGTGCTAATATGTACAATACACATTTTAACGCATATCACGATTATTTCATCAAAATAGCAAATAATATGTTACAGAAAATTAATTCTCTTTTAGATACATGTGTGATTCTGATTTATTCACATACATGACTTTCTGTTGGTAACAAACATTTAATCCATATACATTGTGACAAAAATAAAAATATAAAAAAACCTTGCAATATCTCTTTTGATGATAAAAACATCAACTATTAAAAGTTCTTGAAAACAGCAAAAGAGAAAGAGATAGAACAGTAAAGCACATAAAGAATTTCATAAAAAACAACTGGGATTGATTTAAAGATAATTGACATCATATAAATATAGAAATATGTAAATAAGCGAGAAGAAAATCAATTGTATGAATATCGCATACGAATCGATAAGCGAGAAAAGGAAAGTTGGAAAAAGGACCGATAGATACCACAATCACCTGGCTGTCCTAATCAAACAGAACGCAGAAACGTCTGTACAAACATTACGTCCATGATCGTGACCCGGAAGAGCGAGTGCCGAAAATATTGAACCGAATACTCATATTACCGTATCTCAATCGCAAGAAGACACGAGCGGCATGAGAAAAAAAAGGGTTCTCTTAGTTCTATTCTCGCTGCTTTTGTTTTCTATTCCCACATTCCCCGAGCCAGCCCGATGACATCTCGATTATCTAACTCCAACTATAATCTTTTGATAATTTTGATAATTTCAATAATTTATAATTCAAAAATACATATCCTCATTTTAGTAATTAGATTAATAATAATATTTTCTTAGAAAGATAAAGAGAAAAAAAATATAATATCTAATCTTGGATTTCAAAATTTTATATGTAATATTATTATGCTTTTTATTTTATTTAAATAAAGTATTATTTTTTGACTTAATATAATATTAGCGAACATAATAGTAAATTATACAAAGATATATCTATTCTATCTAATTTAATAAAAATGTAATTATTTTTCTTGATTACAATAATTTAAGAAAACGAGAAAAATATTTAATTATATTGCAACCAAATTTGTCTTCTTGTGTTTGAAAAAATTACATGATACATAAAAAACTTATATATAAAAATTTTATTAATTTTCAAGTACATACCTTAAGCTCTTCCACTTCTTTGACTTGTTGATGATATCTCTCTTCCAATATAATCTTGACTTTTGTAACTAAACCTTCTTCACAATTTTTATTAGCTTCTCTAATTTCACCTATAAGTCCTGAAACATATAATATATAACTTATAGATATAATATATAACTTATAGAAATATATAAATATAGTTTATCGTGAAATCATAATGTAATTAATTGTTCTATATAAAAAATATCTTATAAAACTAATTACTAAAATGATATATATTAATTTTATATATGCATATGTGTGTGTGTGTGTGTGTGTACATATACATATTTTTTTATTATATATATATATATAATATATATGTATATATGTATATAATTACTAAAATCATATATTTACTTGATATACTGTGTGTGTGTGTGTATGGTGTACACATAGTTTATATACTAAGTAGATTATAATATAGGTGATTGTAATTAGGTAAATATGATATAATTGTAATGTGATTCTGATTTGTGTGATTATATACGTGTGTGTGTGTGTACACACACACACACACACACACATATATATATATATATAATTACTAAAATTATATTTACCTGATAACATTCCAGGTTGATAATCTGTAAGAGTACTGTGTTTACATTGTGCTAATTTTGCTTTTATATTTTCTACATTTGATTTAGTTTCACTGAGTTCTTTGAACAATTGACTGTTGCATTTTTTTAGTTCTGTCATCTGTAATATATTTGGAAAAAAAAAATATATTAGTAAACAATGAAATATATTTTACATATATGATTATAATTTAATATTCAATATTATATAAAAAATATTCTATTAAATATTATATAAAATATTCTACTAAACTGTAAATCATGTCTATATTATATTTAAACAATATTATATTTAATTATAATACATATTTAAATGAATAAAAAAAAATACAAACCTGTTCAATGAGTGATAGGACAAGCTTATTACTACGGCTAATTGTTGTTACAGAACTTCCACTCTCGATACTATCAGAATCATCAGAATTATCTGAATGAGATAAATTCTCAGGAGGTCCTAATCCAGGATCTGAATATCTCCTTTGTTCTGAATTCAGTTCATCGCTATTGATGCCACTATCTTTATTGGCGGTGGATGGTAGACTGGCGTAGTCTCCATTTTGATGAGCAATATGCACAGTAGCCTCAAGTCTTCCATTTTCCTGCAGACTACTATATCCGTTAACGATATTATTGTTGGCATTAGGACAAACGTTTGCCAAATGCTCGTTGCAGTGACGTCTGCGTCTACTGTGAACAGTTCTAACGTTCGGCACCGGCATCGGCTGATACATCCTATACATTGGCGGCAGTGAGACAGGCTGCATAGTGTACGTCACCGGTAGCGGCGAATAGCCGCAGACACTCGGATCGGACATCGCGGCGAATAGACGTTGCCCATTACCCGCCACGTTTTGCGGCACATTCGCCGACTGCCATAGCATCTGCGTCGGGTACTCGACATTCGACACCAGGCTGCTATCCTGCTTGCTCTGAGGACCGCTCCAGGTATCCAGTACCGTATCCAATGGATTACTCCTACGACTGGAGCGTCTTTTACTCTTCCTCGAGGGATTCTGCAGTCCTTGACGCGGCGTTCCCGACGATTCTGACAACCTGCATAATTACCAATCATTCTGTTTAGACAACAACATAACCTCGCGACGATGCGAGCCAAAAGGAGCGTTACCTTTTGTCCATCCTGGCGGACGATTCGATCCGCATCAAGATCCAGCTCTATGAGACAGCGTGCACAACATCCGCGAGACAGGGATGAGTCGATCCGATTCAATTTTCCTTGCAAATCACGAGATACTCCTAAGTTTCCAACGAGAACGCACACACACAAACCACACAACCTTCGCGCTACATCACGCGCGCAGGCGCGAGTGCGCATGCGCACTCGCGCCTGCGCGCGCCAAGTTCCATCCGCGACCCGGATTTACCGGGAAATCGACAGAAGTCGCCGACAGAAATTGAAAGAGGAGGCACAGGACGAAGATCCAAATCGTCCTGGATCCTCAGGATTAATCAAATTACTTGCCCGATGACAACTTGATGCGAACAACGACAAATGTTCTTTCGTTCCCGAGACAAGATTTGAATCAACAGTTTTGAATCTTTTGGTCGATAATCGATAACTGATTTGATGACAGTCGATAATTACGTACGCGTGTGTGTGGGCCTGTTCTTTTTAGCTGCCCTGCTGCACTAGTGCAATTAGTTAGAGTGAAAGAGAGTACGTTTGTCTCTTTCTAACTTGTTGCACTTGTGCAGCAGTGCAGTTAAAAAGAACAGACCCTGCGTGTGCGACTTTCAGCGACATAACCTCAAAATGGCAGCCGAGGAAAGACAGACGACAAGTGAAAAAAAGGCCAAACCGATCTTCTGTGAACTCTCTGCTAATGATTTAGAACCGGAAATTACGAAGATCGAGAGCTTATGCATGGAATGTGGGAAAAATGTAAGCGAACTTGTTTAGAGTTCATCTAATATAATCAAAAATGTATCCTTTCCGATTATGATGCACGTTTCCTGAATGATTGTTTTGAATATTTATCAGGGGATTACCAGGCTACTGTTAACGAAAATTCCACATTACAAGGATGTTATACTCATGTCTTTCGAGTGCGAACACTGTGGCTATCAAAATAACGAGATACAAAATGGTGGGAAGATAGCGGAGAAAGGTGTCAAAATAACATTGCAAGTTGCATCGCAACAGGATCTGAATCGTATAATGGTTAAATCTGATTATACCAGCATTTATATTCCCCACTTGGACTTTGAGATTCCTGCGCAATCGCAAAAGGGAGAAATTACAACGATAGAAGGAATAATTAATAGGAGTATTAGAGCTTTGGAGCAGGATCAGTCGAGACGTCGAGAAGAATTCCCAGATACTGCAATAGAGATAGATCTATTTATCAGCAAATTACATGCACTAAAAGTACTTGACGAGCCATTCACTATAATCTTTCAAGATATTTCGGGAAATAGTTATGTGGAGAATCCTAAAGCACCAATCAAAGATACGCAATGTAATATAACATACTTTAAAAGAACAAAAGAGCAGAATTGTATACTAGGAATTTACTTGGATAATGACGATGCTTTGCTCAAGCCAATACAGGAGGGAGAATATACTCTGGAACAAATTGAAGGTGAAGTGTTGTCCTTTCCCACCAATTGCCCGGATTGCAACAGTCCCTGTGAAACAAATATGAAACTGACAAGTATCCTTTAATTATATACAAGTATATTTTTTTATTTATATTCTATATTTTTTACAAATATAACAAGAACATTAAGCCAGAGAACAATTTATATATAAAATCTTTTTTCCAAATTATACAACACTTATTTTAACATATTGCACCATTACAAGAAATGTTGCTATTTCTAAAAAAACAGATTGTATGTAATCTTTGTTCTTTATAAATATGCACAGACACATTCGCATATATTTGCATATATTATTATTTTGAATGTTAATTTATACGGAAAGTTAAATTGTAGAAACACTATAATACTTTTTCCTTAATTCAACGTTAAGATATACCACATTTCAAAGAGATTGTTATAATGGCCACGCTTTGCGAGTCTTGTGGTCATAGAACTAATGAGGTGAAGAGTGGTGGGGGAATCGAACCTCAAGGAGTTAGAATTGAAGTGACGATAACAGGCAAAGAAGACTTCACTCGCGATTTATTGAAATCCGAAACTTGCGACATGGAGATACCCGAATTGGAATTAGAAGTCGGTCCAGCTGCTTTGGGTGGTCGATTCACAACTGTCGAAGGGATCATAACAGCGATAAAAGAACAGTTATCTTCATCTACGGCTTTCACCGGAGATAGCAGTGATTTGGAAACTGGAAAGAGGATGAAGACATTCATCGCTTATTTAGAAGAGATTTTAGATGGTCAAAGAGAAGTGACTCTAATTTTAAATGATCCGGCTGGAAATAGCTATGTACAAAGTCTCTCCGATGATGGACCTGATGATAGATTAAAGATCATAAAGTATGACAGAAATTTCGAGCAAAATGAAGAACTTGGACTCAACGACATGAAAGTCGAAAATTATTAAACTTGTGTTAAATTAGAAGAACAAAGTATGATGAAAGTATATCTGAAAAATAGCCAGATAACAAAACTTTTCATCTTAAATCACCATTGCTATTGTAACAAAGATTTTATTGTCCAACTAACTTGCATCATGTAAATATAAATTTTATATTATTTCCATTGAAGCAAACTCATTCTAGCTAATGTTCTCTACTTGATAGAACTTTAATTTAGTCTTCACCTGCACGGCTGGAAGAGAAAGAAAATTTACAATATATTTTAAATATATTTAAAAGTGATATCGCAAGGCAGTGTAAAAAATAATGCATCAAGAAACACGCGGCATACACAATTGGTATCGCATCAAGTTTTTTTAAGGTAGGCAATCGTTTTATAACTTGCGCGCGCCACGATTCCACGTCCATGTTCTCGCATATAGGATTGTTGATGAACAACAAGTCTTGGAGATTAGGTATTTCTTGCAAACGATTGAATTCCGCCCAGTCTTTCACCAGATTATTGCCCATATACAAAACTTTGAGCGCTTTGAGAGCATTAGCACCCTTGATCTTTTCGATCAAGTTATAAGATATCCATAATTCCTCCAAGTGGTCCCCAATCGCCTCTAATCCTGAGAATGTTTTAATATTGTTCCTACTCAGGGATAAAATCCTCAAATATTTCAACGAATTAATGCCACTGATCTTTTCAATCATATTTGTTGACAAAGATAACTTTCTGCAAATATTTTAAGGAACTTATTTAATTAATGCATTCTCTGAATAAAGTTACATGTTATTGTTATTAAAGGACAACAAACTCGACGTTGATTAACGCCGCCAAATTATTATCCATTCTCTCGATTGGAGGCCACTGGAAGGATAAAATTATCTCCTTTTGTTCGCTCGCGATTAATCCTGTTTTTTCCTCCCATCTTTGAATAGCTTCTTTGCACGTTGTCGCTTTGGCCTATGTAGTTTTATTTTCACAAAAAATATACAAGTCGTATTATTTTATTTAAAATTATTTACCATAATTATCAAGCAAAAATGAAGTTCCTTTCAGCAAAATTGAATAAATTGATTTTCAATTTAACGGGACAAATTGATGAAACGCAGTTTCCTTGTAGACATCAATGAATATATCGGCGAATACGCTAATTTTTCAAGTTGAAGACTGAATAGAATAACCGACGAAGTTTCAGATCCTATCCTCAAACCGCGCGCGACATTTCAAAATTCGCCGCGAAAAAAAAGGCTAGATGATCTAGGCTAGTGACTTCGCGCGAACTCCATGAAGTATGCATTTCTTCGAGACGCCTCGTCGACTCGCGAATTGGATCGCGAATCGCCGCTCGACTCCGCGATCGCGTCAGCCAATGGCTGCGTTCAGCAGAAAAAGCTACTTTGCAACTGTTGTAAAATTCGTGAGCCTGATTGGTGTATGCTTTTAATTTTAGCTGAATCTAAGAACATACGCCATTCAGATTCACGAATTTTACAACTGTTGCAAAGCAGCATTTTCTGCTGAACGCAGCCAATGGCCATATTCAGCGGACTCAATAGTTGGGCAACATTAAAGCGTCGTCTACAATGGCAGTAGCATTAATGGATTAAAGCTGTAACTCAAGAAATTGACCAATCACAGTCGAGTATTCTTTTGATGCTTGACTGTGATTGGTCAATTCCTTAAGTTACTGCTTTAATTCATTAATCCTACTGCCATTGTAGACGACGTGTATAGTCATTCTACAATAGAGTCGTAAAGTCGTAAGTCGTAAGAAATTGACTAATCACAGTTGATTATTCTCCTGAACTTCAACTGGGATTGATCAATTTCTTACGACTTACGACTTTACGACTCTATTGTAGAATGATCTTTACTAGATTTTCCGATGTAACTCGACGCTGATTGGTCGGACCTGAAAGTAGAGACCAATCATATTCGATTGCTACTTAGCGGTTGAGTCCGTTGAATGCGGCCAATGGCCGCATTCAGCGGACTCAACCGCTAAGTAGCAATCGAATATGATTGGTTTCTACTTTTAGGTCCGACCAATCAGCGTTGAATAATCGGAAAATCTAGTAACGTTGCCCAACTGTTGAGTCCGTTGAATGCGGCCAATGTTGCTTTGCAACTGTTGTAAAATTCGTGAATCTGATTGGCGTATGCTCCTAGATTCGGCCAAAATTAAGAGCATACGCCAATCAGATTCACGAATTTTACAACTGTTGCAAAGCAACATTTTCTGCTGAACGCAGCCAATGGCCACATTCAGCGGACTCAACAGTTGGGCAACATTACTAGATTTTCCGATGTAACTCGACGCTGATTGGTCGGACCTGAAAGTAGAGCCAATCATATTTGATTGTTACTTAGCGGTTGAGTCCGCTGAATGCGGCCAATCACCTTCGCGAACGCGGGCGACTCGTCGGCCCGCGGTCCACGAAACGCGCGCGATTGGTCGAGGCTGTTGATCGATGCGTTCCCGATATCGCCGGTGAAATGTCAAATCGGTCGGAAGAAGGACAAGGTACATCCACCACGATAATCGGTCGTCGTCGAGACATAAACAATTTTTCATGGGGTCTACCCGGCGACGATGACGCGGAGACGAAGATAGGAAGAGAGAGAGAAGGAGAGAACGGTGTCTTCGCTGCGGGCGCGCGCGCGAGAGAGAGACAGAGCGAGACGCAGTCTCTCTAGGAAGAGAGAGAGAAAGGGAGAAGGAATCCGATCGCGGGAGAGGGATCGGGGGAACAACCCCGACGGGCGAACGGACCTCGTCAGCCACCCGAGGATGTAGCGTGACTCCGGTTTCTTGACCCGATCTCGATTCCGCGCGCGAGGCCGCCCTCTGTTTCTCCGACAGCGACTCGACTTCGGCTCGACTCGCCACCGACCGGGATTAATCGCGCCGCGCGATCCCTCCGTGCACGGATCGCCTCGTCTCGGCTCGGCCCGGACGCGTGAACGTCGCCGACGACAACGACGACGACGACGACGACGCGCGCTGCAGCTCACTCGGCCACGCGCCCGAAACGAGCGCAATGGTATGATTATTTTTCTCGCACGCGCGACGTTCCTTTCCTCCCTCTCTCTCTTTCTCTCTTTCTCTCTCTCTCTCTCTCTCCCGCTCTTTCCTGGCTCCTGTTAATCCGCTCGCCTCGATACCGCGGCGTCTCGCCCGCGACCTCGTGCATCGAAGACTCACTCCGCTTCTGTTCCAGGAAACGGCGAAGAGCGGCAAGGACAAGGCGAAGAACGGCAAGGACGTCGACGCCGTTGACGAGGTGAGGTTATATTTTCTCTCTCTACCAGCGTCCCCTCTCCCCTCGTCTCCTTCCTCGTCGCACCGTCCTCTTCTCTCGGCCGGGTAACGCCGTCAACTTCTGTCAACGTGGATCGCATCGATGTCCGCGAGCGGCTGCTTGGTGCTCACGAGACGTAAGAGGTCCTTTTGGCGGATGCTTTGCGCGAGAAACGTCATCGCGACGCGCATTCCTCGTTGACAGTTCGGGCCGCATGGCCGAGAAGATCCCGACATCTTGCATCTTTTTTCACTCGCCTTTTGTCTGCACCAACTTTGCAAGTGCATGCATTAGTTGATACATGCGTACTTAGTTTTTTGAATTTTCCCTGGTTCTAATGACTCTCTGGTGTGTCGCGAGGAAAATTTGATGAAGTTGAAGAAAGTTATTCTACGTTGGCACAAGTTACGCAGCATAATATATTGGTCTCGATGAAAGATATCTAATGTATGTTTTTGACAAGTAATAGCAGTTTATTCTTTGCATCGATATGATTTTATTGATCTCTCTATTTGTCTGTGATTTGTATTATAGCGACATGATTATGCGAAAGAACATTTATGTAATTAATATGAAATAGCATATTATTATATGTTATTATAGATGTAATTTTTCAAAGAAACAAATCTAGAGTGTAGTAAAAAGAATATAGATTGCAATGACAAAAACTATAAAATTAACTCTTTACACACACACATATATATATATATATATATGAATGTAAAATATTTAGAGATATGAAGCATAATCATGAATATAACTATGACTAAGAATATCTATAACATATAACTTTTACACTTGCATAATTTCCTCTAGAGAGAAATGAATATTTAATCGCAAGCAACACATACTTTATCTAATATCTTGCATCTTTCTAACTTGAAATGAAGTATTCCAGATATTATAATTGAATAATGATGGAAAAATATTCATTAAATTTAGCTATTATATCTTAGTTTATTACATTTATATCTTAAACATTATATCATTTGTTAGATTTATCAAATGCTTAATTACAGTTGTCAGAAACATGCATAAAAAATGATATTTATAAGGAAAATAATTGACATGAGAAACGAGTGATTTAATTTATCTAACTCTTGTTAATATATGTATATCTTATAGATCTTATCCACATGATCTCTATTTTTTTCATATATATAACACGATATTTTTTCACATTTTTTTTTTCTCGCGTTTGATCATGATTTCTTGAGCGATAAATATATTCTTGACGAGCTGAAAACGTGCCTGCGCTTATAATGAAGCACTTATTATAATTGATATCGTTCAATGAGCGATCTAACTGCTGATGTTATTCATCGAGTAGTCAGATAAGAATTGTTATCGCATCGGGGTTGAAACAGTTTCAAGTTAGATGGCGCATCTGTCAAAGGCTTATAACGAACGCCGTATAATGTTACAAGAAGCACGGCCACCCATGTGTTAATATTAATTGGTGTCGAAAAAAAAACTGATGATCGCGAATTAATATTTCCATGTTAAAATTTGATATAATTATGACAGGTTGACGTGGATCAATTAGATTCCTCATAAATCATGTACGTCGCCTGATGCGATTAAGTGATGAGATTATTAAGTGATGAGATTATTAAGTGATGAGATTATTAAGTGATGCGATTATATGGAAATTTTTGCAGAATTCATATTAAAAAATAGAGTTGCTCTATCTTTTTACGAAATTAAGAATGAATAATTACTTTGAATAACTTGCGAATTGCATTTTTATTAACGTTAAATTGATCATCAATCGCATACTAATTTTACCTTTCACAACTCATCGATATATAATCAATATCGCGTGTTAATTTTGCACGTAACGATAACGTGACGTTACGTAAATATTTATTAACGCAAAAAAAGATTCGCTCTGCTTATTCCGTTGATCTTCAGAAAGAAGAAAGTATTACTTTCTACTTAAAAAAATTTCATTTATTAAACTTATTAATTTATATCTGAATTATATATTAACTTTTATTTAGCATTTTATAGCGTTTCTCACGCTATTATTTTCAGTATCTCGTTGATGCAAAATAATTATTCGAAAGAAAACAGAGTCGACGAAATCATTTCCTTCAATCTGTCAAACGTAAAAAATCGTAGAATTAGCCGCTCCTCAATTTTTTTTCTCTCCCATCGATGATTACAAAGGCATCAATGGCACTAAACGCGCATTGATTCGATGCCAACATGCGTTGTACATGACACACGTACACGTGATACGTGCGCATGGTTGCTATATATTTACGCTGCCATTTGACACCGTATCCGCCGCCACGTGATCGCGAGCCGTGTGTCAAACTTTAATTGGTCGCGCCAAGATGATGTGCACGAAAAAAAAAAGTACACACTCAGGTCCGTGCATACGATTTTGCATTAAGCGAAACGGATTTGACAACAACCGGGGGATTTTCGCGCGCGTTTCGCACATTGATTTATCTGACAATAATCTGCGATGCACGTGACACGGCATATTTTTTAAAATAAGTATCGTACACGAATTGACAGCTCTCTCTCTCTCTCTCACTCTCTTTCCTTGGCTTCAAGTCGCAGAAAATGCTAGTGGAAATTGCATTTGTACGTTCGCTCAAAGTGATGCAATTTGCGCCGCGCGAACACTTTGTAATATTATATCGATATGTGTACACGTGCCACTGCTATATCATGACATTTTTACGCGCAATTTTATTTTTAGATGAACCTGCCAACCTCTTCAGTCACTTCGTTTCTAGATTTAATTAAAATTAAGAACAATAATTGTAATAAATATAAGTACTGACATATGAATAATAGAAATTATATATTTTTGACAGAAATTATTACGCAAATTATTACATAATTATTTCTCGTTTTTAACACATTCATTTAAAAATACTCTTTATTAATAGCAAAAATTATACATAACTGTTTTTAACTTTTGATATATATATATATATATATATATATATATATATATATATATATGATAATCCTTTTATTATTTCGTATCGGGAACGATTCAATCAGAATTTGAAAGCAAATATTCCTATTAATCTGGCACTCCCACGACAAAAAATCGAGTTCGAATATAATGCACAATTAAGTGCTAATTTGTTGCTTCTATCGATAGCAGGAAAATCATATTAAAGGTGGTAGTTGCTTGAAGAATATTGTTAATTACTTATTTTTAATGATTTTACGTTTATATATGTATTTTTATATTTGTGTATGATATGTATATTTTTATATGTGTATGATATGTATTTTTAAAAATTTAATATTTTTTAAATCTATTCGCAGTATCTTTGAGCAACTAATTAGCAACAAATTCTAGCTATTTGTTTTTTAATTCTAACTAGTATTTGTTTTTTAACACTTTCTAGTGTTTTTCGAAAGTGGGGGTGCTAGCTTGCCATTAAGCTACCACCTTTAATATGATTTTTCTGATAATCGGTAGAAACAAAAAATTCACGCTTATAGCAAATTAGCAACAAATTAGCACTTAATTATGCACTATATTGAAACTCTATTTTTCATGATGGGGATGCCAAGTTAATAGGAGTAAAGCAAGTGACTTTTCTTGTCGCTTGATTGTATTTATTTTTGGTAAAAATAAACTTCTGCGACGTGTGTATGCAATAAATATGCTTTCGTTAATGAGATCATACGTAAAAACCTCATCGGTTTGCCCCACCTACTCGCTAAAACTAACCACAGTGTGGAGAACAGCGTCTTCTCTATTTTGAGCGGCGTACAAATAGAAAGCAGGCTAATAATAGTCAATACCGATGGCGCATTCCAGGCTTCGTATCGCGGCCGTTTTTTCGACGACTTACCGAGAGGCCCCGTATAATGTGCGCGCAGTTAGCTTCCTCTTCATCAAAAATAGCAAGACTTTGAGCCAAGAGAGTTTAAAAGTATATAGAAAAATATGAGGAAGCACACAGACTATACGGAAATAGCTTGGAATTCTAGAATCATGTTGCAGTAAAAGGAAAGTAATACAGAGACGTGCTTCCTCTCTAAAATTTTGATCGGGAAATACACATGCTCGTCCTGAAAGAAATATAAAGTCTAACAATTAAATAATAATAAAATCATGAAGAGATTGATTAAACTTTATTAATCCCGAGGAAAAAAATATATGTTGACTCTAAATATATTTGTATTATTTTATTAAATATTAAATAAACAAATGATATCAACAATTGATTGGTAAAAGAATAGAAAAATGCTTAGGTGCTTTGGATAAATAAAGCATATAAAAATTATTTTTATTACTTAATTTTTAGTCGAATAAAAGCACCAAAGGAAGGGATTGAAGAGTTAAATGACCTTTTCGACCTTTTATGACCTAAAAATTAAATAAAAACTCCCGCGAATATTGTTATAAAATATTTAATAATAAAGATTGAATAAGAGCTCATCTCTTCGAGATCGATACGTACATTTTTAAAGATTCGAGGATGATCCAAGAGTCATTTTTGACAGCATATTTTCATCTCGGAATTTCGTGAAAATAGGCCAAGATCAAAATAAATATAAATCGACCAGACCGACCAAAAGTTATGGTTTCCGTGAAACCGCAATCGACATCCGTTTCGCGATATAAGCGGTCACTTCCACACACAATTGTTCGTTCGGTTGACGTGTAATGATGGGGTGCGAGTACATTTGTCACGTCGCCGTAACGCGATGACAAATTGCAGATAGGCTATTGCGCGCTGTCAAAGAATCGCGATAATCGATTAGCTGTATGAAAATTGTCGGTATCCAGGAAGATGATAGAGCGATATGCAAATATTTCGTATGATTGAGATACCGAGAATTTCTACTCGTATATATACAATAATAGCGTGATATCCAAATGTGTCAGAAACAGCTGATGTGACGGAAGCACATTAATGGATGTATCATTTGTAATATCATGATGCGTTGCATAGAAAGGAAATTACAGTAAATAATATTGTCGAGTAATACGCGCTAATTGCCACTAATATATCGACCTTGTCGACAATATTTCTCAATTTAATCATTAATGTTTTTCTTAGATCGTGAATTGAGATTTTTAATGTTTTGCATGACATTTTGAATTGCATCTGATTTAAATAAAATCGATGACCACTCCTTTTTTTATACATTGCGTCAAATTACGAAACGCGTCGGAACAAAATAATTATATATAAGATAATAAGTAGAAAAAATAACAGTCATTATACGCATTTTATGTGATAACTCCTCTGAGATAGATCATCCGTTGTCTACGTACATATTACGTGCAAGAAAACAATTTACATAACGTACAAATGTTACATATAACTATTGTTGTTTTCGTGTGGATATTTATTTCTATTTAAATATAATAACCGATTGTTGCAATTTTGACGTATGATACTTCGTTTCGCACGTGCAAATTGAATATTTTACTTGACAATATTATTGTTTAATGCCCGCATTACTTTTTGAAATGTAACGTTTTTTATTCTTTCAAATTTATGACATATCATTAAATCTAAATCTAAAATAGAAGTGCTTTAAAAAAACATCCATAAATTTCTTATTTTACAGGAGATAAAAAGTTGCACATGGAATTCTATCGCGAATTCAATGTTTGCTGTAGATAATTTCAAAATTATCTAGATAAGGATAAAGATAAAAATTCGTAAATTTATCTTAGATGAGATAAAGATGATTTTACTTTTACTTAATCTAGATGAAAGATGAAATAATTATTGCGATAATCTAGATAATTATCTAGATATTTTTGTTTATTTTAAAAGACTAAATAAATATTTGTAAAAAATGTGACGCAGATTATAAATGGGATATTAAAATCATAAACACATATTCTGTTTCTTTTCCTAAAGAATATTTAATAATAACAAAAAGGTATATAAATGATGTGATAAATATTTATTTATTAATTTATATTTATAATATATTTATAATATATTAATAATATAATAATAATATATTTATAATATATTAATAATAATAATATAAAAAATATATTTTAGATATTTTAGATAGATTTTTAGAAGCTTGCCTGGAAAACTTTTTTGCATAACGAAAATGTCATCTTAGATAATTTTTAGATAAGATGACATATATTTTTCATCTAAGATAAAGATAAAGATACTTTGTATTTCTTCATCTAATTAAAGATAAAGATGATCCATTTCTTTATCTAGATGATTATCTAGATAATTTTATCTAGATACCAGCAAATACTGCGCGAATTGGATAAATGGATATTTAAGATGTGTTTAATTATTGTGTTTTCTTATTGACAGAATGTATAACGGGCACGCGTCGTTTTTGTTACCTGCTAATAACTACATGCATCTACGACAAACTTGCGTTTCCTGTACGCGCTTCTCGTGTATGCGACGCGTGCATATGTTACACCTCCCACAGGTATTCAGAAATAGTAACCGGGCATTGTCGTTTCGTCACGCGGCGCTTAAACCCGCTTCATCATCATTGTTAGGGAATAACGAATGACAGGAAAGCAAGCCCGCGACGTGTACAAAAGACCTCGCCGCGTTCGTAATTGTTCTGTCGACGTGTATTTCTGTTAACGCCGTATGTAACGATATATTGCATCGGATATGGATGCGTGTCAGAGGTTTATTGGCAATTATTTGCCGCGACGAATACTCGCGTACAAATTTCGAGTCCACTTGTCCCCATTCATCGAAAACAACTCTGTGCATTCTATTTTTAAATATTTCGGCAGTACAAATTCAGTTTTGTAACGTGAAACTCTCGAGATATCATGTGAAAAATAAAATTTTGCCATCTGTTGGTCTTCAAATTTTATTTTTCGCAATGTTAAATATTATCGTAATTAAATATCGCAATTAAATATTATCGTAATTTAATTTTATAATAGTGCATTATTGCATAATGAGGTTACTAAGTGAGACGTATCGTACGTGAAGAAAATATAGGACACAATTTTCTTCGGATTATAAGTATGTCAGAAAATACAAAGACTTAACAAGCATTGTCATTCATATAAGCTTACAGAGTATAACGTATACGTATCAATAAATTAGGATCACTTATCGTTATTATCACATTCTAATCTTAAAAACTTTTTCACTACCAACTAACACATGATAATGTACTCGATATATAAATACATTACGTAACATCAAATCTCGAATAATTTGTATCTTACTTAAACATTTATTTATTATAAATATTTCATCTAGATTGCATTGAGCTAAATTTATTTACAAAAGTAATTTTTTTATGCGACTTATTGGATTTTTTAAAATAACAATTTTATACGCGAGCTATTTTATAATTTATTCAATTATTTACAAAAATAATTTTTTTATGCGACTTATTGGATTTTTTAAAATAACATACACAATTTTATACGCGATTTCTTCAATTATAAATTTTCAAACAGCACTCAATTGCAACAAACTCCTATTCTTTTTCAATTCTATATACAATTTAAAATTATAATATAATCATTTCTTGATTTCGAAAGAATAGAGCGCTGCAAGGTTTCCACATTATTACTACATTTTAAAAGAAAGCCAAGACAATAACATATGCTAAGGCAATAATCATTTTTCTTTCTCTCTCTCAAGAATATAAATAACAATTCTTTTTATAACAAAAATGGTAGAGCCTCCGCGACTTATTCTCATCTTTCTATCTCATTTTTAACTCTGTACACCCTTCCTTCCCAGACAACAAGCGCATCTTTCTCAATCGCAAGAAAGACCAGTCGAAACCCCCTATTTTCTTCTCTTCTTTTTCCTCGATTACGACCGAGACGCCATAGATACGAATGCATGTATACATCCTAGAGCTCGAGATGAAACGTAATTCCTCGTAATTGGCGCAAGGGTTAAGGTCGTACGTGGCGGCCTTGAACGATCGGCGTCGATCGGACGGCGGCGTGCCGCGAGAGCCGATCCCGCTCGCCAAAAGCCACGATGTGTGTATACGAAAGTGTCGCAAGCGGCTGGCTGCGATTCTCGGTCACGAGTGCACGCTCGCCGCTCGCCTCTGACAGTGCGCTCCCGTCGTCGCCGCTGTCGCCGTCGCCATCGCCGTCGCCTTCGTCGAAGCGTATCTCGGGCGTCGCGACGTCGGCGACGCTCTCGTTCGCATCTCTCTCTCTCTCTCTCGCTCTCGCTCTCGCTCTCTCGCTCGCTCACTTCTCGGCCGTCGTCTATCGTCTGTAAATATCGCCCTGTCTCTCTCTTTCTCGTTCTTTTTCCATCTCTCTTTCTTTCTCTCTCTTCCTCAAATCGCTGGCGTCGCGACGGGCGAGTTTCCGACCCGGAGAAACTCTCTCTCGCGCGCGCGAGAGAAAACAGTGCCGTCGAGAATTTCTCGTACGAAAACCGGACGACTGGAAGGTGACGTTTCTCTCCTTTACGGCGCGCCGCGAGCAGCGTAATCTCAAGTGCAGTCCCGTCTTTTGTGCGCGTCGCGATTAGATCAGTTCGCGAGAATATTCCGCGGTGGACAGGCGGCGTGGGGAATATTTATATCTCCTCTCGCGCGCACGGGGATGCCGCGAATTCCCCCGAGACCGGAGGAAACGCGCCTGCTTTAGCGTCGTTCTCGCGAATCGCGATCCTTTTCCGTTCGACGGTGGTCGAGTTAATCCATGTTTTATGTTATATGTGCGTAAGATAAACAAGACTCGGGACGAGTTTACGTTCATTCGAAACGTACGTGTTTTTATTTATTATTGGAGAAGTATTATTCGTCGCAAGATGAAATAAGTTATGCCGAGAGAAAGTAAATTAACGAACGTAATTATGGAGTTAATTGATATAAAAATCATATGAAAAATTCATATGAAAAATAATTATAATATTCGTATAAAAATTCATATGAAAAATAATTATAATATTAATACGATCAAAAAAAATTATCTTAGAATTTATTCAATAATCGATGTATAAGAGAAAATTGAATTGAAAAATATTTTTAGTTTGGAAAATTTAAAAAATATTTTTAATTTAAAAAATATTTTTATTAATTTAAAAAATATAATATTATCGAAAAGATGGGGGCGATACGTTATCGGTGTTAACCGCGTGAATTACGTCGTGTCAGGCGTCTTCTAAAGATCGGTATTCGAAAATATTGGGTTACAAAACATTACGTGATGACCAGCGACAGAAGGATAATATTTACTCTCTCATCACTCTCGATTGTCGACTAAAATATTCGCGAGTGCAAAATGTCGGAGCAAAGACTGCGGCGGCTTTTTCTAATCTTGGATAAGAGAAGAGAAGGAGTCTATTTCTCTCTTTCCTCCCTTCCCCCCTTCTCTCTCTCTCTCTCTCTCTCTTTCTTTCTCGCCCAGACATTTCATGGACTTATTTTTATACATACGTCCGCCTTTTCGCGCGTAAATTATTTGCAAGAGAACTGTCATCGTAAATAGATCCAGTAACATCCGCCGTTAATCGTTGACACAGTTTACCACTTCAATGATTGTACCCGGAATTTTCTTTTTTTTTTTTTTCTTTTCAAAAAAGAACTTGTTTTATAAAAATTTTAAACTGAATAAAGATTCTCTAATAGCCCGAGAATCGACTGTGTACAGTCTAATAATGCAAGTCGCATCTTCCTCGATTTTTTTCAGAAATAAAATCTTTACGTTGGACTTTAGATCGATATCAAACGTGAGAGAATCGATTTAATGTATTAAAGAAAAAGAGAGAGAGAGAGAGAGAAAAGCCGACGCAGCGTTTTCCTCGAATTTCGCGAAACATTCCTAGGCATGCATTCGGGGATGCACTCTCAGGTGCCGGCGAGAAGAAAGCGGATATTCCCGGTGGATCGTGAAATGGTGAATCGGCTGTTCGACAGCTGTGTGTGATTGAAATTCTTCTCGTCACGTGAGAAGAGAGGACCTCGCGAATGCGAGAATCATGTTGCGTCCTGACGCCGCAAGACCGTTTTTCCTGGGGCGGGTTACTGCTGTGCTGTGCCGATAGTGAATTATTCCTTCCCTGGACGGATCATTGTTCCGGATATATATGCACTGGAATGCAGAGTAAAATGCAAACCTTCAGCAGTCTCGCCTTCGGGAACGTGTTCAGGAAAAAGGCAGGTTTCCCTTGGAGTCTATTCCGAACGATTTGCGTGTTTGTTCGTTGAATATTCGACAAATTTTTAATTCGTTGACTCCTATGATGAATTTATTATGGAGTAAAAATGTAGATTAAAAGATCAAAAAATGTTGAGTTCTTTTATATATTTTTTCTTTGAATATTTTATTACATTATCATATTTTACTATTCCAACTATATCTTTTTCGCATGGATTGGTTTGTATTTTTATCTATAATGCTTGTGTTTTGAAAAAAAATATATATATTTTCTTCATTAACGAAATAAAATCTTAACTTCGCTATAATTATCTTCTTTTATAATATAATATATTTATAATATTATATTTATAACATAATCGTACCAATTAATAAGCATTTTTTAATTCTCACTATGATAATCAGAAAAATATTTGTCGAATAGATGCAATGTTGGTCATAGAAAAAACTCGATTTTTTATTCATTTCCACTATATATCATAATTACGTATATTGCCTGGAATATTGTTTGCATTGTTGAATAAAAAAGTGTTATCATTAATTTTTTTTGGCGAGGTAATTTTTTTATTCGTTCTTGTACGATTTAATGTGCGATGAGATTGAAAATATGTTTCTCAATATTTCTATATATCAGCGTATACTTATCAAACGTGACTGATAATTAAAGATATATAACAATTTTTTAACATAACACGTTAGTTTTGATTGTGCGGGATTAAGTATTTATAGATAAATATATATAACAGATATCGAGAATGCGCATTACTTCTATAACGACGTCAAGAGGAGCATTACGTAAATAACATTAACATAAAAGTACGAAATATCTCGTATCATAATACACTTCAAGTATCGGAGATTATTGCGTTCCAATCGATGAGTCTATCGGAGCAAAGATCGACAACTTCTTTTAACTTGCTTTAACCCTTGTCTTTAAATAGGTCGATTAATTAAATTAAAAGTTAATTTGAACTTTGGATCTGTTTGGATATAATTCACTTTGTAATCAAATATTAATTATATTATGTATGAAGATAGTTATTTTCTCGTCATTTTTCTATCACTTTTTTTAATTTTAAGCATTATTAGTATTACCATTGTATATTTCTATTTTTAAATTTATTATTAATTTTTATTATCTTACATATTTTTATGTTTTATTTGAAAATATCAATATTGAAAAACAAGTGAATATATTATACAATTTATATTTTCAATAACAAATGGAAATTACATATACAGCTTCGTATTTCAATTTTATTACAATTATAATTTCATGAGAATATCACGATGTATTTATTTTATTTAAAAAAATAATATATCTAAACGAAGTAAATCTGCTGATACAGCTCGACAAGAAATCGAAATCGACATATTAATACTTAATCAACTATCTTGTTAAAACCGAAAAACGAGAGCAGCTTTATATAAAATCTCCCATATATATCACTCTATTTTATCGCAATTGGCATCGCATTCATTCGAAATAATGAATGGCTTTTGATGAAAATAAGAAGCGCCATTAGAAAGATAAAAGATGCGAAATGCATGTCCCCCGAGTCCCTCGAGCGAGGAAATTCTTGTTACAATAGAATCTACAATAGCTTGTAATCTTTGACCGTGAACTTTAATACCGATAAATCTTTTCTCATGTAAAAGCATTCATTTTAAATTATTATTTGTTTGTATATGAAATCAATCAATCGACAAGATTTAATTTACCTCAAAGCACAATACGTTGCAAAAATTGACAGGTTATTAACACATTATATTGCCCAAGGTAAATACGGTGAAATTATTATTCTTGATTCAAATCAATAAATATATATCCCGGTTATTATTACTGGAATAAACTGAAAATTATCCTTAATAAATTAGAATTTTTTAAGAAAAATTGTTTAAGAGGATCTCATATATTCACATACGACATTTTTATATTTTGAATTATATATCATTTTTAATCAATTCTAATTTTTTTTAATCATAATTTAATTATTTATGTTATACCATTTTTGAAAACAATGTTTTTATGGACAATCAGTTTCTTTTAATGTTTCTTGGATAATAAGCTTTTCAACGTTTCGAAAGATAAGGCATTGTCCGATAGAAGTTTATTACATCACTTCGTCACGAAACAACTTGTGCATATTGCTCATTTACGGTTTTACATCTTTTAAGTTCTCTCTCTGACAATTATTACAGCAGTAGATACCAGATTTGACTGGGAGATGATGCATTGTGTCGCCTTTTTTGTTCGTCAAGCGTACGTGTTCGCACATGCGTGTTCTTTTGAAGATATAACAGCAAACAAATTCACTCCAATGAGTGGCGATGTAAACTCTGTAATAGTTCATTAGACCGTGATTCGCATCTATTTTTATTCGCTATCTACGGACACACGCGCTTTAGTAACACCTTTTTATGCATTTAACTTGCCCATGTTACCTGCCATAATACTACGCAGATGCCTTATTGATTACGCAATGTTTTATCGTGTATTCGCGCAACGTCGAATATTTCGAGAGCAAGCTTCAATATTTAATTCTTTAAGAAAAAAAAAAACATATTTCCCTGAAATTAATAATAAATTAATTTTCTTAATAATTCTCTGATTTTTAAAATTATATAAATTCGTGAATAAATTACACAGCTTTGTTAAAATTCACATTACGAAATACCGATCCTTAGTACTGATACGGCCGGCATGTCAGTAATACCGTGAAAAAAAATCGGTGATTGTTAATTAGATATTCGATGTTACGCGCGAGAACTTCGAAAGCGGAACGATCGGGAAAGTGAGCGAAGAAAGCTCGTGTAACTAGTAACTACCTCGGTCGGTTTGTAATAAAGCCGCCATGCGAGAAGAAGGGTATTTGATTGGATTCATTATGGGATGCCAAGGGGGTTCATTTGTTCGGTCGACTTAGCTGCAATCCAGGGTAAAGCATTTGTGTTCGCGACTTTCCTCGCTCATTCGAATAACCCACTTTGTAACTCTGATCAAAGACGATTAAAAGAAACGCTGTTTGTTCACGTGTTTTTTCTCTTTCGTAAAGTTCACGGTCACATCTGTTAACGAATAAAATGATCGGTGATCGTATAAACATGTAATATACATATGTTCTTTGCATATAATGAAATTTTATTTCAGACCTTTTTTCCAACAGAAATTAAATTTTAATTAAATTTTTGTATTCTCTCATTTCACTCTTGTCAGTACTCGATAATGAATATGTCAAAACAAAGCATTAAATAGAAATATTTAATATTTCTATTTTAAAAATTGTGATATTATTGTGTACTTTGGGAAATTTAATTCGCGAAAAGTTCATCAATTAATTACGATTAATAAATTGTTTGTGCTTCGATTTTTTTTCCTAATAAAGAAAAATTAATTTAATAAACATTGGTTTCAAATACTTCCATCGTGTTGAATATCAATTTATATAGGCTTTGCAATTCCAATTCTGTTATAATATAATATTAATATTGATATAATATAACATTAACATATAATATAACATTAATATATAATATAATATTAATATATAATATAATATTAATATAATATAACGTTATAATATAAATATAATGTTATAATATAAAAAGATCAAGTATAGTGCAGCTTTTTTTACGCATCATACCGTATGGATTATCAGTACATGGAGGTCGACGTCGCTTCCTCGCGTTCCATTTATGTAACGTTAATCTGATCGGTGTGCTATCGCTCGCGATCGATCGTTCACCTGCGGTCGACTCGAATTAATAAGAAGACGAGTTACCGCAGATTAAATCCGCTAATCATCGGCGGTCTGTTCAGATTTAACTTACATTAAACCTGCTTCATTTAGCTTACAATGAATTACTCGCGCATTAATTAAACATCTACTGAAATTTATGGGGCTATTGCAGATCTACAAATAAAAGTACAAACTCAAATCTTTCAATCAAAAGTACAAACAGTTTGAAAAAGATTAATGAAAAAGATCATTTTCATTAATCAAAATAATAGGTTTTTTTTACATCAAATTAATCGTAACATATCTGTTCATTTTATTATTATGTATTTGCAAATTTTTTATCTATTTCTAATATTTTTTTATCTTCCACAGGCAAACAAGATGACCGGGGGACCTCCGGTGGGCAATGCACCGCCTCCACCTACGCTCATCAATAAAATCAAGTATCAACCCGGTGGACCTGTAATTAAAAAGGATAAACGGCAAAGCAGCTCGAGGTTCAATATATCGAAAAATCGGGAATTGCAAAAATTGCCGCTGTTGTCCGGTAAGTTCACCATTCACTATGAAATGGTTCACGAAATATGCGCATTAACTCTAAGCTTGGCAGTGTATCCTACCTGAGATATAGGTCTCTATTGTTTATATTTGCAATTTTCTTGTTTACATCTGAAACTTGTTTTTAAATTAAAATAATATAAATCATATTTACGCGTGGATATTTTTGTGCGTCTCGTAAATTCTACATTTTGAAAAAATGTTTTAATATTATTTTCTTTAATTTCGAATAAAATGCTTACATAATTTTATTGCAAATTTATATTAAGACATTATTTTAAATAATATGCAAAAATGAAACATACGCTCGTTTCATAACATGAAAAAGAGATGAACATGAGATTTACCTCATTTGAAAATGTTTCCGTTTATTTCCGTTAGATAAATTAACATTAGATTAATTAACATTAGAGTTCAATGTTTTTTACATTTATATTATCGGTATTCTACATTGTAATAAAAATGAAAAAAAAAAGAGTTTGCACGTCATACAACGAACATATATCTCTTTACGCATGACGTATGATACTTATGCAATTGTAAATAACTTTGAATATGAAATCGACCTAATCGACGATATGAAGAAATCGTTACACAACAAACTACTCTACACATGACTATAACACTAGACAATTAATTCAGAGCAAAGAGCAAAGCGAGCAAATTAACGGAGACATATAAACGACGACCAAACAAAATAATCGAGAGATGAATAAAAGGGGGAGAGGGGGAACGAGAGGAGAGATGAAGAGAACGGAACGACAATTCGGTCCTCCTGTCCTTTCCCAATATAATGCCGGTCAATCGAGGTTGTGCGAGAATGCTTCCTACGTCAGAGTATATCGATTGCGTGCAACGGGGGTCGCGCAGGCGCTCGGATTCTGGTTCCCCGTTTTCTCAACGTAAACAGTCGCGTCGCCCCCGCCAGCCATTTTAGCATCCCTTGTTGATCTCTTCTCCTCCAACCGCGCCGAGACCGGCGCTCGCACCCTCGCGAGAGCTCCACCTGGCTCAACGGCTCTACCTGCATAGAGAGGACTCGACTCGAGGAAGAGCGGAACAGGGGAGAGGAAGGGAGGGGGGGGGTGTATCAACCCCGTGACCGATCGAGAGATGACCCGCGAGATCCTGGCGAGGACCGGCGAGTTCATTGACCGCCGGTGCCACTTAGGCGAATCTCCCTGCTGTCGCCCTCTCCCGTTCACCCCCCCGATCATCCCCTCCCCCCACCTCCCGTATCTCACGAACGCGGTCACCGGGTTCCGGGGAGCCGCGAGAATGCGCCGCCTAGTGCTAGCCGGTGTTTCATAGGGGTGGCCTCGCAGCGCGAAACACCCCGAAGAGAGAAGGCTCGCCTTTCTCTGGTCGATCGATTGGCGCGGACGAAGCAACAGATTGTTGCGAACGTTAAACAACGACGGGAATTAGCGGCGAACGGACGCCGGGTGCTGTCAGTGGGGTTGTTATCGCGAATCCGTGGGAAAATCCGATTAAGGGCGGACGCGATCGACTTTTGAAGCCCGAGAGGGCTTCGAAGACGCTGATTTGGAAAAGATGGATTAATCCAGGCGGATGGAATTTACGGAAAATATTAAAAATATTTGTTGGGAATGATTGAACAATTGCATTAAAAAATAATAATAGAGAGAAAGTGAAGAAAATTCTAAGATATTAATAGTTTTCTCTAGTGATTTAAAAAGTTGGTGAATCTTGTGAAATTAAAGGAATTCTGGTCGAAAGTTGAATTTTGTCAATCATTTAGATAATTTCCAGCTAAAGCAAGTGAATTTTGTTATTTAAAAGATTTATGAGTTGGTGAATTTTGTGATTTGAAAAAATAATTTTGTGAACAAGCTTGGTGAAAAATAATATAGCGACTTTTATAAAAAATAATAATATATTTAAATTGAATATTCAATACTCTCATATATTACGCGAAATAATGCGTATAATTATAAAATATAAAACTAAAGATTTGTGGATTTCGTAATTTTGGGAAATTAATTTTACGAGAAACAGTATGGAAAGTTTGATAAAATCATTATTAAATTAACGAGAAAAAATCTATATTTATAAATTATCGAGAATTTGATCTTTCTGAATAAGATATTTATAATAGCCATGGACTCCTAACATATATTATTAGAGTACAAATAATTATAGAATAAATCAAGTTCATTACCGGAAAATAATATTTTGCCAAACCTTACGTGTTTATATTGCACATTACTTTGTACAGTTATAAAATTTTTTGTATGCAATAATTTAATGTTATATTTATTGGCATAAAATTATCAATCTTTGTGCGAAAATATTCTTGCAACAGCGTTCCAGCGCGATTCAGATTAATTTACTTGAAGTACAATTACATTTCTGCATGGTTTGGCAAAACAAAACCACGCGCGTTTCTTTACGCGAGCAAAATGCGAAAAATAACATAAGAGAAACTAGTAAAAGTGATTCGTTGAAGGTCGACAATCGTCGTGGCCTAATAAAATATCGTCGAGTAAGTAGATAATGAAAAATATAAACACTCTCCGGAAATTGGTTTCCGTCCTAGTCGAAGAAAAGATCGAGGGCAAATTTAACAGAGAGTATTACATTTTCTTATAAAAAAAGAGTAACACTATATATTAACAAGAGCTCAATATATAATAACAAAAATTGTCTTAGAAGTTGAAGAGCAAAATCACGAAGGGAACATTTATTATTGATCGCGACTTTGACATATCAGAAGACCAATCCTAGCAAATGTATTTGTGTGTACGTGTATGTGAATATAAAGTGTTGCAAATTGTTATGAAAAGGTATAGAAACGGATCTTTGTGCTGCTCAGCTCGACGTATTCGAAGAGATTCGCTAATGAATAAGGTGCGAGTGTAAAATCGTAACGCGATCTTGACATATATACATAGTGTATCGCGCGATGGTTCACGTCGGTGGAATTAGCCCATCTCTGGGCGGTGCTCTGCCCAAAAGTCCCAGTTTTCATCAGGGTCTTGCCTTGGCGACGGTGTTGCCTCAGGACTCGAACAAGGGTTACCCGGTTACCTTCGCGCTGCACTATCAACCTTTGCAACCTCTTCTAATCGGTAAAGATCTCTCTCCTCGTCGCTTGAATCAGTTTTGCAAATTACTTTTATTTAAATCGAATTGCACGTAAAATTTTTTCATAATTACAAAATTTTTTTATTTCAATTTTGCAAACTTTTAATTTTCAAACTTTTTATTCCACAATTAATACGGTATTTAAATACACTGTCAATTCGCTAATGTAATGAGGAATTATTTTTCAAGAAATAATACTTACAATTTTCTTTATAAAATCCATTTTTAATTAATAAAAAAATTGTTTTAGAATGAGACACATCCGCGAAATGGTCGAACCGTAATAAATCCAGCAATCGATCTCGTTATTTCTATTATGGAAACCACCAGGAATAGTAGGCGATAAATAATGCCTCTCGGTAACAGTCACGATATTTTGAAGGTCGTTATTGATTCTCCTGCAAAACCTGCTTGATTAATCAACAAAACGAGATTATTTTTAAGATTTTAGATAAAAAATTTATCGCATTCATTATAATGTGCCATTAAAGCTTGCATAAATATCGACTGCATAAATATCAATAATAAAAATAACCCTATGATAACGTATCTTTTGCGTGAGGAATAAAACAGATTTATTAACATCTACAATAACTGTTTATGTAGATTAAAGGCTTCAGAAAAGCAAATAGAATATCGATCATCGCGTGCTTCACTTCTATCAATGGTAAATTATATCAGATATAATCATCCTACTATTACTAAAAATATTTTGTTAAGCTAACTCTGCTTCCATTGAGGATCATAAAGTTGTTTCAAAACCAGCACTATTAATATTCTGCATATTTACATGTGACATTTTTTTTATACATCATCATAATTTTACTTAACATCAAAATCGATTTATCATATTTCAATAAGAACTTTGTACTTCCGTCGATAATATCTTGACGCTGAAGTATGAAACATAAATTATCGGGATTTAAATTCGTTCAAGAATCATTTCTCATTTATGTCAAGAAGGCAAATGGAAAAGCTATTTATTTCACCAGTAAAATATTCAAACGAGAAAAAGAAACAGGTGGATGCAAAAAGAATATACTCGAATATGCTTACGTCGTATTGGCACATCGATATTCATATAGACTAATATGATTAATAACGACAAGGTGCGCGATACATCCATCGCGCTGTGTTTATCGTAAAAGCTGCCAAGTACGGCGTGACCTATTAATCACTGGTTATCTGATTCCAGAAACGCAACAGGGAAACGAACGGGAGGAACTTTTTATACAGAAGCTACGGCAATGCTGCGTCCTCTTCGACTTCGAGTCCGATCCCTTGTCAGATTTGAAATGGAAGGAGGTAAAGCGCACTGCCCTCCACGAGATGGTCGAGTATGTAACCAAAAACAAAAATGTTATTACCGAAGCGATATATCCCGAGGCGGTAAACATGGTAAGCAACATAATTAATATATTTCCGCGTATAAGCATCTTGGCAAATTACACATGTATTCTTTTGAAAATTGGAAATGTGCAAGAAACTATATAAATTACAAAAAATTTGATTTAAAAAAAGGAAATAAACTATACGTTATGAAGAATATAACATCACACAATATAATAATGTACAATGAATGAGTATTTTATATATATAAAATATTTCTAATATTATGAAAAATATTTTTGACATTTATATAGTCTTACATTTTCAAAAACGACGTAGAAACATAATTTAAATAAAACTAACTTTGAAACTAAAATTGAAAATTTTACTAAAACCATGAAAATCCTCAGTTTGCAGTGAACTTATTCCGGACGCTACCTCCATCATCAAATCCTAACGGTGCGGAATTTGATCCAGAAGAGGACGAGCCAACATTGGAGGCAGCTTGGCCGCACTTGCAGCTTGTTTACGAATTTTTTTTGCGACTGCTAGAGTCGCAGGACTTCCAGCCATCTATAGCGAGGCGCTATATAGATCAAAAATTTGTGCTACAGCTCTTGGAATTGTTCGATTCTGAGGATCCGAGAGAGAGGGATTTTCTCAAGACAACCCTCCATAGGATTTATGGAAAATTCCTGGGCCTCAGAGCATACATTAGGAAACAGATAAATAATGTTTTCTATCGATTTATATACGAGACGGAGCATCACAATGGCATTGCAGAGTTGCTTGAAATCTTAGGAAGGTAATGATAATCTTAATAAAAATATGATGCGCAAATATGTAAATTATATTCATTGTTCTGTATATTTTTCGCAGTATTATAAACGGCTTTGCTCTACCGTTGAAGGAAGAACACAAGGTGTTTTTGTTAAAAGTCCTATTACCCTTGCATAAGGCTAAGTCATTATCCGTGTATCATCCACAATTAGCGTATTGTGTCGTTCAGTTTTTGGAAAAGGATCCGTCGTTAACGGAACCCGTAATTAGAAATCTGCTAAAGTTCTGGCCAAAAACACATTCCCCTAAAGAAGTTATGTTCTTGAACGAGCTTGAGGAGATCTTAGATGTCATCGAGCCAGCTGAATTCCAAAAAGTCATGGATCCGTTGTTTAGACAATTAGCCAAGTGTGTGTCGTCGCCGCACTTTCAGGTAAGCGTACAATTTTGTTATCCTGTTTTGTACAACGTTCCATATGCTTTGCTCGTTTTTTTCAGGTGGCAGAAAGGGCTCTCTATTATTGGAATAACGAATACATAATGTCCTTGATATCGGACAATTATTCCGTCATCTTACCGATAATGTATCCAGCTTTTTATAGAAACTCTCGTAACCACTGGAACAAGACAATTCATGGTTTAATTTACAACGCTCTGAAACTTTTTATGGAGATGAATCAAAAAGTATTCGATGAATGTACAACACAATATTATCAGGTATGTTTGATGGCTTATTTTTTTCAATACATATATATACAGGGTGTCCCGCAACTACTGCTCCATTTTAAAGGTAGATTCTCTGGCCAATTTAAAAACGATTTTTCCTCAGCGAAAATGTCAAAAAAGATCATTATTTTTTGCATATTCCCAATTTTTGTCATGATGTATCTTTCTAACTAAGCCTTAAATTAAAATTCTATTAAAGTAAACTCTACCTAAAATTAACTAAAGAATGTGACTTTATTAATATTTTATTCTCATAAGGCTTAATTTGCGAAAAACCCTTTATTTTCAATCATTTATAACTCGAAAACTATTAGTGCCTCGACATTTTCGCTGAGGAAAAATCGTTTTTAAATTGGCCAGAGAATCCTTCAAAATATGGAGCGGTAGTTGCGGGATACCCTGTGTATATATATATATATGTGTATGTATTGAAAAAAATATAAATGGCAGAAACAGATATTTAGTATCAAATAAAAATTATATTTATATATATATATATATAGAATGAAAAGTGACGATTTAGTGTATTGAACATTAAATGTGATTATGATCTCAGAAATATACATACACTGAGAAAAATAACCGATGAAAAGATAATGAACGGATATTATCCAATTATTAACCGATCACTTTAATCGGAAAAAAGAAATCGATATCCAGATATCCAATCAGAAAATATCAATCGATCAGATATCTGATCAGAAAGTTCAAAATTCGGAACTTTCCAATCAGATATCCGATTAAAGTGATCGGTTAATAATCGGATAATATCCGTTCGTTACCTTTTCACCGATTATTTTTCTCAATGTATATATAATTGTACGTTGAGTTGATTTGATAAAAAAATTAAATAATAGAGTAAAATATAACTATTCTTCTTGTTTTGAACATTTGACAGGAGCGTCAAAGGGAGCGAAAACTCATGAAAGATCGAGATGAAGCATGGATGCGCGTGGAAGCGCTCGCTATGAGGCATCCAAATTATAATACGGCAAATAAAAGCACAACGAATAATACATTATATATGTCACCACAGCACATAGATAACTCACCGCCCGATGAAGACGGTGATACAGATCAAACTCCGCTTACTTTGGAGAAAATCGAAGCTAAAGCTAATGAGGTATGAATTTATATTTGTGTAAGGCTAAGAATTTCGGTATTTTTTCTAATGAACATTTCGCTATACAGGCGAAGAAAATGACAAATGTAAACAAAGTAAAGCCGCTTTTACGAAGGAAGAGCGATTTACCGCAGGATTCGTATACAATGCGAGCATTGTCCGACCATAAACGCGCCGATGAATACCTTGTCACGCCACCAGATCCGAATAATTGCTAGTCTCTACCACAAACCCTTCCCATGTATCCTTTGTTTTGCTGTAGTAACATCGGAAGTTAGTTTTTTTTCTAGGGGAAAACGGCGATATAAGAACGCAAACAATTTAGCAACAAGAATCCCATTGTGCGAAATCTATAACCGTATTATTATTTTAGCATGTATCTCATTGTATTTGTTTATTTTAATAGAGAAAAAGAAAAACCCTACTTTTTCCTGCTGCGTATCATGCGATTCAAAGAGACAGTACATAGATATCATAGAAGCTTACAGAAGAAACTCTCATTTTTCCTAGAAATGCGTTGTATTTATTTCTTCATTATTAGAAAAAGAAAATTACAGCTGCGAGTGAAACTGTAATCACATTGCTATATAAGATATGCATACGATAAACGAAAAGGGCTCTAAATACACTACTCGTAGAATCTCCATCACCTTGGGATGCTACTTTCTTGCTACGTCTCAACAATAAAATAATACACGGAGGTACGTAAAACGAGATGATTACGGATACTGCGGTTGTAACGGATTTGGTATATTCTACAAAAGATTTTATATACTGATGAGAGAGCGGTGATTGTGTGTGCGGGAATGTGATCGCGAAGATATAAACGTATGCTCGATGTTGTAACCCATACTATGCGCGCTATGCGAGCTTGTTGTGTTAACAATCTTGCAAATAATGTTTCCATTTATGTGCAAATGATATATACATATATAAATATACGTACTTGCTTTAACACTACAGGCTCGTTGTAGTTAAAGGAGAAACGAATAAATGAGACGAAGAAAAGGATATACGCTGGTGCGCGTAATCTTAGGATGTATATGATAGTGCTATTTTAAAAATAATAGATTGCTACGAGAATATCTGAATACTTCTGAGTGTACTACTTTTATATCTGTTGTGCCTAGATGCCTGTGGAATGCATTCACGAAAAAAAAAAAAATATGCCTCCGCGCGTGGGGCGTATACACTGCAAACAGCAAAAATAAGCAGCGAGGTTACATGTCGCTTTGCCAAATATAATCAATATTACAGGATTTCAGTAATGCTTGCATAACATGTTGCGTTGTTAACTCATTGACCTTGGGATTAATTAAAAAAAGATTATACTGTTGCGGCCACAAGAGGTGAAAGGGAGAAAAATAAAAGAAGAAGAGAAATATTAAGATACATTTAGTCCTTGCGCTGCTGGCAAGTTGTTACGTTAATAATTGTCGAGGATACCTTGTTGAACATAGATACGATAAGCACTTATATTAAATATTAGAAATTAAAGCTATGAAGAGAGATAGATTTAAACATTATTTACTTATTAATTATTCCTACTCACAAGAGGAATGGCCATTTCAGCTAATTGATCATTAATTAGTGATATAAATATCATTATATATAATTATTAGTTATATTATTTTTAGTAATGAGATGAATATAATGACACGAAAGTAGGGTAATAGTAATAATGTAGTAGATGGCATGCCTTGTGAATCTGTTTAATCTATATCTGGAAATCTGTGCTTTCCAAATTAGATTGATAATAAATAAATCGCGCGTTTCCTAGAAAAAACCATCAAAGACTCGTCAGAAAGGAAGAAAAGGAAAACAAATTTTTATTCGCCGCATGCAGCAACTCGAAAAGACATCGAATCAGATAGTCTCCGCGAATGTGAATGTATGCGCCTGCAAAAGCTTAAATCGAGCCTGATTTAATAGAAAGCTGAAAAGAAATCGTAATAATGATAATAATAATAATAATAATTAATAAAGCCGTTGTTAAAATGATACAGAGCTGCCGGGTCATTTTACACACATAATAAAGACACGTTAACTTTGCATCGTACCGTGAGAGTTCTTTCATACGTAATACGTGTAAAGCACGATAAAAATATCTGCGATATTACATATTTTTTTTATATAGAGATTCAAACAAGGATTGAAATTGGTATAATTTCGATGTAAAAACACAAAAATGATCTCTGTTTATTTGTGGCAATTGAAATGTAGCGTAAGGGATTTATAGTATCTCATATATATTAATATTAGTTTCAATTCTTGATTTAAACTTTCATAAAAAAACTTAACTATAACTGATTTAAACTTTCATAAACTTTGCATAAACATGAAAACATGACTCTTGCATATATTCTTCCTTATCTACAATGTTAGAGAAAAATCAAGAAATTATATATTTTATATATTATATATTTATATTGAAATTACACATAATGTATCAATAAATATCACGGTTTCAATCTTTGAGTTTGAATCAAAGTTTATCAAAAACTATAATATCTCGCTTATATACACCATATAAGAATAAAAAATGCTCGTTATATCCGTGATGTTTGAGATCAAGTGTATTCAAAAATCCTCGATTAAATCCGGTAAAAGGAGATGCAAGCTCGTGTACAGCTTGCGTTTCGTGTATTTGTGAGATATATTAATATAATTGCGATATAAATAATACAACAATTTCTTTCATTCTTGTTTTTGAATTCTAAAACATGCTCATTTCATTAATTATTAATATATTGGCCAACTTTTGGCGCCTTTTCGTTTTTAACAATCTTCCTTTTTTTATTTTCAAAATACATAGTATATCAAATTTTTTTATGTATGTATAATGCTTATTTATTCTCGAATGATTAAGTTTAGATCAACATTAAGCACAATGATTATTTAGTATAATTATTAACTGAAGACCCAACAAATTAGACTAAAGAATAACTTTTTAATTAAAATAAAAAAAAGAATTATGTTCTGCTTTTAATTTTTTCTGTATTTATGTAGACAATTTTATCTTTGTTTTTATTTTATTTTTATTTTTATTAGCAAATTCACAATTTGATTTTTGTAATTACTTTTACGATAACATACATATATATATGTATACATAGAATTCTCAAAAAGGAAAAAAAATAAAAAAAAATTATCCCAAGCTACCCCACACTTTATGTGATAAATGAATGCATGATTGTAGTATTACACAATATCCGTGCCGCAAACTGAATCGAGAGAAATGAAATATAAGAAGAAAAGAAAGATCAATATCGCATAGATGTAAAATCTCTTGTGGATAATTTTGCTATAAGAGCATCTCGGTCGTTGCAAGATTTTCTATATATATATGTGATATTTAAATTAAAAAACTTATGTTAATTTAAATTATCCTCCTTTATGTACATATTAATCATTATAAAAAATATCGCGCAAGGAAATCTGTCGGTTTTAAGAAACAGATTTTGTTGTCTTCTGTCTAATAATTATTCATTCGTTAATTAAACATTGTTCAAGCGATCAATAATATTTCATATATACGTATGCATATATATTCTCTTGCAATTTGTTAAAAACATAGTTTTATAGTAAATAAAGAGAATTACAAAAGAAATCGGGTACGTTCTTACGACAAAAAAATACTTTATAATAGTTATTACTTAATAATGTATACATATAGTATACAAATGCTTGTAAGCCTTTGGTATATTGAATCATATTAAGTATATACATAAAACTTAAATGTATAATTAATATATAGATAGATTTTTTTTTATGTAATGATATAGATGCAATTTATTACGTAATGTGATATTTCAATCGATAATATTTAAAATTTATTTTAAATTAACTGATAATCTTTAAAATTTTAGAAATTGTAGTTTAATTTTCATACAAGAAAATAATTTTTTATTGTATCAGTATATCGATTTACAAAGAAATTGATCGAAGGAGAGATTGCTTGCAATTTTTAATAATTAAAAACATAAATTGTGACATTAACATAGTGTTGTTGTTTAGATAGACATCTAAGACACTAAACTATTATCTTTCATTTAGTTTTTAAAGTTTAAAAATTTAAACAAATGCTAGTCTTTCAAATTTTCTCTAAAAAATCTGATAAATTAATCTGATAAATTTTATGCGATGTTTCAAGAGATAGATTAAGACTTGTTAAGATCGATCATGATATACATTTGCAAATATCCAGTATCGGATAAGTGCCAGTATCCAGAACGTGCTGATATATCCTATGAGGATATGCCACGTCATATTATTAATTATCGTTAGTTTATCTCGACAGCTTTTTCAGATTTATTTACGGAATAACACCGATAGTGTGAAATAAAAGAAAGTTATGGGCAGCAAGGTATTACCATACTTTATATCAGGAACTGTCATCAAGGGCTTCGGTAGAGGCTCTAAAGCGCTCGGCATTCCGACAGGTATCCTTTTTTTTCAGGATAAGAGTATATTGAACATTAAAATGCGTATCGAAGTCAAAACGTTCTGACCCTCAAGGAAAAAAAATGTTGCGCGAGAATTCATCACATTATATCAATACTAAATAACGAAATGTATAATGAAATGTAGTAATTTATTTTTCTCTGTTGTCAAAAGCCGAACAATTTTCACATTTACAATTTTAATATTTGTAATTTTCAATCTTGTTTCTTTACTTATTTTGCAACTGACGTTCCCGTTATACGTAGTATTACCTTGTTCCAGGTTAGGATTTTTCACAACATCTACGCTCACATACATTTTAAAATAATAGATCTATCTCCTTTAAAATTGCACCTCCTGCACTTTGTATCTTTCTTCAAAAGGCTTTAAAAAGTATATATTATTTGAAATACAGAAAATTTATCTTTCCGTATGTCTATAATTTTTAATTGAACCTTAATAGCAATCTCTTGTATATTTTACATTTTTTAATTTAAATATTAAATTGCAGAAAATATCTAAAAGTATATGTACATATCAGTCCATGTCTTATCAATGGCGCCGTGTTTAATCCAAATATTGCTATTAATGTTCACAGTTAAACTTTATATTTGAGACTTAATGTATAAAAGAATTAATATTTTTTTTTACAATTATGTTAGCTAATTTCTCAGAATCTGTAGTCAACGATTTGCCGGAAGATTTAAATACTGGAATTTATTATGGTTGGGCTTCCTTACATGGGCAGGTTTATAAAATGGTCACCAGCATAGGATGGAATCCTTATTACAAGAATGAGAAGAAGTCAATGGTACGAAAAATAATATTAAGAAGTTGAAATTTTCATTGATTTCCTCTCAAAGCTATTGTTTTATATCTTTTTATTATCATAAATTAAAATAGTATATTTAAATAAAATAGTATATTTAATTTTTTGCAGGAAGTTCATCTGTTACATAAATTCCATGACGACTTTTATGGCAAAGAAATTAAAGTAATAATTACTGGATATATACGGCCAGAAAGAGATTTCTCTTCTTTAGGTAAAATATATTATAATAGTGACATAAAATATGTAAATATTATCATTAATCGTCATTTTTGCATAATTTATAATTACTGTACAATTTTTTGTATTGCTTATTCTTTCAGAGGAACTTGTCAAAGAGATAAAAAATGATATTGCAATAGCAGAACAAAAATTAGAAGACCCTATTGTAAATAAATTAAAAAACGATGACTTTTTAATTAATAAAGCAAATGATTGATGATTATGGAAAATGCCATCTTTATCTGCTAAATAATTATAATTATTATTTTTAATTCCACTTTTATCACAAAATACTTATATGTAAACTTGTATTTTATTTACACTCATTTAGAAACTAAGCTTACATGAGTAAAAAAAATGTAAAGACAATATTAAATTAAATTACATTAAAATGACTCAATCATTGATTGTTGAATCTGTCGAAGGAGGTGGAGGCGGAGGAGATAAAGATGACCAAGGAGCATTTGTATGCATTGGCGGTCGCGCAGATGGATAAGGCATATTTAGACATGAAAATGATGCAATGGGAGGTTGAGGATAATTCATTGGAAAGGATGGAAATGTAGAATTGAATCTCGGAGGAGCGCCGAACGGAATCCTCGGATATTGCGATTGCATGTTATTGCACTGAGAATTCGGTGTAACACCTTGAGAATATTGTTTCGCGTCACTAGAGCTATTCGAGAATTGTAAATGTTGTACTGGTGATAAGCCTGATATATTAAATGACGGTCTGTACTCCGCATTTGGTCCGTTGAATATGGGATGTATGTTTCTCGGGACAGGCGACCAATGCATGTTACTCTGATATTGATATTGCAACCAAGAATCGTTATAGGAAAATGGCTCATACTGCGGTAGATTAAAGTGATTATTATTTCTCCATGCCTGTTGCCTTTTCTGATTCTTTCTTTGAAATTTGGCATTTCTGTTCCATGGATTCGACTGCCATTCAGTTGGCTTATTTTGAGTAAAACCTGAAGAACGATCAATAGTAATTGATATTCAATCATTCAATTAATATTAACAGTCTCAAAAAATACTCACTCGATAGACATTGCCGTTTCCGTGATGTGCCGACATCAGAATCTTTATTATTTTTTTGCTTTAACATTTCGTAATAAGCTCGCTCTTCCTCGTCATCCGAAAATTCCGGTAACTCGTCATCATCCATCGCATCATGACTATTCAATCTGCAGTAAAGATTGTTCACTTAAATATTATGTATACACTGTATATCATATTTTTCATCAAAATACTGACTTATGTAGTTCATGTAGGAAGATTAGTGATGTATATTGCGTATTTGGACAATAATAAACTGGCATGCCCACTTTAATATTGTTTTCTTGTATGTGTTCAGAATTATTGAATCGAATGCAGTAATTCGGTTCGCTCACAGGACCAAACACATCTAATATTTTACCGAGTGCTCTTCCTCCTTTCTCCATAAATAAAACTGTATCAATATGGAGCGCAGGCTTATTGGACTTTGGTTTTACAATTACCAATTGTTCCACTATTTTATCTACCTAAATTGTTCAATGACAAAAATGTAACTTTTAAATATGAAAAAAGAATTATAACTGATTTTATGATATTATTTTATCTTATAAGTTTCTACATTTCTATAAAATTATGTTTATATACATTTATATATTGCTTACTTCACCCAGAAGCTCACATAAGACTTCAGGAACATTAATTTTTAAATCTTCTATTGGCGGAAGATCATCAAGTTCATTTTCTATTTGTTTTTTCTTCTTTACTATGCTTGTTTTATTTCCTTTCTTCTCCCTAAAAATATATATATATATATATATATATATATAATAATATATAGAAATGATAAACACCTTATATATATATATATATCAAGTGTTTATCATTTCTATATATTAAAAAAAAAATTAAATATATGTTCCCATATAGCATTCTATGTCCAAAAGACATTAACAAGACATCCTGAAGATGTCTAATCACTCAAAGATATCTTCTGGATACCTTTTGGACATTTCGATATCCATGCTATGTGAGTCATAATTTTATTCTTAGAGAAACATAATAGTACTTGTTGTTATTGGTACTAATATCATCCGAGTCGTAGTCACTGCTGCTACTGTCGCTACTGCTACTGCTGCTACTGCTGCTACTGCTACTGCTGCTGCTGCTATCATAGCTGCTACTAGAATCATCACTATCAGTTTCTTCGCAAGAAGATAATATATTTTCTTCAATTACGCGATACTGTTGCAAAGTTTCGGGAACTGGTATAGTATCTTGATCGTTTGATTTGTTTTGACTTTCGGATTTGTTTTGCTCTCCTGATTTTTCTTGATTTTCAGATTTGCCTTGCTCTTCAAATTTGTATTGATTTTCAGATTTGCTTTGCTCTTCAAATTTGTATTGATTTTCAGATTTGCCTTGCTCTTCAAATCTGTATTGATTTTCAGATTTGTTAGTGTCTACTTCGGTCTCCTCCACATCTGAATTAGAATTATCATATTCCAGAGCAATAAGGCTAAGAGAAGATATTTTACCATTTTCTGTCAAACAAATACAAAATAACTTTATTGCAATGTTTGTATATAGATAAAACTTTGTTAATACTAAAGAATACTTGTTAATATTACAGATACTTAAAGAAAATACATGTTTTTATATATATCAAACATTGATTAACACAATATATTTTTATTAATAAGAATCATATTATTAATTATGATTAATTATCAACAATTTTTCTAGTCTTATTCACAGAATAATATCGATTAGCGTGGAATGAATAGAAATTTTTATCAACAAATCATTACCGTATTTCATGTCAGAAGCCATTGATAATCGCTCTAAATTCGGCTTTGACACAGTATTATTATCTACTATTACACAGTATTATTACATACTGCACGTGCACGTAGTGCATGCTTTCAGAGACAGCGCAAAGGTACACATTTTATCTTGAAAAAGTGGAAGTAAGAAACGAGAACACGTGCTATGTGCCAGCTGACAGAGAGAAGACTGACAGATGTCATGGCCTGCTTTTAGGTTATCCCTGAAAGTAATACTCCCTCTATGGACATTGAAAACGTGAACATGAACTACAAAGCTAATGTCCATGAATGTTCTCAGAGGGTAATATATGGATAGGGTAATGTGCACAATTTCTGGTTTTGTTCCGTGCTATGTGCACGAAATGCCGGTAACATCAAATTTTTCCAATTAATTTTATTATATATATATATATATATATATATATATATATATAGAGAGAGAGAGAGAGAGAGAGAGAGAAAAGACGGGACAGGAAACATTTATTTATATAAATATCGTGAGGCTAATATTGCCTTGAATATTACCTTTGAAAATTAAGATAAATATTTTCATAAAAAAAATTCGGGACAAATATAAGATTTCTCTCGCTATTATATACTCTTGTATTATTTCATATATTTGTATAATTTAAATTTATATTCTATTTGTACTTGTGTTACAATTATTCAAATAAATTACACGCGCCAATTTCAAATTGTACGTACGTAGATCTTTCTCAAATTTCTTACATATTTCCGCGTTTAAAATCTTAAAAATGCCGAGAATAAAACGTCGTTAATCGTAGCAGTTAATTAGAAGGTCCGTTTCATTTTCATCGCGATTCCTCGCTCGATTTTTGTCGCCAAGTTTTTTGACGCAACGAAATTTTCAATCGCGCGCCGTGCGCATGTCCGCTCGGCCGCCATGACACTTTCAACGACTAGTCCGTGTCGCGCACGGAGCGCGATAGTTCCGACAATAATCGCGAATTTTATCCGTTACAAGTGTATAACGAGTGCGAATTTCTGTCGAGAGTGTCGATTAAGGGAACGGGCAATCGTCGAAATGTATCGAGTGCCGCGAATCTTCGCTATTAATAAAAGACGGGAGAGGAAACATTTATTTATATAAATATCGTGAGACTAATATTGCTTTGAATATTACCTTTGAAAATTAAGATAAATATTTTCATAAAAAAAATTTGGGACAAATATAAGATTTCTCTCGCTATTATATACTCTTGTATTATTTCATATATTTGTATAATTTAAATTTATATTCTATTTGTACTTGTGTTACAATTATTCAAATAAATTACACGCGCCAATTTCAAATTGTACGTACGTAGATCTTTCTCAAATTTCTTACATATTTCCGCGTTTAAAATCTTTGTAAAAAGTGCCGAAAATAAAACGTCGTTAATCGTAGTTAATTAGAAGGTACGTTTCATTTTCATCGCGATTTTTCGCTCGATATTTGTCGCTAAGTTTTTTGACGCAACGAAATTTTCAATCGCGCGCTATGCGCATGTCCGCTCGGCCGCCATGACACTTTCAACGACTAGTCCGTGTCGCGCACGGAGCGCGATAGTTCCGACAATAATCGCGAATTTTATCCGTTACAAGTGTATAACGAGTGCGAATTTCTGTCGAAAGTGTCGATTAAGGGAACGGGCGATCGTCGGAATGTATCGAGTGCCGCGAATCTTCGCTATTAATGGCGTTTCGTCGATCGCGATCCGCGCTGCGTACCGCGGTTTGAAATCGCCAGTTTCGAGTGAGTTCGATAGATTTCGATGTCTTAGATACGCGAAAATGAGCTCTATGTTTCTTTGAAACTCGCGAATCTTAGCCTGTTGTAAATTGAAAGAAAGTAATATCGGCGAAATACGCCTGTTCTATTAGATATTGCGTAGGTCACACAGGATAAATATACGTGACCGTCAAACAGTCGTTCGCTCATTATGCGTGTGCAGTGTTAAACGTGGAAAGTAATAATATATTCTATAATTTTGTATTTATTACGTGCATAGGGGAAGTGCATTTTAACGCGTTTTGCGTTTCGTGCCGTGAATTCGTGTTTCGAAATAAGTGAAACTTTCTGTGAACTTCGAATCCAAAGTTCGTCCGACAAAGTGCGCGTTTTCGATCTTCATCTCGCTGATGCGAGGCAATTTCCGGCGGAAATATCACAGGTACAGTAAACTGCACTGTTTCCAATTGACTAGCAACAAATTTATTCATGATTTAAATATGTATTTTAGCTCAAAAATATAACACACGTACAGAGAGAATTGTGATTAAGATATTTATATATATGTAAAATATATTTAATAAATGAAACATTTAATAATTTTTGTACATAGTAAAATATTTATCAAATATTTGTTAAATCATTTTTGAATATTTATGAAATATTTTTGTCGAAATTAAATAAATATTTATTTTATTTTATATCTATAAAATAACAATTATATTTTAATTAAAATAAGAGAATAATTAAATAACATTAATTATTAATTTGATTTTTTATTTATATGATTTAAATAAGAGAGAATTAAAGAAAAAGATTTTTATATAAAATTTATAATATTGTAAAGATATAAGCTTTTACAAAGTTATTAGAGAATTATTAGTAGTTTCTTCTCTAAAATTTATAGAATTATTTTATTATTTGCTATTGTTATATGCATCGTATATAAAATCTTCTATGTATACAATAATTTTTGAAATATTAATTATTTTGAATGTTATTACAATTTAACTTTTCTATTTATACGTTATAGCTCGACACAGCAACCTTGACGAGGAAGAGCAGGCTTAGGAAAAGCATCATGTACCATCGGAGCAACCTGATGGTAAGTATTATTATTTATATTAATTGTATATAACTTTAATATAAATAAATAAATAAATTTTTAATTTGATTTATGAATGATTTAAGGAAGAAAAAATTGGGAAAATTTGTATAAAAATTTTTCTATAAAAGTTTTTAAAAATTAATTATTTAATATAATTAATAAATTTAATATAATATTATTGTATATCTAATTATAATTGAATTATTAGTTTTATAAGTCTCTTACAATTTTCTATATTTCTTTCGATCTTCTTTTTTTTCAAAACTTTATCTCACATTGAATAGAGAAAATGTAACATAATACAGAACAGATTTTTGTTTCAATATATAGATTGCCAATATGGCATAAGAAAAAGGCTCATTCATACATACACTTATTCATTCATAAATACATATATGTATGATAAAACTAAAATTGGTCATATATAAAAGATACATTTGGAAATTCTACTCATAGATTAAAATAATTTTTAATTAATTTTACGCATAAAATTTCCGTACGTATATATAGAATTTAATATATAGAATTTTTATACGTAAGGAATAGGAGTAATATATGTGTGTTTACAATATATGTTTATGAGATTTTTCTCTTTCGCACGAATAAATAATCACGGTAATAAGTAAATGTTGAAGAAAAGAAAGTAGATAATTAAATTTAAAGATACTTTAGAACTTTTTTTAAAGAACTATCTTAATATTTTAAAATAAAAATTTTTGTTGGTAACGATATTTGTTTATTACAGATACAATATATTTTTTCTTTATTGCAATTATATACACAAATTTTGAATATAAATTGGCTAACTGCTAAATCGACAAAATCAGAAGCATTGTGATACGTTGCCTTAATAAAAAATAAAATGTTCTATATTAGTCAAAATAGCAGCTTCTGTACAGATTATCAAAATTCTTTTTTCATGATATATATATTTCATAATATATATATTCATGATATGTATATATGTTATATATAATACAATATTTATTTTTTCTTAAGGCCTCATGTCTGTTTATGAAACATTTGTAATGACAGTTACAATTTTTTTGTTGCCTATTCTTTTGTTACTATATTTACAATTGTACATATAATTTTTTTGCCTTGTTGATGATTTAAAAGATTCAATAGAGGATCTTGCATTTTTTGCTCTAATAATTTTGCTAATTCTATTCTCATTCTTTGCAAAAGTAGGCCCACCTGTAAATGTATAACACAAAGTTATCACATATTTAAAATAAACATTTTATTTTTTCACGACAAATTTAATCTTACGTTGTGTGATTCCATCGCGAACATTATCCAACCATCATCCAGAGAAAGCATATACCTTCCATCGTGCATTTCCGTGCGTAATTCATAACTAGAGAATAATATTAAAGACAGAATTGGAATCATAGACACTTCTTTAATGAAAACTTGGCTAGTCTTGAACTTCTCTTGAAACACTAAGTACGGATTTATGAAATGTCCAACATGAAAATTCACAGATGATGGATGAATCTTGACAAAACCATCGTGTCTTGTCTTGAATTTTAATTCGTTTGGTTTGGGTCGCATTGGTATCATGCCAGTAGATTGCGCTTGAAATGATTTTCCAGGTGTGAAAACCTTTACGATGTTAGGATATAATGCAGCGCAGAGAAGACCCTGCAATAGCTTGTAATTTTCATTGTTGACATTTAATTCAACTCCAGTGATCTCTAAGATATTATCAATCTTAGGTTTTTTCTTAGGTAAATCGATAGGCGCGAAACCGATCGATACTAACAACTCCAAAAATTGATATTTTATATCCGCTAAATGATGCAATGTTTGTATGGATAAATAATTTTTATCGGCGAATACTTTACCGGCATAAGTACTGCGTGAACACGTGGCTAACCATTTCTACAAAAGAAAAAAAAAATTACATAAATAATGTGTCTCTCAAGCGAAATTATTAGATTAATTAGAAATAACTTTATTTCTAATGTTTACCTTATAAGCGTTAAGGACGGTTAATTGGTCTGATTCGGCTGTAAAGAAGTTTTTCTTAGGATCGATCTTATTTATCATATCGATCGGTACGTTAAACGGACTTTTGTGAGATAAACATGCGGCGATAGTAAGCGCGGAATCCAAGCAGCAAAAAATGGCGCCGTATAGTATCAATTTTCCAATTCGCACATTTACAGGTAGTTTGGCTAAATGATGACCGAGTGGCGTTAATACAGGTTCTGAGTTAAAAGCGCCGACATCCTGCAAACGTATTATCGCGCTCTTAATATTGTCGATCGTTGGTGGTTCTATCATTTTCCCTGTTGGGAAAAGTTTAAAAAGGCATAAATTTTGATGATAGATAACGAATATATACAGAGCAAATAAAAATATAGAGAGATTTCCTTACCTAATATATCATATAAATCCACTTTTTTCCCTTTGTGCATAAGCTGAATATGTAAAAGTAGTGGTTCTAGGGGAATTCTTAATATTTCTGGTATCGGTTGAGCAGCAAAGTGATATTTGAATCTATAAAATATAATTTATATCTATAAAATATAATATATATCTATAAAATATATACTGCATTGTTATTATATACATGTACATATTATAGATTATTAGTTCAAAACAGAATGCTAAGATACATACCTACACGAAGTGTACAAATGGATGCACACTCCGGGCATTACTCGACCAGAACGACCCATTCTTTGCACAGCATTCGCTCGTGATATCCAACAAGTATCTAAACTTGCCATATTCTGATTCGAATTAAATCTAGCCTCTTTCATCTTTCCTGTATCGATCACGAATACGCAATCGTCTATAGTTATAGATGTCTCAGCCAGATTTGTGCTAAGTACAATTTTGCGTACATCTTCTCCGGTCTTCTTAAATACAAGATTTTGCTCCTCATTAGAAAGACTCGAGTGCAAAGATACAATAAGAAATTTTTTATTCTTTGGCGAGAAATTATTATTATAATGTAATTGATTTTTCATTGCAAGAATATCATTCATACCTGGTAGGAATACCTGGAAATATTATACAAAAAATATAATATATGCGTATATATATTCGTCAGAAATAAATAGGTAAATAGCAAATACAAATGCTTACTAAGATAGAACCAGTTTTAGGATAATCATGTTTTCCGAAAACAACCCATTCTAAAGTCTTTTCTATTAATTCAAAATTAATCTTCTCCTGATCCATAATGTATAAATTTTTATACGTTTGCTTGGAACAGCCAGGATATCTATTGATGAGTTGCATCAACGTCAAATTTTCGTCCTGAATAGATTCTTTGGGTGTGTCGTTGCACAATTCGCCGATTTTCAATTTAGCCATTTCCAAATCGATTTCAAACTGATCCCAATCATATTTGATTTTACGAGTGAACTGAGTATTTTCTTCGAGAACATAGTTGGTTCTTTCAAGCGCGTCTTCAAGGAAAATCTGTTCGACTGGAAAAGTTTTTCCCGGGATATTTAGAACTGGTACTTTTCCAAAATATGAGGAGAATATGTCGGCTTTAAGCGTTGCGCTCATCAATATTATTTTCAAAGACGGTCTTTTTGGTAATAATTCTTTTAAAAGCATCAGTAAGAAATCACTGGAAAAAAGAATAGGATATAAATATCAAAAAAAGAAAGAGAGAAATATGGAGCATTTACCTCTCGGCGCTTCTTTCATGCACTTCGTCAACTATAACATGAGTCACATCTGATAACTCGAGATTCCCCGATAATCTCTGCAATAATATTCCCATGGTGCAAAATGTTAGTCGTGTTTTACTAGACATTTTACTTTCCAAACGTATCTGATATCCAATAGTATTTCCTATAGATTCATCTCTCTCAGCTGCCACTCGTTTCGCAACTCCTATGGCACTTATTCTTCGCGGTTGAGTGCATATTATATTAATATGAGACTTATTCTCTGACTGTGATCTATTAATAATCCAGTCATCTAAAATAAACTGAGGTACCTGTAACATTTTCACTGAATTTTTTGTTTTTTTTTTCATTCTGATATTAATTAATTAATTAAAAAAACACTGCAATGTACCTGAGTGCTTTTGCCACATCCAGTTTCACCAGAAATGATAACAATCTGATTTTCACGTATAATTTCCAAAATTTCACTTGTTTTAAGCCATGCAGGCAATTTTTTTCGTGTCTTCTGCATTTTTATGTAATTAGGATTTTTCTGTTTATCCCTAAAACTTATTTCTATCAAATCATCTTCCTCAATAATCTGTTCATAGGAGATATCTCTATTTCTTTTACTGGTGCTACCAAGTTTGTAATGACTAGCCAGTTCTTCTTCCTTCTCTTCTTTCTGTTTCTTTGGGCACAATGCTTCATACTGATGCAAAAATTGTTCCTTATCTTCCTCCAAATAAGTTTTTATCTCATATTCATTTTCTAATAGTGAAATTATAGAAAATATTGACGGAATGCCATCAAGAGATAATAACAAGGCTTCATTGTGCAATCTTCTTGCTATCCTGAGACATTTTAGACGTGGAAATATTTCATTGTTCTTATAAAAGTAAAAATACGGTGGTTCATATGGATATTTACATCCTGTAATTAGAATAAAATAATGTTGTAATTTTACAATTTTATTAATTAATGTCATATAGGTATGTTATTTTCTTAAAATAATTCTAATATGATTAACTACATTCAATTTCATTAACATAATTAATTAAATATATACCTTCAGGAAATCTTATCTCTAGCGTGAAATATGAATCTTTTAGAATTGGCACATTTGATACTTTCTGTGGTAATTGGTGTAGAAATCTGCATTTGTCTTTAAATCTGCACTTATTATGAATGAAAAGTTGACATACTTTTTTTTCTGGTTTTTTCTCTTCTGGTTTTTTTGCTACCGGTTCAATTTGTTTACCATTTGTTAAATAATCTAACTTTAATTGTACTGTCCAAATGGAATTTTTTATTTTTTCCAAAAAAGCATCGCCATAAATTGATTCGAGTGCTACCTTTTCTTCCTGCTGTCTTTCTAATAATTCAGCAGCATCCGGAAAATCAAGATTTTTATTTTTTTGAATATTTTCAATTCCATAGTATTTGTAAAATAACAGTTCTAAAGATTTTCCTAAATTGCCTTTTGTATATGTTAAAGCTTGTATACAATGTGAAATATGGAAACTGCAAATAAGAAATATAATCTTTATATTATATAAAGAGATACAATAATATTATTTTAAACAGTATATAATAATATATTATTTTGAAACAGTACCCATAGCTTTCTAATTTAGATGTTGCAAATTGTTGTGTTATTTGATCCTGAGTCTTTAGTGTAGTATCTTTAGAAGAATAATCTATTATTCCTTTGACAACTAAATTACCTTGTTCCATCCAATATTGTTTGTCTAAATTTGATGTTTTGTCCTCAAGCTCTGTAGTATCAGTAAGTTTAAAATTCTGCAAAGAATTGAGAAATTGTGCCAATTAAGGACAATATACAAACATACAAAGATGATCTATCTTTGATACAAATCTTATAATCATCTATCATAAATCTTTGATTAAAAGTTGACCTATCTTCGATACAAACATAAATAGTATTTGTTTAATAAACAGGAATATATATTTACATTTCCATAAATATGCATAAGACTATCATAAAGCTGTTGCTCAGATTCCTCAGATAATTTCAATATTTGCATTTCCACTTTGAACTTGTCAGAAAATGAGAGACTGGAATTTGTAGATTTGACATCTTTTTCCTTATTGCTTTTTACAGATGCACTTCTATCATATGTACGTACATATAAACATATTGAAATAAATTTAACATTCTTAATATTTCTTTAATAAAAATATAAGAAGAATATTAATATATTTATTTATCTTCACTTACGTGTTTGTTTTGGATATGTTTTTTGTCTCTAATACATCATCTTCCATCAATTGCTTACTATGATAATCCATTTTAAATAAATAGTTGTCTATAAAAAAAATATATATATATTCTTTTCTCTTAAAAAGATGTTTAAGATATATGCAATGTGACAACGTCAGGTCTGTTTACTATTATTAACTGCTATTAATCAACTTGATGCAATTAACAGCAATATGAGATAACTAAACCAGAGATTGCAGGATTAAGGGCGCATTCACACCTTAAAAGCAGGTAATAAGCAGTGTGTAAGCAATACATTAGATAGGCAAAAAGTAGAAATTATGATTACCAGCGCGAGTTCTGATTGGTTTGGATTTTTGCTTTTCTGCTTTTCTGTCAAGATATGAATGTGCCCTAATAAAGAAGGTCATGATACTTCTATCATAGAAAGATTATAATCTTTATAATAATATAAAAACTTAATTATAATCTTTCCACCATGACTCTATTACGTATCTCATTCTTCTCTCTAGTCTCTGACATGAATGCCCACGATATGAATGGAGGGGATAATAGACATATGAATCGCTCATGTGACTGTTACCCCCTCCACTTACGGTTGCGTGATGCTAGCGTGGGCATTAAGTGGAGTATGTTGCGTGAGTTTTAATTCAGTGTTTATTTCTCGGAGAAGAAAAAACCGTTGTCCATCAGTACACAGGATATACTTTGATAAGAGGTAAAGAGTACTAAAGTCAGAGACAATTGAATGCTTTGACAATTAAAAGACCTATCTTTGACAATGTAAAAGTTAACCTATCTTATGCAATGTTACTTTTAAACGATATTAAGCTGGAATTCTTGAAAAAACATAGTTTTCTTAGATTATATTTTAAATTTAATTTATATTTTTAATTTTTAATTTTTCGATCTCCAATGTATTTATCAATTCGTTATTTAATCAGCAGACATTAATGGCATCCTCGTGTATGATATTGCGACGTGGTATCGCAACTTCTTGCGTTTGTCATGGGAAGCGAAATTTTCGAAAATTCCTACTGTACAATAAACGAGGCAGTCGTAATTTTAAAATGCAACAAGCGAAAAACCCAGATCCTGATATACCAATAGATAGTGAGTTAACATGTTATTATTTGGAGCAGACTTAGTTTCATCTTTTTTCTCACGAGATTATTTCGTAAATAAATGCATGCAAAAATAAAATATATGAATCCACACATAAAATATAGTCTTTGTATGCAAAATAGATTACAAAAAGACTAATGACTTGAAAAGAAATTGATTACTTGAAACTTGCAGTCTCTTAATAATTAAATAAATTTACAATATACATGTAGTAGAAAAATTAGAGATATTATACACATAATAAAATAAAATATCAATATACATATACATATACTAATTACAATAAATTTTATAGAGAGAGGTGTAAGAGATGTTGGATACAAAATAAATAACAGATTTGTTCTTGTGCCAGAGATGATTCCTGAATTGATTGTTCCTTCATTAGAAGGATTCACTTTGAAACCATATGTGTCGTACAAAGTAGAGATGTTTACAGAACCACAATTTACCGCACAAGATTTATTTGATGCAGTATATTCTAAAAAAATAGAAGAAGACTTTGCAAATAATCAGTTGGACGAGAAAGGGGAGCCAGTGAATCCTAGCGATTATGAAAAACTTACGCCGCAACAAGCTAAGAATAATGCCAGCAAAACAGGCTGTGACATTTTTGACGCTAAGAAGCGATTGTAAGAATTTTTACTTTTTTAGTATTTATGATTCTCTAATGCATAAGTGTATATTTTTCTCTCTTTTATGTTAAAATAAAGGATCTGGAAATATACTCTAGTCAGATTAATATGGATTTCAGTCTGTATATGTTTTATTTATAACTCGCATGTATACATACGTTCACAATTTTGCAATTTTTACAAAAAGTAACTACTTACTATCGTATATGACTGTTAAAAGTGATATTATGTGCACACTTTGCTAAGAGCATGAGAAAAACAGAATTTGTTATATTGTATACATATATAAGCGACCTATCTCAGATCAGTTTTTTTATTTTTATGACAAGTCTATATGGCAGTCAGTGCTTGATAGCAAATAATTACTTCCATTATAATCTCTAAACATATTACATTTTTATCTAAAACAATATAGCTTATATATTATAAAACAATGGTATATATCACATATATAATTGTCGCAAAATCTTCCGCGAGAGTCATGTAATTGAGTTTACGCAATGCTCCAACGGACAAGTGAAATTAATTTATTGCTATTATAAAACACAACGCTTACGTTGTACCGGTTTTTTGTCTTATGCAATCCAAAGGACTTGTAAGAGTCCAAAAAAGACAAGTAATGCCAAAAGTTGATTTTCAATTCCTGAGATTCATGGATATCTTGCGTGTCGATGAATCCGTTTGCGGATAATAAATTTGTGATTAGGCTAACTTAACAGTTATGTTTTACTTATTAAAAGATTTTTGAGCGAAGTTTGATTGTTTCCTGTCGGGTAAAAAATAGCGAAAAATTCGAATAGTAAAATCGTTGTCAGTTGTGCGCGGCCGGTATTGCTTACTACTGACTAGATTACTAGATTCTAATAATATATGTCTGTGTATATATATTGTTTTTTTTTTTAAGTGCTGTATTCATATCAAACGTACAAACGGCCTTATTGTTTCTCTCTTCAACATTTTCTAATAATTATAATTATGCGAAAAGCTCATAAAACGGAGCTATTGAAATAGAAAATATTCTGTTTAGAAGAAATCATATTTAAAGAGTGTATCGGTGGATGTTTATGAAAGACACTTGTATAAAAGTAGTGCAGCAGTTAATGCAATGTTATGGCTATAAATATTTCTAGAAAGAGATAACGTATACAAAATGTTAGTTAACTTATGCTTATGTAGGAAATCGATCACATAAATCATTTATTCAAACATCTTTTTCAGAATGCAGCACTCTTCTGATACACGTTAATTATTACTATTTATCGCTAATATTATTGTTTTCTGTTATTATTTTCTATCTCCTATAATCACCATTATGAAGAGTGGAAGAGAAAAACGTCTCTAATTTTGTACAGTGGAACGCTTATTGAGAAAACACGATGTTCTAATCTTTTTAACCGGCGCGTCTTATTTCCACTCTTCCATTAAATCAATGGAAAAGCGAAAGTGGCATAGTACTTGTTTTGCTTTGCTAAAAAAATTTTAATTATATCTCAGTATGTTGCTCTTGTCTTTTGTGTATTCGTCGATATTTCGTTTTTCATATCTTACTCTACAACATATTTATAATATCTCGTCGACGACTTGAGCATTCATATATGTCTCTCACTTATTGGCAGTACAGAATATCCTCTAAGGATTTATATTGCGATACATATTGTTTTGTTATTGATTTTGTATATTTGAACGGCTCCAAAAATGAACAAGCTTTGCAAAGGTTCCAAGCTTTCTAAATCTATTTGCAAATTCGTTAATTAGAAACTTTGCAATTTCTCTCTCTCTCTCTCTCTCACACACACACACACACACACACACACACACCTCTCTCTCTCTCTCTCTCTCTCTCACACACACACACACTCTCTCTCTCTCTCTCTCTTTCTCTCTCTCTCTCTCTCTTTCTCTCTCTCTCGCATTCTCAATAGCGGATGCTGTAAAACAAGTCATATGCCACTCGCTCTTCAACTGAACTTGGTGTTTCGCTTTAATTATCAGTCTATGATATAATTGGATATTTGACCGATAAAATATCAGTCATTTTAATAAGGCAGGTACACGTGTTACTGTATGACAAAGATTACTCTGCATGAAGAACTTTTTTTTTTTTCAATGCTAAATATACGTATTCTCCGTATATTTATTCATGCAGAGAAACATACAGTACAATAGCGATAACTTTGTAAAACAGCATTGTAGCAAACAACTTATATATGAGATATTTTATACAATGTTTAATACGCTTTTGTCAAACTTGATTTGCACCGACGTTTCGGATCAATAAAAAGCACACAAGTGTAAATCTTTGGCATTCAGTAACATGTACCGTACATCTAATCGGAGATCTTGAGTATGTAAAGAAGTATAATTATTACAGATGAGAATAAACATTTCACTAAATTCTTTATATAATATACATCTTAATATTTCTCTCTATTCGATGCGAAATGATATGCAACTATGTTAATGAAAGTCAACGTGGAAAGACTAAGGGAGGGAATACTGCTGAGAGTAATATGCAATTCAATTGGCTTTTCATACGCAAGATCTCGAGATAATTACTAATAATGATAGAGCGGAGGCTTATTCCATTGGATCCCCTACATTTTCGAAGATGGTTGAATGTGGATTGCTGGTAGTGGGCCACAAGAAACCACCTACACTGCCTGGTGGTAAATAAGATGCGCCTCCGCTAAGGCCCACCTAATATATTTTATATATTGCATCAATTATTTAATATCTCTATAGCATGGTCTATACAATTTCGTTTTTTTTTTTATATCTTTATATCTATATACACACGAGAATACAAAATGTGCTAAGCAAAATAATATGGAAGCGTTGTGGGATATAGACACACTCCAATTTTATATTATAATAATGAAATATTTTATATAGGATATAAGTGTTGTGTACACAAACACGCAATTGCTTAATTACATTGATGCGACAAATGTGTAAAAATCTGATTTTTTATTCTAATCATATGTGTAGCACTGAGGAATATTTGTTTCATGTAAAAATTAAATCCATCACGCGTATTATTCAATAATAATTTTTATGCATAATTAATTTATTAAATATTTTTTTAGCTTGAAGTGCGTTTAAATTTAAATTACTAACTACACATATAAGTAATTTCATATTAAGGATTGGTTTTTTCATGCAGTATAAGGCAAACTAGAATAAAAGATAACTGCCAAATTAAAGAAAAATAATCATTTATTTGCATTTAACATAAATAATTGTGCTAATAAACCGCAGGTACTAAATAACATTTTTTATATAGGTACTAAATAACATTATGTACATTGGTTCATTATTGTAAATGTATGCAAAGCATTTACAATAATGTCAAGACACTCTCAATAAAAATCTTATCTTCTACATTGAGTGAACTATGTACAAGGATTTTCCAGCTTTTTATATTACGTATCGATTAATTTTATTTCCATCAACTAGAGAATGTATAGAAATCACAGTCCAATTGTAAAAAATTCACCAATAGCTATACATGTCGTTTCAATCATAGATTTGCCTGAGATCTAGCCTTTCTATCCTTACACTGTAACTTCTTTATGAATTTACCTGTTGGCTCCATATTAGCGACCTCTCCGCTAATTGACAGTCCGCTGCCAATCGGGATGGTAGACTCTTCCACCTTTCCTCGTCCCGTTTCCTGCTTCTATCGAAGTCTCTGTCGACATGTCCCTGAGAGAGAGGCGGCAAGATCTGGGTTCGTTGCGCCAGCTTGTAGCTGTCTTGTCTCGGTACGTGATCGACGCGTCTGCTGGTACCGCTACCGGTAGTTGAAACTGGGATCGGGGTCGGACTACCGCCGCCTCTGTGCCGATGATACAAGTTACGCTTTTGCTGCAACATCCGCTGCTGCACTAAAAGCTGCAGCTGCGTGCCCGAATCGCCGCGCATCTTAAATTGCTGCTGATTATCGGGTGATGTGGACGGTGGTCTAAGATGGACCAGATCCAAGTGACCTCGAGCTTTTCCCGAATCTGAAAACGATTAATTGTTCCTGCGTTATTTCACGTGTCATCGGATAGTCTCAATTAGAGCGTATTAAAGATCAAGCGCGACGCATACCTTGAATACTTCTCTGCTTGGACGGCCTGTCGCCGACGCTCTGTTGACAGAAGAGTAATCTAGGTCCACCATCGGATGCTCTTCGTCCTTGAGATACCCGGGATATTCTACCAGTGATGGGAGATGGACTTTTGGGCGGTGGTGGCGTGCAAGACGGTAGGCTGCTCGTAAAGCAATTCGTCCCCGTATAATCTGGCGGGCAGCCAGAATCGAAGCTGGACTCGAAGAGTTCCGACGACGAGCTACCGCTGCCGCCCGCCATAAACAGGGTCGTTCGACTGGGTGGATCAATAGAATCCATAAGCGGGTTATCAAAATGATGTTGATAGTCACTTAATCTTCGATTGACTATCTGGCTGTCAATTCGTTGACTGATATCGTGATCTAGGCCTAATCGGTGTTCTTCAAGTTTGATCTGTGCTTCGCGCAACTCGTCGCCGCTCGGTCCTTCCTCCAAGTCGCCCTCCGCGCTACAACAACCTTCATCGGTCGAGGAACTCGTCGAGCTAAATCTCTTGTTCCCTCTACCCGTATCTTCCCTTGCTCTGAAATAAAAAAAAGATTCGTCTCGTTGATATTTGAAAGAAGCGATTTGTCCTGCCATTAGCGGCTTCTTGTGATGATTGTATGAATGGATCGCCATTGTAAGCAGCATTGAAAAAATATTCGTCAAAAGCGCATTCTCCTCATCATTTCATCTATGAACTTTAATTTCTCATAATATTTCTTTCATATTAATTATTAAAAAAATGTCATTAAGGTATAAAAAATTACCATGGACATATATTTTTTTATCCTGTTATATAGGAATTTAAAACAATCGATATACTTTGTAAGTTTACTTCAAAGTATTATGTAAGTAGATTTATAATCGAATTTATTTGTAGGAAATTTTTTTAGATTATGTCCATCAATGCATTATATAATTAATATGGAAATCAATGCTTTATATAATTAATACGTCCACCAATGCATTATATAATTAATATGGAAAAAATATAAGAGAGATCACACAATGATATAAATATATAATTCCAATAATGGAAAACATATAATTCCAATAATGAATGTGCTTTCATTGGTAACAAATAAAGCAGAGCAAATAAAAATTATGAAATCAAGAATTTAAATAAATCAAATTAATTAAGAGATTTAAGGATAAAGAAAAAGATAATAAAATGAAATGAGGAGTTACCAAAAATAAAGTGACAGCAAAATGTGCTTCCAATCCAACCTGTCTTGATAAAATCTTCAATATGTGCGTCACCCATCAATAAAGTTCAACGTCCCACTAAGCTATCGCTGTAAATAAAAATTCATTAGTTAAGAGGGGCATATATTATTTTCATACATCTCCGACTGGTAGGATTGGAAGTTACAGATTTCTCATGAAAAATCGGTACATTTAAAATAAAACTATTAAAAGAAAAAATGTATGTGCAATAATGTGCTCAGTGAAAGAATGTCTATACCTCGATTTAAATTTATCTTCTTTTGTTCTTGCAGTAGACCAGCAGGTATTATTAATGGTGCTGCTGACACGATGTTGCTTCAATCTTTCTAGCAGTAAGAAATAGATAGCAGCATGATGATCATAGCTGCTGTTTCGTAACGACTGTTAAAAGATGACATTTATATTTATACGATATAATTTAAAATATTGAAACAATATATATATATATATATATATATATATATATATATATACAGGATGTCCCGCAACTACCGCTCCATATTTTAAAGGTAGATTCTCTGGCCAATTTAAAAACGATTTTTCCTCGGCGAAAATGTCGAAGAAGATCATTATTTTTTGCATATTCCCAATTTTTGTCATGATGTATCTTTCTAATTAAACTTTAAATTAAAATTCTATTAAAATAAACTCTACCTAAAATTAACTAAAAAATGTGACTTTATTAATATTTTATTCCCATAAGGCTTAGTTTGCGAAAAACCTTTTATTTTCAATCATTTATAACTCGAAAACTATTAGTGCTTCGACATTTTTGCTGAGGAAAAATCGTTTTTAAATTGGCCAGAGAATCTACCTTTAAAATATGGAGCGGTAGTTGCGGGACACCCTGTATATATATATATATATATATATATGATATATATATATATATATGGGGTGATTATAATGTACTGAAAATTTTCTCTTTGATTTTACTAGACAATGCTGTCATTTATCTCGAAAATTATGCGTACGATACGATTTAATTAGAAATAAATAGATAAATGTACTCTTATATAATTTTACATAGAGAGAAAAAAATTATAGAAGCAGAGAAATGTTTCCTTACCTCTCTAGTACGACTAATGTCTATTCCTAAGCTGTGCATTAATCGAAGTATTTGCTCGTTTGGTTCCTGAATAGACGACGATGGCCGTGTTACGATCACTGAACAAATGCTATCCGCCGTTCCCGCCATCCAACGGTGTCTCTTAATTTGTGGAATGGTGTATCGTTTGGAAGGTTCCAATACTAACATCTTGCGTATTAGGCTTTCGCAATCTTTAATACGAAATTCGACCGGCGTGAGCAAGGAATATTAACAGAAATATTAAAATATGTACAAAATGTATAATATATTTAAGTAAATACCTGTACTCATAAAGTAAGGAATTCTAAATCTGCCACTTAACACGCGATCTCTCAATGATTGAAGAGTCGATCCGTCAAAGGGCAACGCGCCACACACCAACACATACAATACAACGCCCAGGCTCTACAAGAGTGAGATTTATTTCAAATATGCAGTCAATGTAAATCTGTTTTTTTTTTTTTTTTACAATTTTTCTCTCTGATGAAACTCACCCACACATCGATTTCGGGTCCAGCGTAGTGCTTTCCTCGGAAAACTTCGGGAGCGGCATAAGGCGGGCTGCCGCACCACGTGCTCAATCGTTCTCCCGGGGCGAATCTGTTACTGAAGCCAAAATCGGCGATCTTTACGTTCATCTGAGCGTCGAGAAGTAGGTTCTCCGCCTTCAGATCACGATGTGCCACACCCGTTACGTGACAATATTCGACCGCCGAGAGTATCTGGGCAAATGTCGCACGTGCTCTGGGCTCTCCCATTCTTCCGTATCGCGCGATATAGTCGAATATCTCACCTTTGCTCGCGTATTCGCACACCTACAACAGCGACGATGATGTCATCATTGTTGAAAAAAAACACAACAGCTGTTTAGTGGCGGTTTCATCGTCCTTACCATGTAAATCATGTTCTTCGTTTCCATGACTTGATATAATTTAACGATATGCGGATGCTCCAATTGCTTCATAATTTCAACCTCTCTATAAACTTTTTCTAAATTGGTAGGATCTAATTGAGTCTTATCGATTATTTTGATAGCCACCTATTAAAAAAAAAGATCACAGACTCTTTAGACAATATCGAAATTATTGTTATGATAGGAAACGCGTGCACACGTACCTCTGTTTTCGTGATTCGATGTCTAGCTAATTTTACAACGGCAAAGTTGCCTTTGCCGATAGTCCCTTCGATATCGTAAAATCCCACGCGGATTTGCTTTTTACCCTGTGTAGGTCCAGTATCCATATTCACGTCGATGTTTCTTTCCACTCTCTTGCAAATTCTTATAAACTAATTCTTCTTCCCAATGTTTTATCACTAATCTGCAAAAATCGGAGCGTACTTTAAGAGGGGAATATTTTTTTGTAATTTGTTATTTCTGACATATCTAATGTGTTTTCAACAAGTGTCGCTTTTTCCTTAATTATTTTAATCGTTCAAGATAAAATCATGAAGATAAAAGTGATCGGAACAAACAACTAACAGCGGAAAGAAAAAGAGATAATAATTATAATATTTTTGAAAAAGAAGTCATTAGCAATTAATTGTAATTTTTCGCGATATGATATGAAAATTCATGGTATGAAAATTTTGCAATTACGACACTCATTGTTCATATTATCGTGTTCATGGCATTTTTCCAATTATGTCTTTTCTTCCTTATCGTCTAATTTTAATTTCTTTACGCAGCCCCCTTTATGACTTTCTTTTCCTGCTCAACATTTATATATCATATGTAAAATACTTTTTTTTAACATATTATGTCCGTGCAAACAATTACGCGACGCGCAAGCGCCAATAAAAATTCGTAAAGTCCCACTTCGAAAAGTCTGACGAGCACGATTTCAAAGTCCATAATTATTACCTTTGCGGTCGCGCGTAAGATTTTTTTTTAATACGCCTACAGATGTAATTTTTTTTTTACTTTGTACCGTACGAGTTGCGAGGTATCTCGAATGATATTGACGAATGTCTAACACATGATAATTACTTATCACACATTCGTCATACTGACGCGAGTCGCAAGGCTGATCCAGCATTGAAGACGGAGCGCGCGATATCCCGGAAGGACATCGCACCGCAGACGCAACAAAAGAAACAAACAAGAGGGAGAGAGAGAAAGAAGGAGAGAGGAAGAGATACGGGAGAGAGAGGGAGAGCGAGAGCGACGGACGTTCTCAAGGCGAGAACACGCGTCAAGGATTCATCGTCGACAAGTCGAAGTACAAAGGCCCGGCCGCAACAAGTACGGTAGATATCCTCGACTGACGTCACGCAGATCGACAACGACCTCCTACCTATCGAGAGAAGAGTCACCGCCAGATCGATCGTCGTCGATACTCCTGGATAGAGAGAAGAAACCCCGCGTCGGACGAGGTCGCCGACGAGCAGGTGCAATCGGACGATCTCACTGGAGACTCGGACGAATCTAATGGCGATGGCGCGAAGCGCTGATCTAAGGGTGGCAACCCCCTCTTTTTTTTTTCCTCCCTCGATTACTCACCTTCCTGGCTCCAGAATTATCGAGGATCGCCCGCGAGAACGGGGGTCGCCCGGCGAAGGCGTTCTACGAAACGAGCGGCAACGACGGCGACGAGGACGTGCTCCGGGGGTGCGCGGGGGGCCATCGAGCGCCGGAAGTCATGGCGCGCGCGCGCGCGCCTGCCAGATATCCGGCGGGTCCGTCCACCACCTCGAAAAACGAAGCGAAACTTAGCGGAGCCGTGCTCTCTCTCTCTCGCGAGCCTCAACGCGCGAGACTCAACGTAGGGAGCTCCGCACGGCTCGGCGGTTCGATACCGACTGACCGACGGCCATGTTACCACCCCCCCGGTGCTGCTCCGGCGGTGTCGGCGCCCTCGCCGCCCCCTCGTGCACCGTCACCCCGGCCATTCTTAGCGAACCATCCCTCTCTTCGCTTCCTCTCTCTCTCTCTCTCTTTCTCTCCCCCCCCTCTCTCTCTCTCGTTTCCTTCCCTTCCCCGCTCCCTCCCCGTACTTTGCTCCGCTCCCCCCAACCCCTCCCACCGCGTAATCTACGTCGGTGCACCCGACACCCACCACTACAGCGATTACTATCGCTCGCGCCCGCGCGCCGTTATCTTCGACAATTGACGTCACGCACGTACGCGCGCGCGCTCGCGACATGTCCGTCTCATCGCATTAATTGTTTCTCGATGTGTATATAATTGTACGGCAACGTAGCGGCACGTAGCACGTGACCGACCGGTCATCTATGCGCACCTAATCTATCTCGTAGTTCGCGATCGAAAATGACGTTTCGGTTGAATAAAAATGGAATGTAAAAACGTCGACGTCCTATGTGACCTAAGGCCTCCCGAAGCGCTTTACATAAAGAGTAGATTGCATAATATGTACATTACGGCTTGCGTATAGTTAGCGAGTTAATATTGAAAAATTGCACGGCACCGCGCATTTGATCTCGGGATCTATTATAAATAACCGGATTATGTTTGTGCGATTATAATCGTTGGTATGACGTCCGCGAATTTCTGGGTCGTTTACGGTGAAAAATGCACCGCCGAGCGAAAAGCCAGACACTTTCTCGAACGACTAATGAGAGACGCGATATGTAATTTTCCCGAGTAATGTTCCCGCATATATTGCTAATCTCGGCTCTCGGTCTCGTTTTTCTCTCTCCTCGTGTTTATCTCGTCTTTTAAGGGTTCCTCGCACATGATCGACGATTATTATTGATATTCTCAGCAATATTGATAATATAAACTCGTGTGTGTATAAATTTCATAGAACTGTCATTAAAACTTGGGAAAGTTTCAGGATGCTATATATAATTCAATGTTACTTTAATTGACAGATATGTGTATGTGTATGGATATAAATGTGATTTATCAGTCTTCTCAAATAAATCTTATTAATTCGATCATATTACGTGATGTAAGACAAATGATTGTTTACGAAATGATAAAGCAAGTTATTAAAATCATGGAATTGGATTCTTTGTATATTATTTTATGCATAATAGTTTATAAATATAAATGTAATTTATCAATTTCTCGTAGAATTTAGATTTGATCACTAGCATCTTTAACTTGACGATAAATTTTAATCGAGAAACAGTCAATTTTTTTACATCCGTCGAGGAATCTGTCATTGATAGTAAAATCAAAGATACTGGAGCATTTTGTACACGTTATAGTCGCATGATAGTCATATCCATGGATTGATAGTAGCGTAATAAATCCATATTGATGACGCGCTTTGGGAATAACAGTGATTTACGTGGGGAGATTTTATTATTCATTCTGTTTTCCTATCAGATAGGGTATTTTGGGTTGAAGGAAACGAGCATGTGATTCGATCGTATTATGATGTTCGTGTTCGTCGGTGCTGCATCGAATCCGTTCGACTGAAATAGAAACTATAATAACGCTAACATAAATGTCATTCATCAGAGCGGAACGGGGCACGGTTGAAACGCACATCATCTTCGCCGATTTTTCCTTTCTACTTTCATAACGCCGATTTCGCCGAGGACGTAACGTTTTCGTATGAAAAGTAAGCAAGAATAACATACAGCTGTAAACTTAAAGTTTCTCTCCGATCTTCGAACCAGGAACGAATTAATCAAATTTGCAAGAAATCCTTGCAAATTTTACGAAAAAGCCGATAATTATAATACAGTTATGCAAATGCATTTTGATGATTTAGGATAATTTTAGTATGAATATTTATTAAAACATAAATATCGAAAATATTAAATCAGCAAAATATATAAGTACGTACGAGAATATTATACACAGATAAAATAGTGCGAGAGTTAAGTAAACGATAAATAAAATGGAGATTTAAAGAGAAAGGAATAATGGAGAATGAAGATTTATATATAGAAAATTATACACATACAGATGCACATAATTTGGTTCCTTTCATCAATCTTTAAATTATATTTCGTGGAAGATCGAGATAATTTGCAATGATTGCGGCGATGATATTTTTTTGTTTGGATTAATTGACGTCAATTGACTTTTGCCGGTAATATTTCAAGCATCGAGCGATTCACAAACGTCTCTGTAAAGTATAACGTCTGAATAATATCTTTCCTTTAAACATATTTATATTATATCCCGATGCAATTTATTATTCCTTAATGACGTAAGACTAATATCACTCTGCCTCAAAGATTATAAATAATTCCGTACTCGGAACAAAAAATCACATGAAGTATTGTCTGTATTACTAAAGCAGCACTCGTGCTGAGTAAATGTGACTGTGAATTAGTCAGACTTTTAACTTATGTTAGAAAATCGATAGTTTTTATAATCTATATCTATTATATTTATTTGTCAAGATTAAATTAAATAAAAGTGTAATATCTATCAAAAATAATAATAATACATTACAAAAATATATCATATTTTATCTTACAAATAAATTATTCGTATTATAAATAACTAAAATAGTATATATTATATATATAACAAATTAAATAATTGTAATGTAAATAATTAAATAATTGTTGAAAGAGAAATGTTATGACATAAATATCATATTCAATAACAAATATTTCCAAAAAAGATGTCCATTAATTTTCCAGCAATTTAACATATTTCTTATGAAACTTTGCGTGTGTTTTCAATAATTTCATATTTATATAAATCTCGAAATTATTTGCGGTAAAATAATAATTTTGTTCAACTTTAGCCGTTTGACATACGCCAAAAATTAACGTTCTAAATTTTTTTCACAAGTGTGGCGTGTTTTCGTGATACACAATTTTAACGAAACACGTTTCGGCATCTATCTCATCGAATTCGCAGGTGTTCTCTGTTACGAGTCGAATGTAATGCGATCGTGCAAAAGAACCGTTCCGCCGTTTTAACGGTGAATCTCTTAAATTATAGCGAGTACGAGGCGGAACGCGAAACGGTTGTCTACAAAGTCGGGCAAGATTGCACACATGTACATTGTGTCTAGTTTAAGTATTACTGCAATTATTTCTTTAATTATTAGAAATAAAAAGTAAGATATGTGTATTGTGTACATGTATTAGATAAAACTTATGTTAAAAATAATATATTATAATATATTCTCGATTATATCTAATCAAATGTGTAATAGACTATGACGTCAGAAGCAAAGAGTATATGCAAATAATTCTTGCAACTTGCCTTTGTTTGTTTCATCTGACGGCGGTCGCTTTGAGCGAAGTAAATTCTATGTGTGTTCAAAGAATTAAATTGACGTCTTTACCAATTAATGAAATAATTGCAATTAAAACGTACGTAGACTATAGATTGCTCTCTCTTTCTACCGATCAGTCAAGTCGATGGAACGGTTCAAAGAAGATTGGAGATAATTGATGATGGTCGCGTGTCTGGCCATAGTTCAATCGATTCTTCCAGTTTTTTCTTTTTTTAGAAAATTGACGTCAGACGTACATTTTCGTCAGGAAAGCTTCTAATGCGTCGTCGACGCTGCTTAAATCGCTTCATATATCTTCTGTATTTTTATATCGGCGCAAATCACGTTTTTACGAACACGCAATAAAGCTCTATTTCGAGATGACATTTCCCTCAGGTGAGTTTCACAGAGGTCGATCACTCGAGAAGTTCTCCCTAGTCGAATCTCATCGCGTCCCAATTTGTCTTTCTACATTTTACAAAACAAAATTATATTTCGAGATATATATCTCTCAAAGTTTCGAAAATTCTATTTACTTGCAAATGCTTCGTATAATTTTCGAGAAACGACGTAGAATATTGAATTTCCTTTTTCAGAGAGCAACCATAAGCCACGCTTTCCATACATTTTCTAAAACTCTTTTTATTCGTGGAGTTTCTATCGTATGTAATATAATTTCAACACGCAAGAAAGATTTATTTCAAAAAGAGAAATCTCTCTTACATAATGATCTTTTACGATAAGTTATTATTTTAAATTCTTTTTTATACGCTTTTATTCGATCTCTCTCATCAAATTGCATATAAAATAATTTTTCTTCAAATTAATAATATTGCATCAATTTTAATTGTGTTTTTAAATGCATTAAATATAGTATATTGCATTTTTTTATTATTCCAATTTTTTTACAATGGCAAAAAAATATTTCTTTTTATATAATTTATTCACCAAATTCATTTTCCTTCTTTTTATCTTCTTTCTTGTATTTAAAATGCAACATTTAAAATGCATCGCAATATCAAGAGATATTTAAGCTAGATATAGAGAGATATATTCGAAAACTATCGAGTTATTATAAAAGAAACATTTGAGAAAAATTAATAATCTTCTTCCCATAGAAACGAAAACAAAGTTAAATTCGAAAACAGCAGAATTGAATTATTGAATATCTGCTGAATATCAGCTATTTTATTCGCAACAATTTTTATGATATGAAAAATGAAATATAAACTTTTCTCATCACTCTTAAAAAGCTTTCTCATTTTTCTCACTTCTAAAAAACATTTTATATAACAACGCATATCATCATATTCATTCAAAATTCAAAGATTATTTAAAGAGAACATAAAGAATAACGCATCTTATGCGTAGAAATTCGTCCTTCGTGCACTCAACTAACGCATACGCTCTTTCTTGTCGTAGGTCGCGACTCGAGACGGTCCTTTTCGTCGCGACATCAGAATTTTCATGGTCGGACGAATCGATAGTATGCCAAGGAAAGACCTTGATGAGAACCGACTTCCTTGTTGGTTGACTCTCATCATAAAAAAAAGACATTCCAAATGAATAAGTCGGACGATGGCAATGAGATAATACTTGTCGATATGCGAATTTCACAATCACTCTTTTTCTTCGCTTCTCTCATTTTCTTTCTTTATCAAATCCTTCGCCCACGTATCTCAATTTGTCGTAGGTCGCTCTTGGCTTGATTTCGCACGCGAGCAACTTTGAGTATGTCGGTAAATCAATAGGACGCTGAAGTCGTGGGAGAATCTGTCGATTTTTGATGCCCTGCAAAGTTTTATGCGAAAGTAGCGCAAAACAGCCGACCAGATACAGAGATATGTCCTACTTCTATATCTGTGTCATCCGAAACTTTTGTTACAGATATATAATACCGAGTGTTTTAAGAAAATTAATGTGAAAAAATGATGTATAATTAATTCCGCATTTAATTAATTAATAATATAAAAAGATGCTATTACGATATTATATAATTTAAATTATACTGAACACAGAGTATATGTAATTTTAATTATCGCGTCAAAATATTAAACTGTGGCGAATTAAAACTTTTCAAACAACTTATAAATAATGAATAACTATATAAAGGCATATCATAATATAGAAAATAAAAAAACAAACCGGGTCAATTTTATGTAAAACATTTATATATACATATTATGATTTTTATTAAAATTGTCAATTATAACTATATATTTTTATACTCTTTTTCTTTTTCTAATAATAAAGTCAAAAATTATCCGGAAATTGCCACAAATATCAAAAAGATTTAGTCGAATTTAGGAGAAATCATTAAAAGTAGAGAAAAATTATAGAGCAAATTAGAACGAAAGATGAAACCCAATGTGGAATTTCAATTTAGCCTATAGAATCTTTTGATCTAACGCTGCGTTTGTTGCTTGCTTGCTCGATTCAATTACATTCGCTCCAAGTAAATCAGGAAAAGAGGCTCCGCATGTGTTCAAGAGCGCGTGTTCATCGTCCATACAATAGTTCCGCCTTTCAACATTGCATTATGCAATTGAAAGCGGTCGTTTCTTGTTCTTTTTCACCACGTTATCCAATAATGAGCTTGCTTGACAAACCGTTTTTGTTCGTTATATAATTAAATTTTTATTCTCGCGAAACGAGAAGAGATTGTTGGCTTCTAACACGACGGGATCGTATTGATCGATGAAATAACTTCATACAACCGTATCTTGAAATGGTAAATAATGCTAATTAATAAAGAGAATTGGTAGTAAAATAACAATGAATAAAAAATTGCGGGGACACCATTTCTTTACGATTTTATTTGACGTCACGATGAGGCAAAATAGCCAACATAGGAAGTAGTTACACCAATCGTTAAACTGTAATGCGATGAAAATGTAAACCGTCCTTACAGTCAATATTTACAATGAGATATTAATTACTGTACCAGACGGGACTTTGATGTAAACATTTCCCTGCAATCTCCAGCTTCACCGACGATAAGATATTTTCTTCGCAGATCCTTCCAAACAACGTTAGAAATTTTCGATTTCGGTTTTTTCAGTATAATATTGCTCGTAGTATCGCGTGCACTTTCTTACTCTGTGTGACCCGAAGCACTCTATTATGTCAGCAATGACGCATACGTAAAATTACAACTTAATTTCTGAAGTATCAACTTGATATTGAACTTAAAGTACAATGTGCGGTCGCTATTTTTATTTTGGTGCGTGCAATTTATACACGCAAATAGTAACTTACACACACATACATTTATTCTCGGAGTATTTACATCTCATATATTTATTACAGCCATTTTATAGAATTATGAAATTTATTACAACATATTTTTTAAATTCGAAAATTGATTAGAAAGATATTTGTCGAAAAATATTTTAAAAAAATAAGGAGAAAATGACACAAAAGAATCCATTATATATTTGCAGAAAATATTGTCATTATATAAAGTTTCATTAAAAATTTTTTAACGGAAAAGAACTATTCACAAATTGTTTATATATTTATTTTAAATACACGAGTATCAAATATACGGAACTAAGATCAATTTGTAAATGTGACTTTATTTGATTTCGAATATATCGAGTCGTTCGAAAGTCACGAATAAAATATGCAATGTTTAATAGTATGTTTTGTAATTCGAACCGGTGTATGAATACTCAATATTCTTGCCAATGTGACTGAGCGACATTGGATCTCTCGCATCGATGTATCTTTTGCGTAAATGCGTGCGGAGTGCGTCACGATGAAAACTAAGTCTGTATAAGTCACATACAAATTTATGATAACGAGTGATAAAAAACAGACGCAAATCATGGAAACGTGACATTTGCACACGTGCATGCGAGAAATCCCTTGTGTAATTGAATAATCGATTTAAACAAAGAATCGAGTCTATCCGCTTTTTATTAACGATATTAGTATAAGAGTCAATTCATGCATGACTTGGATTTTCTTAATGAGAAATGAATAATAAAATCAAGAAAATAAAATAATAATACTAAGATAAATTAAATAATACTAAGCAAAAAGATATTTTTTTTTCTATGATAATTGCCCTTGATTACATAACTAATAAAAAATATATCTTGTTTTATGTACCTATTGCTATTATAAAATTATTATGTAGCAAAGATATTCTCTAGCGATTGAAATATTTGTAGCACATTTACAAGCAATCTTGTTTCTTTTTCAAGTCTATAATTTCATTTATTTTTTGCGAGGAACAAAAAAATACGAGACGCAGATTATTTTTCTAATTAGCAACGGTAGAAAATTAGAGTGATTGCCACAATTTATTGTAAGTTGATTAACACGAAACGGTTTTTATATTAGAAACAATAAAGCTTCATTAATGTCTATTCCGCCTGATCTAATATATACTGTCGTCACAAGTACACAGCTTATTATTATGTAATAAACACGACCATGAACATGTTCGCCTTCCATCTTCTCGTTGCACGTCATCTTTATATTTTTTACGAAGGCAATTTGGAATGAATATTGCACGTCGAGGTCGCAAGCTATTATATTTTTCATTCAACAGGCTCGCACTCTTTAACCTTTAACTGCATCCGTGCGTGATGTATGACAGACTCTGTATTTGATGCACATTTTATTCTCTTCTCATTCTTATTTTCCTATATTATTTTCTTATTTATACATATACATTATGTACCTTGTTTTGTGTGCATTCTACTTTTACATATATATTTAATTCCTTCCCGAAATTATATGAAAATATGAAAAATATTGTCTCGAATATATTATTATTAGAAGAGATTATGAATTTTTTTATTCAACCAAAAAAAAGCTTTTAATATAAAATTTTCAAAAAATATAATCTAGAAATTTATTTCTATCAATTTAAAGCTAATAAAAATAAACTATATGAGATAATAAATATATAATATAAAAATAAATATATAATATAATATAATATAATATATAATATAATATACAATATAATTGATGAAATTATATTTTTATTTAAAATATAAAGAGATATATACAAATTAATAAAAAATCAGAGTTACTTATGATGTATCTCGATAATTAAAGAAGAAATAATTTAATTAAAAATTAATTTAATTAAAAAAATATAATAAATAATAAATAATTATTCTTCGTATTATTTCTTATTATTACATATATGTTCTAGTATTAGTTCGAATTTACTTTTTCCAAATTCTTTCTTTTTCATTTTAAAAGATTAATCTCTTAACTGTTTCAATTCCATCTTATATACAAGAATCACATAGTAGTAAATTATATATATAATTATGTATAAAATATAATACAACGATGCTCGTTTCTTTTTAACTTAAATAACAGACGAAATTTTCTTTATCTTTCTCTCTCTTTTTCTCTTTCTAATTTCTCATTCCGCGTGTTAGATCTCACGTCTTTAGTCTCCTACGATTTTAGAACTGTCCCATTCAAAATAACAAACGGAATTCACACCCGTGCCTATCACCGGCTATTTCCGCTGCGAGGAAACGCACGACTCCGTCGCGGTAATAATTTCGTGAATCATCGCCTTGACATCGACGCGATCGAGAAGACAGCGGCATCGTGCCCGGCGACGTCGCATCGCAAATGCAAACCTCGGCGAGCGACTAGGAGGATTTTAGCCCGCACGTTGCATCCGCGTGGCCGCGTGATTCGTTGAGACGTCAAGAAGTATCGGCTATAAACACTCGATTTATGTTGAATAAATAAAGCACAGCCTCTCGCGGATAGATCTATCACATGATGTTCAATTACTCGAGCGGCTTGTCGCGCGAAAAAGCGCGACCCGAGCACGCGAGATTGAAAGACTTTCCTAAAGAGCGCCATAAATCCTCCGCGATGTCGGGAACAAAGCGCGAAACGAGCGGAAGCGCGGCTCTGTTCAAAACTTCTGTTTTTTATTACGAGGAGGAGGGAGTAGGGAGGAAACGAGAATAGCCGCGGATTAACTGGGCTGGAATTAAAAGCAGCGCTTTAGTTAGCGTTACACGCTAGTTTTGCGATTGTAGATATCAATTTTCTTTAAACGACGTGATTAAATTGACCTCTTCGTTTTACACTGCTCGTTTCCCGTGCTTAATAGTGATTTATAGCAATCTATTCTTAGGGATTCTTACAATCTATAAAATATGTGTATTTATGCATTTAATGCCTGTGCATGTAGCTGTATATTTGCATTGCATAATTATCGAGATTATTCTCTAAACACACATATATAAAATCATTAGAATTATTATTTGAAAAGATTATATTAAAAAGAGAGAGAATTTATATTAGAAAAATAAAAAGATTCGAGAGATTCTTTTTGAATTTAAAACTTCATCTCATCTACTGTCTTCACACTTTCAGTACATTATAATTTTAAACTTTCTTTTTCTCTGAAAAAAGCATAGGTAAAGCTATCTTATAAATATGTAAAAAAATATTTACCTGACATTTTTCGCCGATCGATATTTATATTATGATGCAGAAACATTTAACACATTCTACTTAACAAGAAAGACCGAAGAACACTCGACGGAAGGATATCTCTCTCTTCCTTTCTCGCAACCGCAGCTCGATACGAGCATGGCTCCTGCGAGCTTTCGGCACGGTCCTGCTTGACGTCATTGAATGACGTCAATCCCGGGCCCCACCAGGCTCCTCAGCCTCCTCCTTTGAAGCGCGTTTTATCGCGCCAACGTAAGAAGCACCGCCGCCGTCACCTCGGCCCTCGAAAATTCCTACGACATCCAATACAGTCGCGCGAGATATAAAGCTAGAGAGAGAAAGAGAGAGAGAGAGACAGAGACGGGCGCAAAAATCTACCTTGCGAAATACCTCCGAAAAGTCTCTTCATGCCCGCACGCATCTCTTTCCGTTATGTCGGGAGATTCGTGAGCTTGTTTAAAAAAAAACATCTAAATTTATCATAGTTTCGAAATAATATTAAATCGCTTGGCGGGATTAAACAATGGATAAAAACGATCACGCGGATCGACCAGACGAAACAATTGTATGAAATCAATTTACGTGATGTAACTCGTTAATCTCTCGTAAGCGCATCGTTATTTTTCGTTCGATATTACCTTTTTCAAGTATCGAAATCTGACCAATGTATAAAATGTAATATCGATTTATGATAGTATAGGTGATATATTTTTGAGGCTCAAGGTAAAATCATAGATTTAATAATAATTGAGGTATCTCAAGGGTATATGTGGCATGCTAAGTAATTAACATTTCGCTGACGGCGAAAAATTTGCAATCTAATTGTAAATCATCTCCAGTGAACTAATATTGTAATTTCTCATGCTTGAAATGATGCGAAAAATTTATTTGAAAAAATTTTACCTATCATTTCTCTTTTAAAAATAACGACATATATTCGTTGATATTCCATTCTGAGATGTCATCGCTTGAAAATTAATCCCCGAGCTTGGTTATAATAATGCAAACTACTGCGAAATGTGAACGTTCCTACTCAACATGCCGTATTTTAATGACATTCCAGTGTGATTTTAATTCGTCGGTTTTCGTGTCAAGTTGAATCGCGTTACGTTGCGATGATTCCGGATAGCGATTATGCAAATCGTGACGATGCTACGAGCATTGTTTTAATCAGTTTAACGAACTCGAGTTCAATCAACTATTTACATTGTTCACAATTATAATTATATTAATAATATTACATATAATATTACACACATACGTAATAATATTATTAATTAATTTAATTTTAAATATATATGTATATAATAATAATATAAGTTTTTTTAAACTTCTAAATAATATACATAAAACACTTTTATGTATATTATTTAGAAGTTTAAAAAAACTTATATACATGTATAATTATATGTATTATTATATGTATTATTTATCAATTAAAAAAAATTTATGCGCAAATTAGCGTACAATCTTTCTTTTTAAGAGATTTAATTTAATTTTATTAATTTAATTCTACATATTTTAACTCGGATTGTTGTCGAAATATATTCCCGACATTTAATCTTCGATAATCTCGTTTGCCATCCTCGAGAAAGAAAGGTCACATCGCCAGTGGAGTTGTATTTTTCTTTTTTTTTTTCTTTTTCTTTAATCGGATCGGATCTTAAGCAAATGTAATTACGAGTGTCTGGCGCACGAAAAACCTCGTCATACCGCACGTCAGAGGTGCGTGTTTGTCGTAAAAATGTTTGCGAGGAAAGAAGGATCTGTGGTTTCTTTTTATTACTTTTTATATTTCTCGGAGCTGTGCTACATACACCTTGTATTATACGAATAACTTTGTACATTGGTAACAGTAGGATTCGCGCTCCTTATTTCTTCACACTTTCAAAATCTAATAAATTGTATACGTTATGCCAGCGAGAAAAACTGTGCCACGTGATACATGCAATAAGAAACATTTGATAAAAAATATTAATAATATATGCGCATTTCTAAAAATATGCTCTAAGAGCAAACTTTTATTTTTAATGTATTCAATGATTATGCGACAGACGAGCGTGTATAATCTTCAATCTTTGAACGTATCGAATAAATCTTTCGAAAAAGTAATTGTAAAGTTGTTAAGTAGATAATCCAATTTAAAAAAGTGCATATAATCATTTTTTATATAACTTCTTTTTATATAACTTTATTATTAAATATATGATATCACTTATAATCATCAGATAATATGAGTTATAAATAAGTTTTCAAGTTTAATCAATCTTTTATTTTTCTGAAATATATGTTTAAAAAAATATAGAGACAAATATTAGATATTAAATAAACTTACGTGAAGTGAAATAAATTGTTTTGATTAAAATATATATATTTAGATAAAGTGTAATCACATATATAATAACATTAATACAGTCCTAGAATATATAAATAACTATTTACGCAAGTACGAGATATGTGTAGCAGAGACGTAGCCAAAAATTAATCTCAGAAGATGAGACTTTATTTTATTGATGCAATAAAAAATTACATAGCAATTCGAATTTTTAATTCTTGAATCAATTTAAATATTTAATAAATATTTAAATATTTAATTAAATATTTAAATATTTGTAATTATGAATCGATTGGACATAATTTATTTCACAATTTTTTAATAGCAAATTTTATTATCTTTCTAAAAAATTGAGATAATTAAAATTTATTTGAAATTATAAAGGAAGAACTATTTGTCATTTCTAAGAAGTTTAGATTTTTAGATTTTTAATCGCTCGACAATTCGACAACTATTGGTGGCCCATCTTCACTTTTGATGAAAAAAACATCAATTTCAATTTAGTCCAAGAATCCATATGTAAACGACAATTTGTAGACTGGAGTAACTGATGTATATGCGCGTATACGTAACTATCTCTATTTGTTTCACTCCATATTTACGCATCTACAATGCAGTGAAAAATTTCCGATCCTTGAGGAAGCAAATACATCTTTGTAACTTTCACTGCCTCTTTGTTATTCTCGTGAAATGCGCAGAATGCATTTCTGTTAAAAATCCATGGAAATTCTGGTATTAATTACTGTATTATTAATAACACACACAAACTAGATTCATGATTATTAAAAAATAAAAAATTTATTAATTAATTTGGTTCTTTAGAAAGAGAATTTAACATAGAATACGATGTTTGCTCCAAGCCAGATAAATCAGACATTCAATTAAATGTAAATATAAAGAAAATATTTATGATTCTTCAATATCGAAAAGATTTATAAGCGCACAAACTCGTTTTAAAAATTCGATATACTGAAAGCGCGGATATTAAGATCGTCCGATACGGACAATCTTATACATACAACGGATTGTACATATTACATGTATTACGTTGCGATGTATGACATTACAGCGGTATCACGTGAGAGTACTTTCGTGAACAGATGCGATCTCGAGAACCTTCGACATGCACGACGTTCGATCCGCGTCGCGAGCCTCTATTAAGGGGATTGTACGTACACGTGCGGGGGTGACTGAAATCTTTTTTTGTTCCTTTCCGACGCGATATTTTAAGCGAAGGTTTCTCGATAGCATTGTACTAGGCTTTTCTATCAATGATATAATTAGGAATTGGTCTTTCATACATTTTACTATAGTCGATTTAGCTACGTTAATTTTTGATAGCTTTTAATGAAGTCCTCATGCATATATGTATATCATAATTATATTTATCATTTCTTTCCTTGTCTTTTAATAATAAAATAGTTGAAGAAATACATTTATTTAATTAACAATATTATATTATTATTAGAGCAATAATGTTTATAAATTATTATTGATAATAATGTTACTATAAATATTAATATGTGAAACTGTATTTCTTCTTTTTAAGGTTGATAGATGTAAAACTAGAAATAAGCATTTTGTATTTATGCGTACAGTATGTAAATTATTTCCTCAAATAGTTTTCTATATTTTTAAAATCAACATAATCATTAATAACATAATAATTATATTACTATTTTATTCAAACTAAAGTAAATTTAATGATTGTGATAATATTCATTAAAAATTATTATAAATAACGGATATGTATATATATATATATATATATATATATATATATATATATAATTACACACACTTTTGAAAATGAATTTCATTTAATATTTTCAAGTTCTATATTTAACTGCAAAACAGTGTAAATTTTATCTCTACGTAAATTTTAATGTTCCTAAAATGTTCTACGAAATGGTTTTAACGGGATGCTTTTTACATTCCTTTTTAAGTATAACACTCTCAAGTCTCCATTTACGCACATGAGCATAAAAAATTAGGGGAATTAATTTGACACGCATTTTTTTATCCGAATAACAGATCGTGACGTGATAACTTATTTTTAATCTACACGTGAGACGCGCGTGTGTAGTTACCCTATAATTGCACTAGTAATTCGTCATGTGCATGTTAGAATGACGTTTCTAATACTAACATCTTGTGGAGCAGTGCCAGGTAAATGAGACAAAGCGAAGAATAATGAGAGGATTCAAAAGAAGCAATATATCGTTTTGATCTAGGAATAGAAATCCTCTTTCTCTCTCACAAATATGAAAAGAAAAATTATCGATTTGTTCACGAGAAAGATCATTTTCAAAAAATCTAATAGAAACAATTAATCCCAAAATTCTTACAAACAGACTAAAACAATTTTAAAACATATAAAACATTTATTAAAACATAATTAAATAATTATGTACACACAATTATTTTATTTATATTACAATATGTTGATTTTAAGTTCTCAATCCGCGTATTTAATGTCATTTATAAAGCCTTGTAAATTATTGTTTAAGAATAAAATTAAACTATCTATGTAAAAATATTCAGAAGCTGATAGAATTTTCGATTTTTTGTTATATGATTTATACATCGTTCAACTTCTTATAATTTTTTTTCTGTAACATACGTCAAGTACATCGCGTGGAGAATCTTGATTGGAATATAGATGATTTTATTAAAATTACGAAACTGATTTATACAATTTTATTAAGAAGATAGATGTTTTAAAGATGTTCGAATTTTTATAATTATTTTCAAGTTTTATTTTTTTTTCCTTTCAAAGATATGTAATATGTGCGTCAACAAGTCGTGATTATTCACCATTGTGATGTTAAATCGTGAGAATTGTGACTCAGTTTTAATATATTAGAATATATCTCATGGTATTTTTTTACACTAATATAAAGATAAATAAATAATTCAACTATATTTTTAATTTTTTTAAATTCAATCTCTTAAAGTTAAGATATTTTATTGATTTTAACGTTTTTTCAATAAATATATTTTTATAACAAGTTTCTATTTATTAAAAATACAATAAATATATATTATTTGAAGACGTTTTAAAATTTGTTTTGTTAAGTTTGAAAAATGCATAATTGATAAATATTAATGAATATTATAATCAAAATAGGCTAGATATAACTTTTTCATAATTTAATAGATTATTACAAAGAAAAAGATTAATAATTCATCATGTACTATTGTTTGCTTCTTTTTTTAAATTATTAATAGTATGTTTATTAATAGTATGTTTTTTAAATTATTAATAGTTCTTTTTTATTAAGTTAAATTATTAATAGTATGCGATGCATTTATTGTCAAACTATGCAAAAGTCTATAGTGCATGAAAAATTTTTTGTAAATCCTTTTTATTTTTAATCCATTATTTTTTAAAGTCAATTCATATTACTCAGATTTAGAAAAGTCGTGAGCTATCTCAATCTCATCCTAATTTTACATGTAAGTTCTCATCTCCAATTTCTACAATATATCATGCATATTGCTTTTTGAAAAAATGTAACGATCTTCAATACGAACGTTATATTATATCGGTTACATGGCAATTACAAAAAATATTTTCAGTTATTTTAGTTTGGAATAAAGAATTTTTCGTGTTCAATTCCTTCTATTATTTTCGTTTCATTGAGAAGTGAGAGAGTAAAGAGAAATTTATGACATTCGCCATAAAGTTACTTACATTCATATGTAGGTCTTATTATTGATAAAACTGGATCAAAAATAAATGCGATTGTTCATTACATAAAATAAACACAGATAAAATGTGATTTACATACTGGTAGCGACATCTCACAGCATTAAAAGTTCTCAAATCAATCTAAAAAAATTATTGTAATAAATCTCTACAACGGAAATAAATTTTTGTCATCAAAATATTAAATTTAATGTCAATGATATATTGATATTATTATGATATCATAGAGTATTCTGTTATATTTGATTTCGTTTTAGGAATTGAATATGAAATGAAATTTTGAATTGAATAATTCTTTGTATCAAGAAGTGTCATTTTACTTAATAAATTACATAAGATTAGTTTTTATAGGATGAGATTTAGGCATATTGTTATGTTATTGAGAAAATTGCAATACGATAGGAATAATAATTATAGTGTACCACATAATATGAACCTATGTCGCATATTTATCATCAGAAGAAAAGAAAATATTCTTCGCTATCGATAAATAATAACATTATTGGTTTTCGGATGTCTGTTATATTTGTAAATTCTATCATATCTATATTTCGACTATATATATTTATTTGCTATAATAAAACATATTAATATATTATATTTGTAGACAAGGGCAATATGTTTTTTAAAATATAAGTGTAAATTATTATACATATATTATTTATTCTAATTTATTATTATAAAATTTTATCTTTTTTTATAATTCTTTATAAAAGAAACTAAAATCATCTGATTATAGTTTTATATTTATAAAATATAATCTCATAAATGACAATATAATAATACATAATATGGTATGGTATAATATAATATGGATTATATTTATAAGCGAATTTATTCATTAACCACTGCCACAAAAGGATAAAATATATATTATTTATAAAATATATATTATTTATAAAAAATATATAAAACTTAATGTTATAATTGCAGTGGATAATATAATTAATTTTATATCTTTATGCTCCTATAATTATCGAGAATCCTTCACTACCATAGTTTATAAATTATAATCTCATTAAAAAATATATTTTTATATTACAATTTCGCATACAAACTCGCATACAAATTAAAAATAGTAAGCAAACGAAGATAGATTTTATATTATTAAAGATTTTTTTATTTTATTTTGATTATACAAAATTATTTGAACAAATTTGAACAATAAAGGTGCAAAATATAATTTATTATAAATCAAAAAAGGCGAATATATAAACAGTTTTAGGTAATATAATATTAAAAATACAAATAATAAATATTAAATTACATAAAACATTACTTTTTGTGTTTTTATATCATAATTACTTATATACATATATAAGTACAATGGAGAACTTACAATGTCAATGTAACATATATCATAATAAATATATAGATACATAAAGTCAAGTCCTACAAAAAACTTAAAATAAAATTTATATGATAAGAATAAAATAGAATAATATAAAATCCATATTTTAAAAATCATTGAATATTTTTATTTATAATTTTAGAATATTTTAAATATTTTATTGTTAGTTTTGTGTATAATTTAATAAGAGATAATAAAAGAAATAAATATTTTCTTAGGTCTGTAATTATTAATTTTTAATCTTTACATATTGGAAATAAAATATATACTTTTTCATATTAAGATACTTTCATATATTTATATTTTTTATTGTAATCTCTTTAAATAACTTTTTTAAATAATATTTTATGATTATTCTCATAACACAATATATTAAAATTATCTGTTTTAGTCATGTTAAAATGCTTTATTTATCTTTAATATTTCTGAGCTTAATAAATTATTACACAATTTTATTTAATGTCACGAAACTTTGATAATTATTCATCAATATGCTATTATGAACCATATATATCTTAAAAGAATATATTAAAAAAGATATACTTGATTACATTAAAATAAAAATTACAAATTGATTACATTAAAATAAAAATTACATTAAAATAAAATATATACATTAATAAATGATAAACTTCTTATCATATATTTGTTTCGTTATACTTTTTATATATTTTACTTTTACTTTTAAAATATAATCCATTCTAATATTTTCTTTATTACACTTTCTATATAATCTTTACATTTGCTTTTTAATTTCAAAAATGATACATACAATTACATATGTACAAGTACTCAAACTTTCAAACTCTCACTTTCAATATGTACTGAGAGTTATGCAATCAAGAGAGTTATGTAATCTTTTGCTCATACAGTCAGCTTCTACTATCATCGTCAGCCGGAAAAGCGTCTGACTACCTACAGTAGATATTTACTTTCCCTCCATGTTCTCTCGGTAGATACTGTATTTTCGCAAGTACCATGTGTTGCAAGCGCGAATTCGAAGATCGATATTATCCAGGTTTGCCTCGATACACGCGAGCTCTCGCTGGAATGTTATATTTAGATGGACCCTTCTTCCTTGCCTCCCCCTCTCTCTTCCCCTATCATCAAGTGGCAGCGTACAACAGCGAAGCTCGCTCAATTGCCCCTGGAAACCGATATTAACGTGGTTAGTGATGCTACTCCTCGACGTGAAGCACCTTCGGGGCAGAAGAGTAGCTTTATATACATTACAAAATTGAATTGCAGTCGAGATGATGCATTTCTCGCGACTTTGTGCATCGAACTGCACGCTCTATCATAAAATCGACAAAAAAATATCATTGTCTCTTTCATCCCTTCGGCGCAGTTTTATGGTTTTATGTCCACCAACTATAATTTCGCGATATTATCAAAATTTATAAAAAAATTATCGCGATGCATTTTTAAGCCTATTGCGACGTCAGCTAACTAGCAATAATCGGGTGCGAACATCTGCGACAAGTACCGAAAGTTATGAATAATTTTCATTAAAAGTTGATGCATTTTAGAGAATACACTTTCGAATTGTATGAAAATGAACGAATATAACTAGCAATCTTTTTACTTTTAATTATGGTTAAGATACAATGCAAAATATGACAAGAGATACAAACATAAGAGAGAGAAATGGAAAATAATAAGACTAGACTATTTGGCTTATGTGAACGTAAAATATCGTGATAATTAGATTTGGAAAATTCTTTATCTTGGTATAAATATAAGATAATACAATTTTACTATTTCTGAAATTGACATACGATGAATACGATAAAAAGAGAAAGTAAATATATATATATATTACTCATGTAAAATGTGTTTGTGAATATTCAAAAAGAACATTATTATATAAATATTTAAAATAAAAGAAAGCTACGAGAAAATTATTTAGAAATATGTGATTTACAAATAGCTTTTAGAAATCAAAGCAAAAAGGTTTCACAAGGAAAAGAAAAGAAAAAGCGAGCAAACTTGCGCATTTGGTTTGGATCATCAAGCTGAGATTTATACAATAGTATAAAGATATAAAAATTTCCAAACGAAATACAAAGAAGAGAAGTTGAAATATAAGAACAAAATTTTATCTTGTTTTATTTATTTTTAGGAAAATCATCGAAACATAGCTCTCTCGAGGATTCTTGTGAAAAAAGCGCTCTACTTAAAAGCGACCTTAATTGTAATCCGATAAGCGACCTTAATCTGATCTTTTTTCCAGCTTTTTCCTTTAATATTATAAATAATAACGAAATCGATAAAACAGCATGTACGAAATTGGATATGTTGAAGGATAAAGATACGCGCGTAGATTTTTCATCAGCCGAGTGCACGCTGCTAACCTGTAAACGTGCCGTGATCCTAAAAGTAGTCGTAAAGGATAATCAATCTCTTACTCGCATATAACTAGTCCTTCGCGAGCTGGACATTTTCGTAGAATTGTTTTTCTAAGATATTGCTTACTTTTGCAATAAAGCAAATAGCAACGTTTTATGCGCTATAATTTGCACAAAAATACAATACACGTATATATTATAATACACATATACATACATTTATAATTTTACATATATATATATATATATAATTTTACATATATATATATATATATATATATATTTATTCACAATTTATATAAAAATTTTTAATAATATAAAGAAACTTTTGAATAATACGGAAAGTTATACATACATATATATATGTATAATAATTGTATAATATGTGTATAATTGTATAACAAATTTTTGAAACTAAGCGGTTTTTAAACTATTAATACGATAAATAAGTATTTTTAAATTTGATAAAAAGTATCATATATATTAGGCAATATATATAAATATAATAGAAAATAAATATCTTTAAATCTGGAAAAACTTAAAATCTAAAAAAATTTAGATAAAATTTAACTATTTTTATTTAATTGATATATGTGTAATCTTCCGGAGGAAAATAATATATTTAACATAAAGAAAACACAAAACTCTGATCGCCACGAGTTGCAAGCAAGGTAAAACTTGTTCCTTAAGTTGTTCCTTAAGTTTCTCGCGTTTCCTTCCTTTGTATCTCCATTTTTCTCTGTATCATACTATTTTGCGACTTTTCTTGTATACGGTAAAGATATATAAGAGAAATATCGAGCGATCTGCTGCGAGATTGACAGAATGAGTGATTGGCATAGTGGACTCTCATCGAGCAGGAAAAGAATCAATCCAAGTACTACCATATGTCAGAACACTCGGGCAAACCTCAAGAGGGGTTTTACGCTCTTGGCTTCCATTTAATTATTGAATCGCCCTTTTTGTCTTATTCACATTGTGAAATTCTCTTTTATTTCTTTTTTCTTCTCTTTTTTTTGTTAGAAAAACTCATGGTAGAATAATTGTTATAAAACAATCAGTTATATGATGTTTACAAATAAAGATAGAATTTTTATTTCTATTTTTAATATTAAAAATTCTCTATAATCTATAATTTTTATTATATTATTATTCTTATTATTTATTACTAATCTATTTATTAGAAAGAATTATATTCCTTCTTCCCTCTCGTCCGATAAAAATTCGAAATGAAACGCGTTTATCTTTGATTACACACGAGAAGTAATAAAAGCATCGAAGGGAGTCGGTGGAAAACAGTGACAGCACGATCGATGCGGTGCCATATCAGCATACAAACGAAATACAAATCCAAAGAACGATCTTTATCTCGATACAGTGATATCCGATACATGTTTCCGGACATGCATTTTTCGGTGGAGACAAAAATTTTTTTCACGCATACGAAAAACAAAGAGAAAACGCGGAAACAAATAATCGGGCTAAGAGCGATGAAAAGAATTCATCGCAATGTAGCAAATATTATTTTATTTTGTTATAGTGCCCAAGCGGCATAAATTAATACAATGTATCGTATATCGTATTCAATAAATTACATTTCACATGAATTTTCCATTGTTTTGTACGAGTACACCATTTACGGACACATTTTTTCGGCTTATTCAAGCGTGACGGAAAATAACACATTTATTGCGATATGTGATATTGGTAGTAACGTTAAACAACAGGATATCAAATCAAACACTCCGATTTATTTTTTTCACGGAATTCGTGAATACGATAATTTTCCATGAATGCTGAAAACTATCAATATTGCACGGGACGTATACGTGTAATTTTGCTAAAACACGAGAACTACGTAACAAGGAATAAATTGAAACAAATTTATCGCGTTAGTATAAAATAATATGTTTATAAATCTCTCTCAGTCAGTTATTTCTGACCAGCTTACGTTTCTACGATTTACAGAGTTATCAAAATCGCAAAAAAGCAAAAGCAACTTCCGATATTGTATCGAGAGTATTCATATCGAATTGACGATATTCGATTTTCGATGATTTGTAAATGATATTACATACTCATATTGCTATTAATTAGTGCACAGTTGTACATTTTTAACTTTTGATTAATTAGGAACATCGCGATTTGTATTTAAAGCCTTATGTAGGATTAATTTATTCAGCATCAACGTAATATTAAAGTATTTTCGATTCACCGATAGCGATAATAATTTACCCAGGGATTTGTGGTATATTTAAAATTGCCAATGAAAAACAAATGAAATATTGCACAAAGATTTAAATAATAGTACAAATGAGTAATTTAAATTTGACATTTATATTATAGTCTCTCGCATAATTGCATTGGCATTAAAGTTGACGTAAAAATTTAAATTTTTCTGTAACAAAAATATCTATCTCATAATAAATTTATATTTATCTCATAATAAATTATGAAGTTGAATAAAAATGTGACATTAAAATGTTTTAACTTTTAGCAAGAATAAATCTGCTTTCTTCAGCCACTATTCAAGTAACAAATATCTGATACATAGCATTGCAATAAATAACGTCCTCCAAACGTCGTAACTTACTTGAGAGAAAAATACAAAAAAATATTTAAATTATTCTATCGCCTAAAGTGCATTTTTTTGTCGCTTGGAAGCCCTCTATCGATCTCAATATTTAAGTGATAAACCCAGTTCATATCTCCGGCCATGGAGATGTAGGAGTTAAGTTGGCCGCCGTATAAGAAGAGCGATTTTATGTAGTTTCTTTAGGGAACATCATGCGGTAAAACGAGGGTCGAAGATCCTCTTACCGAGTAACAAGTGACGTCGACGAAGTGGCTGCAATCATGCCTGCGGCGCTTAGCCGTGTGAGGGAATAGGAGATTGCTCTTTGCAGCCCACAATAGTACAAAGATCACTTGCAACATATGATGAAATGAATTTGATTTGCATACATAATGATACAATATTTCCTTAGATTTACACGACGATTATGCAGGATATTCTCAAATAATTCCGAGTGCATAAAAGCAGCAGAATACAAACATCTTGATAAAAAAAAAAAATCGACAGGTGATGACGCGAACATTTTTGTTAGACCGATTAATCCGCGATATAATTTATCAGATTACGCAGTTTAGCTGATAAAAAAAAAAATGTGAGATTAATCTGCGCATGATTGCAAATTGCGGCGGAATGTGCGTCCGAAAAATTGCTTCGCTTTATTCATTCCTGGCAAGCGGGAAATTGCGTATTTCGCCCGGCGAGCTCTCGCATAGCGAAAGTGATATCGATTGTCGTCGTGGATGCTCGATGCTCGAAACGAGCGATCACCTAAAATCAGTACGCAATGCTCGTCAGTAGCAACAGGCAGCAACTTCTCTGACCGGCGGTGCAAAGTAGGTCTCGACACACATACATGGACACACACAGACGCTCTCTTTCTTACTCTCTCTCTCCCACGTCTGCTCCGATTTCCTTCTCGCAGACAGGGAGGTAGGTAGGCAGGCAGACTGCCACGATATCACCTCGCTCTCTGTGTATATGTGACGTATTGATTGGAGGCTGGGGCTACAGGTGGCTTTTCGGCGCTTGCGCCGTACAAGGGATATGAATAAGCTCTCTCCCGTTCCCTTATTAAAATACCCCATGAACTTAGAGGAGCAATCGTTATTTGAGAGTGTAGCCATTCCTCCCTTTTTCTTCTCGTACGTATTACTATGTCATCGAATCTGTTAGCCTTTGAGCATTTCAGTCAACATACATTCGAGGGAGAAATATGATTGACGTGTGATTTCTCGAATTTGCAACGTCGGCGAGATATTGGATGCGAGCGAAAGAGGGATTAAGATGACAAAGTTTGAAGCTCGGCGCCCCTTGACGGATCTCTCTTCCCTTATCTGCCTTCCCTCTCTGCTCCCATTATGTTTTTGCTTTCATCCCACTCGTTGCCGAATTAAGGGCGGATGGATGCGAGGCTGGTTACAAATTGGAGTTTGTAACCAGCCTGAGGGTCAATCAGATGTTTTGTTTTTGCCAAAACTCTGTCATGTAACAAAAATAAAATGTTGTGTCAGTATCAGTTTCGAGTATGAAAGACAAAGTCTCTGTGAAATAAATCAACGAGATGTATCGATCGCAAGTTGAAATCCATTTTTCGTTCGCTAAAATTTTAATCTAAGTAGTTATTACAGTGATATAGTGAGACATATTTATTTTAAACAATTATTGTATTTACTTAATAATAAGTAGTTATTAATTACTGTACTTTCACTTAATATTAAGAGAGAGAAATATTATAATTTGTTTTAATATTTCTCTCTCTTAATATTAAGTGAAAGTACAGTAATTAATAGCTAAATATTACAATTTGAATAGAGAAATATTACAATTTGATTTACTCGGACATTTTAGACAATTATTAATAAACTTTATTTATATTTGCGATCTATTCGTTGATAATGACTTGAGATATATGTCACAATAATGTCTAAATTAATAATACTAATCACAATCTCTCCTCTCTCAATTTTATTTTAATATAATTTTCTAATTAATAATTATGATGCAATTTTCTACAGTTTCTACTTCCTACATTTCAGATTCTGATCCCGTGTTTCACAATCTTGAAATTTTAATTTTATTAATTTTAATATCATTTTACAATTAAAATTTTTAATTATAATCATATAATTTTAAATTAAAATAATTTATGCGACGCAAAACTTTCCACAGTTTTTTCTACGTTTTTAATCCTGATCTAGGTGTTTCGCGGTGTGCAAATGTCCGTAGTTGTGTCTGAAAAGGAAACCGTATTTCAATCGGTCGCGTTTTCTCGTCTCACCTTGCTTTCCAGCTGGCTCCATATTTCTCTTTCGCGTTCTTTCGTCTTTCGGGAGCAGGTGGAAAAACGTCGCCGACATCCTAATGGACGAGCGCGGTCCCGCGTGGACATGAAAGATTCACGAGCGGACGAACCTCGTCGACGCAACTTTTTGATTAGACGATTTTTCCGAGAGCCTAGCCGCGTATAAAGCACGCGATGCATAATTGATGCATTTCCGCTTAATGAGCGTAGATAAACGCCGGAAAAGCGTGTTGCGGATTTCCCATGGTGAGACAAATGTAATCTCGTTAGATTTGTAAGGCCATTGCGAAAAGAGAGGCATACACCTTTATGGTTAAAACGTGGCGGATTTTAAAGTTAAATTTCCTCAGTTTCTTTTTTTTCTTCATGTCACATAGTGTGTCGAATTCACATGTTTTCCGATAAACTTAAAAGCAATAATTTAATTAAAATCTTCTATACTTTTTACATTTAATTATAATCATCTTTGTATAATTAATTATTATTGTACTAAAAAAAATAAATTAAAAAAAAATTAAATTTAAAAAAATGCTATTATCTACTTATATATATTTGTTAAGCTTTAATTTGAATTATTTGTAATTTAAAAAGTATTAAAATATAAAAAGTATTAAAATAGGCTTCGATATATTGAAAAGCTTTTTATTGAAAGGGGAAGAAAAGATTTTAAATATTGATCTAAGACCAAGAGAAAATAAGAACAGTTGTTTATTTAACGCAGATCAGTTTTATAGCGCATACAAGTCGTTCTTCTTTACTTTGGTTAGTAAAGATTTTACCGCGTAAATTCGTCTCTAACTCTGTCGCGTTTTTTTTCTTTTTTTGCTAGATTCACTACCACTATATCTTCGGTTTATAGACTTAGGTACTGTCATCCATTACATATAGTAGCTTGTCTGCTTGTAACATTTTATTGTCTTTTAGTACGGTGCTAAAGTTTGATTCATCGCACGTACCGCATGAAATCTATGCAAACGAAAGTGCGCAACTGCCATTCGCACCACTGTATATTTGGCAAATGTTTACATTTTACTTGAAATAAAGATTTAACGCTGTAGTTACGCGGCGCTGAAATTTATCAGACTACCCAAGCAACTTAATTATGTCGCATTTGTTACGAAAATATTTAACTGTAGTTAACTAAGTAATAAAAATAGCAAGAATATTTTATCCTCATGCGGTTAAGAAGCATTCTGCATTGAATTCCCAGAATTTATTCTACGAAATAGTTATTAAATATACATATTTATAGTTTTATTCTCCGTAAAATAATTCTCATGTACATCGTATTTTAAAAAAACTTATATATATTATGTGATATTATTCTCCTTAGAAATGTATTTAATAGTGAGATATATCTTCTCTTGGAGAGGATTACTTGTAAGAATATTTACACTGATAATAATTGTTTAAGATTCTATGTTTTTAATAACAGTGTCTTGTAAGTGGAAGCGTTACTTTCCCGGGAATTATCATTGATAAATAATAGCGATTCTTTCAGCAGGATGTCATCATCAGTTTATGGTTTTTCCTGATATCGATTTTATAGAAATTCGAGATGAGATATCTTTGGAAGACATGATAATCTATAATTATCACATTTGATAATTTAATTTCTTATGAAATTTTTTAGACACTTAAAAAAGAGAGTTAAAACGTAGAATAAGAGGTAAAAACACATGGTTATGTAAAAGAAACGTGGAAATCCGTGGAGGCCGACGAAAGGACATGGCTCTTTTCTCAGGATTGAAATGGGAGCGCAGCAGCCGGGAAAATACGGCGGCATCACTCTTGTAGCAGCATGACACGAGACAGGAATAAATGTTTTGCGTGCGAATGAATGTTCCTTTCGAGAAACCCAACGATGTAATCTTTAATCTATATTCTTGCAGAGCTTATAATAAAATTTTGGACATTTACTTCACATAAATTTTAACTGAATTGTAATATGAAATTTAATTACAGAATCAATATCTAAAGTCGAATATTAACCCTAAGATCAATATTAATTTAAAATATCGTATAGTTCACGGATAGTAAAATGAGTTTTTTACTCTATCTTATTTTCTTGCTTAGATGACCATTTTGTTGACACAGAATATCTCAAAGATATGGCAGTCACATTGCAAATTTATCAGATTAATTAAGGCAAAGTATTGGAAAAAAAATAGTGAAAAATTAATTACATAAAATTCTTTGATGTAATTAAAAACTTTATCATATAAAACAATGATGTCACGGATGTTATGTTATTAAACTACATTTCACGAAGTATTTTACTAAATGAGTGAATAACAAATTTTATTAATCGCATAAGGATTGAAAAATAATGCTCGCGGCAATTTTGACTTTATCAATTATATTATCGAAGCGATTGCCGGAGCTTCGGTGCAATTAAGTTTTTGGTGTACCATTAACGCGAAAATTAGTCGCAATTTTCAAAGAGGTATCTCGGGAAATCCTGCCGTTATGCAGGATCCGTTTCCTCGGCGGAAGACAGTTACCCGATGAACTCGTTCCGTGTAGCTACCCTTTATTGTCTCGGTCGAGCGATTAAGAATTTCGTCTCGTAATAAAGCTCGCTGCGACCCCTCCGTATTTAGGCGATATATCCCTTCTCCCTTTCATCTCTTCATTATATCGTGTCGGTCCAGAAACCCAACTTTAAGGATTTTGCCAGTTAAGCAATGAAAACTTTGACATCATCATAGTCAGCTCTCGAATAAGCTTCCGAAGGACGTCCTAAAACTTTCGATCTTAATTTTAGGCAGTTTCTTTGATCAATACTGGCTGCTATCTTTTTTTCTTTTTTTTTAACTAGAATGTGAGAACTTAAGGAGCAAAACTTTGTCATCATGAAGTTCAGATAGACTTCTAAGATGTTCAGAATTTTAATTCCAAGTTCATTTATACTAAGATATATAATCCCAATCAAAAAGTTGTATAAAAAAATCTCTCTCTTTCTTCTTCCCCTTAATCAGCTACGAATTCATCAAAGAAAAAATAACGTTATTAAAGTCAAAATGTCAATATATTTATAGTTCCTCAGTTCCTTCTTATTTACGAGAGTGTAGAATTTATATTATAAGCGTGACATAATACATATATATAATTATACTGTCTATATTATTACATATGTGTCAGAGAAAATGCTAAACTCATTTCCCTGCAACAATACCATGCCCTTTTGAACTTTGTGCGTCGAAACAAATGGAAAAAGCAAATGTAAATACGGGTATCAGGTCATACTATTAATTGTCGACGTAACATTCGGCGCATTTTATGTAAAATATCGCGTGCATGCAATATAGACAGCAAATGTAATATTGTTTGGCACAAATGTAATATCTTTATACAATTAATATGATCAAATATTTGTTTACTTTGCGCGATATTAATTTTTCGCCATCGAAAAATTTCTCCCTCCTTGACATACGAATAATTAAACGAATATAGATATTTGTTGTTGTCTATAATTAAATGAGCAAGGGAATAACAAAATGTAACACATATGAATCGAGACAGTCAAGTATAAAATATTTTAAACAGAATAGATTGGAAATTTCCGCGAATTGATATAATATTTAACACTATATACGTTGTGCGCACGCAAATCCGTGTGCTGTAGAAGGCATGTCATCAATTTATATTTCATTGATTAAAAATCACATTAAAGGATATATATATATAATTATTTTTATTGTAAATCTCATGAAAATTATATTGCGATTAAGTGTTACGAGAAACTCAAGATAACAACCTTTAATCAATACTAAAGAACTTTCGATAAAATTTTCGAAAATTCACTTCAGATAAATTTTAAGTGAACTGTGAAAGTTTATTATAAAATCGATATCTAAAGAATATTAACTCTGAAATGTTTATATTAATCCTGAAATGTGATACATAAAATCAAATCAGTCACCTTTCCATCTTTCATAGAAGAATGCAATCTAAAAGAATCTTATACAAAGAAAGAAAATAATGGCGAGCATTATTTAGCGAGGACCTCTATTCCAAATATCTATACCTTATATCTAGATCGCAAAATTGATTCTTCAATATCCACAAATCATATTTTCAATTGTGAACGTCAAAAAAAATAAGAAGCTTTATAAATAATTACTTGTATTACATCTTTCCGAATTAAATTATTTCTAGAAAAATGTAAAATAAAATTATATTTGCTCGCAAGATGCAAAAAAAGTTTCTTCCTTAAATTATTATATCAATAATTGAAACATGATAAAATAATATGACAAGTGTAGAAAGGAAATAAAACTCGAGATCGATTATAGCAAAATACAATTATAATGTACATTACGAAGAAAGTAAAATTTAATTCTTTGCAATTCTAATGCACGAATTCTTATAGTAAGAAATTAAAAATTTTCTTTATTTTCATAAAAAAGTTGAAAAGAAACTATGCAAAGAAATTTTTTCAATTTTATGGTCGATAAGATGTGCAATGCTTGGATCGAGATTATCCCAGGGTTGTGCATCGATTTATTTCAACTCTTGTTATGCCGGAAATATATCCCTAAACATGTCTCTCTATTGCAGTCAGGAGAAGAGAGCTTCATCCCTTCGTCGGCCTCCACCTGCCTTCCGCCCCTATAGCTCTCCATGCTCTCCATCCCCCGCACGTTATAGCTCGCTCTCCGGCCGTGTGTACACGTAAACGCAGAGGGGATGGAAGGCACGTCTGCGCGATGAGGACCAGGATAGGAGTGAGCCTCTTTCGCGGGGGATCCGACGTGCTTTTCCACCCTCGGCGACGACAGTCCTGCCGCACCGCCAAAACGTACCACACAATCGTGAGTAAATTTGCAAACTCGCCGATCTCTCTCGTTCTATTCCACCTTCCTGCTAAGTTCTCTCTCTCTCTGTCTTTTTCTCTTTTTTTCTCTTCGTCTCTTATGACGAGGCCCCCAACGATTCTTATCTATCTTTCTCTTTTTATCTTGTCTTGTTCAACTTTTTACAGTTCCCTCTATTTCTCTTTTTATCTTTTTCTTCTTCCTCAACTTCATGTCTTCTACTCATCGTCGCGATTTTATTTCTCGATTTTATCTCTGCGAAAAGGTCCCGTGGTACGCGCCGGCAAAGTTTTCTGTTCAGTATACGCGCTCAACTGGAAGACGTCGCGTAAAACGCATTTCGTGTCACTTACGATTGTCGGAACAACGAAGACAATTTCAGAAAATGATTTTAGAAAATGTCAATAATGTGCGTTTTATCAAATCTTTCGTTTCCTTGATCCGGGCTGTTGGGATAATGGTTAAATTTGCGCGCTGACCGTAGTTATGTGAAATAATTATGTTATTTGTTATCGTTAAGAGAAAAATTCAAAATATAAATTTAAAACATAATTTTAGAGATCCAGATTATAATATATATAAAGAAAGAGAAAAAGACAGAGAGAGAGAGAGAAAGCAAATAATGTGCGAGTCGTAAAGCTTCGTTTTCTTGATCGGGATTTGCTGTTGGTTTTTATTGGCGGCAAATCGTTTCGTTTTATTGCCAAAGCAATCTCATAGTTCTATGCTATGTAAAACACTTTCGTATCATTTATCATTGTATATGAGATCATTCTTAAGATTTACGTAAGTTATGTGAGCATAACTCTTTCAATCCTTGTTATCTCCATTGCTATACAATATATTTTGAAATAATAATATGAATAAAAAAGAAAAATCGAATTTTTGCTCACGCGTATTGTTTTAATATTAATTTTCTTAATCTATTTAGTATTTATTCAATTTGCCAAGTTTAAAATTAAATTATATGTCGAAGTGAAAGATGCTACGTGAAGTTTCGTATAATTTATCACTATAATAAAAATATAATATTTTTCAGATTTAAATCTTATGTAAATCTTATTCGGAAAGTACCGGTCGGAAAGTGTCTTTCTAAATCACGATGATAGATGTACTTAAAGTTTGTAGATCTTAAGCTGTTATCGATGCCGTTATCCCACAAACTAAACTCGGACAAAGTTAGTAATAAAGTCTTCATGGAAATTTTTTTCAAAGTTGAGATAACGTAAACTAGTTTTATATTAAAAACATAGATCTATTTGGTTAGTTTTTTTTATAGATTTTTTTATAGATCTTGAAGAATCTTGAATTTCTCATTCATGTCTCTCTCTTTTTTATGTCTTTTCTTATTTAAAAAGTGTAATAGAAATGCATTTATTAACGCGGTAGAAATAAGCGTACTTTCGAATTTTGCAATATTTTATATTTTAATATTAAATAAAAAAACAAAATGAAAAGCCGACTTTATAATTATTGTAAAAAATAAAACATTAAATACACGATGTAAAACAAGAGAGTAAAAAATTTTTAAAATTATTTATTATTTTAATGTAACTATTTTGTGGCACTTTAAACGAGAAAATCCGGGATTAAAAATTCGAGATTCCAGAATTCTGATTTTCAAATGACATGCAAATAGTAGTTTCGCAAGGATTGGAAAAAGTCAAGTTGTGCAAGTTATTGGAGATTTAGCTAATAAAAGAAAAATTAAAAAAGTATGTATCACGGAAGATGTATGATCAATTTTCCCAAGAATGAAACAAACATCACGATCGAAACAAAATTAGGAGAGAGAAATTTTACTTCGCAACATGTTTCCGTAGAATCGTGTTGCACGAATGATTTGATCAATTATGGCGTGGTATCACTCGAGGTATCATCGCGCTACAGCAGCAGTATCGTGTCTCGATAGCGAAGAAATAAGAACTTCCGTTTCGATAGATGAGATTCGCGATTGTCGGAAGTTTCGAACGATCGAGGAAACGAAGTTAGGCGAGCGCGAGATTACGTTACGTATGGCGCGTATCGGTTGCTTTCTTGTTTCGCCGCCGGAAAAGGAGCCAGCTGGTCGCCTACCACGAGTCCTACTTCCGTTAAAACTCATCAGATCTCTCTATGTATATCGTCTATTAAAATTCATGAGACAATTTTCGTGCATCATGCGCGAAATAACTATGTATTACAAAGAGCGTCCCAAAACCATCAGATGTCTTTTTACTCGCATATTTTTTTAAATCAAAGAATTCGATTTGGTTTTTTAGCGAAAAAAATTTGTCACTACAATTTTTAGCATTATATGCATTTTTTAAATCACAAATAAAAAATGGTGAAATATGGTAAAATAAAATACACTTAAATATGATTAAATAATAATTAAAATATTTGATTTAATAATATTTAAAATAATTAATTATTAAATTAATATATAATTGTCCATTTACTTTTCTAAAATTTAATCCGCAAAATGTCTTTTTCAATCGCTTGACTATATAAAAGTTATTAAATTAAAAAGCATCTGATTTTTGGGGCATTCTATATAATTTAAACGAATCAACAAAAGCTTGGACCCTTCATGATATACGTTGTCCCTTTGAACATATATATATAATATATATTTAAATGTGATTCACGATAAATATCTAAGCACTACCAAATCCACTTGTGTATGCAGCCATTATAGTTTTGTCTAGAAATATGAAATATCCTGTAATATATATAAAATGTTAGATATATATAATAATCTGCACATAGGTTACATGTGAAAAATATTTATCACTTTATTTGTATCAAATATCTCTAAAATTTCAGAGGAAGAATATATCTATAATTATATAATATATCACTGCACACACAATTAAACCTTAACTGTTGTGTGGTTGAAAGAAAGGCAATTACTATTTATCGAACCGTGACAAGTATAAATGAAGCGTTAAATTAACTATTTTTAATAACTCTCATCTTTATGGCGAATAAAAAAAGTAGGTCACGCATAAAATGAAAAAAAAAAATACGAGAAAAAAACAATGAACTAGGAGAGATATTTCACACTCATAAAATATTCATACTCAGGATCGATTTCGATTCTGTCATATATAATTGGGGAGGTTAAAATACACAATATCATAAAGGCGATTGCTAATACTAAACCTAACTTCTGTAACGAACAATTGATTATGCACGTGTCAACCTGAAGAGAATATCGTGGAATATTGTGGCACGTGAATATATTATGCATCTGTATACAAAACGCAATATGGATTACCGATAATAATTGTTCGACGAAAATCCATTGACGCAGAGAGAGCTTTATGTGAGGGTTAAGCTAATAATACAACGTAATAACAGGTACCCGTGCGCTACAACGTTGTAAAAGATCATTCAAGGATCTGCTATTTCGATGGACCCTAAAGATCACATTATAGAATAACGAGCTGTTTTGACCGAAACATAAATACCGATATTGCAGATAATTTATTAATTATTAATAATTATTAAATAATATTGAATCCTTTGATGAATTTCGACATTCGATTTGTTGCATTAAACATTTTATTTACAATTTTATTATTAAAATCGTACGTATTGTTCTTGATTTTTAATGTAATTTCACAATTCTCATCATATTGCAACGATGTCACTTTTTGTGTATGTAATACGTGCGTGGCCTCAATAAATAAAATGCAAATAAATAATATCATATAATTCACTTTAATAGATGGAATGTCGTGTGAATGCTATTTTTCCTGACTTTATACAATAACGAATAGAAAATATTTTGCTTTATAAAAATATTAGTAGAAATATAATAAAAGAGGCAAATAAATTTCACACACATATTCAACAATCATTTTATATAATATCTGCTCTACATGTTTGATTCTGTTAAAATAGTTGAGGAAATTGAAAAAAAAAAAAAAAAAAACAAAACCTTTTTTTTAATTAAAACATTTCGGGGATTTCAATAAAGTGGCATCGGGATTTCAATGATTTTTGACGGTTATTGACGATTGACCGAATCGAAACCATGTTGATCGCGATTCGAGATAAATCGCATCATTCATCTTTGCGTACCATTATATCGTGAAGAGATAAAGAGTGTCGAGTAATACCGGTAAACAAGATCGAATCGATAGACTCTCTATATCCTCAAAATGGATAAAACAATGACTCTTCCGATTCGTCCACGACCTGTCCGGCTTATCGTTGCATTTGATTCACTTCTATCTGCTGGCGGAACCATGCATTTCCGCCGATAGCGCGCTCATCGCACAACGTGCGCGTTATTCCCGAGGGGCGGATATTTATATTGTTTGAGACGAGCTCAATACATCGATATATAGGTAGTAAAAGACGCTGACGACGACGGTGTATATAACGGATCAGTATCATAATAAATCGCCAATATTGACTCGATACTTCCGTGATGCACCGCCGCATTCTTCATATCAATACGCAAAATCGCGAACAAATATTGACTGGAAAATATCTCGGTCGGTGGTGAACGTTATTATAATAGAAGAGCAGTTAGGCACATATAAGGCCAACGTAAGCAACTCTCTCGGATGCCTCTCTCCCTAAGAAACTTGCTGACAAATTATTATATACGTGTGAAACATCGAAAAATGATGTGATGATTCTATCTAAAGACAAAACGTAAAATTTCTATGTTAAAAATTTCTATATTAAAATATTTTTACAATGAAACTCCTTATATGGCCTCTTGTGCGCATTATTTTTTCAAGAAATAATTTACGTAGATAGGAGTATTAAAATTGTTGTGTAAAAATTTACAAAAGTCTATATATAAATTTTATATCATTTTCATAGCATGTATATTATTTGCGAGAAATTTGAAGAAATTATTTTATCGCTTTGATCGATAATTTTAAAGCTGCCGCGAAGAAGAAAATACGTTGTTTATCTCAGCAGCGAAAAGGGAAAGTGCAATTTGCGGTGCGCTTTTATTGCTCCTCATTAGCTTCCCCTTAGAGTGCTTACGCAAGTGCGTAGATAGATAGTATCGTGACAAGATCGAGGTCTGCCGAATCAATCGCGATAAAAGACCTGTGGCACGTGTCGCTGATGAATCCATTCCGGTGGATAAGCAAAGATCTGCGATAAAACAGCGGAAGGAGGATATACGCCGAAGTGCAGGACGCGCGAAGTATCGAATTTATTCCTTTTTGGCCTGCACAGCATCCTCTGTAACGACGATTCTCGCGCAAGCATCGAACATCCTTTTCGTCGTTGAATATAAATTTCAAGATTAGTTTGGCGAAACGACATAAAAGGCGATGTTTTTTTTCACGTTGGGACGAGTTAAGCCGGGAACACACACACAGACGTTTCTGAATATGGAAATATCGATCAGGCGACTACGATGAGTAATGGGAGATGTCGAGAAATGCGTTTGAGGAAAGTCACGTTACATTTGCGCAGAGATTTTTCATTTGTCCACGAGATGCTTTGCAGTATAGAAATGACAGATGATTCCACCGTGATATAGTATCTATCGTATTTGTATATCCTGTCGTATTTGATTATAAATTATTGCTTCTTGTGCAAAGCATCATTCACATATAAAATGAAAGGGAAATTTAGAACCTCTATTTATTAATCAACATTTATATTTATAGTGCTTTCCTCATCGCAACATGTGCTTATCTTTTCTTTTACGCGATAAAAAATGTAATAAAATATAAGATTTAAGAAATTTTTTTTATAATAAAATAATATTTTATAATAAAATCTCATTATATTAATTTTTATATAATAAAATAAATATAATATTTAAGAATAAATATAGAAAGAATTAATATTTTGTTTACAATAAAATAAAAAAATTACTCAAATAATACTCAAATAATTCTTTAGTATAGAAATATTGATAAAAACAAGAAGAAAGAATCAATGAAATATGTAATAAAGATTAGAAAAAGCGAAACTACACTTCAAAAGAATTTATTTATTTCAAATCATTTTGTTGCAGCAAATGCCCGAGGCTCTCTATAGCAAGTTGAAACTTTGTTTCCCAAAACACGTATCTCCCAAAAATTCTCATATGGATGTGTGTATACTAACGGATATGATGCATCAATGCGTTGACCTGTTTTTGTCCATATCGGGCGTTAACGTATAATATGATTTCGAGTTTTTTTTTTTCGTATGAGAAACCCGCATGTATTGTAAGTTTACAACGAAAGAGCATTAACGTGCAAAAACATAGTTTTGGGATAAACGAATTTTAAGTACAAACATTTCTAAAAAGTCTATATATAATGGATTTGACGAATTTAGCGGCATAAAGATTTAAAATTCGGAAATTCTGTGATTTCGTTACAAGCAATTCGACGTTGATTACATTATATAAGCTTTCGTTTAAAAAAATATAGAAATATCTTTTTATTTTATATATATGAAATAAAAATATTCAAAGAAATGATGATAGTGATTGACAAATATTTTTATACTAGTAAAAAAGCTATGAAATATTATTTTGAATTTTTTTCCAAAAATATATTTTTTCGCAAAAATAACAAATAAAACTAAAAGTACATTAACTATAATAATAAAACTAGTACATTAAATTTTTCCATAAAGGAAGATTTGAGAAAAATAGATATTTATATTTTTAATGAGAAAACTTCCTCTCTCCTTCTCTTTCTCTCTCTCTTTCGAATCATAAATTTATTATACTTTCGGCATATTAGAATGAAAGATATATATCTTGATTGATAAATGTATGTATGTATATGCACGCACATCCTTTATTTTAAATTAATCTGATATTTCGCGAAGATATCGAAATCGAAAGGGATCTTCGTGTGCCTTCGTTCATAATATATTTTTCCCTCGTGTACATCTATATAACGGCACTTTATACTTAGGGGGACGAACTCGATTTTCTGAGCGAACTTGCGTTATACGCAGGTGTCGCAACCGACGATAATCCAACCAAAGTATTGTTCTCTGTGAAAAGCAAAAGCGAATTGTGTCCCGGTTTCGCCTCGCGATATCGACCGTTTAGGCTCGTCTCTGTATCCCGTCCCTATCGCAGATTCCGGTTATACAACGGTATTTGCAACAGACTCAATTCGCGAGTGTTCGTAAGCTCGTCTGACGCGCGTATCGGCATACATAAAGGACGATAGGCTGAATGAAACATGCGTTTCTATGAGAGATTATATTGCTTGTACGATACATGGCAATCAATATTAAACAATAAACCCAATAAATATTCATTAAAATGAATCGTCGCTGCAGTCACGCGATTGATGGCTTATTAATTATATACTGATAATTATTATAATCATTATCGTATGTCTTTATTATAAATTGTAATTTAACAGACTGCGCTGTCGCGGATTTTCTTCGCGAATCGCAAACCTTGCGAACAATGACTCGCGATTACGTTCTTTCTTCGCTTGATATCTATTATAGATCCGTGTAAATTCAGTTTTATGTCACCTCGAAAGTAATCCTTCGGAAGATAACGAGTTACAAGCATTTATATAACGTAAGTACGCCTTGCGAGAGCCCGAAATGCGAGTCGTCGTTATTTTCTTTGATCGACGATGCGAGATCAAAGCACCGTTCCTTCGGAGCGTGATTCTCATTATCACGGTGACGTAAACATACACTTCGGAATTCTCTCGAAATCGTTAGCTAGTTGTGTATTATGCCGAGTTGGCAACGCGATGCGACTATGATAATGATACATTTTTTACAACGATTTAAGAAAGAAAAAGAAGCAGAATGCCGAAAATAAAAAATAAACGTGAAAATTTGGTATTTATAGGACTACGAGAGAGAGAGAGAGAGAAAGAGAAAAGTATTACAATAAAGTAGTCGAATTTAATGAATTATTAAAATATATATGAAACATTAATAATTTATAGGTTTTTTTATTGGGTTTCCCATCGTCGAGAATAATTACAGAGATCATTTTTATAGGCATCGAAATCTGAACTCCCGAGAAGTTTTCGATCTCAATTTCAATCCGTTTTCGTCGTTTGACGCATAGAAAGACAGCTTACGGTGTTACCTTTTAGATAGGATTTCAAATTAACGTAAATTCAATCGATAAAAAGACTCGGAGGCGCTTAACTGGTGCAAAGTTTTTCAATCACTTGTGTAATCCATGTGTTCGATTGTTATACAACTTTCGAAGCGAATACGAAAAAAAGCATCGTCAGGAAATATTTATCTTTTTCCGCGTCATTTACAGTCTCCGTGAGAATAATTGTGCGATTTTTAGATATCGAGAGCAATTAATCGAGAACATGTTTCGAGATCAAAATCATAAGGTGCAATTAATCGCATTTAATTGCATTGACATATTTTTTTTTATACAACAAGTTAATGTGTAACTGTTACACGTTCGGTCTATCTTTTTAAATTAAACGATGAGGAATAAGTTTGGCAATGTACAGATTTCGAAAATAAATAATTCAGGAAAGTTTCAACAAAGAAACAATTAATTGCTTTAACATAATTTGCATACTCTCTTGCAACGATGTAAATTGTTTGGGATTTTTTCGAGCAAACGCATAAGAGATATAAAGAAGATGAATTTTTTCAGAATAAATGGAAAACCTTTTTTACTTTCATGCAACTTTAATTAGTATATTTTTTATCTAAGAGCATAAAATAATAGTAAAAAACTTTTAAGTTTAGCTAAACACTTAAAGCACGCGCGATAAGCTGGCTTTAAAAACTATAAAATTATGCTGCGTATATTATAAAACTTTGCCACGATAATTTAAAGCTAAATTATATTTATTCTATATATCAATCTAACATATTACAACGAATTTATAAAGAAAAACTGTTCGTTATATCAAATAATGGATAAAAATCTACAGATTCAACTTTGATTTAGAAAATGAAAATATTTTAATACATCAAAAAATTTCTCATTTATCATACATAAATGCGACAGATTTTATATCGTTAAAATTTTTAAATTACTCATTTCTATGATACCTTTAATCAAGAATATGACATTAACTAATTATATCGTTAAGAATATCACAAATATTTAATATATATATTTTTCATTAATGAGATCAATTATAATGAGGTGCAATTATTTGCATCTAAATTTTTACACCCGTTTTTAATTATCACGGGACATACGCTACTTTCGAAAAAGCGAATTAAATTATACATCTCGCGAATCGTATCATCACCGCTAGAACATTTCAGCTTTATGAGATTTTCTCGGATTCAGCGGATTCTTTTTCTTCAATAATTCGATAGCCGTTAATTAACCGCGCCGAGCTCACTAATCGAATAACGAGAGGAAATGTGATTTATCGACGGGCGGTGTCGGTCGACACGTTGGAATTAATAAACCGACGATGACGGTTAACGATCGGCGAGAATGATTTGTAATGGCATGAGAACGACCGACGAGGCAGACCCACGGGAAAAAATGGACAGCTACGAGAAGCTCACGAGTTGCGCAGGACAATATTAAATTTAATCTTATTTCGCCTTATTGTAGCGCCTCTCGTTTAACCTACTTAGCGTCAATTAATGGATTTAACGGTGATAGACTAGTAAAGGGGTAGTCAATATCGGCGAGAATGCGCTTTGATAAAACACCGCGACGGTAATTATAAATTCTCGCTACACGCCTCTTCGACGTGCGAAAGGAGTTGCAGTAGAGAACAATAGGCGGAACGAAGAATATGTACGTCCTAGTTCGAACGAGAGAAATTACAGTGAACAATTACATTCATCCCTTTTTTGTATTTTTTGTATTGTAATGGCGTTGCTGGATAGCGTCATCGACATAGCTGAATATTGCACGTATCGCAGAAAAGAGAAGACATTGATTAGCACTCACAATTCTACAAGTTAGTGGAATTCTTGGAATTCTGGGAATCGAGCTATTTTTGCAGTTTAATTAACGACAAATCAAAAGGAGCACTTGTGAATATATTAAATTTCTTTTACAAACTAATGAATATATATCCATAAATTAAAATCGATAAAGGGGCGAATGAAAGAAGAGGATTATTTATAATAACTTTCGCGATTATTGAGTTTTAAATTCAATCAATTTTGAAATTTACCAACAACTTATTACATACAAAAACAAATATTAAGAACTGTGAAAATGTATCTAATTGAATTTTTGTCAAGAAAATAAAATGCAATTTTGTAAGAAGTATGTAAATAAGAAAATAATGGATAATCTAACTTTATATACAAATATGTTCATATATGTATTAAAAACTTTCTTAATCTTTATCTTTTTTAAAGAGAAACTCAACGTCAAAATTTTTTTATCCATTCAAACATTTATATTATAAGATTTGAGCAGGAAATTGATAAGCAAATTATATTAATGATTGTAATCACAACTCGAGCAAATTCCCTTACAAAATGGCACGATAAAATAATTCACTCAAATTTGGATGGACAAAGTGATGTAATTGTTACTGACAATACGATGATCACATATAAATGCGACAAACGCTTCGAACACATCCATTACCGACAATCTTCAATCACAATATCACGATTATCGCCGTCAATTTATTCAAAGCTAATATAAACGGACATCGTTTTGCTCAACGCACAGCCACAATTGATAACATTCACTTATTCACCTTTCACTTATTCACTTTAGTGACATATTAAATCGATAACATATTAACATATTATAATATTACACGCGCGATTCGAGATATTATATCGCATATTGTAAAATTGCAACTCGCAAAGTATTTAAAAAGCTATCTCCTCTGCTTCTTCACATTTGCAATAGCGGAAATAACGTATCACTGCCCGAAATTATACTATGACAGTTGATTAACACATCTGGAGCATCATAGTTCTTTCCATAATCAAATTTTAGATATTCATATTGGAAATATTCATTTGTATATTTTTTTGACCGATTTAGAAGAAATATTAACTACGAGAATATTGAAAAGAAAAGAATAAATTTTTAGCAGATGGAAAATATGAAAAATTTTGTATAATTCAAACAATAACAGTTCATCATATTTTATATTTGGATAAAAATATTACATTATTTTATTGTGGTATTTTTCATTATTTGATAAGTAGTTACAAAATTTTACATTATTTGATAAGTAGTTACAAAATTTTACATACAGTAAATAAGTAGGTAATTATAAAGTACTAATTTTACACGAGAATTGATATACGCTAATAAGATTTCTTACTTGTCGAGTTATACTGCTATTTTAGAAGTCCGTTTAACGTGACAACATCGTGCTTTGTAATCATAATGTGCTCTGATAAACGATGCATAAAATAACCATGCATAAAAAGTAGATGTCTTTTACGTCTTATAATAATTTCTCTCGAACTACGAACGCATAAATTCCTGGCCGCCTACGATATTGATAGTGCATTTGTGAACTTTTTCATCATATAACTCGGTGTAGAAATGCGCAGAAATGTCAATGCCTACAGATGTGCATGTATACATACATACACGCACCTGTTTAAGCGGCGGAATAACTTCGTCACCCTGAACTAAATCAGTGCGCACTGATTAAAATGTTCTAGTTTCAACTCTGTGGCTAGTTGAAACAACAAGTGGCACACGGCATCCTTTCCATCACCATCGTTAACAATTTTAACTCGTTTATTTAAACGATCTATTAGCGAAAGCAATTATTGTTTAGTTAATCGGCAAATTGTAAAAACGATTGTAAATGGATTGTGCATTTTCAGTTTTATATTTGCCAATTTATCAAGGACAATTTCGTGAAATACAATAAATTTTTTTTCAACAATAACACTGCATGACATTTCTTTCTCTAGTTTGATGATCAATTGCAATTTATTTTCAGACATAGAAATATTTGTCATGAAAAGTGTGCTATGAAAACGTATAATGAAAAGAAAAGCGACTTTTCAAGCTTATTTGGTCGAACGTTAAAATCCGGCAAATCAGATTCGGTTCTGCTTTTTTCCGAGATAGAAAGGCGAGCAAATTTTATCCCCGTCAAAAATTACGAAAAAAGGATCTAAAGTATTGATACCAAATTATCTGTCACAATGAAACTAATATTACATCTCAAGCTGATCATTTTATTGAAGATATTTAAGTTTACTTTAACATGAGTAGAAAAATTATTGTGGGCTTTCCCTGAATTACGAAGCTGAAAGTTTAAATTTGAATCGTTCATTTCGACATAAATTATATTTTCAATCTCTTAGAAATATTTTTCTAATCAATACTTTTTTTTCTATAGAAAATTTTAAATATGATTTTTATTTATGTTCTTTGGAATAAGTAATATTTAAGCAACATCATAGATTATAAGTTTTAAAGGTCCCCCAAGGAGTTGTTTTGCAAAATTTCGATCAAGTTTCAAAAAAGTTGACAACTGAAGAGTTGGAAAATCGTTCTTGATGGAAGTTTGCATCTTTCGGAGAAACAAAAAATGTTAATGCTTTCTATCCGATTTTATCGATTTATGGAAATTTTTAAAAACTACGGAATGGAGAAAGATGTTTTAATATGTTAGAGTTTAAGTAGAGTTTTAAAACAGATAATGAACAATAAAACAGCTAAAAAAAAAGTGAGAATTGTTTATTAAATTAAAAACACAAAAGAGTTAAATATGTAAAGCGAATTATTCTAAATATTTCAAACAGTTGAGATGCACTTTGCAAACTCCTACTTTCATACAACAAATCGAGTGGAATATAGCTTATAATCTTGATTGTAAAATACGCACCGTGAATTTACCATAATGAAACCGCCTCATAATTGGGCCCGCGTGCACTGACGTATAATATACTATACGCGGTTTTCAAATATTTAGCGCAAGATTGCTTTGCAATTATAATTAAACGTGTATTTATCTGCTTCACATTTTATTAATACCGCAATTATGCGCCGGAATAAGTTTTAATCCGATGATTATAGTCTCGAACTTTTCAGAATTATGAAATATATTGAATTACGAAAGCCGGAAATATTTTTCCTGCGCATATTTTTAACCATATTCTTTAGTTATCGAGCTAGGTACTTTATCAAACTAACATGCATCACTATCGAGAAATAATATTAATTGATGTGACTTGTTCAATATTCTTTGATTTATGGAAAATCGATTTTGTGTATTAAGTTTGTAATAAATCTTAAATGTTGACATTATATGAACGACCTTATATAAACTTCGCAATGGACTAGCGACTCTTTGACAAGCGCAATAATGCGCTGTAATATTACAAAGCTGCATCGTAACAAGAAAGGCTATAACGAGCTACTGCTTAAATAAGGTCAATAAATAACTTATGAATATAAGTCGCAATTGTAGCTAAAAGCTACTATTGAGTGAAAAAATTATCAGAATTAATTATTCGAGGCATTTTTTTCGACTGCCAGATCATGTGATCAGTTTGTTAAATAGAATGATCTTGACCTTTTATCGAGACTCGCGTTAATTTGATTATGATCAAGGCATGTTTTGTTACGTGTCACTCGCGGTCGTATGAAATGTATGAAATGAAAGATATGCCAAAGGCCGAAACACTGACAATGAGTCAATATCGTACTCCTGGTCGTGTGCCGTCACTAATTGGGAAACCTGACGTTAGAGCGTTTTGCTTTGCTGCTTTGCTAAAATTTCGAGCGCGCTTCGCAAGCTAGTGACGTTACTTTGATACCAGTTTGATGTAACACCCTATTTTACCGCTATTGAAACTAACAAACTCGACGATAAGCTCGTCCAACACAACGCGTTACGACGCACGTATGAAACGCTTTGTTGTCGATTGAATTGAAGTAATTAATAGTTTTCTTTCGCGTTCTTTCTCATTTTCTCCCCCTTTTCCCTCTGCCTCTCTTTCTCTCTCTTTCTCTCCTGTCAAACGCACTCGAAACCTTTCGTTTCGTCGCGAAAAGGAAAATCAAAAGAATTCAAAGGGTTAGTTTGCGATCGTTAAAGCTCTTAGATATAGAGAGATGTAACGTGCTTTGCGAGTGTTTTACAGAATCTCAATTATCGCTATGCTAGGAACTTTAAGCATTTATAAACAAATAGCTCGATTGCGTTAATCAAATATTTTCTGAAATTATCGGCTGAATTCCCTATTTCACAAAATATCGGTGCATAAAAATATTAATTTTACGTCAACATTATATTCTATCATTTGATTTAAACTAATAAAACGTGTTTTTAAATATCAATAATAGAGATTGATATCAATAATAGAGATATGGTATATATTATATATACTACAATTTGAAGATATGGTATATATTTGAATTATTTAATCATACTCTGAGATATTCTAACGCGTGGGCAAATAAAATATATGTACATATACCTGCATTATCAGATAAAATTCGTTTCCCTAATTTCACCAAAATTAGAGGAATTAAATCCATCAATTTAGAAGTGAAGTTAAGTAGCATACACCAAGGGAGAATTCGGTTAGAGCGCAATAAAACGAGAAAACCTCCATACGCCTCCATAGATGAATACATAGTAAGGATTATTATCGTAATTGGAATTCATGGAAATCTCGATTACATAAAAGCCGACTTACACCGTCAACAAAGTTCTCCGTTTTAATACAGCAATAAATGCTATCGCCTCAATTCTCAGAAAATTCGAACAACAAAGAAAAATTCTCAGAAAAGTCGAACAACAAAGAAAGAGACAGCATCTGCGTTAAAATATGTGCGCGTTTGTATTTATATGTATTGTTCGCGAGTTCCTCTAAAAATCTATCTGACACTTTTTTTTCATCGACATTACAACAGCGGAATTAAATATATATTCGCGATAGGGATAATAAACTGGATTATTGGTAACGCGATTTTGTGGTATTTTTTTTTTAAATAATTTCTGTGTTTGTGCACTTCACTAAGCGCATTACTCATAATTATGCTGATTAATTATTGCCCGTAAATTTGCGGATCAGCGAACTTGCTGATGCCAAGTATCTAAATTATAAAAAATATTTGAATCAAGTTGTATTTCGTAGTATTGTTTCATGCTTCATTGCTTTTTAGTTTGCCACGAGAGAGTAACTTCTCGTTGAAATGTAATGCAGCCCGATAATATTTCAATTATCAAGAATATACGTCTGACGTAAATGAATATATTGATTCCAAGGCAGTCGCTTTATTAAAAAAAAAAGAGGAAATTATGCTGCATTAAGATTATTTCTGAGTTGTCAGTTAAATCTCCAGGACAATGCGCGGCCTGATGAGAAGTGTTAAGAACTGTTGCCTCTTGAATCACAAATAAAAGAACATGGTACATTTTATTATGTCTTTTTAAATGGAGATTTTATTATATTTTGCAAAACACAGCTTTACATCAATATTAAATTATTGTAAAATTTAAATATTAATATCCAAATACTGACTATATTGTTTATATTATTATTTTTTCTCTTATTATATTTTCCTCTCTTTTTCTCTCAACAATTTAATAAACAGTTGTCATAACATGAAATCATATAATTGCAATAAAGTTGCTCTCAGGAGTACACTAATATACTTCGCTAATTTAAATTGTAATATAAATTCATAAAGTTAAATACCGTTAGGAATAAGAGATAATATTTCAGTCTACACGTGAAAGCGCTATCGTAAGCAAAACGAAAAATTCAGTTGAGATATAGATATATAATTTCATTTTTCTATCTTTTTACATTATTATATATCTCTCAATTATTTCTCCTTTGTACATATCTCGCTGTTACTAATATATACGTTTTTTTTTAGCTACTGTATTATAATTAGTAAAAGAAAGCTAATAATTAAATTGACAAGTTTGTCATCGAGATCTTTTCTATTTTTGAGAAGAATCGGGAAAAAGACGATAATCTTATCCATAGTTTCTATAAAACACTTTCTTTCTACATACTTTCTACATACTTTTCTCTGATTATGCCGGGGAATCCTTGCTTCTCAACTATGTTCAAGATTCGCTTTAGCATCTAACATTGACTCCTAAATTTAATCACGAAAGATTTCAATTAGTTAAACAATTTTATGAGTGCTGATATTTCTCGCTCTCTCTTATTTTTTCGCTCTTAAAATTTTTTAATGCAAAATTTCGGAAGATACGCATGAATAATTAATTGAGTTTATTCGATATTTGCCTTTTACAATTTATAAGATATCAAAATGCAAATAAATAATAAAATCTCTTAAATTCATATTTCGAGTAAATTTTTCTTTTTAATATATTTTTATTCTTTTTAATATATTTTTATTTCAAGTTCTCAATACTTGAAATTTATTTTCGTTCGTTTCGGGAAAATAATGTGTCGTATAACAATGCATCATAGAAATTTGTCTGCATTTTTTATTCGAATTACAGTTATATTCGCGAACGCGCTTGAGCAAAGTGCAAACGTTGCAAATTGCAAACGAGTATCGTCAATAAAAAAACAAAAAAGAAACGATGAGAAGTGGAAACAAACAGTACGATCTGTGTGCCGCTAAACATCAAAGGATATCGGGGTGCTCGATTATTTTTTTGTAAAGCATCGAATTTACAGCTTAACGTACGACTCTTATCACATGCCACGACAATAAACGGTGAACTCGACTATATTTTCTGATCAAAAAGAAGATATTTAATTTTGCTTTCATCTGTATATCCAATTTTACTTTATCGCGTGTCACTTGATGCTATCGTAGATCCTCGAGTTTATAATGCACGCAGGGGTAGAAAAAGGGTCGGAGTTCATGGCTCGTAGATGATTCGGGAAGAGGTGTTGTTTCATAGTGTGGGAAAGGAGCGAGAGGTAAAAGTTTTATCCGGCTAAAACGCACGACGCGCGGAAAATACACTTGGGACCGAAGTTTGCGACGCGCGGTTTGGCACAATCGTTCTCCAAAAATTACAATTTACGAATCGACCGAGAGAATTGTTACGAGAGCGAGTACGAGTCGATACGCGGTAACGACAATTTCTCATTGAAAAAAAAAAAGAATTTAAAATTCTCTCTATGTTTTATCAAGGAAATAAAAAAAATAGAGAGGAAAGGGAAGGAAAAAGAATAATTAATTGTATGCTTATTACTTAGTAGTTTAAGTAAGATTGGCGAAATATAAGAATCTCAATCAACTGTTATTTATTTCTTTTGATATCTCGACGTGAATGCAAATTTCTTGCATTCCGTGATACGCATCATAATTTTTGCGCACGATAATTACATTATGGGAACTATTCTGATAAACTAATATAATTTATTATAGCGTGAATATGAACTTGCGTTCATGTTAATATTATGTGCAAAGCAATCATAATATTACGATATAATTTAACATGTTGTATTATTTACTTAAATAACTCTTCAAATTTGTATGCGCGCGTTTTGCAATAACAATCATTTATGATTCAATATAAGGAGATTTAATAGGAACAGAGATTTATCGTAACGCGCGAATCAGCTATAATTAAATTCAATCTAGTCTCGTGTGAACGCGTTACACTACAGTGTATTATTTATTTAAATATGCAGCCTCTCTCTGCGTTTACATCGCCCGTATAAATCACACGATATTTTCATAGCTGCCTCTATTTTTCGCGCGATTCAATCCCAGCTGTTCATATTTAATTCATACGAAGATACGAACGACTGATACACAGGCAGTCGTCGTCTGTCGATAAATGGAAAAAATGCGCGCCATAAACTCTTAAGTTACATTAATTCTCGAAGGTGCACAGGGGGGGGAGGGAGAATAAATTCTCGCGTCGATAAATTCATAAATCGGATAAGTGTGTCCTTCATGACACTTTCAATCTAGACGAAACGCACGATCGTAATATAAAGGATATCGAGGATACGCGATTTCGATATACAATTCAATTTTCACCTCATTCACAAGTTACGAATAACTTTATATTTATTTTATATTTATATTTACGATATTATAATCAAATGTGAACCGGTCATGTATCAATCATTATTAAAGAGAAATATAATATCTGTCAAAAAAAATCTTATACAAAGCAAAATAAAAATTTGAATGCATCAAAAATTTGTTAATAGCATACAGGATTATTCCGATCTGAACAAGGTGTAGCACATGTCTCTCTCTTTCTCTCTTTCACCTATTTGAATTAAATTATTTTCTTTATATTTAGCTGTTTCAGTTACATTTATTCTTTTTAATCGCACCTTTTTTCACACGAGAATTTTATTGTGTTTATTTTATGATTACTCGAGCCAGCTTTAATAACATCGAGAAGAGCGAGTATAGTCAGAGGTTACCCCCGGCTTCTGCAAATAAGCGTTGACGCATACGGGGCGATTTGGAGGACAGCAGTGAAGTGGCAGAGGTGACACTTTTTCCCCTTCCTACCCTTTACTTGTTGCTTTTCTTTTCGCAGCGTTTAAATAGGCCGCGTTTCCCTCATTGAAAAACACGGCGTGAACGCGTCGCGGGTGCTTTTACGCGAGAAAAACACAGGAGACGGAAACATGCATGCGAAATTTGTGTAAAATTTGTCGCACGAACGTCGAGAACGTTTTACGGTGTTACAGCAACACGACGAGTCCCGAATGTCAATTTGGTGCGGCACGTGCGAATTAGTAGTCGGGTGTAGCGGTATTGCGACGACAAATCGCATCGCGAGAACAGTCAGAACTTTGGGTATTGCAATCTTGATTATATCGCACTGGAGATTCGAATCCTTTAGACACTGCTCTATGCCTGCGACAACAATCCGCCGCTTGATTTGGCTTTGATACACTGCGAATGCATAGTCAATTGAAGATATCGATTGTATGTGACTGTTCTGACAGGGATTTCAGACGATTTATAGACAGGAGAAAATTAAAATAATAATTACAGTATAAAATAGTAATTGTATAAAAGTTGAAAATAGTGTTGTATAAATAATTATGATATTCATATTAATATAATCGTAAATTCTTAAAATATAAATATTACATTCGAGTTTAATAAATTAATGTGTTTAACTCCCGAAAATTGTAAATAGCTTTATTACATTTAATAATTAATAACGAATTAATTTTTCAAGTTAAATTAATTTTTCAAGACCTAGATACGATGTTTAATTAAGAAACGCTATAGTCGAGATTCCAGATGCTCAGCAAGTAATTGTGATTGGCCATAGCCAGCCAAGGTTTACTTTAAAATCTTCCAATATAGACAAGACAAAAATATTTCAAAATCGATGATTTCCTTATTATTATCTTTTTAAATTTTGTTCTTTTTTCAGATTAAAATTTACAGTAGCAGAATATTAAAGAGAATATAATAAAAAAAGTTATATAATAAAAATTTTTTTCAATATAAGTAAGACAATAAATTATTTTGCGTTTTTTTGACAATATGCAACTCTCAATTAATATCGCTTTTTTTATATTATTAAATTATACATTTCTATCGCGCCAAACTCGATCGATTGATTAAATAATCGACGACGATTATTTGCAAGGAATTAACTATCAGATAATCAAGGTGCAAAAGAGGTCGTTAAAGGTTTATAATGCGTTCAATAAATCAAGAGCGATGCAGTTTAAAAATTAATTCACGGAGCTGTATATGCCATTTACATATATAATTCTTTAGGTAGATCATAACAAAATTTGTTATTACATATACTCACGAAGGAAACCATTGTTTACGTACACGTGCATCTATTACAGCGTGAATAATGAATGCGGGATAAAGATAGAAAGAAAGAGAAAAAAATTCGATTCTTTTCCGCTTTTATTTATCCCCCCGTCTCAATTAAATTTTCGTCAACAGTAGAACAATCACGGATTTTCCTCTTGTTCATTATTTACGTGTAAAACCTTTAATCGCCTTTAGAGGTCGCGATGCCATTTTTCATATCGGTCGCCACGAATTCGGAGAGTCTGCTCGCAATTCCATTTTCCATTTTATATTAGATATTTGAGATCAAATTTTTTTCTTGCTTTCATTGGATACAAATGTAATAACGAGAGAGTATCTTTTTTTAAAGGGATTATCGATACAAGCTATGTTTTATAATCTATATTCTTCATAACATAAAAATATATTACTGGAACTATTCCATATAAGAAATGTACAAATAATATTTATAAAAGTATAAAGATACGTATTTCTCGTACTTTTATTTACATATTCTTTTCTTAAGTTTTTTTCATTCCAAATTTAACGATTGACAACTTAGTATTCATTATCCTACACTGAATTCAAGACGTCAACGTAGAATTTCTTTGCCCGACATATGTGAATCAAGCCCTATTTCGAGTCCTACTTTCGAAGGGAGATGCGGAGCTAAACGCGCAACGGTGAATGAACAATGCTTCCTGAAACGGCCATTTTCCCGACGACATAAAGAAGACCGATGAACACATTTCACGAGAACATAAATAGGCATATTCTAGAGCTACGTGCATCGCTATTCGCAGACAAGTGACGCATATAGCCTCTTAGTACGTATATTGCTTCAGATTGACGAGAAGCCAATACGAAACGATTGTGCATAATGACATGCTAGTACGTATTACTAGTGACAAACTCGCGATATCGTAACCGTTACAGGTTTAATAAATAAATATGAATAATAAAATAATCTCTCTCTTCGAGGAGAGGATGAAAATATCTCTCCTTTCACCGTGTGTGGCTTTCAATTTGAATATTGTAGATAGGACATTATAAGATTTCAGATAGATAGTTACAGAAATAAGACAAAGCCAAGTTTTGCTTGAAACATTTTTTGGAAAGTTTCTTTCGTTTCCAATACAAATACTCCATGTAACAAGAAAAGTTTCAACGTATACAGTTATCTTTTATTTTCTTAAAATCTCTTTTATTTTCGTACCGATTGATTTATTTAGTTCTTCGAATAACTGGTTCGATACAGAATTCGATATAAAATTATTGCGAGTTTTAATCACAGATACACCAAGAAAAAAATGCAATCAAATTTTTAGAATCAATTTTAAAAATCTATCTGGATGATTGATTATCTCGATAAAAGAAAGCTATTTTCGAAAGTCATGACGTTAACCTACGCTTGAAGAAAAAATTTGTCAGATAAATAAAGTGAAATTTTTCAGAATATAAAATTGTACATAAAAAAATCCGCGATTTAAATACCAAAATTATCTATAAGAATGTTTTGTTAGGGAACGTCATAAGCTGACATTAAAAGACAAGAGGAAGAAGCAACTTGTAACTGGAAAAATGTTTATCGTATTTGAAGGACTTTTGCAATCATCTCGCGACTTGACAGATCTCATTATATGGAAACGTTTGGGGAACCGAGTAAATTGTAGTCGATTCTGAAAGAAAACGAATAGAAAATAGATGATCGTTACGAGAAAATCGAGATAAAAGGGCAGAAATATCGTCTAGATGCCCATAAGGCGCAACGTTTCTTTTCTCAAAAGTGAAACAGAGAAAGCGGACACAAAGAATATAAATCGAATAATGCTGGTCAGTATATTGCAATCGTACAAAGATTCCCATCTTTTCACAATTGAGTAAAATTGAAAAAGTCGCATGGGATTCTATCCCTTGAATTGATAATATTGTTCTATCAAGCACATATAATATTTTATTCCGCTTATTTTATATATATAAAGATTTTAATTTAATTTAATAATTTTCTATATTTATTTAATGTATAAATTAATATGTTAAAGTATCGACAAGAAATTATTGCAAAAAATTAATATCAAAATCATGTTATATCACGAGCTAACGAATTAACTTTACATTTATTATTTTATTCTAATTTATGTTATTTCTTCGGATCAAAGTAAGTTATCATAGTTAAATCATATTTTTATACTTTTCCTACAACATTTTAGATTTACATATGTGATGTGAAACTCTCTAGTAAATTCGCTTTCTATGTTATTCTGAATTAGCATAATACTATTATATGGTTCAACACTTATGAGTAAACCCACTTATGAGTAAAGTATTTTACAAGAACCTCGTAATATGAATAAGCATGACCAAAAGCCCGTGACTTAAGCTTTATCGCACCGCGGAAATCGCAATAGGTCTCGACGTTTCCGAGAGAAACGAGCATGAAAACGGAAAAATAAACAAGTCACCCTTTTTCCTTTTTAAGGAAAAGCGAGAGACCGTGCCACGCGGCAAGACACGCAAAGGGGCGAACTATTGGAGATCGCCGACTGCGTGAGAAGTCTTTATTATAACCGAGAACGAGAGAACTAAAAAAAGAGAGATCGAAGAGAGAAAAACAGAGCGAATAGCAGGGTAGTTTCAGGGACGCGCGAGGGGTGACGACGGAGGGATGGAAGAGGAGAGTCGGGGCGGCTCGCAGTCGGTCCAGGGATGATCCCGGCTGTGTCTATTTATACGAGAGCCAGGGATGCGGACGCGCACAACCTGTTGGCCGTATGCTCGGGTAGTATGTACAACGGGACGCACGTCATCGTTCTACACGCGTTCCCGATATTGTGTCCGAGCTGGCTGGCTGGCTGGCTACTTTTCTCTCTGTCTCTCTCTCTCTTTCTTTCTCTCTCTTTCTCTTTAAACCGAACTCTACTACTCTACAACGCACGCCCGACTAGGCCGCACACGCGACATCGTTAAGCGAATCCCGCCGACGACGGAGTTAGAGCCGTGGCCGCAAAAAAGTGGGTCAGCCACCAGACCAGCGTGTAACTGGGTCGGCATTCGCGCCGTTGCACCCTTAGAGATATCAGACTCTCGCCCAGACGAGCTCCTTCCGTCGAGAAGCCGACACAAGAAGCGCCCGTCTCTGCCGATTCTCGGTCGCGCGCGCGATCATGCAATTAAATTATTAATATTAAATAATGAGTAGCACGGTTATACATCGAAGAAAATTTCTAACGAGATTTTCATTTATATATAAGTCGTTTATATATAAATTGCGTATGCTACTAGAATTTCTAACGAGATTTTCATTTATATATGCTGAGTTTAATTTATATATAAGTTGCATATGCTACAGATATTTTCAAAAAGTCTACAAATGTTTATAAAATATTTAGGATGTTTTGGCAATCGAAAGTGGAATCTACGAAGATCAAATAGACGATGTTATATTTCTTTGATATATTTTTATACTATTTTATTTGTGTTTCTCTGATGTTAAATACAATTTTGTATTTAACATAAAACGCTCTGATAGATCGGTCCGAAATAGAGAAATCAATAGGAATATATATCAACAGGTTTTGTTACTAAAAACACGCGATTGTACAATGGATACATTCAATTTACCACAATATTCAATTATTTATAAAACGAAAACTCAATACTCTACCGATCGTGAAAATATGCAGTTTATTTGATGAAACGGGGTGAAACTAGATTTTTGCAAAAATATAGAGTAAATTATTTCTAAAAACACTAACAATCAAAAACGACTCGGAATAAATCATATTACAATTTTTAAAATTAAAAAGAAATTTTTAATTGAAAAAAATTTTACATTACGCTCTTCTTCCAGTTTTGCAAATTGTAAGATACAGAGCAGATTAATTTTGACATAATTAAACCGCAAAATGTCAGACTATCCCTTAATCCGACTCAGACAGCGATTCATTATTTTTCATGATAAAATTAACGTTCGAGCCGGCCAAATAAGGAACAATATCCATTGCGGGGCTAATCCTATAATGCTTCACGTCACGTTTTCGTAAATCCCTTGTACCTTTCGCATTATCTTGTAACATGATGAAGTACTTTCTGTCCCCTCTGGTCAAAATTAAGTTTCCGAAATTTTCTCTGTCATTATTATATCTGCGTTTTTATTCATTTAGTTTTATAATCTCGATATATCCTTCTACTTTTCTAAGAAAAAAATGCTCTACAAAGACCATTTGGGCCTATTCGATCGTTAGCTCATCGGTGCAATATTGAACAATTAATGACAAAGGCTTGCTTCACTTCATAATCAATCTGTGTATAAGCGAGGCTTATGAGGAAATGTTAAGAGGATTGGTTGTGGCGAGCGCGTATTTAACAGCGCTATTATATCGTTTATTGCGATCATTTAATTATCGTTCCAGCAGAGATCCGTGAATATGTCGCAGTTATGTAGTTTCGAGGTGTCCGATATTAGAAACTCGTGGTGTTATATTATACGTCGTGTGTGGTTGGCGGTTATTATTCTAATTTCTATTTTTATATCGGGTACCCCATCAGCAAAAATAGCCATGGAGGACGCGGACTGACCTTTGGTCGTTTTAATAGTCTAATAATAATGTAATACCCTTGCGACCCGAAATGTTCACGTTTCGTTAAATAGATGCGACCCACTATCCTGCGTCCGTTCTTCAGCATTTTTATTAATTCAAAGGCGCTTAATATTGCCTTAAATATTGAATATATTTAGAGATTTTTATTAGACGTAAAAAAGTACGCGCTTCTCTCCAATGTAAAATCTGAGAAAGAAAACTTGTTAAAGTTGGGATAAAATTTCCCGCATACAGAGAAAGGAACGCAATATTATTATATTTTATATACAAAAAGTTTCAAGTTTAATAATTTAATAATTTAATTTTTATACATATAAGTTTAATAATAATAATGATAGTAATAATAATAATAATAATAGTAACAATAATAATAATAAATTTTTTATATATAAGTTTAATAATAAGTTTAATATAAGTTTAATAATTTAATTTAATTTATTTATTTAATTTTAACTGTATCAGTATTATTATATTTACAGTAATCTTATGTGGAAAAAAGTGCAAATATATTTTTACTAGTTTTCGTCCACATCAACATTTCGTAATATTCGTTATCCGAAATTGGAATAACATTGGTTACTCAAATTACTAACCGAGACTGGACGAAATGAATTTTTTCATCTACCGGAATCAAATTACCTTTGCAACCATTCGATCCCATTTCACGCACAAGTCACCGGAATCACGCCAAGAGTATCACGCTTACGAGGAGAGAGGAGCAGGATGAATTTAAATATGTACGAGAGATTCGCAATTAACACGAGATCGCGTTTGCGGGCGATCGAATAACGTCGGCATATGTATATTTCGGATTTACGCATACGCACTTATAAATTGCCGGGACGTTTTATTAAACGCTTCGCGAGATAACGCGGGATTGCGCTCGGAGTCGCAATGAAGCGTGCATGAGCTCCTCCGCGCAATTCTATATTATTTCCGCTCATTGGACTTCGTGTCACGCTCCGCTAATTAAAACATCCAGGCGGAGAGCCAGCACATAAATATTGCTATCAAAAATATAGAGATTTAGCCAAAAGAAAGAGAGAGAGAATGTGTGTGTGTGTGTGTGTGTGTGTGTAATGTTACGATAAATTTATCAGAGCTAGGCCCTAGAGATGAACTTCTCGCGGCATGAAACATCGCAAACTTCCTGCTAAGGATTCCCAATTCGGATAAAATCTTCAGAGTAAACTTGCGCGCAAGTTACCTGGGCGTAAAGTTTCGAGGCAGAGTTTCGAGGCTCCACGAAGGCATTCCATGTACTTTCTAATAAACGGACACATGCATCAAAGAGTTTGGCGGGTACTTAATAATCGTAACGTGAATTCGGAGTCATCTGGTCGGAACACGCGGTTACTCGCACGTGTGTTGATGTTGCGATACCTTGCGTCGCGCTTCCCGCGACCAACTTTTCAGATATGCTCCAGTTTCCGCCGCAATATCGAAATGTTATGCATGCAGGACGGAGAACGTATGTACTTTAATTAGGAACGACTCGAAACAATTGTACATAAGTGTGTAAATTTTGAATAATACCTTTCAAAATACGTACAATCGAAATTATTTCCAATTCGAATATGTGGTCCTCTCGCTTTCTTCCATAATTCACCGATATTGCGCATTTTTCCATTGAGATTATTGAATACCGTAATTTCGATATTTAGAGTGTATTGATGCCGTTTTGTTTGATATTTAAAAATGCAAAACAAAATTGCACAGAAATATATTTTTCCATTGATTTTTATGTTTAATTAATACGTTTTAACAATAGCTCCGCCAAATGTTCAATCGTGCGATTCAAATTTAATATCATAAAAATGGAAATAAAATACATTTTTTAAAATTAGCGAAAAAAAAAATTTACGAAAAAAATTGTCTAAATTGTATAACATTGACATGGATTACATAATGTTACTCTTATTGAATATTCATATCAAATGCAATATAACAGCCGCAAGTAATAATATTTTTACAGTACCGTTATTAATCGCTCCATCTCGAAGCGCGTTCGTTCGTTGAGCCGTTATATGACCACTCGACAAACACATTCGTCGTGTGTAGCATACGTGGAATATTCCCGATTAATCCGCATTACGTCAGCTCTACGGGGATGACGGAAACAAAAAAAAATTCCAAAGCGATATAAGTATCAGCATAGCGAAAATAAATACGGATCAACTTAAGAGAGACGAGAGATTCGTCTGTAGCCATTCAAATCCGCATAGAAATAAATAAAAATTACAAATAGACTTAACATGACACAATTCCACTTAATACAAAAATTAAATTTAGAGTCAATATAAGAATATATAATTATTAATAGTGAAAGAATATTTCAGTAATCAAAATACGGTTTTACGTACACTTATACGGCTGTCGAATGAATTGATCCATTGAGTTATGTATTTGTTAATAGCAAAAGAATGTTAACCGGTTTCGCGATCGCACGTTGTATAAAATGATTGAACAAATTTGTTATATTTTATTTTTCATAATCGAGCGTACAAGTAATTAATTCAAAAATCATAATTTGCATATCAAAATTGAGATTAAATTTTCCACTCAAATTAATTTTAATTATTAAAAATTTGCACAAAATTGTGCATGCTCGCAAAATCAGTTTAATAGAATAATAGAAAATGCTCCAATATGTCTTTAATAAATAAATTATATTAATATTATTATAATTGCATCTTCAATTTCGAAACGTTTCGAATTATTTACTTTCAAAATATACTAATACCGAATTTATTTCTTATTAAAACGCTTATTTTTAATTATCTCACCAGCAATAAATTGGAAATTAGGATATTTTGATAGCAGGTAATTTGGGGAACAATTTGATACTCATATTATTAACTTTTTTTATTTTTAATTACTTATTTTTAACTATTTTATCGTTATATGATTATAATATTCCGTGTGTTAGATTTGAAAAAAAACTTCATATCTTTTTTTACATATTTATCTTATAATATTTTTAAGCGATTAATTAGCAATTAACATTTATTAACATTGTTCAATTAATATTGAACAATTGATTGATTTAGTCTTGTTTATAATTAGCTATAAATATTTCTCCGAAAGTTGATAATGTTAAATTAGCACTTCCGTATTTAATTTCCTGCTAATTGATAGAAATAATAAATGTAGAATTAAAACAATAAAATCACAATAAATTAGCACTTAATTATGCTATATATATGTGTATATCCAAATTTTTCATAACAGGGATGTCAGATTGATAGAAAAGTCTTGAAATTTGTAATCATTAATATTATGTATGACTCACAGATATGCGAGTCAAAACAATCTATAATTGATCAGTTAAGAAAACATTTTATATTTCAAAATAAAGAAATTGATTTATTGTCGCGAAAATAAGCAAACAATTAACGCAAAAACACAAAAAATTAATTACTAATAACTAATACAACGATAATATTTTTCCATAACTTCCAACACTTCCGACATTCATAACGTCCACTTTACATTATAATTTTACATCCGAAAATATCATGATTGTCGCGAGAGATAATACGAGGATATACAGAGCGTTTCGCGTCTGTCCACTCTCACATTTGAATCTCGTTGCAAGAATGACAAGGTGACTGTGTATAAACATTAGCACGCTATGCAAAGTTTACGTGCACATATTATCTCTTACATCTATTATTGTCACGTATTATCTCTATTACACTCCAAGCATGATCGTGATAAATAATTGGAAATATGAAATATAGATAATATATATAAAAAGTATAGATATATAGATAATTTCTAACGATATTATAATTACAATTAATTACAATGAGAGGTAGTGAAATTGTATACAAGTATTATATGCGCTCGAAAATTATAAAATTAGTCAGACACACATAATGCTAATTACAATAATTGTAATTGCAATTAATTTTAATTGAAAATAGTAAAATTTTCATACAAATGCATGCGTATATTATTCATAAGCTATAGAGGTAACATTGTGCGAATTTGACGCGGAGATTCCGATGGGAGAACGTGAAAATTACAATTACATGAAACTACGATTCGCTCGGCATTGGAGAATTGCGCGTCCGAATTCATACTATCTATTGCTTATGAATAATATACGCACCTAATGTTTATATACGGTCATCTTGTTGTTATTTTAAAGACATTTTAGAGACTCGAATGGAAAAGGAGACATAAAGATACACTCTGGGTTCTCTTGTATTATTTCTCGATGTATAATCGCAACAAATACTATAAAAAATATCGAGTATATTAATTCTGATTATCGAGTGTATTAATATCGAGTGTATTAATTCTGATTATCACAGTTCTAACAAGAGATTATATTCATAATTATATAATTATAAGCAATAGAAATAGCATTTGTTTGCACGATTATCAAGTGCGGAGAGAAACATCATAGATTTATTGTAATTCTTAGATTATTACCTCAGATTAAATTGCAATATAAAATAAAAAATTAAATATAATAATATAATATAAAATATTAATATATTAAATATTAATTATTAAATATATATAAAATATAATAATATTAAATATAATATAAAAAATTCGCGTTGTACGCAATTAATGCCTGAAGTTCTATATAAAGCGAGCGCGCGATTGTAATGAATTGTGTTTTTGCGAATGAATATCATGTGAGTGCCATGAAGGAAAAGACAAAAAGCGAAGATTCGAGAGGGTATATGATCGCGGAGCAATCATGTAAGATGAGTAAGTTATAATTTTGTTAATTTTTTATTTATTATTTGTAAAATTAACTTGCTGATTTTCATGACAGCAATTTAATTTTTGATTTATTATTTGTAATATTCAGTAGTTCAATTTTTTATTATTATTTAGTAATTCAATTTTTTATTATTTATTATTATTCATTATTTGTAGAATTAACTTGCTTATTTTCGCGATAGTAACTAAATTATTTTACATCATTTAATATAAAATGGATCATAGATTATATTTGGACGACTGAATATTAGTCTGTCTATACATCAAACGTGTGTATGTGTGTGTAATATATGTAAGTGACTATGCAATTTAAAATCTCCGTAACTCCTTTAGTAAATTTGAATGTATAATAATAACTTAATAATTCAGTGTCTTGAAAGCAAAATAATCCAGGAAATATTTTAATTAATATCAAAATCAATTGAGCAATTAATTTACACTAAAATAGTTTACTGCGCTTACAATAACGATATAGATGTTAAAACATTTTCAATTATTTCTTGACCTTATTTCGCGAGCATTAAATTTCAGTAGTAATTAATTCGGGAAGTAATTTGACATCAAATTAATATTTTTAATTTCTTATTTTTGACTATTTTATATAATTATAATGTTCTGTGTTAGTCTTTAGCTATAAAAATTTTATATTTTTGAAATTTTTGAGTGATTAATTATCAATTTAATTCTGACATCATCTTTGTTTTGATTATGATTTATTATAAATATATCTCGGAAGTAAAGAGATGCTAGTTTAATATTAAGTTAACAGCTTCATATTTAATATTATTTTCTAGAAATTGATAAAGATGATAAATTTAGAATTAAAGTGACAAGTTAGCAATATGTCAGCACTCAGTTATGCTATACAGCTGAATTTGCTTTCTCATAATAATGACTGATTAATGGAAATCTAATTCATGTACATAAAAAAATATAAATTATTATAAATTATCGTAAATAATAATAAAAAAATATTCCAACTCACTACTTCTACTATTTAAAAAATTTTTGTCATCTATATTTTGTGTTTTTTTGCAATAAAAATGGCAACAATTTATTATGTATTATTAAAATAAAATCAAATGACATTTAATATAAATAAATTTCTCATCAATTTTTAATAAAATGGCATTTTTATATAATATCAAATTTAATAAAATAATAAACTAAAAAAAAGAGTCGTCTATATTTTTTGGTATATTACGATATTTGCGCTGAAGTTTGATTTGAGATTTAGCAGTTTATTGTAACGATATAAAATCTCACGATAACGATATAAAATCTCATTGTCAGATGATATATTTAAACAAGAAAAAAATTTTTTAATTAAAAACGCAGAAATGAAAAAGTGATGACAGAAATAAAATTCGAGATACAAATTCTCAAAACAAAGTATATATGAGATTCACTTTATATATTAATATATTCCACTCGCGTCAGTAGCAAAATACAACTACTGGCTCGAATCACAAAGTTGACCCATCGCTAGTTTTTGATCGTTAGTAATGAAAGAGCGTTATTGACGTAATCAAAATGATCAAGGGAGATTGCCAAATATCGTCCGGAAAAGTCCGCAATTTTCTGAGTGGCAATCGATATTACACATTGATGGCAGTTGCTTCCTGTCGCGCGATTGAATACCTGGCAAAGCTATCGTACGATATTGTTGCGTCAACGACAACGGTCGCTGGAAAGGATAGGCACGACAGTATTCTCTCTTTCTCTCTCTCTCTCTCTTCTCTAGCACGGTCGAAGCATTCGTCAGGCGAGCGAACCGGCTTGGGAAGAGAGGCCTGACAGGCTTGCAAAGAGACTATACAATACCGCTATTGTGCCGAGAACTCCATTAGAGGCACCGGGCGATACTGCCGAGAAACGGTAGGAAAGAGCGAGATGGAGGCCGAGAAAAACAATGAGCGACGCCTTTTATCGAGATTTCGCGCAGCCGCGTACCGAGTGCCATTCCCGGCGTTTCATTACCTACTCGTACATATGTACGAGAATTGCCCGTTTCGTTTTGAGGTCGATTTGATTAACCCCGGGGAGCGAGGAAATAGGCTCGATTTTTCGAGCGACGTAAACGCGAAAGCGACTCGCCGAATGAAACAGGCTCTTTGAAGCCTGAATCATCGTGGCCGCGAATCACGGCGGGACGACTCGTATTTTCCATTTCCAGCAACTTTTCAGTCTAGCTTTAACTTCAGTCAGAAGCGTTTCGCATTCGTCAATGGCCTTGATTTACATGTTCGAGGAAAGGAAAGCCTGGCGCTCCGTCCCGGGCGCTCTTTTCCCGGCCGATTCGCTTGCCTGCTTCGATCGTGCTGGAGGAGAGAAAACACCGTCCTATTTACTACTCCTTCCGCCGATTGCCGTTGACGTAAATACAAAATATCGGACGATAAATTCGACCGAGTATTCAATCACGCGACAGAGAGCAATTGCCATCGGCATATAATATCGGGAAAAATGTGAATTTTTCGCAACAACCACTTCAAGTGACTGCTCTTTTATTACCGATAAACAAAAATCAGTAGTGTGGATCAATCTACTTCGGCAGTCGGGCTAATAGCGTTCCTGTACTACTAGTACTCAACAGTACACTCTTCGATTACTCTTGATTTTACTTCTCATTTTGTTTTCCATTTTTTCTTTTTTCGTTTAAACGTGTACTATATCCAAGATTCTACATCGATCAATTGTATTAAAATTGTTAACTCTTGAATCTAATTTAATTTGAAACTAATCTAATCTTTAATCTTCATAATTTATCGAAAACAATAAGTGATATCGTTTTTTTAGTTTACTACGCTTGTAAAATTTTTATTACAAAAGAATACTATAGTAGATATATGATAAAAAATAAAGATAAAGTAAATTTAAAATATATCTTTTCCTATAATTTCTCTCTCATATTTACAATATATAATTCTCCAAAATAAATAACATTTTGGATTTATAAGAAATAGTTATATTAAAAACAGTGCAAATTACGATAATAATTATAAATCTCAATATTTACCAAATATTAATATAAATTAATATATATTAAATAACAAAGTTTGATAATAATTTAAATGAGTTTAGGAAATGTATGATAAATTTGAGTGTTTGTCGACATAAATTAATATATAAGTGAATTTTATAATTTTGTAATAATTTAAATTGAGAAATTTAAATAAATTTCAACACAGAAAATGTAATTTGGATTTTGCAATATTCTCAGACTAATTGCTCATATAATTATGAGAAATAAAATAATGAGTCTTCAAGATGTTTATGTACCAGAAATCGAGAATGTAAATGGAGACTTGTAAAGAAGTTAATGAGCAAATTTAGAACTCTGAAAGTATCTTAAAGTTTTTGAAATCTCATTCATGATTTCCAAAACTACATATAACATTTTAATCGAACTAAACGAGTACAGAAATGCTAAATATACGCCTGAAAGTTTTATTAACAAGATCCAAATATTCTAGTGAGCATTCAGTCAAGACCACTTTCATTTGGCGTCCATTAGAGAGATTACAACCACATATCGTTTTCGAAAAGCAAAACGCGCACATACAACGTTACAAATTTGATATATTCCATATCATTTCTGTTGATTTTTCGATTAAGTAACTTTTTGTATTATATATAAATTATATATATATATTATTAATGTCGAGATATTGTGATAGAGTTTCTAAGCTTGATAAATGAAAATCCAAGAACTTTGTAATTGAAATTATCAAGATGCAGATAAATATGGTTTAATTTTTATTTGAAAAAAATTTATTTTAGAATTTTAATTTAACTATGTAAGAATTTAATTTATTTAATTTTAAATTAACTATTAGTTTTAAAATATATTTAAAGTTGACTTTTAAAAATTTGATAAAAATTATGTTAATTATACACATTATTGTTGAGAGAAATTGAAATTAAACAGATCAAAAATCCGAATTGAAATCTAAGATGGAGGGTTCTCTGAAACATCCTATGAAATGGAGGATTTTCTGAAACATCCTGTGAGATGGAGGATTCTCTGAAACATCCTAAGAGATTGTCGGTGTAGAAATCAAGATTAACGGCCGCCAAACTTTAGCCCGGATTAATCGTGATATTGCTAGTAGTCCCTTGAGTAAAATATTTGTGACGATAAAATTGCCGACAGAATAATTTCTCCGTGATTGTTTCGCCCTTAGGGAACACAAACTGTAGTTGATATTCAGTTAACTCTGTCGACCTAGAATCTTGTCAGTCCCAAGAATCCTTGCAAGGAAATTCTTTTGAAGTGGGGAAGAAGTTCTTTTTCTCCCGGTTAGACAGAAATAATATCGATTGCCTCCGGAAATTCTCATCGAATCTGATGAAAAAACGCGTGGCATTTATCAAATTTTTCTCCATCTACTATCGCATTTCAATCAAACTGAATGCATATGTGTTTCGAAAATTTTATTATCTGTTAGATAATCAACAGACAAAATCGGTAATACATAATAATAATGCATAAACGCGGTATATATTATGCATTTAATACGAATGTAAGGACGTAAATCGCTTTTATCGAAGTATATTTTTGGATATTTTTATAAAACCTAAAAACACGTTATATGCATTATTGTGTCATTAACATTTATGAATATTGTGGCAATGAATATAAGAACTTTATTTTTCGATTAGTCAATTATATATATTTATTTTCTCCATTATTTTTACATGAGGAGAGAAATTCTATCTTAAGAGAATTCAATTATTCATAATAATCTGCAAATATTTAATCAACAGATTCGCTGTATAATTTTTATTAATAAAAAAGCTACTTTATCATAAATTAGAGATTAGGAGAATGTTTGCTGAATGAATGCTTTTTATAAAAGTCATACAAGTTCGAGATTTAATTAAATTCTCCTTCAGCTTCTGCGATGAAAATCGTTTTCCTTTAACAAAATAGTCTTATTGAACCTACAATTTATTGGTGAATAATCCGCGTAATATGATATGCATATGTGTGCTGCGAGAATAATACGCATTGGTCGGAGCCTGTAAATATAAAATATGCACATAATAAACATTGCATTGCTAGCTAGTAAATAAATTTCAATCGTGAATTTATCTTCAACACGCTCGCGGACATATCAAAATATTGCGTGGTTCGAGATAGACATTTCTCATAATTTGTGCAGTGTCCAATTCATAAATCCATATTTTAAATTTGGATTTATTGAAAAATACACAGTTTGCTGTGAATTTAAATTTAAATTTTATAATTCCTATAAATTCCTACAATTCCTATGTTTTGAATCATGCATTGCTTTCTTTTTTCTTAATCTACATAATTTAAAGACTAGCAATGCGAAAATATATATATTTCGAAAATAATCATTGTAAATTTAATTATTTAAAACTGTATGACATTTATTAAGAAGCATATAAATTAATATGTAAAAAATATAAATAAATAAATTACATATATATAATATTTAGAGCTCTGCAGTTGTTTTTTTCGGGATATGGTGGGCATATGGACTTGAAAAAAAGCAAGACAAGAGATTGGGAAAAATTTTTATCGGGAAATATCATCAGATATCGATTGATTTTCAATGTTGATGCAATCTAGCTGCGCAAATTGAATGAAACGACGCAAATTTTCGGAGCGATTAACTTCCTTTGACGGATCAAGCCTGCTGGCGTGGATGGCGAGTCCTACTTACTCAAGTTTGCTATAAGATTTGGTAGAAAGAGAGAGAGAGAGAGAGAGAGAGAGAGAGAGAGAGAGAGAGAGAGAGAGAGAGAGGGGAGAGAGAGAGAGAGAGATATTATTGATATAAAAGATTAATACGCACATAAATTTACTCATCGCATTTAATGATTTTCACACTAAAGTGATATTTCTTACGCTCACAAGATTTCTAATATGCTGATGAGAAATATTTCATCTTGGAAAGGATTTCATTGAAGAATATTTCGTTAAATTTAACTTTATAAAATATTTCATTAAATATAACATTTATTTTCTTATCATTGGTATATGTATATATATTTTTGTTTATTATTGATTTTAACATTTTTACGATAATTAAAATTGACTTTCAAAATAACAAATAAAGATTTTAAAATAAAAAACAATATTGCGGGTTGTTTAAAGTTAAAAGAACGAATTTGTTTTTGCTGCAATGTTTAAAGTCAACTTGGAACATTCAAAACGATGAGAATAAGCTTCAGAATGAACTGTGATGCTTTTTGATTTCGACAACCAATAAATTTCGCTCGTTTACCTGTGCCCTTTGAAAAACCACAAACAGCATCCGATCGTACCGGAAATGAAGCTATCAACATGAAAGAGAAAGCCGTGCGCAAGAACGGAGACAGAAAGGACTCATTTCATCGTAATCTTTTTCTAATCACCTACAACGTTATCGATAAATCTCTCTAAATGAACTTCTCGACGTGAAAGCGTAATATTCGATATCGGAATGAATCGTGATGTTCGTATGAAATGACGAACGTATTTTATTAAGAAATCCTCTCTATAGAAATAATTTGCACGAAAAATTATAGATCTTGTAAGAATTCATAAAATTATATCTTGTTGAAAATTCTAAAAATAAAATTGAAAATTAAATTAAAAATCCTAATTAATGTATTAATTAAAATATAATTAATATATTAAATATATAATATAATAAATAATTAATAATATATAATAATATATATAATAATATATATAATAATATATAATAAATAATTAATATACTAATTAGGATTTGTAATTTAACTTGAAATTAACTATAATTGATTCGAAAATTTTGAAATTATTGAAATTATATTTGATATTTCAAGCTTTTGATACAAGCTATTTCTAAAAGTTTTGTGAAAAAAACACCTCAAATTTTAAACTCTTACAAAAATATTGATGTAGCATTGAAGTCTAATACACCATTCCATTGATGGATCCTCTTCCAGCGCTCATAAATCATTTTTTTATGAGTTTTAGTAAGAAGATTCGCGTTGAATTTCAAGACTGTATTTTTCAAAAAAATGTTCATTAACACATTTTCTTGGTTTAAACTAAATGTAAACCAAGATTACATTATAATTACAGAATTATAATATATAATTAATGAGTCTCCGGAAATTCAGCTTCAAGAATGAATAAAAATGCATAATTATTCTTATTCTTTAAATATTGAAATCTTTTTCTCCAATTAAAATTGCAAACAGATTTTACGTTAACAAAATCTTGAGAGAAAGCTTTTTCTAACAATACCGATTTATTATTAATGGTATTTTACATTTCTCTCGCGATACCTAATTTTAGAAAAATTTCTTATGATAGAGTCGAGTAATTTTGAACTATCCTGTACATCATACTCCAACACGATCTCAGATAACTGACACTCGAGCACCAACGAGACTCGGGAACGACTTTTCTCTCTCAACAGGTGGTGCTGGGAGATTGGAAAGAGAGATGGTGGGTGTACTTTGGCTTTCTCAAGATTGAAGCGCAACAAACAATCACTTAGTGGCAACGTATCATTGCTTCAGTAACAATTCGCATGAATACCCAATCGAACATGATGACTCAAAGTGCAGTTCCCAGACGATTCAATCGAGTCACTTTGCCATATGATGGAAATTATAAGCATAAACAGAGATAAATTTGACGTAAGAGAAATTTGCAAAATTAGTCATCATTCATAAAATTTAATAAGTACAATCGAATTTTATAAGAAATTATAATTTTACATCCACATTAATAAAAGAAAATATTTAAATTTTGAATACTGATAAGATCAATGGTGGAGAAAATACGATTAAAAGATGCAAGATAGGTTTCTTATAAAAAATTAATAAAGATACTTTAATACAGTAGTTGTATGAAAGAAAATATATATTTAAAACATAAGAGAATATCTGATTATATGCATCTCATATTGATACATGGTTTGTCGTGCATTGAATTCTTACATTTATTCCTTATTCCTTTTACTCTTATATTTCGTCGTATGTCGAATCGAGTGGAGACAACGCAAGAGACGGAAAGAGGACTTGATTTTCTCGAGGTTCCAGTCGACCCGAGTTATTTTCGGAAAGTCGATAGTACGTCGATAATCCGACGATACGTGCAGAGGGAGAGAGCCGCGAAACTTTGTCGGTTTAGAGCGCCGCGGGTCTAATGCCGCGTCTAATTCGATAGCGTAATTTCGGAGGATGCTAGAAGGGCTAAGGTTTACAGAGAAGGGCAAAGAGAAAACAAAAACAGCAATTTGCGGTTGTAAACGTTCGAGGAAGCGAGAGACCTTGAGATTATTCATGAACCGTAACGATACGCATTGCGATAGCCTAAGTATAAATCAATAATATTGTGTTCACCTTATGGCATAATGAACCTGAAATTTTCGTAACTCGTGTCCATCCCCCTTTTTACAGCGACCTCGAATCTCGTGCCTACGCAAAGAACACAAGTTTTTCGTCAAATAAGAGAGCTGGAATTCGCAATAAATACAACAAGGATTACGGAGGCAATTTCGTATTTTTTGTTTAAACGCAAACGAGGTTAAAATTAATAATGCCCCTCTCTTTTAGATTTTATCGTCTTTATAAAGAAATTAAAAAATTAAAAATTTAAGAGGAGTTTCTCTTAGCTTTTTTCATCGTAAAGAAAACTTTACTAACGAGTCTATATTCACTTCTTTGCTTTCAACGTTCTGGGATGTACAAATTTTTTCTTTGTTTATAAAATGAAAATGTAATAATTTTTTTTCTTAATTAAAAAAGACAAAAATTTGAAAGGATTGAAAGAGATGCGGATATTAATAAATATAATACATGCTCTTTTTTTAGACGTACATAAACGTACTTAAAACGTGTAAACTATGATAAAAGCATTGAATATTCTTTCAAAGATAAAAAATTATTATAGAATTATGGTAACCTTTTTAGGAATTTTTATTAATTTCGCGGAATTAATTAGAAGTTTTTATTAATTTTGCAAATAATTAAATATTTGCGGCTTAGAATGTTGACGACAAAAATCTAAACGACTCTAATCCAGCTAGAATCTCACATTTCATCTTTTCCATGAAAACTAAATGGAAA